>JASUUH010000080.1:7120500-7768500 GCA_030449925.1 Citropsis articulata | reverse complement strand
TTACAGTTCATGAAGCTTAAGACAAACAGTGCACCTGAGTAATCTTTGTATAT
The DNA here is from genome assembly GCA_030449925.1 of Citropsis articulata. Lineage (NCBI taxonomy): Eukaryota > Viridiplantae > Streptophyta > Magnoliopsida > Sapindales > Rutaceae > Citropsis > Citropsis articulata. The sequence goes on along the minus strand of JASUUH010000080.1, from coordinate 7,768,447 downwards.
CAATTTTAGATGACCAATTGCTGGCTAAATTTTGCTTATCATGCGTTAATTTTTTCCAGCTATTCTGTAATGAAATGTAGAATATTTATTTAACTGTCATTGTTCGACATGAACATTTGTACGTTTTAAAATAGAAATTTGAGTTAGACAACAATCTTACTTTATAATATTAAATTATAGTGAAAATATCATTGTATAGCACAAATTTATTTTTTTAAAGCACACCAAAATCTACACTTAAAATTTTTTAAATATATATAAATTTAATTTTAACTGGGTAAATTATGTTTGTAGTCTCCCTTTTTAAGGTCCTACTTTTAGTCTCTAAGGGGAGAATAAATACGTGTAATATGATTGCGAAAGAGACCTGTATGGCTATGGTATCATTACAAGTATTACTCCACTAATAGTGCTTGAGGCAAGTTGCATATGCATCCCAATAAACAGACAAATTGAATAATTTTATTTACATTTAAGGGGAAAAAAATGGAATCAGAATGATGATATATTATTGATGATGATCATAAACCATATTTTAGTTGTCATTTTCATTGTCGTCCCTGGTCTTATTTTAAGCCCACATGTCATTCCATTATTAAGAAACAATATATACTAAGGTTCAATGTAAGTGGATATATAAATAATTTTTGGAATAAATATACAACAAAGCCATTGATGTCCAAAAGGGTGGACATTTAAAATAATAAAAAAAATAAAAACATGTTGAAATGGGTTCATTCAATAATGCAAATACACTTGATACAAATTATGCACCTTTTTCTTTTTTTTTTGGTTTGTTTGAAACCTCCATTTATATAAGACAGGAAATTTATTTTAAAACCTTCACTGAAAAGGAAAATGACTTTTCATTAATTTGCTTTTATAATGCTGCATTCATTTGTCTACATTATCTTCATCAATTAATGTAATATGTTCGTGGCTTATAGGAACACACTAGAGTCATTAGTGCACCACCATTACCTCCAGCGACCACATGATTAGCATCAAACCCTACAAGAAAAATGTCTATTATATATTCTACCAAGCATCAAATTATACATTTTGTTAATTCATATTGCTATAGTTCATATATAAAATTCATCTTGCAATAGCCTTAGGCGCTATTGGTTGACCAGCAATTACAAGTCAAAGTCATCAGTCTTCTAGCTAAGTCAAGAAGTATCTTATAAGAAAAGTGTTAATAATTAATTTTAAAAAATCATCAAATAAGTATGAATTTTATATCCTTCAAGTAAAAATGTTCTTACGTACGATTTTATAAAATCCTAATATAACGTGTGAATGTATGCAGAAGAGAAGTAATGAATCTATTTGCAAACGAGAAAGAACTCATTCATACTGCATTTGTACATACATACATACATATATATATACTCTATATATATATATATAGAGTATTGGTGTGTTATTGGATGAGACACGCTTGCAAGGTTAGGTTCTGTGATGTCACACAACATTGTTCCAATCTTTGTTTATGATTCAGATTCAACGGTCAAATACGTGGAAAATAAAATGGCCCATCAATTAATTTTTTATAATTAAGAGATAATGGAAGGTTATACCCATATATACCAACATTAATTCTTCTGGACCTACCAGCTGATAATGTTAAAGATTTGTAGGAAAATGGATGCAATGAATTAGGTGCCAGTGATGGTGCAATGGATTAAGTAGGCAAGAGAAAATCAATCTGAGATGTATCGATCCTCATTTGTTGGGGGAGGTTTTTATTTTTTATTTTTTATATTTTGGGTCCCAAGAACATTCTTTGGTGATAGAAGAAGAACGTGAAGAAGTTAGGTTGGTATATATGATAGTTAAGAATCAAAATCCAAATAAATATATGTTTCTTTGTTTCATCATAATCAACTCATGATACTGTCTGTTCGTCTCTATTACGACTCTAAATTTTACTTGGGTTAGGAACAAATATAATATTAATATGTAGGAGAGTTCTTGGTCGGCGCCCGTTTTGTTGAAGGTATGTTCTATCAATGAGCTGAGGTCATAATCATTATTTTCGAATTAAGAAACTACTATCATCATTGTATCATAAAGTCTCAAAGATTAGAATAGTTAAATGAGATGAATAATCTTCTATCCATTCATTCGAATGAATCTTAATACTGCAAAGTAAATTTTGTTAAAGGATTTACTACTTCGATTACAAATCATTGAGACATGATAAATTTGAAAACCTTAATTTGACATACACAAATATTGAATGTCAACAACAAAATAAAATAATTAGGTACAAATAAAACTTTGCCATAACTAATTTAACAACGTATAATGAATCTGACTCTACTACAAACAAAGATAAACTAATCTTAATGATAAACTTTAAGAGTCGTATTTAAAATAAAAAAAGGTGAAATCATTAAAGAAACATTCACAGATTTATTAGAAAATAAACTATTTGTCACGATTTTGTCATCTTTTTTGTTTCTTTATCAATTTTCTTCTAAAAACCAAATTGTGATTGCCCATTCATCATAATTCATAAATAAATGAAGCGGCAAATAAAGGGGCGGGCCGATCTACTTCAATGAGCGGACCGCATGAGAAGTTAAATCTATTGGGCCGGGCCTTGGCCTGATGTGAAGACCGTGTGGGCAGACATGATTTCTCTCGGATGGGGTCGTTGGTAAATGTAAACTATGGACTGATACAATCTACATATAATTGAATTAGGGCACTTCCTGTGTCGTTGCATTGCCCTTTTATCTTTGGCTAAAAGGTGCCAAGTTTTCCTCCGCACTATTTGTTGGTGAAATGAATTGATTACGAAATACATCTTAACTTTTAACATTTGGCACAAGTTGCTTGGCGTCTCAGCATTCGATTGCTTGATTTAAACCAAGGTTTAGCGAGGCCGATGTTAATTAAATGTTCGCTTATACGTAACTAATTTATTTTGTCCATATTTTATAATGATTGTAGCTACTTCTTCTTTTTGCAGCAACCTGTTTCAGCTCACCAAATTTCCATGTAAGCCATTCGACTGCTCAGCCTTAGTTCTTTATTTATTTTTGTTACCTCTTCATCTCTCTCTTTCATTGCCTGAAACCAGCAAAACAAAAGATTGATAAGTTAAAAAAGAAAACATTTCTTAGCATTTTTACCTCTGTCCAACTGGTGGATCCTTTTGCCCAACTCTTTATTTTTTCTGCCTATCTCTTCGATCATTCTTGTCAACTCTTCATGTCGTTCCCTAATTGCCCAAAACCAATGAAACAAAGGATTAATGAAATTATGTTGAGACAAAAACACTTTATATCATTTGTAACTACCCGTTGATTACCTTCAACTGTTGGACTATTAAATTACCTCTTCTTGCTTTGACATTCTCTGCGCCTCATAAGTTCGAGAATCTTATTTGGCATAAACAAACTTGAATATCAACGATAAGGTAAAACAATTCAATACGAGTAGAAACTTCACCTAAAATTAAGTCATTAACACATATAATGAATCTGACTCTACTAATAGTGAAGATAAACCTATCTCACTAACAAGTCATATGCTAAAACAGAAAGCGTCAATCGTGAGATCATAACAATTGGTATCAAAAGATGAGTTATAATTACATTATTAATGGTTATATATATGTAGTATATACGTATGTATATTATAAACCTTGATAATAGAAGAGAAGTTTTATTAATTAAAATAACAGTGCATCTAATTATAGGAAAATAATAAGCCATATATATATGGCAAAGACAAACAACAACAATAATAAAACATCACATCCTCTTTTATTTTTCAACAAAAATTCACAACTCGCACAGAGCATATTATTGTTCTTTCCTTTTTCATATTTTTTTTTTTAATTTTTAAGTTAGCATAATGGTGTAACCGAATTTTCGTTGTACATTTGTGAAAAAGTTCGAACTTTGAACTTCATACTTGCTGGCACCCACATTAATAAGACCCATCATTTGAAAATTAATCTTACTTGATGGGGCCCATCATTTTTATTATTATTTTATTAAAAATAAAAAACAAACTGTGGCACTGTGCTCGTACAATCATCATTCATAAATGAAAATGAGATGGCAAATAAAGGACCGGGCCGATTCACATCAATGAGCGGGCCACAAATTTTGGTGAGAAATTAAATTCATTGGGCCGAGCCTTGGGCTGATGTGAAGTCGGTGCTGGCCTCCTCGGCACTGATCGGACAAATGGCGTTCCAATTTTCAAAGACGTCAGAGAAGAAAGAAGTCAACAACGAAGCAAAATTGGACTTTTATTATGTAATCAATTATGAATTTATCAGACGGAGGACTTGCAAATAAATACAAAATGATTAAAAAAAATCTTCAAGACGGCAACCCCTCTGAGAAATTTGCACCCGTCTTCTTTTCTAGAAGACATTCCTTCCACGGAAATTCTACCTCGTTTACTCTTGACGTGTCCAAGCATATACCAATCTTTGAAAGTTTCAACCTGAAGTGTGAACGTTTGGATCTCGTGTGCTTGAGCTTAACTAAATCTGAAAGTTAATAATTTAATAAACACATTGCTTTATTTGAGAGTTGATGTTACTAATTATCAACTAAAAAAAAAATATTAATGATATTCCGTTATGAAACCCATCATTTCCGAAAATAATAGGACTCTTTACGACTATTTTACCTGATCTCCCATCAACTACTTCTCCATTTACTTCGGATTCATTTATAGCAACTATTTCTTCATTTCCCTTGGATTCAAATTTTAGGCACGGATTAAATATTCCCCAACAATTGCAAATTCAAAGTCACCGGTTAGCCCCACGAACAGAATTGAATATTCGTTCTCTCATGCTTCTCCTAGACACGAAATAAATAATGGTCACATACGGCTCTATCGCAGCCGAGTCAACATGATGGAACTTTCATACAGCTTATGGAATTTACAGTATTTAACTAAAAACCTTATTGTTTTTCAAAAAACTTGCCTCGTTCGCCATGACTTGCATTACAAGAACTAAAATCCAAGCCAAAGAAGCTGCAAAAGAAGAAGACTGTGTATTGGCAACTAATTATAATGTGTCCATGGAAGATCTTCCTTCGCCAATTCTTGTTGATATTTTCTCCAGGCTCCCAATCAAGACCATTCTTCAAATCAAGTGTGTTTGTAAAACCTGGCACAGCTTATGCTCGGATCCTTATTTCACCAAAATACATCTTGCAAGAGCCCCGTTTTCAATAATGATTCTCGCCAAGTTCTGCAAGAGGATCTACACAAATTCCCTTGTGCCCTTGTTTACATTGAACCAAGGTAACACGGAGAGGCTGTCTTTGCTATCTTCATGCAATGGCTTGATTTGCTTGCATGAGTTTTCCTACAAGCAAGATATCATTTCTGTATGGAATCCAATTCTTGGCGATCACTTGGTTCTTCCACAACCTAAAAGGAAAAATGTTGCTACAAGAATACGCGGCTTCGGCTACAGTCACTGTACTAATCAATACAAGGTGATTCAAATTCTCAGTTACAAAGATCAAGCAGCGATTTCCTCCAGTAGGCTTCAGGTTGAAGTACATACAATTGGCACGAATACGTGGAGAAACATTGGAGACCTTCCGTATGTACTTAATCAACCATATTATGGAGCTTTTCTGGACGGTGCTCTTCATTGGTACGCTCATTCACATGATAAGAGAACGGCGTTTATGTGTTCTTTTGACCTTGGAGATGAGCAGTTTCGACAATTTCCAGGTCCCCCAACTCGAGAATACAACAAACGCAGGCCCATTAACAGCATTTCTGTGGGAGTTTCAGGAGGGTTTCTGTATTTATGTGACGGTTTCTCGGAACCTAATCTTGATATTTGGATAATGAAGAAGTATGGCGTGAAGGAATCTTGGACTAAGGAGTTTGTTATAGTCAACTCAGTAGTCTCCAAGTTGCAAAGGATATATGGATCGTTGCACATTCTGAATTACAGAGAGAACATGAACAAGGAAGCAACCGAAGGAACTGAACTGCAAATGTTATTTGGTTCAGAAGCTCTGCTTGCTTACAATGTAAGAAGCAAAAGTATCAGAAGACCAAAAGTTTTCGACGTTCAGACCAACTACCAAGTGATTCCTTACATTCCTAGTCTTGTTTCAATCAAAAAAGCTGCAATGAACGAAAGTTCACAGATGCTCTGATTCTAATCAAGGTTTTCTACTTAGAAATGTCATTACAGGTTTATTGTTTTTATAATATTATTATTTATTTATTATTTTTTTTTTTTGTAAGGAATTCGCATTCCAAAAGAATATTTGAATGATGGATTCATAAAACCGAAAATTTCACCATGCTTTCCCTCTCTTCTCATATCAATTTGTATCATCAAAATCCCAATTTGTTTGTTTAATCATCGGCGTTTTTAATTTAAGACTTGTTGCCACAAATCTCTGCCAAGTTGATATTTTATTTTATGGGAAATAGACTAGGGGAAGCAGCGGCGAGCTCATTAATTAGCTCAAAAAACAGGGACCGATAAGCACAATGGAGCATCTTCCTGGGAGATTATCCTTGACATTCAATCCAGGCTGCCCATAACATCTATACTGCAATCAATCTTGTTTGCTAAGCCTGGCGCAGCTTAGAACAAGACCCTCTTCTTGTTACCATGCATTTCTCACGTCTTTCCAGAGTTTGATGTGATTGTGTGATTCACTAACAATAAACTATCTACATATATAATCCATTCGCCGGGGACTACATAGAACTGCCCAGATCAGTACAACTCCAGAATCAAGATGTGATGTTGGGTTTTGGATTCAAAGGAGTACCGGGTTTTCAAGGTTGTCTATTACAGGATACCAAGTAGAATCCATCGCATTTTTTATGACATGATTCCTGTAAGATCAGATGTTCATGTTTCCACACCAGGCAGCCCTGCCTGGAGAAGTTTATGGCGAACACCTTACGATATTTTTCCAGGAGCCATCACGGGTTTTTGGTTAATTGGAGGAATAAATTGGTTTACTCGGCCAGAAAAATAGTCCAAGCCGGTGAATTTAGGGGACTGCCTTTTTGCTGCTATCCCTCGCAAATATGGGAAACTAGAGATTTTGGGTTATGAAGAATTATGGTGATATGAAACTGAGCAATGGAAGTAATGCTTGAAATACATCAATTTGAGTGCGGTACACCTGATTTAACAATCTTTTAGTTAACGTTCGGCAGGGAAAAATCGATCAATACTGTCAAAATTTGTCCTTGTTAATTGGTACATGCCCAACAGAAAAGCGAAAATACCATTTTCCATGGGAATTATCGAAGGAATCAATCCGAGAAAACAACCTTCATCGTGAGTTCAAATGTTTTCATAAAACTACGATGTGATCATAGTTCCATTTTAATTGCATCTTGATTCCTTATACTCATCTAGTGTCAGCTCAAAAAACTTCCATAGACCTATAAGCACAATGGAGCATCTTACGGCGGAGATTTCCTTGACATATTATCAAGGCTGCCAGAAACATCTATACTGCAATTCATGCTTGTATGCAAAGCGTAGAACAAGTTTACACACAACCCTCTTCTATTTACAATGCATTTTTCCCGCAGGGGCGAAAATGACTCATGTCTCATCTTACACTGTGACTATACAGTTCGAAACCAGCTTTATTCTTTGGAGCTCCCATCTTGCAATGAAGACAATCAAAGGTATACAAAATCAGTTTTTCTACGTTGCCAGAGTTTTTTTTTAGTCGGATCATGTAAAGGCTTGCTTTGCTTATGTGATTCAACAGCAAAAAGTTTACACTACATGTATATAATCCATCGCCCGGACTACGTAGAGCTTCCCAAATCCATAGATTTCAATTATCAATATGTGATGTTCGGATTTAGTTTTAATACAATATCAAATAAGTACAAGGTTGTCAAGATTGTTTATTAGAGGGATCCGCGTAGCCATCACCGCTATCTTAACAGAATCATGTCACCAACACCTGAGGTTCAGGTCTTCACCTTGGGGCAGCCCGGCGTGGGTAAGGCTTGGACAAGGTCCTTACCATTTTCTTCAGAGCCCATCACCGGTTTTGGTCAGTGGAATGCTTCATTGGTGTACTTGGCCCCAAAAATATGGTCCATGTCGATTGCTCATCTCCTTTTACCTAGCAGATGAGCGATTGCGTGTTGTCCCAAAACCTGATTGTGGTGGCTTAGAGAGGTGTCATTTTGACTTGGTAAATTTAGGGGTTACTTGTCTGCTGTTGCACATTGCAAATTTGGAAAATTTGAGATCCGGGCTATGAAAGATTATGATGCGAAGGAGTCTTAGATCAAGCAATTTAGCATTGCAATTCACGTGCCAGGAGGACGGGAACAAGATTTGAGTCAATCTTTCAGGGATTCAAAGTTGTACAGGAATATCTCATTTGTTCATGCCTTTTGCCTTCTTAAAAATGGAGATACCTTGCTGGGGTAAAAATGCAGACCTTTGGTTTCTTATGATCCAAGAGATGGAACATCTAAGGACCTATTGTTCCCCGGAATGCCTATTTGGTTTGAAGCTAGTGTTCACGAGGGAGCCTGAGTTGGAGTGACGGTTTTAATTGATAATGGCATATAAAATGTAAGCCAATGCTTCTTTGCTTAGTGAGTTTGCCCTTTATTAAAAAAAAAATGTTTGCTTCTATGTTGATAGCTACTTCCGGTTTTTCAGCATTCATTTCTTACTTTCAGAGTTTGAAATTGACGATTCACTACATAATGTTTAAGCACAGCTATAGAACAATCAATTAATTTGATCAAAATCTGTATGGAGGACTCCCAATATCACAAAGAAATAAATTTAGAATTCTCTCAAAATTATAACAGATTAACAAATTTCTTGTGGCCCGGCTGCCGTATCAACAGCTTAAGAACACATTACCACAGTCGGGGATTTTTTTTTAAGTGTTTGGCCAGCTGCGTTACCAGCAATGCTCTTTTATGATCGAGATATCTTTTTGTCATCTTTAGCATAGATGACAAAAAGATAAGGAGAGTGTCCCTGATTTAACAAGCTCTCTATTACACATTCGACGTACAGCTGTTTTTCTAAATAAATTATGCCTCTTGTATTAATCATTTACAAAAGAGTCCAATTTAATGTGGTCCGTATCAAACATCAACCTTCTTGATAATTATCAAATGTATTAATCCAGAAAAACGATCTTCAACGTAGACTCCGTCTCCTTTTTATATTAATTTGATGTTATCATTGTTCCACTTCGTTTACTTTCCCCTTCATTTTCATTTTAAGACTTGTCCTCCTGATTCTCTGGCTCGCAAGACTCTCATGTATTGCCAGAGACATAGCAAGGGAGGAAACAACAAATCTAAAGAAGCACTCATAAACCAAGCAAGCACAATGGAATATTTCCCGCAGGAAATTGTCCTGGACATATTATCAAGGCTGCCCGTAACGTCACTACTGCACTTCAAGCTTGTATGCAAAGCCTGGCTCAACATAGCACAGAACCCTCTGCTTCCTAGTTTGCATTTTTCCCGCATGGCCAAGAATGATCCATGTCTTATCTTGCACTGTGACTACCCCATCCGAAACCAGCTCTGCTCCTTTGAGCTCTCATCTCGTGATGAAGACAACCAAAAGGTTCACGAAATCCGGGTTCCTGCCTTGCCTGAATTCGATGTGGTAGGATCATGCAAAGGCTTGCTGTGCTTAAGGGATTCATCAACAAAAGATCAACTGTACGTATATAATCCTTTTACTAGGAACTATGTAGGGCTGCCCAAATCAACAGAGTTCCAGAATCAAGATGTGGTGTTTGGATTTGGTTTCCATCCAACAGCTAACAAGTACAAGGTTGTCAAGATTGATTACTGTAGGAAAACACACGGAAACCACCGCTATTACCGCGGTTATGGAAAATCAGAGGTTCAGATTCTCACTTTAGGCAGCAAAGAATGGAGAAGTCTTGGGCAAGTGAATTACCACATGTTGGAGGCGCCATCACAAGTTTTGGTCAATGGAAGACTTCATTGGTGCACTTGGCCACGATACCATGGTCCCAGTCGCTTGCTAATCTCCTTTGACATTGCGGACGAACAATTCCGGGTAGTCGAGAAACCTGATGAGCTACACAGGATCCACTATGACTTGGTGAATTTAGGGGGTTGCCTTTCTGCTGCTGTCCCCTGCAGTTCTGGGAAAGAGATTTGGGTTATGAAAGAGTATGATGTGAAGGAGTCTTGGATCAAGGAATACAACATTGGAATTCATGTGCCAAGAGGATTGGAACAAGATTTGAGTCAATCTTTCAGGGACTCAAAGTTCTTTAGGAACAGAAGCTTCGTTCGAGTCTTGTGCCTTCTGAAAAATGGAGAAATCTTGTTGGAGTATAAATGTAGAGCTTTGGTTTCTTACAACCCAAGAAATGAAACGTTTAAGGATCTTTTGCTACATGGGATGCCAAACTTATTCGAAGCTAGTGTTCATGAGGGCAGCCTCAGTTGGATCGACTCTTTCAGGGATAATGATATGTAAGCATGTAATCTAAGCTGAATAAAAAGAGTATGATTCTAACGGTTTATGGAATTTTTATGACGTGTCATGTAGATTTTCAGAACATTGAATTATTTAAATAAATTCATTTAAATTTTTTTGATGAAACAAGAAAGCTGATTTGATCAAGGAACACAATATTAAATCTGCAATTTAGGAACTCAGTGAATTAAAGCAGCATAGAAGAAAACAGGACAAGTAGTTTAGGTAGTTCAGCTCATCCATGGGAGAAGCACAGCAAAAGAAGCCTCAGTTAAAATTTAATCAGAACCAGTACAAAGAGACACTCATCAAGATTATCAGCAGTGAAAAAGCTAACTGAATAAAGAACGTAATCGGAATTCGGAATTCCGAACAATCCGCATTTTTCAGTGTTGTTATGCTTTGTTACATTATTACCCAGCGATGCTCTTCTATGTTCAACTCGTTTCTTATCATCATTGATCATTTCCATGTTGATATCTTTCTTAATTTTCTTGTTAAATTAATATTTAAGTCCAACCCCTGGTTGAAGATGCTCCCTTAACAGACATTTCGTAACTATAATTTGAAATAAATTAAGGAAAAAGGAAAAAGGAAAAAGAAAAGTGACATACTTGTCACTCCCATTAACCTTTGAGCAGTGATACGGTCAGTTGCCCGTTCAACTGACACACGAGCCTTTTGTACGTTGGACACGTGTCTATTTCGCTTTCTTTCTTTCTTTTTTTTTTGAATTACATGAGACTAATGCTCAGATTACAACTCATATTGTATGAGATATTTACAACCATCTGAGCTTACATCAATTACGATATGGCTCAGATTTTAAACCCTCTCAAATATTCGAGGGACGTCAAACTCCCATATTGGGAGAAAGACTGCCTTCACTCGAGCTCTGAGACTCCAAAGAAGGAAATATAAATTAAACCCCTGCAATGCGTCTGCTGGGGCTCGAACCACTTCCCTCACACTTTCTTTCTTTCTTTTTTGATACACTAACATATTACATTTATCCTGAGTAATTCTATTTCAGCACAACTCGAGTATCAATCCTTACTCAATTTAGAGGGAGGTTTACCTCATAATTAATTGAAGGAAAATAAGTCCTACCTAATGTGGGGAGCCAACTAACTTCCATTTACAGGGAGGTAAGTCCCAACGCTGACCCTTGCTAGGACTTAAACCCATATCCTCAAGATTGTTAAGGATATGGGCATGCCAATGGGCTACAGACCCATTGGCTCCTTCTTTCTTTAAATCATATAAAGTAACTTTTATTTCGTTCTAAATAAAATATTTAGTTAAATTATTTAGGGCATATTCAATTCTTAACACTATATTAGTGTAACACTAATATAAAAAATGTATCTTTTTTACACTAAATTACTATTTTATTTCCAACTCATTTACACCAATTTTTACACTAGAAAGAATATTCTTCTTTTTGTTCTTTTAATTCTCAAGAATTAATTCAATTAACACAATAAATATTACTATTAATATAGATAATTAAGTAATAAGTAATTTTATATCGATTACCAAAAAAATATAGAAAATTATTAAATTTGCATTTAATTAACTAAATTAGTACATTATAAAAATTAAACATTACATTAATATAGAAAAATACAATAAGAATAATAGTACTTTAGTTATTCGAATTACTAAATTCATCCCATAAATGATTAATTAGTGCATTTCGGAGTGCAATGTGAGCCTCTTTATCCTTGATTTGTTTGTGCTGAGTAGGGGTGGGCGTTCGGGTTGGGTTGACCCGAACCGAACCGAACCCGAAATTTTATTCGGTTTTCGGTTTGGTTCGGGTCGACCCTAAAACCCGAACGGTTTCGAAATTCGGTTCGGGTTAACCAAAATCAAATTTAAAAACCGATCGGTTTTTAACACTAGAAAAATAAAAGAAAACCCAACTCCAAATATCCAATATCCAAACCCGTAATTGTTTCCATCCCATTGCTTTACACAGTCTCACAAACACACAAAAGACAAGTCACAAACCCGATTCTCAGTTTCTCACACCCTAACCAAAATCCCAAATTCCCAATTCCTCAACCCTAACTAAAACCGATCTAGTCCGGCAGGTCCTCTACCGCTTGCTCCACATCGACGTTACTGCGCCACCACTCCCTCACGCATCACGCCCTCATTTTCCAGTTTCCTCTCAACTTTCTCATAAGAGGCACGACTGCACCTTTGCCATTAGCCTATCGTCGTCGTCACTCACCAGCGCAGCAAATCGACAACGCCCACATCCACGTTGTTGCAGCTCGTCGTCCAGTCATCTCGCACGGTAAGTTGAACCGAAATTTTGCTTAGTTGAATTTATCTTTATGGTCTGCTTCAATTTTTGTTGTTCGGTTATGCTGCATTTGTATGATTTATGGCATGTTTATGCGTTTTGGTTGTTAAAAGCTTTAAGAATATGCTTCTTTTTTTTTTTTAGGTTTTTTAGGTTTATATCTTGTTTTCTTAGAGCATATATCCACCGTTTTCGTAATTTATAACTTAAGTTTTGATTGAATATTATTTTCTTGTCGTCCTTTGGCCTAGGTTTTTTTCCCCGTTATTATTAAAGAAATTGAAAGTTTGCTCTGATAGAAAATTTGAGGTTTCATTGAGACAAAATGCTTGACTCGCATTCCCAATTGCAACTTGGAAACTTGAAGAATTTTTATAAAGACAATTTTGACATTGACTTAATTGATTTGTTTATCTGGAAGTTGAAAGTGTTAATGATCCTATTCCCGGTGAAGTTGCTGTGAAGTGTGAATTAAACAGGTCTTTGCTGGAGTTCATTTGCAAGCTGCAGTTTTTCAACTAGAATGTTCTTCTTTGTATGTTAAGATCTTACGCATTTCAGTCTAGACATGTTTTTCTATTTATACTTAGACATTGAAATTGTGAACGAAAGAGACCTAAGCTTATTTTTATTTTATTATTTAACGGCATCAATATAGTTGAAGCTTTTATTTAGAAAGTTCTACAATATTTTTTTGTTAATATAATTAAATTGTAATTTTTTGGCTGTGTCTATCCTTTGAAGTTTGAACTGCAGGTTTAATTTGCCAAACTGAACTTTTTTAATTGTATATGAATGTAACAATAATAATTATAGAAAAATTAATTGTATATGAATGTATTATTATTTCAGATGTCGGCATCAAATAATTCAAGAGTTCGCGACAACTCCCAATCAAATGATTATGATTTTGATGAAGTTAGTGGTGTGCCACCAACTACTACTGATGCCCAATCTGCATCAAAGAGGAAGAGGTCATCAATGGCAGCATCAAAACCACCGAAGCCAAGAAAAAAAATGGCTCCAAGATCATTAGTGTGGAACCATTTCACTCGATTGGCGGAAAATCAAGACCGGTGCAAGTGCAACTATTGTGGTCAAGAATATGCATGTAAAGGTTCGTCGGATGGGACTAGTACTTTGAAAAGTCATACTGAAAGATGTGAAGAGTACAAAAACTATCAAGACAACCAAGCAGTTTTAGCTCAAGAACCTATTAGTGGGAGTGAAAATAGTAGTCAGCTTGTGGTTAGGGGGTTTAATCAGGATGCTGTTAGAAGGGCAACTGTTAAAATGATTATTCTTGATGAGCTTCCATTTTCACATGTAGAGAATGTCGGATTTAAGCATTTTTGTAGTGTTGCATGTCCGAGATATGTTGTCCCATCACGTAGAAGCATTACTAAGGATATCCTTAACTTGTTTTTGGCTGAAAAAGCTTCTTTGAAGAGTTTATTGAGTGATAGTAAGCAAAAAGTCTCTCTCACCACCGATATTTGGACTTCAATTACAACGACCAGTTATATAGTAATAACTGCTCACTTTATTGATGATAATTAGTTGTTGCATAGAAAGATCATTAGTTTTAACACGGTTTCTGATCATAGATGGGAAACAATTAGTAAGCAAATCGAAAAAAGTTTGCTTGATTGGGGTATTGAGAAGGTGTTCACAGTCACCATGGATAATGCTAGTGGTAATGATAGTGCCATTCGGCATTTGACGAATAAATTGAAGACTTGGAGAGATGATGCCTTATTGTTGGATGGTGAGTTTTTGCATGTGCGTTGTTGTGCACACATTTTGAATCTTATTGCCAATGAAGGGTTGGGCAAAGTACACAAGAGCATTGTTAGTATCCGTAATGCTGTGAAGTATGTGAGGTCATCCAGTGCAAGGTTACAAGCATTTAAAATCCGTGTTGAGCAAGAGAAGATTTTAGAACCAAATGGTCAAATTTCTCGGGGAAATGTGATTTTAGATTGTCCTACTAGGTGGAATTCCACCTATATCATGTTGATGACCGCTTTGAAGTTTAAGCCGGCTTTTGATTGAATGGAAAACGAGGATAAGCTTTATGATGCTTATTTTCGTGAAGAAGAGGGTATGGTTGGGAGTGGTAGGAGAAGAATAGGACCTCCGGGAAGTGATGATTGGCAAAATGCTCGACGAATGGTTAGGTTTTTACCGATTTTTTATGATGCGACATTGGTATTTTCTATTTCTCTAAGGGTGACATCGAGTAATTGTTATAATGAGATATGCAAAGTTGAAAAGGCTTTGAATTCAATGTTTAAAAATGTTGATCCACATTTGAAAGGGATGGCATTGAGCATGAAGGAAAAATTTGACAAGTATTGGGAGGGTATACTGAAAATAAATAAGTTGTTGATTGTTGCGACCGTACTAGATCCACGGAGCAAAATGAATTTCATAGTAGTTTGCTTTGAGAGTTTATATGGTAAGGATAATGCGAAATGTGGTGAGATGAAAAGTATAGTGAAAAACACTTTGCATAAGTCTTATGAAGCAAATAGTGCAAAACACCCGAGTGCAAGTGCTAGTGCGAGTGTTAGTGCAAGTGCGAGTGTTAGTACAAGTGCGAGTGTTAGTGCAAGTGCTAGTGCGAGTGTTAGTGCAAGTGCAAGCCATGCTAGTGCTGCTGGGTTTAGTAGTGGACTGACTTTTCTTGGTTTTGGTGATGCCGATGATGATTATGAGGATCATTTCTCTAAATACACTGAGATGGTTGTTGAGACAAGAGATAATATAGAATTGTCAAATGAGTTAGACCTTTACTTAATGGAAACGGTTGAATTTCAAGTTCCTAGTTCATTGGGTACTCAATTTGATATTTTGTTATAGTGGAAGGTTAATAGTTCGAAGTACCCAATTTTATCACAAATAGCAAGAGATGTTCTTGCCATTCCGGTATCTACTGTTGCATCCGAGTCCGCCTTTAGTACGGGAGGTCGTATTCTAGATGAGTATAGGAGTTCTATGACTCCTGACATGGTGGAAGCACTTATATTGACCACAATTGGTTACGATCTTCACTTTTCGTAGATGCGACAACAAATCTTCAAGTGTTGGTCGAGGAAAATGAGTTTATGGATGCACTTGCAGAAGGTATAATATATAATTATTTTATGATTATGTTATTAAGACATTTTGGCTATTTATTTTATGAATGATTTAATTTTAATTCTTTTTGTTTCATGTAGAGCTTCGTAAGTCAACACAACCGGACCATCCAAGTGTTTCAACATGAAGACTTTTGGCTGGTTAGTTGTTTACAATTAGGTAACTTTTTTATTTTTACAAAGGCTAGGATTGATGAATTATTGAATTGTTAATCTTTATATGCATATTTATAAATATGAGTTATTTGCTATTTAGGCTTATAGTTGTAATAATAGTTGGTTAAAAAAATAAATTATATGATATCGTGGTGTTATGATGTTTTAGAAAAAAACAATTGAGTAAAGAATGAAGGATTGATAGATATATTAGTTGACTAGTTGTTGGTGCTTGTTTGGTGGAGGTTAATTGTTGTTAATGGACTGATTTGCTGTTTTTTTTTTTTTTTTGGGTAGAATGGATTGATTTGCTTGATCATTTTATGTTTGTTGATGGCAAAATGGAGGTTAATTGTTGTTAATGGGCTGATTATGGTTGTTTTTGGTGGAGGTTAATTGTTGTTAATAGACTGATCTGTTGTTTTTTTTTTTTTTGGCAGAATGAACTGATTTGCTTGATCATTTTCTGTTTGTTGATAGCGAAATGGAGGTTAATTGTTGTTAATGGGCTGATTATGGTTGTTTTTATTTATTTGGATTAACTTCATGACTTGGAAATTGGAATTAGAATTAGGAAGCAACTTTCTTTATTGTTGTAGTTGTAATTTTTAGTGGAATATTTTCAATTGGGTGTTGAATTTGGTGTTTTGATAACTTGAATATTTCATCATTTGTTGTTTTCATTATTTGCTTATTTTGTTATTTAATTTGCTTAATTTGCTATTTAATTTGTATATTTTTGGCTAATATTGGGTTGACCCGAATTATTAAGCCAACCCAAATTATTAACCCGAACCGAATTAATAACCCAAACCGTTTTGCAACCCGAAATTTACAACCCAAAACCGAACCGAATTTCAAACTGACCCGCACTGAACCGAAATAACTTTTCAACCCATTTGGGTTGAATTCTCAAACCCGAACGGGTTGTAAACCGAACCGTAAACCGAAAGTCCCACCCCTAGTGCTGAGCAAGAAATTTTTAAAATCCAATATTATCATCTACCCTCAAATCAACGGTTGGTATTGACGCTTGCATCTAATCATTAATTGTTGGCAAAAAAAAAAGGGATGCCTCCGACACATTAATGTCATTATTTGAACTAGGCAAACCAAAATGTGCATGTCATATCCAAAGATCATAATCAACTACAGCCTCTAGAATAATAGTTGTGGTTCCACTACGACCAGCATATTGTTCGGCCCAAGCTGTTAGATAATTTTTCCACTTCTAATACATGTAATCTAGATTGCCTAACAATCCTAGAAAACCACACTCTTTACCAACATGGAGTAGCCTGGCGACGTCATTAGCGTTAGGTGATCTAAGTTATTGCTCTACAAGAACTTCCACAATTGCACGACAGAATCTCTTCAAACTTTCAATTATTGTAGACTTTCCAATTTTAATATACTCATCAATAGCATCTACTAGCATGCCATATGCCAACATCCGAAATACGACAATGATTTGTTGAAGATCAGATAACCCAAGTCTGTCGACGCCATCCCTTTACTGCATAAAGTAGTTGTCATGAAAATAAGTGACTTATTTTCATCCATTAGATTTACTTTTACCCAATCTTATCATATCTACACATAATTTAAAATTTAAAAATAAGGATTCTCTCATATTTAATACCAACCGTTGGATGGATTTCACTTATTTTCATCCATTAAATATGTTTCTTTTTCATATATAAATACCATTGTAAACTTCACTTCACTCAAACATATCCTTTCAACCATTTATTCTATAAAATGGCTTCAACTCCAAGAAGTACTTCATACATCCATGAAGAAGATATACACTTATATCATATATATATTGATATTTCCCAAAACCCCATTGTTGGTATAAATCAATCTCAAGATGCATTTTGGTCTCGAGTTGAAATTGAATACAATAATTCTAAATTGGAGTTCACCACTCAAGTTCGACCAAACCACTCAAGTTCGACCAAGAAGATCTTTGCAAAAACAAATACAAAGTATTCTAGCTGCAATTGGCAAACTAAGGGGATGCGCTCGACAAATTGAAAATTAAAATCCAAGCGGTGCTTCCGAACAAGATATTGTAAGTTTATATTACATCTTTACTATTTTTATCTTACACTTATTTTATATATAACATTCTAATTACATTATTTTGTAGCTAAATCGAGCGAAGGTGTTACTAGCACAAGATAAGAATTATAATAAAGGGTTCAAATTTGATCATGTATGGCCTATCCTTAAAGATATTGAAAAATTTGGAGATGATTATAGCATTTGCAACACCATACTTTCGAAGGCAAAGTAGCGAATTTGTGTCATCGCAATCATATTCTCCCGCTCTGGAGTCTCCAACATCAGCATCTCCTGGTCTATCATCATTTTCACTAAATATAAATGATGGGCATGTTGACGATTGTTCTACTCAACGACCCATCGGGGTAAAGAAGGCAAAAGGAAAAAGAAAAGTTAAAAATCAAAATTCACTAGTTATTGATACTATTAAAGAAGACAATCGACGACTTTATGAAATTCTCAAAAAAGGTAGTGAAGATAGGGAGCAAAGTTATCAAATTCAACTTCTAAAAAAAAATTATCAAATTCAAATGATATGACCCCAAAATGAGAAAAAAAAAATGGAGATGGTCACATATCATGAAGAAAATAAAATTTTACTTAAAGATTTAAATTCGATAAGTGATCCGAGCTTACGTCAATATTTTCAAAATGAACAAATTAAGATTTTGCAGAGAATATCTCAGCAAGGCCAATCATCTGAAAATACTTCCAATAATATTGGCCAATATTTTAATGATATTAGAGGATTTAATAATGATCTCCCAGATTATTAAATAATTGTTCTAATTTATGCTAGTAATAGTAGTTTTTTTTAATTTGTGTTAATTTAATTTTGTATTTTTAATTTTGTAATATGTAATCTAGTAATTAATATTATTGGCATTTTATTCTTATTATTAATTTTTGTGTTGAATATTTTTTATTTAAAATATTAGTATAATATAAAAAGAATAAAAAAAGAATAATACATATATATAAATAAGACATATATATAAATAAGAAAAAGTAATAAGGATATCTGAGATTTTTTTTCCCTACCACTCAATGAATAGTATTGTACCATATTTGGTGTAATATTATTCAGAACACCATTTTAGTGTTGGTTTTGGTGTTACATTAAAGAAACACTTTACACCAAAAATAATGTAAAAGATAATTTAGTGTTAGTGCTGGTGTCACATTAGAAATGGCCTTACACACCTTTTTCAATGAAATTACATTCGAAATGCCACGTTACTTCTTTACTTTGTTATTTAATTTCCCTTAATTTTTCCAAAAAGACCACATACTAGATTCCACCTAGTTCCACCTTCAAAAGCACAAAAGTTGCAGGGCATTTTTAGATGAAAATTTTATTTTGAATTATCATCTCAACAGCCACCAGCAAGGAATTAATTGTTTGGAGAAGCTACAAGTCTTTTTAGTAAATTCCTTTTACCTTTCCTTTATAAAATATCCTTTTATAATGTAATTTAAGTTACATTAGGTTTTTTGTTTTATTATTAGAAAAATATTATTCATTCAATTTAAGTTTATCATGTTATAAAAACTACTATAAAATTTTGAATTTATTTAATTTTCCATCTTGGTCTACTAAAAGGACATAATTACTTTTATTCAAATGACAAAATAAAATTAAATACATATTGTGGTAGTAATTATTTTATGAGAGTAATTATATCTTTTTTGTGGATAGTTTTATAAATTGTAAATTTATTGTGAAAAATAAAACATATTCAAAATTTTACAATATTTTTTTAATAATGGGACAAATTGAAGATCAGTAACTGATAATTCCCTATAATTATTTAAAATAAGAAATGATGCTGTCATTTTTTTTTATAAAAATTCGGTGTCTTTTGTTTTTGTTAATTAATATTGATCATTTTATTTAGTAAAAAAATTTTATATTTATTTTCTATTTATATTATAAAAATTGAGTTTTTTACATACAATGAAGTTAGTAAATTGAAATTGTTTCTGTTGAATTGTTGAAGTGCACGTGTTCATTTGCCATATGTGATTTTTCAAAATCTTTTATTTACAGAGAGAGAGGAGAGAGAGAGAGAGAGAGAGAGAGAGACTTCTCTTTAGACTTTAATGGGTAATTAAGTGACAAAAAAAAAAGTGAAGCCGGTGCATTTTGAATGTAATTTCACTGAAACTAATGGGTAAATAATATAAATGAATATTTTATCGACAACTAGACAAAAGTTATTTAATGTAATTTAAAGAAAAAAAGAGTAGTGGACACATGTCCAGCTTACAAAGAGTTTGGGTGACTGACCGTAGCACTGCTCTTAACCTTTTGCAGCAAATAGTCAAACATTGGTTCTTATCAAAGACCATCTACGTGAGCATCAGCATATGGATCGATACAGAAAAGCAATCTTCATTGTTTGTGCGGTCACCTTTTATATTAATTTCCCCCAATCAATCATAATCCCACTTTGTTTTCTTATATCTCCATAGTTCAATGACTACTGAGGTCTCATATATTTTAAAAAACATGGCATTATAGCAACCAATAAGAGCAAAAACATCCATAAACCAAAAAGCATAATGAATTATCTTCCACAGAAGATTGTCCTAGACATACTATCAAGGCTCCCCGTGACATCAATATTGCAATTCAAGAACACAGCACAAAACCCTCTGCTTGCTAGTATGCATTTTGCCAACACCGGCAAAAATGACCCATGCCTCATTTTACATTGTGAAAATCCTGGCCGAAACAAGCTTTACTCTTCGGAGCTATCATCTCGTGAGGAAGAAAATCAGAAGGTGAACAAAATTCGTGTTCCCACTTTGTTAGAATTTTTTTCAGTATATTAAATCATCTGGTATTCGAAAATCATATTGGACCACGACTAATCCAGATTAGAGTTAGTATGACCATTAGAACAACAAATCTCTCCCAACAAATATTTAATACATCTATATTCCTAAGTCTCTAATCGAGAATCTTGGTTAAGATAAAACAACTCCATATCAACTGATCTACATGCTTGTTGGTTCACTTTGCTCGAATTTGATGTGCTAGGATCATGCAAGGGCTTGTTGTGTTTATGTGATTCATCTACAAAAAGTGAACTGTGTGTATACAATCCATTTACTAGGGACTACTTAAAGCTACCCAAACCCCATATCTAGATTTCAATATTCAACATGTGGTGTTCGGATTTGGTCTCCATCCATCATCAAACGAGTACAAGGTTGTCAAGATTGCCTATTACAAATATCATAAGTGGCAATTTCATTTCGGATATGGTCTCCATCCATTATCAAACGAGTACAATGTTGTCAAGATTGCCTATTATAAATATCGGAGGAGAAATGAAATCCTCCATGGCCTCACCAGCTGGTATCAGATGAGACCGGGTCAAGCTATGAAAGGATAGCAGATCTTGACACGAGCAGGATCTGGCCAACGCAGTCTGAACCCGTACGAATACTGCCGGCTCGAGATCGTAACACACCCCCTAAGAACCTGCAGTTCAACCAAAAATCATGTTACAAATGACGTGATTAAAAAAAAAAGAGGCTGGAGATACGAAACATCTAAAACAAAGCAGGCAACCTGCAACTACGAAACGAGAGGGGACGTAAACCCTCCTCCCATCAATCTCTGCCACTTGACCCCAAGAGCCCCCGGCGAAAAAGAATTTCTCCATCCATTTCCCACCACCACCAGTTGGAAGGTCTGTTAGAGATTTCCTGGTCTTCGTACTTGACATGAAGTAATACCAGCCCGCGTCTTTTGGACTACTCTTCAGCTGGTACAAATGCTTAACCTCATCAGCTCTGGGCTTACTCTAACCATATTTGCTCCACAGAACGAACAGACCAGAAAGCAACCTCCAACTGTTAGGGTTAAGTTGACCAGGAGCTAGGCGTAATCCACCGAGCAGCCGAACAAAATATGGCTGCAGCGGAAGCCTCATCCCAAAATTAAAACTCTCTAATAACAAGGTAACGTACCCCCTTGGAGGTCGGCTAAGGGTATTCTTTTTGCCGGGAACCCGAAGGGGTATGTCATCGGGAATACCATATCCGATTCGAAGCTCCTCGAGGTCTTCTACTAAGGTTGTACAAACTATGTGGTCTATAGCATAATATTCTGCTAGATTTCTACGTCCTAATTTCCCTTTCTTTTCTAGTCTTCTTACTTCTGGTGAGGATGCCTCACCAGACTCCCTACTCGACTCATCACTCAGGGTATCCTCTGAACACAAAGATACCTCATTATTACCACCACAAGCTGATGAAGTTACCTCGGAAGATACTCCCCTAGTACTACTCCTACCATGAGGCTGGTATGTTAATTCTAAAGGAACCCCAGGAACGAAAGGAGAAACAGCCAATAATGTCGGCGGGGAATCCGACTAATTATCATCAATCTCAATCACTTTTTCTTTTCCCTTCGACGTTCCCTAAACTTTATTCAAAATAACACCACCCAAGAGGAAAAGAAAAGAAAGAGAAGAAGACAATAGCAAAAATCAAAGTCGGAAGAGGGGGAAGTGATACCTGAAACAGCGATACATCGGGACGGTCACTCGTACTCCGGTAAGAAAAAGGTTGGAGGCTATCGGAAGAATCGAGAAAATGAGAAGTTTTGCCTTTGAATGATCACAGTTCCCAAATAAGCAAGGATGCTCTTTAATTTATATCAATCGTACAGCACGCACCCCTAGGGTTCCGTAACCGTCAGTTTGAAATTCAAACGGATGGATAGATCTATGCCACCTCACCAGCATTTAATTGTGACACGACTCTTCGAGGAGATAGCAGGCCGTTGGAGGGACAAAGTAGGCTATGTGTCACTTCGCCAAGAGATTATATTATACTACGAACAGGACAAGTCTACCAAGTTTCTAGTATTAATCCATTTCATTACAAATACCAAAAACTGGGGGACTGGTGTTGGGGGTGAATAACGACCAGAACAGCCACACAAGATGCTACACCCTCTGCTTTGAATCGAGGAGCACGAGGCACCCAAAAGCAGAAGTCTCTCTTTGCCACCAAGCACCAGAATTCCCTGCTCGCCATCCCCGAGGATCTCTGCTCGTCGTCACCAAGAATCAGAAATTCCTGCTCGGACTGGTGGAACAGGATCTCTGTTCGCCCCTTCAAAGATTCCCCATGGGGATGCCGTTGCGAGTAAGGATCTCCTACTCAGTCCCGGAAGGGGTCGTCGCGGGAGCAGAGGTAGCAGGTTCACTCAACACCGACTATCAGAACGTTCACTACTCGGTAAGATCCAAGCCACGAGGCCCGCTTATCACTCCCACCTTCCGGAACTCCAAGCACGAGCCTCTCAAACCGCCACCATCAACCGCTCAGGCACCCATGAAGCATGTTGAGCGGAGAGTGGGAAACGTGGATAACGGAAACCGAATCTGCAGGAAGGCTATAAATGGCGCAATCAAAAGAGGTAAAAGGGTTGGACAAAAAAACAAAAAAATGAGAGTAAGGGTTTTTAAGAGGAAATTGAGAAGCTAAGAGAACGATTGCTTTGTTTGAGTATTTTTTGAATTGAGCAAAGGCCACGGGATTTGTGGCTAAGGTTTTCTAAAACACCCGAATCATTGACTTGAGCGTCGGAGGGTTTACGCCAGGAAAACCACCTGGCGCACTCTGACTGGTACTTGTGCACGCGGGGTATCGGAGAAGAAGGAAGTAGATTTTCCTACTCGTGATAATAAAGGAGATTAGCGAAGAGGGAACCAGAGGGTAACATCGAGCCAATCAAACGAGGAGAAATTCTAGTTGTTGACGAGCAGACAGAATCTCGCATCAACAAGTACATTACTATTTGATCCAGGGGCCATCACAAGTTTTAGTCAACGGAAGACTTCATTGGTGCACTTGGCTACGCGGTTCAAGTTGCTTTCTTGTCTCCCTTCACATCGAAAATGAACAATTCCGGGCGGTCCCGAGACCTGAAGTGGAAGGATTATTCAGGTGTAATTTTGATTTGGTGAATCTAAGGGGTTGCTTTGTTGTAGGTGTCCCTTGAAATAATGGGAGAGATGATATTAGGGTTACGAGAGAGTATGAGGTGAAAGGAATCTTGGATCAAGGAATACAACATTGAAATTCAAGTATCACAAGGACTCAAAATAGATGTGATTGGATCTTTCAGGGACTCAAAAGTTTTTGTGGAGTAGCACATTGCTTCGAGTCTTATGCCTTCTGAAAAACGGTGAGATACTGTTGCAGTACGGATACAGGTCTCTGGCGTCTTATAACCCAAGAAATGGAACATTTAAAGACCTTTTGTTCCTTCAAATGCCTAATCAGTTTGAAGCTTGTGTTCACCACACCCTTAGTCCGATTGAAAATCTCACCGACACCTAATGCTTCTTTTCTCAAATTTGATTTTTTTTTTAATATTATAACGAAGCAAATAGGCTGAGTACCAGCTGTTCAGCTTCAATTTATCGGCACTCATGACCTGCATTTATCTTAAATATTTGGTTGCCACAAGCCCACTACCATTATGTGATTTTGATTTTGATTTTCTTTGAATTGTTGACATTTGTAGGATGATTGATAAAAAACAAAAGATGTCATGTATGAAATTAGTGAATAACTTATACATTTCTTTATCAAACCAGTAAGACATGAACAAATTAATGCCACTAAGTCGGCATTGGCCAATAGCAGCCGTTGCTCACTCTAAAATTAAGGTCACTAATTTGAGTTTTCATATTGAATTTGGATCAAGTTTTGAGTTTATTTATACTCAACTTTTCATCATCTTTTGCCATACGTGTATATATAATAATATATAGTTAATATTTAATTAATATTATATTCTTATCCAATAACTATCAATAGTATTTAAAAAAAATAAAAAATAAAAAATTCAGCTCAACCCTCAAGGGATTCAACAAAAATCCTCTATCTATGATAATATTTTCTTAAATACTAGTGATATAAGAAAAGTGTGAGAATATTTCTTAGCATACAAATGCACGATTTCAAACTATATTAGTATTATAATAAACGTAACCATAACAATTTAAAAAAAAAGTGACAAAATTAACAAAAATTGCAATTATTTAGGAAATCTATGCTGTGTAATTTGGACTTTGAACAAAATATCTAATAGTTAATTTTCCTTAATTTAGATTAAGTTCACATTATTTTGTGCTTGACTTTATTTGAAACCCAAAGAATAAATTTTTCACAAAATTTTCAAGTTAGATTTGTCAAATCAGTCCACTATTTGGCTAGAAGAGTTTCCTTGGAAGTCTCTAATTTATTATACTCAATTGTCAATTTATTAGGACAGAAACAAAATTTTTTTTTTGAAATCTAATAATACAAATTAAACTGTTTTATTATTTCAATTTACCAAAACGTATTTGACAATTTGTTCACAATTATGTCAAATTTTAACCCGGAAGAGCCGCTACTGCGAGTTATCTGCAAGCACGTTGACAATTCGCACCATTGAAAATTTAGACTAGTCGCCCACCCACTCTAAAAAAATCATTTAAAAAACGTTCATCTGCTAGTTAGATCATGATTATATCAGCAGCAGGAGATGACATCATGATGATAGATTTTTTTCTTTTTTCTTTTTTAATCACAACAGCAAAATACATTATTACTGCCGCACTTAAACAATAATCTCTCATTCTAATAATCTAATTCATGTAATAAATACGTAATCGTCGATTAAATCATCGTGTGAAAGCAAAATGATAAGATAAATAATTATTGAATACTTGATTATTTATTATAAATATGTTATATTATTAAGATACAAATTTAACATTTCAACTTTATCTGTACATAACATCTTTTGAAAATACATGGTATTTCTTCCGTGCAAATGCTCTTATGTGTTAAAAAATACAAATGAGACACGGACGTTTATCGTATATTTACCAATTTGTAATTGGAATGAGTTGAAATTTGAATATAAAATGAAAATCAGAATAAATTATTTATCTCAAATGTAAGAATCAGAATGTGAAATAGGAATAAAAATAAATTGTTTATCTCAAATGTAAGAATCGGAATCAGAATTAGTTTATTGTTGATGTGTTTATTTTATCTTGAAATGAAAATGAATTGTTGTAAGTTATTAAATTATCTTAGTTGATTATTGTATTATTTATTATAATAATGATTATTATTATTCAAAATAGTTATTGTTAATTATTATTCTTATTATTAACAACAATTAAAAAATAAGAATAACACCAATAATAATAACATAGTAGTATTTTAATTGAGGACAAAAATGAAATTATGAAATTCAAGTAGGATAAAATGAGCATCCGTTTGGGGCAGCGCAGCTGCTCCCCAGCCTATATTCTAGGGGAATATCCTCTAGAATATAAGCTCCACAGCGCAGCCGTCCCGAACGAACCCTGAATAGTTTAAGAAATGAGAATTTAATTCCCATGGGAATGGGAATCAAGTTCTCAATTCTCAATTTAAAAAATACATGAGTCTCACACATTTCATTCTCATTCATACTACTATTTTATCAAATAACCATAATCAATTATTTTCATTATAGATTTTGATTCTCCTATCTAAAAAGTAGGCGAACCATTAGAATAGAATTACATATGGGTTGAGTTGGGTCGGTTTGGACTCTCAACCCACAAATAGTTTTATTTTTATTTATAATTTAAACTTATAAAGTAGATATATTTATGGAACACTGCTGATAGTTTTAGTTTGTGATAAATTACTCAGTGATATCCCTTCTTTTTTTTAAGACTTCGAACCCAATATCTTTATTTTTCAATATTTTAGTCCCATTGGTTTAAATGTCAATAAATTTTTTCCCATATATCTTGACGGTGCTAAGATTTTTACCTCTATTCTTTTATCACGTCCACCTATTGGTAGTCATTGACATAATTTAACATACTGGAGCTGTTACTGGGCTTTCTTCGTAGGCTAGCAGCCGGCGGAGGTGGAGCTAGCCTACAGTGAAATTCCATTTTTAAATATCCGGATCCTTTTTGAAAAACTGTTTGTGATATTTGAAATTAAATTGTCACAAAGAAAAAAAAAAAAAAAACAAACAAAAAACAAATCATACGTTGCTCTCGGTGAGATTTGTCTTGTACCCACCACTTATTTTAAGCGAAAAAAAAAATATTTAATTTGGCCAACTTGCAAGGCTCTAGGTGATGTATCAAACGCAGAAAATCATCAGGAACTTTCGGGCTGAGTTTCAATTTTTCAATTGGCAGGTAGCTAGAGGGAGGCATCAGTCCGTCTGTCATTTTGCTTCGTGTTTGGTTTCTTCTTCTCTTTGTAAGTATCATCCGGCTACATGACTTTTTTATTTTGTTAGCTTTGAGACTTTTTCATAACGTCGTGGGCCCCCGCTTTTGTGTAGATACTTTCAACCCCCATGATTATTAACAGAGTTTGGAAAATGCAGCACTGGGTGCACTGTGGACTCAACTCAAAGAAAAGAAAAGAAAAGAAAAGAAAAGAAAAGGAGAGAAAATAATAATAATAATAACAAAGCGTCAACCTTTTGAAAATTTTCATTATGTTATGAAATTGGAGATAATGGATATTATTATGTTAACAATTATTTGATGATGATTTCTAAGTAAGAAATACTCAAATGGAGATTGAAGAAAATAAGCAAAATAACTTGAGCAAAACTTGAGCAAGGAATTGAAATTGTAGAGATTTTTCAAGAGGAGATCAATAGACAAAGGAAGGTAAGCTAATTTCCAAGTTCTCATTTTGTTCACAAATTACATCTATATATAGTGAAAATATTAGTGGAGTGGGTGACAATATATATCTATAAAAATCATAATGGTGAATCCATTAATCATAATGGAGAACCCATTAATGATAAGTGGTGTTTCCATTTTCTTGGTGGAATCCACAATTATTCACAATACTCCTCCTTGGATATCCACCCATTAATGGATCAGATGATAACATTGGATGTACTTTTAAAGCTCGTTAAAACCTTTGCGGTAAAAACCCAATGGGAAAACACGGTCAAAGGAAAAAAGTGATGTACATATGTCAAAATTCCACTCCTCCATGAGTGCTCCTCCACGATGGTAACATGTATTATTCGATAGTTTATTGAGCGGCGCATGCCAATGCCATATATTATTTTCTCAAATGTAGATGTAGGTAGAGCTTTCGTAAATAGGTCAGCTAAATTATCAGTGGAGCGTATCTGCTTGATATCAATCTTCTTATTCTGTTGGAGCTCATGAGTGTAGAAGAATTTCGGTGAAATATGCTTTGTTCTGTCCCCTTTAATGTATCCTCCTCTAAGTTGAGCTATACATGCAGCATTATCTTCATATATCACTGTTGGGATATCTGAACTTGAAGATATTCTACGTACTTTGAATATGATGGATTCTGAGATCTCAACCATATGCATTCTCGTGACTTCATGTAGTGCAAGAATTTGAGAATGGTTGGAGGATGTTGCAACGAGAGTCTGTTTGTAGACTTCAAGAAATTGCGGTACCATTGAAAGTAAAAACATATCCGCTTTGTGAGCGAGCTTTATGGGGATCGGATAAATAACACATCGGATAACCAACAAGACTGGATTTTTCGTTGGTTCATTAGAATAAAATAAACCTAAATCAATTGTTCTTGAAGATAACGAAAAATGTGTTTGACACCATTCAATGTCTTCTAGTTGGTTCGGTGAATCGAGCCAGATTAACGAGAAAATGCAATGTCGGTCTAGTACATTGTGCTAAATACATCGAGCACCAATTGCATTTAGATATGGTACTTGAGGACCAAGTATCATTCATCATCTACATTAGGACGAAAATGATCCTTTTTAGGATCAAGAGACCGAACTACCATTGGGGTACTCAATGGGAAAGATTTATCCATGTTGAAACGTTTCAAAATTTTCTCAGTATAAGTTGACTGATGGATAAATATACCATTAGGTCTGTGCTCGGTCTGCAGCCCGAGACAATACCTAGTTTTCCCCAAATCTTTCATTTCATATTCATTTTTAAAGCAACGGTCTTTTGGAGCTCTTCAGAGTTCTATTAAATTAAAATCGTCAACATAAACTGCGACAATAGCAATTCCAGATTTTGATTGCTTGATAAAAACAACTGGACAGATAGGATCATTAACGTATCCTATTTTTATCAAGTATTCACTGAGGCGATTATACCACATGCGTCCAGATTGTTTTAATCCATATAAAGATTTTTGTAGCTTTATTGAATACAAGCCACGATGTGATGATTGACAAGTTTCTGGCATTTTAAATCCTTCAGGGATTTTCATATATATATCTGTATCAAGTGACCCATATAAATAAGCTGTCACCACATCCATGAGACGCATATCAAGTTTTTCTGATACAGCCAAACCAATTAAAAATCGAAACGTAATTGCACACATGACCGGAGAGTATGTCTCATTATAATCAATACCAGGTCTCTGTGAGAAGCCTTGTGCAACAAGTCGTGCTTTATATCTTACAACTTCATCATTTTCATTACGTTTCCGTACAAATACCCATTTGTACCCAACAGGTTTGACATCCTTAGGTGTTTGGACTATAGGTCCAAATACTTCACGTTTGGCTAAAGAAGTCAACTCTGTCTGGATTGCTTCTTTCCATTTAAGCCAATCATGCCTCAGTCTACATTCATCAATAGTTTGCGGATCATGATCATTTATAATATCAGTAGCTACTGTAAACGCAAACACATCATTGATGACAATATTACCATCAGTATGGTCAACAGAAATCTCATGAGTATGATCAACAGAAATCTCATGAGTATGATCAACAGAAATCTCACTATTTCTGGATTCATGTGCCTTTTCAAGGCTTTGTTCTTCATGAAGAGTTTGTGTATTATCAGGCCTTCTAGTCTTTTCAGAGACTAATTGCTTTTCTGAAGCAATTTGTTCTTTTAGATTATTATCATCATTTGCAGCAGAACACTGTTTAATCATTCTTCTTTTTCTCGGAACACTATCTTTTGAACCAATTGGTCTACCGCGCTTCTGGCGTGACACAGATAATTCCTCAGCTGCACTTTTCATTAATTGTTCTTTAGGTACAATGACCCGGCCGGGTATATTTGCAGCTGGTATAAATGATTTGGTTACTTTTGCCGCATCTGTAAATGCATCTGGCAATTGTTCCGCAATTTGTTGCAAATGAACTATCCTTCGCACTTCATATTCACTTTGAGATGTGCGAGGATCTAAATGAGATAGATGGGTCACTTTCCATTGAGGATCATTCCAACCTCATGAACCTTTTTTCTTTCTTCTAATGGAGGAAAATTTGTCTCGTCAAAATGACAATCCGCAAATCATGTGGTAAATACATCGCCTGTCAATGGTTCAAGATATCTGATAATAGATGGTGAGTCAAATCCTACATAAATTCCCAAACGTCGTTGGGGTCCCATTTTAATGCGTTGTGGGGCGCAATTGGCACTTGTCTTTGACGCAAAAATGCGTAAATGGGATAAATCTGGTTGATGTCCCAATACCAATTGTAATGGGGAATATTTATGATAAGCGATGGGCCTCAAGCGGATTAATGCATGATGCAAAATAGCATGTCCCCATATCGAAATAGGTAATTGACTTCAGAATAATAAAGTTCGCACCACCAAGACGCTTGACAAGAGATTCTCGCTTAATCCATTCTCGAGTATGTACATGTGGTAATCGGGTGCTCTACATCAATCCCAACCGCATGCAAGAATCATCAAATATTTTAAGTAAACTCACCAAAGATTATCTAGACGTATGGTCTTGATTGGATAACTGAAATTGTGCACGAATCGATTATCTCACAAGCAATCTTGCAAATGCAACGCTACGTGTAGATAATAAACAAACATGTGACCATCGTGCAGATGCATCAATCAAAACCATGAAATAACGAAATGGTCCACTTGGTGGGTGAATAGCCCACGATATCTCCTTGAATTCTTCAGTAAAATGATGGAGATTCGTAATTAATTTTACCGGTGATGGTCTAACTACCAATTTTCCTTGTGAACAAAGGCAACTATTCTCATTTGACAATAAAATTTTAAATTTTTCAATGGATGTCCATGAGAATTTTCAATAATTCTACGCATCATTGTTGATCCAGGTGACCAAGACGGTCCATGCCAAAGTATAAAAGATTTTGGATCATGTAACTTATCTTTTATGACCGCAGTAACTTTCCATTGATTTTATCGTCAGATAATATAAGCCGATGAGAAAGTGGAAGCTTTTCTAATATCTCTTCTTTCCGCATATATTGTAAGTAATGCATAGATATTCTACATTATTCTCATCCTTTGTTTCTATATGAAAATTATTACGACGAATGTCTTTAAAACCAAGTAAATTTCTTTTGATTTAGGTGAATACAGCATTATGAATATCCAATTCTGCACCTTTTGCTAATATGATTATTGCTCTTCCAGACCTTCAATAAGATCTGCTGGACCGATATTGTATTCACATTTGCCTTAATTAGATTTAGATTTAAAAATACCTCTGTTTCAAGAATCGTATGTTGCACCATCACCAAACATATTTCTCCATCAAACATTTTATTGAAATCCATATCCTTAGACAAAAATAAAACAAAGGAAAATACATATTAGATAACATGAAAATAAAAATAAAATTACATGAGAAAACATAAAGTACAAGTAGAATTTTAAATGTGATGAACATTTCCATCACCAATCAAGTGATCAATTTTTCCATCTTTATCTTCAAAGAACCAAACATCAAGATGTGTAATATCCACCTGGATCCGAAATCATCAACATAATTTGTTTCAATATTCTTTCCTTTTGATTTTAAGGATGCTCGAAACATATCCACATCGATGTCCGGAGTACGACATTGTCTCCAAAATGACCAGACATTCCACATCTATCACAAGTGTTTTCTTGAGTAATATGTTGATTCTCATTTTTCCCTTTTTGTGGTTCTTATATCCACCACGAGGTCGATAATAAATCGACCGATAATAGCCAATGCACCACGGCCACGACTATTTTTACGTACGATTATGCCAACGCCACGCCCATTTTCATAGTTGTCTTCACGATCATGTGAGGCATGTAATTTGTTCAAAATTGGTTTTGCACCAAGGATGGGCTTGATGATTTTCATTAATAACTCATTATTCTTTTCTCGCCACAAGAAGGCATGCAATCAAGTCGAATATTTTGTATACTGACGAGCTCTATATTGCTGTTGTAAAACCATGTTGGAAGCATGAAATGTTGTAAATGTTTTTTCCAACATATCCTCATCAGTAATATTTTCTCCACACAATTTTAATTGTGAGGTAATTCTGCATAGTGCAGAATTATATTCATATCGTTGAAAGTCTTGTAGCCGAGAGCATTCCATTCACTACGAGCATTAGGAAGAATAACTGACCTTAAATGACCATATATCTTTCATACAACCGCTCCATGTAACAAATGGATCTTTATAGTGAGATATTCCATTTTAAGTGATTGGTGGAGATGACGCCGTAGAAAATCATGGCTTTAGCTCGATCTTGAGTGGATGAGTCATTATTATTTTTATCGTGTCACTAAGCCCCATAGCATCAAGATGAATTTCAAGATCAGGATCCGCGATAAATAATTATCGCCAGATATATCCAAAGCATTAAACTCCAATTTTGTCAAGTGAGACATTATCACAAACAAATAAAAGAGATTAGTTTAATAAATATTGAAAGAAAAAATATAAATAATAAGTATTACTTATAGGAATTTTTTTTCTTAAAATAAATGAGCTTCGTCGATAACGTGTTATGAAATTGGAGATAATGGATATTATTATGTTAACAATTATTTGATGATGATTTCTAAGTAAGAAATACTCAAATGGAGATTGAAGAAAATAAGCAAAATAACTTGAGCAAAACTTGAGCAAGGAATTGAAATTGTAGAGATTTTTCAAGAGGAGATCAATAGACAAAGGAAGGTAAGCTAATTTCCAAGTTCTCATTTTGTTCACAAATTACATCTATATATAGTGAAAATATTAGTGGAGTGGGTGACAATATATATCTATAAAAATCATAATGGTGAATCCATTAATCATAATGGAGAACCCATTAATGATAAGTGGTGTTTCCATTTTCTTGGTGGAATCCACAATTATTCACAATACATTATATATATTTACACCATTATTGATCAATCTTTTGTTGCTAAAAAATACTTTCAATGTTGCCTAGTCACTGTCAGTAGGGACAGCCATCCATTTAACATGGAATTGGATTCATTTCATAAAAATTTTGCGGTTTCTGCACTCACATTATGAACGGTGCTGATTGTTAGGTCCATCAAGAAAGAAACTAAAACTAAACACCTTTTTTTTTTTTTTTCCTTATTTTCAAGAGAATTATTCAAAGGTGGATTCTTCTTGTTCTTTTCGTCTCTCTCCCCCCCTTTTTTTTTTATTATTATAATTTGATTTTGATCTCATCAAAGTCTACATGTTTATCTTCAACCCCTTTTAATTTTTCATCACCAAACCCCTTTGCTTTTAACTCAATTTATTCATTTAACAAGCTACCAAAGCTACCAGGCCCAAGCCATGGAGTTGGATGATAAGCAAAAGGTGAACAAAAGAAGCAAGCTTGAAGATGATCATCAACAAGCAACCGCGATGGAAACTCTACCTCGAGAGATCGTGCTCGATATATTGCTGAGGCTCCCCATCACATCTTTGGTACAGTTCAAGTTTGTGTGCAAAGCTTGGAGAGCCTTGGCGCAAGACCCTCTTCTTGCTAATCTGCATAATACGGCAAGTACAAGCAAAGCTGAAAAGAATCCGTGCCTCATCCTTCACTGCGACTTTCCCATCAGAAACCAGCTCTGCTTCGTTGATTTTTCAGATAACCAAGACAAGGTAAGGAAATTTAACATGCCTTTCCAAGCTATGATGCCCGAGTTTGATGCCGTAGGTTCATGTAACGGCTTGCTTTGCCTGTCTGATTCATTATTTAATGATGCAATCTACATATATAATCCTTTTACTAGAGATTATATTGAGCTGCCCAAATCTATGCAGTATCCTGATCAAGAAGTTGTATTTGGATTTGGATTCCATCCTGTTAGTAAAGAGTACAAGGTGATTAAGATAGTTTATTATAGGAAATCTTGTAGTAATAGTAGTTTCCAACGTACCCGTAGGGTCATTTATCCCAGATCAGATGTTCAAGTGTATACTGTAGGAAGCCCTGCCTGGAGGAGTAAGGGGAAATTAGCATACCAGTTTGTCCGGAGGCCATCGGAGGCATTGGTGAAGGGGAGGCTTCACTGGGTGACGAGACCTCGGAGATATAGTCCTGTTCGTGGAATCGTGTCTTTTGACATAGCAGATGAGCAATTCCGCGAGGTCCCTAAACCTGATTGTGGTGGTCTGAATAGGTGTAACTATCATCTGGCAGTTCTAAGTGGTTGTCTTTCTGTAGCAGTTTATGGCAATTATGGGAAACTGGAGATTTGGGTTATGAAAGATTATAATGTGAAGGAATCTTGGGCTAAGGAATTCAACATTGGAGCCTATATCCCTAAGGGACTAAAACAAAGTCTGGACAGACCTTTCAAGATCTGGAAGAATTCTTTGAATGGAAGAGTTGTTCGGGTTGTGTGCATTCTGGAGAAAGGTGAGATCTTGTTGGAGTACAAGAGCAGAATTCTGGTTTCTTATGATCCAAAGCGCGGAACATTTCACGACTTTGTATTTAAGGGGACACCAAATTGGTTTCAAACGATTGTACATCAGGGAAGTTTCAATTGGATTGATACACCACATGGTTTGTAAACTGCAGAAGAAAGGTATTCACAAGTGCTGCTTCTCTTCCTGTGAGTTTATACCCTACTGAAATAAAATTATGTTATAAAATTTCTTTTGTATTGCCTTATAACAAGTTATGACTTGCTGTGAAGCCTCATTGTTAATGTTACACACATGCTTTTAGTGTTTGCAAATTTTTTTGAAGTATCTGGCTATGTAAAGAGACAAATTAAAGCTTATTTGAAATGAAATAGTGCCTTGCTTCTGTGTAAAATTTATGTGCAAACTTACCGTCCCAGTAAAGCAATGTGTAATCTTCACCTTGGAATGAGATCACATCCTAATTCTATTATGGACTTCTTAAGGTTACTGAGCTCTGAACTAGTTTCTAAAGGACTCACTGTTTCCTCGTAACCTTGCTTTTAGAAGATGAAATGAGTTGGTCACTAACTCGATTGATGGATTTCTTGATCAGTATTGTTTTTTGAAGATCTATACCAGTCGCCAATGATTCATTGCCTAGCTAAAATTATGAAGTCATGTACTACAATTTTCAATTCTATTTCTATTACTTGCTTGTAGGCTCCATTGCTGATACTTCTTCACTCTGAAGCTGCAGGGACCTAAGATTATCCGTCCCCAGTTCTAGAGGTCTCTCTTGGGCTGCAAAACTGCCACCACTAGCACTAATATTATATAAAACTGAAGACAAAGTCCAAAAGAGCCGCTTATCATGCTTTCCCACCAAACGATTGTGGAAGTTTTCTTAAAAGTCAGCCACCAAAAGAGACTCTATGCCCCGAGTCCGATTTATTTAATCTTATTCTCTTGAAAGAGTTGCAAACTGAAAAAAAAAAAGCGTCATTTTAATATTTAGCTTGCGCTGTATACGATGATTGCCTACTGCCAATATGTTTCTTACTTCAAGGAACAACGGCTCGTCAAGAACAGATGCTTTTCCACTCTTTTATCCCCATTTTCCTGTTGCTAATCTAACCCTAGTAAAGTTCTGAGCTAGAGAGCTTCGCACGTTGCAGAACTTTCATCTTTATTAAATCCACCGATCAAAAAGAAACAATCGAACATCTTTCATTCAGCATCTGACTCAACATCTCTTCATGACTTATCTCAGTTCCCCTCTCTCTCTCTGCAAGCATGAATGATTGATTAACCTACCACGCATTTTTCCAAAGTCTAAATCTTGTGTGCCATGCCTTGCATCTCGCTTATGGGATGGTATGGTTGTGTGTGTTTGTATAAACAAAGAGTGAAGAATCAAAGCAAGACTTTTGACTTAAAAAGTAGTGTTTCGGTTTACAAAGCTTGTCACAAAGAAAGCAAAATACTTAAGCCAGAGCACAGATCAAGCAGGCATCACTATTTTCTTTTATTTCAACACTCATACAAATTTCTCCATAGTTTTTTGCCAGTAGACTTCAAGAGCTCTTACTCTGCGTATCCTCCTACATATTATTTGGGGGTGACTAAATCACATGAACTGCCTACTTTTTAAGGATTCAATTGTTCATTATGAAAGAACAAAGTTACATGGTATGAATGAAGATATATAGATTTTTGGAGCACGGAAATAGAGCATAATGCTCATTAAAGAACACAACAATATGTTGAAAATTAACAAGCCAGGTAGCTTGGACGTGTAAGGTCAAATTTTTTGTACAACATAGTGATACAAAGTATTGTTTTACTGATTTATGTAAAAAATTGTTGCTCATATATATATTTGCTAATAAATATAACAAAACGGCTACTTATGGTCACACAATGAGACCATTGAATAGATGGTTTTAGCTCTGGCCACCAACACTTCTTAGGTGCTCTAACACGAGCTTTCTTCCGGTGAGATGTTCAACCAATCCTTCCGAGCAAAATATAGATGAATTATTCACTCCCAAGCGACTCTCAAATTTATTGCAAATGTTAAAAACGGTGTGTGGGTGGATGTGAGAATGCACGTACGTGTAAGTTGAGTTGAGTGTATTTGAAGAACATAGAGAGCTGTTACCATTAGTGTAATCCCGACAATCATGTTGGCCGATCCTCAAATGAGTTTCCCAGCTCTTATTGAAGTTGATTGCAACATCAACCGCATCCAATTTGGAAGATCCAACAAACCAACATTTATTTCTTGGCAGTTTTGTCAATTTCCTCACAAGCACGGAACCTGAAGAAGTTCAAGGCTTAGGTGCCTGACATGTAACAATTAATAGGAAATAGCCCATACTATCAATCAATAAAACATCGAATGCCCAATTCAAAAAGCTAATCCCAGACAAACAATACAGTTTCCATTCCTTCAAAGTCATACACGAAAAGACATTCTACAAAGGCTGCTAAAGGTGATTAATAATTGGGGGTTTTAATATGTTGGAATTTCTGTGTTTTTACCCGGTACTGGTCTGCCAGATAGTACCTCAAGTGCCGTGTATATATTTTCAGGATCTTTCGGCTGAAAATCAAAAACAAAGACCTGCAAAACGCTAACATTTACAGTGATTAATAAATGGTTAATTACTTAATTTAACAAAACCCAAATCAATTTTTAAAAAATATAAAATAATTAAATTGAAGTGACCTGAGAGTGGGGATGAGAAGAGGGTTTGATGATGACCATGAAGTGCTGCAAATCCCATACACTGAGGGTGTAGGCTGAAGACATAAGCAACTGGGCAGGTCCTTTTGTGGCTCTTAACGGGACTGCTGCCACGTATACTTCATCTCTGCCTCTTGTTGCTGCTGCCGAATTTGCAAATACAGAAGCCATTTGTGCTTTTCGTCCAAAACAGAACCGTTAAAAAGTAGTTAATCCCGGAAAGGATATTGTTGTAGCGATAAATTATGATCTGCACAGCAAGTCGTTTTAATGGGCCTAATAGGCCCTCTTGGGCCACTCATACTGCACTATTTATCCCATTAAAATTTGTTATAAATTAACCCAAATAATTTAAATTTCCTTTTATGAAATTTATTTACCTTACTACTCATGTCATGAATATTTCTTTGGTGAAGCACAAAATGAGAAGTTCAATCTCTCACAATGTAC
This sequence comes from Citropsis articulata, assembly GCA_030449925.1. Taxonomy (NCBI): domain Eukaryota; kingdom Viridiplantae; phylum Streptophyta; class Magnoliopsida; order Sapindales; family Rutaceae; genus Citropsis; species Citropsis articulata. The sequence goes on along the minus strand of JASUUH010000080.1, from coordinate 7,730,366 downwards.
CTATTGTAAAGAATCTCCAACATGTGTAATGTATGAAACAAATCAATGAAAACATAAAAAAATATATGTATTCCTACCCTCCTTTGCCACTTTTTTTTTTAAATTTTATTTTGCCTTCACTAATAAGTTGATCGTATTTTTTTATGCCAATAATGTTGAGATATTGAAGGATACTAAATGTAAATTAATTAAAGAGTGAAACTATTTGAACTCATCGAATTACTTACTAAATTTATTTAATCCTTGCATTCAATACGAAAATAATATTTTCACATTTTACTCCTAAATTATTCTTTTAATTTATTATCAATCCTTAATTTTCAATTTAAACTTGTTAGTGATTTTCTTACACATTAACCAGAAATTACTCCTTTTTCTCCATCTTCCTTGCCAACCATAAAATATTTTCTATTGTTGACAAACTTGGTCTTTGCAGGAAAAAAAAATCAATTGATACTTTAGTTTTTTAATTTTAGTAGATTCCAAAGAACTATTTATCAAAAAGAACTATTCTAAAGTTTCAATTTGAATGAGAGACTAATTTTATTTAGATTATAAATATTAGTATTTAATAGTAATTTAATCAAAGTATGCCATTGTAATATAAAATTCAATTTATTTAAAAAAATAAATTTGACCTTCGTTATCGCTAAAAATAGTCGTGATTGAACCTCATTGCAATAGCATTTAAAACTTTGATAAGCATTTAAAACTTTGATATACATTTTGATATAAATTCTGGTGTATTGGATCAATAATCAATAATGAAATTCGATGACATATACAGCAAATCCCCCATATTTTCTCAGCATTGTAGTATCTAGGCCTCTTTCCCTCCCTGTTAACGTCTTCACTCTCACCCTCCACAGGCACAAGAAGTAAATAACCAAAAGCACTTAAGCAGAGACAGTCTCTGCTTTCCGGCTATCGTCCTTTTTAAAACCAGCGAATGTATAACGATAAATATCAAACTTCATGTGCCTAATAGGCCATCTTGGTTCATTCGAACTGTGTGTAACCATTAAAATTTTTTAAAAGTTAACCAAGTAATTTAAATTGCTTTTTATGAAATTTAACTCAGCACTATTTCTCGTATCATGTGAAGCACAAAACTGATGAGAGATTCAATCTCTGGCCATTATAAAGTGTATAAAATGTGTAATGTGTAAGGTCCTTGTCCTTTCCACCATTTTTTATTTTGGTCAAATAATATTTGTTAAAATATTGGAGGCATTAAAAAAAATTAGGCTGTACCACCATTCTCACTCATATCAAAAGCATAATTTCACCAACATCAAGTGATGTAATTTAAATTCGAACTAAGATCCTCCCTTAATCTGATAATTTTTTGAGTAAATTTTATTAATGTAATTAGTGATTAATAAATGAAAAAAACAAAAGTAATTAAATTATAATCATACACTAACATTAATATACAAGTTGCACAAAGTATATAAAGAAAATCAAAAGAAGATCAGATTAAGAGAGGATCCTAATCCTTTAAATCCAACTGTATAAAATGACATTTTACTTTTGCAATATTAACCCTCATCATCTCTTAAGATACCACTAATTTGAGTTCATTTTTCAGGCATCTTGGTTTTTGGTTATACATAGTTAATCATATATGTAAACTATTAGACAAGAAGGAGATTGTTGGAGTTGATTCACCAGATTGGCGGAGTTAAATCGGATTTCTTGTCTTAATTTATTAACCTATGTGTGTGTGTGTGTATTGGAGTCACTGCAACTTGCACTTTCCGCGACACAGTCTCAGTGTCTCACTGCATTCATCATAGCTTAAAGACTTACAGAATGAAACTCTTAAAACGAAAGAGGAAACAAAAACATCATAGAAAATATATATAAAATAGTGTTTCCATTAGTGCTTATGTTCTTCACAATTATCGATCAATAAGTACAACCCATCATCCTTATTGTTTTTTTGGTCAGATAAAAAAGACAAACTAATTAATTAATAATAAAACTATTTTCCATTATTAGCTCTGAAAGACCAACCCTTGGTTATACAGCCATATTTTGTTAATTGGCATCGATCATCAAGATCATATAACACCATCTTGGAACAAAATATATGTTATGACGCACTACATATATATTATATTGTTATTAAGCAAAACAACTGATATATATTATTATTACTAATTCGCCAAGCCAAGCAGCCAACAACATACTTGAGCTTCTATATATAACATTCAAGCAAACAGTACATAATACATAAATTTCAAGAACCCACCACTTGGCACCAAAAACCCAATTCCTCGTAGCACGTACCGAAATTTCACCATTAAGCTCAGACTATGCTTTTTCTTTGAATCCATTCACTGATCATGCATGTCATGATGATCAGCTATGTGGAGTTGTCATTAATGGTAGATCCAAAAGTGGGGTCGCTTGCAGATACCAAGACTCAAACAAAATCCCTTATTGTTACCAAACACTAAAATATTTGAAACCACTGAACTAAATTAACTTGGACGTGCAAATTGGCCAACATTAGTTCTTACAATCTTATTACCCAGTCTTCTCAGCTGGGGCTTCATCAGTGTCAGCTTTCTTCTCAGCTTCAGCTGGCTTCTCAACTGCAGGTTTCTCTTCATCTTTCACTTCCACCTTTGCAGCTTCAACTTCTGCCTCTGGCTTCTTCTCTTCTTCCTTGGCCTCTTTCTCAGCAGCTGGCTCTGGTGTCTCCGTTGGAGTAGTTTCCACTTCTTCAGTTTTCTCTGCGGTAGTCTCCTCCGCTGCTGCTGGCTGATCTTCGGCTACCACCTCCTTTGTCTCAACTTCAGCTGGGGCTTCAGCTTCTGGAGCAACCACCGCAGCTTCTGCTTCCTTTGCTGCTGGTGGCTCTTCAGCAACGGGTTCTGGTGCCACAGGTGCTGCAGAAGCAGAAGCAGCTACCCCCTCTGTTTTAGTTTCTTCAGTCTTGACTGGCTCCCCAGCTGTTTTAGTTTCTTCGGCCTTGACTGGCTCCTCAGCTGTTTTAGTTTCTTCAGCCTTGACTGGCTCCTCGGCTTTGATCTCCTCAGAAAGAGCAGTCTTTGCTGACACAACCTGCATACGAACAATCAAATTAATTAATTCGCCTATTATTATCATAACACCAATATGCATGCATAAGAACTTGATTACTAGAAGTTGAGTTTCACCTCAGCTGTGGCCATATTGCAATTTCAACAGCTAGAAAACTACAAAGAAAACAAGTATATAAATATAAGAAAGCAAAGAAATTGACAATGCACTGCGTGTTTGAGATGATCAGAGTGTGAGTGATGAGACTGCTTTATATAGTAGTGAAAAGGGGCCTCAAGTTGATGAGAGAAATGGAGGAGGCGGTGGCTGAGTGGGGTCCTTGATTGAAGAATCTTGGGATTTGACACCTCACCACACTGACTTCCAAGGGCATGAGCGAGCATGTTTGGTAATTATGCGAGAAGAAAGATTCTGAGATGGGGTTTTGCTATTTTTAATACGTAATAATTCGTACCCTTTCGAGTTTGATTGGGGAATGCCAATTGCCAAACAATGGTCGCAAATTTTCAGCTGAGCCATCATCTTCCTTTGTAGTGTGTGCTCTGTGCAGTCGGCTGTTTAGGTGTCCTTGACAATCATTCACCTCACGTTCTTGATCGAATATCTATTACTTTAACTGTGGCAACCCTCTATAATTTAATCTCACTGTGAATGATATTTGTGACAGTCACATGAAGCCACGAACCAGCAGTGCCGTATGCAATATATATTAAACTAATTTGGAATTTTCTTTTTTCAAGAATTTACATTGATTAATATACTGGTAACTATTCTCTAAAACGAACGGTTGCACAATTGAAAATGTGGATTTAAACTAGGTAATATCGTAATGAAGCCATGGCAATTTCATATTGAAAGGCAGACGTTTTAAATAATTTCCAAAACTTATCAACCCACCAATTTATAATTTGATTTATCACTTTTTTGTTACACCCTTATTTCCAAAAGAAAATTCAGCCATCCACATCAGCCAAACAAATCAGCAAACGAGCCTCGACCGTAAAGGGCATGGGCGGCGTCAGCCCGTCGGTCCCCACGGGACCAATAGGATTGATTTACGTGGAAGAAACGAATAAAATTCTGACGTGGCATGCATGCTCCATGACTTCTTGGCCCCCTCCTCCAGCGAATCAGGTATGAAAGACTGTGGACCCCAGTGGGTATACTAAGGGAACAGATGTTGACCATGCTGACTCAGGACCCACTTTGTTTCATCATCATTGACATCGACGGCTGAGCTGTAAGATTATCTTGATCAAGTGTTCTGTCTACCTTTCCAATCCATTTTGTAGGGGACATTCGAACGTTGATGTTACACTGTAGGCAAATGCAATGAATCATTAGGCATGTTAATTATTTAAGGGTACATGCACATACACAAAATTGATGAAATAAATAATTGTAAATATATATTATTCTTTCTCTATTACTGAAGTTCTCATTATTTTTTCATGCAGACATACCTTTAAATCGTGAAATTTGAGAGAATTAATTTTCAATTTTTTAAAACCACGCAGTTTTATATTTTATTTAAAAATTAATTTTTTTAAACAACATAATTTAATAGTAAGTCTGCATTAAAAAAAAAAAAACAAATATTTACACTTAAAAATGATTATATATACATGCACACGCGAACTCTAGATTAATTAGATTTGTGCATATACCTTTTTAGGCCAAGAAAGAGAGAGAGAGAGCAAGAAACATGACTTCACACACGACATGTTTTCCAACATACAATTCGAACTATCATTATAATTTAAATTTGTCTAATTTATCTTAAATATTTTTATTCTGCCCAATTTAACAAAAATGAAATAATAAATTGGGCAATAAAAACAAGAAATGTTTGACCTTCGTGTGCGCACTTTGTTATCAAAATTTTATAGAGATTGTTGTTGTTATTTTTATTATTAAAAAAAATTTCAATATTAAAGTTGAATCGTTCCTTTTGAAAAAAAGAATCAGATTTTCTAGCTTAAAATGCCTTAAATTAGACAGAAAAATATATTAGTATTTAAGGGTCCACCAAAGTTATAGTTGATTAACTTACAGTTGTCCTGTAAAATTTGGTTTAGCCCTTTATACTTTATATTATTTACAATTTATTCATAAGTATTATAAAACATTTTAGATTATAAAATTTTGTATAACCCCTTATACTCTATTTTATTTTATTGAAATTCTTAGAGTACCAATTCATCCCATATAATTTTAAATTCCCAAAACAACCTCTATTTAATTAAAAAATATAATAATTATTAAATGAATTGTAATTATAATTATAATAATTATTTTATTATAATTATAATTATAATTTTTTTAAAATTGTTAATGATAATAATTAACGATAATTATTATTAATAATTAATTTTTGAATAATAATAATAACAATAACAATAATTAAAATACAAAATTATAATTATGATAAAAATTAATTGAGAATTTTATAGTAATTTATTACAATTTAACTCACTCTAATTTTTATTCTAAGACAAAACAAATACATAAATGGTAATACAATTAATTCTAATTACGATTCCTGCAGTTTAAGTAAATAAATTATTATGACTTCAATTCCTCATTTTGATTCTAATTATTCCGATTCTAACTCATTATATTTTCAGTTAATTTTGATTCCTTTTTAGTAAATGCACCATAAAATTCATAATATTTATGAATAAATTATAAATAATATAGAGTGGTCTAATTAAACATAGAGTTGTTTATAATTTTATAGTGTATTTACCAAATAAGAATCGAAATTAACTAGAAACACAATGAGTTAAAACCGGAAGAGCTATAATCGAAATGAGAAATTGAAATCATAATAATTTATCTACTTGAACTGTAGGGATCAAAATTAGAATAAGCTATATTACCATTTATGTATTTACTTTGTCTTAGAATAAAAATTAGAGTGAGTTAAATTGTAACGAATTACTATAAAATCCTTAATTAATTTTTATCATAATTTTTATTTTGTATTTTAATTATTGTTATTGTTATTATTATTCAAAAATTAATTATTAATAATAATTATCGTTAATTATTATCATTATTAATTGTTGTTAATAGATTAATTAATTATAATACTTTTATTCTTGTTAATAATAATAATAATAATCTATTTAAAAATTATAATTATATTTATAATTATAATAAAATAATAATTATTATTATAATTCATTTAATAATTATTATATTTTTTAATTAAATGGAGGTTATTTTGAGAATTTAAAATTATAAGGAACAAACTAATACTCTAGGAGTTTCAGTGAAATAAAATAAAACAAGGAGTTAAACAAAATTTTATAATTTAAAAAGTTTAATAATACTTATGAATATATTGTAAATAATATAGAGTATAGGGGGTTGAACGAAAGTTTACAGGGCACGTTAACGATAATAAATATGCAACGATCATGAATGCATAGAAATTAGAATTAATTAGCACTGCAGAGATCCCCAGGGCGGTAAAGCACGACCCTAAACTGAAGACTTCGTACGGTAGCAAACACTCGATGATGCCTCGAGGTTTGTTGTATTTGCGGCGTCTAAGATATCGGATAACGTCCGACGTGTCGTTCTACTCAAATTCAAATCCTCAATTCATCTTTGATTTTTGGGACGCCAGGCAGAGAAAAAAAAGCAACGAACGTGACTTCTATGTTTAGGCAGATCCCGAAAAGGCCAAAAGACAAAAGGGCGGGCGGTGGGGGGGCCTACAGTTGTAGGACCGCATTAAAGCAGTGTCACGTGGGCAACCAGATCACCGACCACGTAATTGAGTTTTGGATTTGATTGGCTAATTGGATGTAAAAAGAAGGGCGGCCCACTTGACGCATCATGATTGTTGTTTTGACAGAGTGGAGGGATCATAGGATTCGTGGTAACGTCAATGGCTTATCGTCTGATCTCTCTTGGCTCTTTCCATTTTTTTTCAATGATTTAAATGATTATTGATGATTTTTGGGTAGCTTGGTGAGCTCCTCTTGTGTATTTAAATTTTAAGTGGCCCTTATAGTATGTTCACTTGAGGATTTGGAGATGAAAATAAAAGAATGTAAATGATATTTATATTTATTAGTAAAATATAATTTAGAAATAAGAATAAAATATGTGGGTTTCATATAATTTGGAAATAAGAAATGTGAATCTCATTCCCATGAAGAGTTGAGAATGAAAATGAGGGAATATGAATAAAAATTATGTTTATTTTTTTATCCTTCTAATTTTTTCATATTTCTCAAATTATTCTCGTTCAAATCACAATTAATTTTATTATTTTAAATGTTATTATTATTATTATTATTAAATTTTATTATTATTTTCATTATTATTAATTATTATTATTATTATTAAATTTTATTAATTTTATTAATTTAATTATTATTATTTTCATTAATATTATCATTATTAACATTTTTATTATTATTATTATTATTATTATTAAATTTTATTAACTTTATTACTTTAGTTATTATTAATTATTGTTATTTTTATTTTTATTATGAATTTTTTTAATTAATATCATTTTTATAATAATATTTATACATATATCTAGTTAATGAAAATTATCTTATTTAATACTATGAATGTTATGGTAAATTGATTCTCATTTACATTCCTCATTCTTATTTATTTTGCCTAGTAAACACATCAATAGTATTCCAGCACATTTTTATTCTCATTTATTTTTGTTAAGTAAGTATTATAATCTCATTTTCATTCCTCATTTTCATTCCAATCCATTCTATTTTCAATCCATTATCATTTCAGTCCAGTTCTATTTCATGAAGTAAATGCATCATTAATGAACAAATAGGCATCTTGCAACAGAAACACCATTATTTGTTTTGGAGCTTCATGGGATTTTGTGGCTATGGCAAGCTGGGTTTAGCCCAAACTATTAAAAGCCCGATAAAGAAAGGAGGCCATGCATACGTGCTCGTTACTCATGGAGTGTGGTTATTCGGCCCCACATTTCATCTCATGCGACACCGTCTAATACTACAAATTATCCTGAAGGACAGAAATTGTGCTCTATTTATTTTTCAATCAAACTCAGTAACCCAGCAACCCTTCTCTTCTGTATTTTTACTTGCATGTTATAGGCGTCAAATGTTTTTATTTTTTGAAACAAAATATTCCATTCATTCTATAGCGATTTGATGAGTAGTATAACACAATGTCAGCTTTTTTTAAAAAAAAAAAATTATTTCTTTTTCATTTTAAAATATTGAATTTTCGAAATTTATGTGTCTAAAAGACTCTCTAATAGACACTTACAGAATAGATGATCATTTAAAAAAAACATAATGGGCAATAGACTTGCATTCAAGTGTGTTGATACAATTATTTAAAAATTATTTTAAAAACAAAAGAGATAGTTATGACAAAACATAAGAAAATTTAAAAGTAGATGATGAGTCAAAAAGAAAAGGGCCAGGTAAGATAAGAGGATAATTTTGAAAATAATGGGGTATTAAAGAAAGTAGGGTCTTTTAAGATAATATGTGGGGACGAATATTACTACTCATACTCATACCTAGCTTCATAGAGAGCATATTCTGAAGCAAAATATATAGGAAAATTTACAAAATTAGCCCAAAAATTTTAGGGTCTTTTAGAATTAGTCAGTTAAACTTTTTTGTACCCGATATAGCCAATTGTAACATTTTTGGACAACAAATACCCTTCTCACTTCCCCCCCCCCCCCCCTCCAACAAAAAAAACTGAACATTCTTTTCACTCCTAAATCGAACAACACGGTCTTGACTTTTCTGGCAATAGTCAACAACAGTTGTATGGGTGTTTGACAAAAGCTTCATCTTTGGCATTATGTGGCTGTATTTCCGGCACTTAGATGGCAGCTAGACAGGCGGTTGACGCAAGCTTCATCTCAAAAACCAATTTTTTTTTTTTTTCATTTCATTAAGATTAGATTGTCATTTGAATGTAATTAAGTGTATATTTCATGATAGATGAGTATTAGGGTTAATTTTCTATGAATTTTGAAAAGTATTTAATGAGATTGTGGTTTCAGAAAATGGGATATGAGGTATTTGTTGAGATGCCCATTGGACTTTGTTATCTCATTTTTGGTGGATTATGTCGTGGATTGATTGTGGGTTGGTGCGAATCCATGTTTGGCATAGCATAGCATGTGATTTTAGAGCAATGGGTGTTGCTTTGATTTAGTGCAATGGGCACCTGTCGCTTAAAAACATAGCAACGTGCTTACTATGATTTTGAGCAACGGGTGCTTGTCGTTTGGGAGACAGATGCTTGTCAATCAAAGTTACATTAACATGGTTTTGTTGTGATTTCGTGCAACAGGCACCTATGGCTCGGGAGACAGTGCATGTTGCTCAAAATCATAGCAATACGCTTGCATTGATTTTGAGGTATTGCTATGATTTTGAGTGACGGGCGCTGACGCCTTGGAGACAGGTGCCTGTCACTTAAAATTACATTAACATGCTTGTTGTGATTTCATGCGAAGGGTGCAGGTCACCTGTGCTATAGGCTTCTGTCACTCTAAATCAAAGCAACACTTGTTGCACCAAAATCACTTTGCACTGCTTTGTTGAACACGAATTTGTACCAAGCCACAATCAACCCACAGCACAATATATCAAAAATAGGATAATGAAGTCTAATAGACACTTCAACAAACATCTCATATGCCATATTTCTTAAATCATAATCTCGTTAAATACTTTTCAAAATTAATAGTAAATTAACCATAACACTCATCTATCATAAAATATACACTCAATTACATTGAAATAACGATCTAATCTTAATGAAACCAAAAAAAAAAAAAAAGTTTGATACGGGAGATAAAGCTGCCGCTAATCGACCATCCAACTATTGTCTAAGTGTCGGAAATACAGGCGCATGATGTCAGAGATGAAGCTGCCATCAAACACCCATCCAATTATCGTTACTTATTGCAGGAAAGTTAAGACTGAGCTGTTGGATTTTTGGCACAACAAGGGTATTGTTGTCCAAAAATGTTGAAATTGGCTATATAAGGTAGGACAAGTTTAACTTACTAATTCTAAAAGACCTTAAAATTTTTGGGCTATTTTTGTAAATTTTTCAAATATCTAGCCCATTTTATCATGGATTCTAATGCTTGAATTTATTATGAGTGATATAGTTACAAACTCTTGTATAAACTTATTTTATACAATCTGATTTTATATTAACTCATTGGTTGAATAAAATACAAAATAATAAAAATAAATCATGTGGATTAACTTAATTATACCATATCAATTTGTACAAAAAAAAAAAAAAATTGTATGAGTGTTTATAGTTATATTATCACTCATTTATTATTATGAGTTGAACTACTAATAAAATCTCTTTAAGCTCTTGCTACATATTTATATTTTTACATATTACTTAAAAAGACAGTTATAATTAATAAAACTCACTTATAATGAAAACTATTTACACCTTTGTACGTCTTCAAAACTTAAATCAAAGTCTGTTTAACGCATGGAAGATATTAATAAGACTTGACAGAGATTTTCAAATCGGTAGAAACAGGGAAAAGCGAACATCCACATACTAATAAAATCTAAATACTAAGACTCTTTAGTTTATGCTTGGGTTGGGAAAAAAAAAAGGTTTGGCTGCAAAAAGAATGAGCAGTAACAATTTCGTCACCATGGCGCTATTGCAGGGGTTTTAACGATAGGTATGGATTAAAAAAAATAAATAAATAAATACGTAAGTGGGGTGTTATAAACACTGTATAATATGTTTTAATACTTTATTATAATTAGTTAAGAGAAGGGTTTTTAAGAGCTGTTTAGTGGAGTGCTAATATTTTCACTCTATTATTATTCCAATAAACTCTAACTCTCCTTTTTAATGCTTCTACAATTTCTCGTTTAGGGATCCTAATTCTAGATTAGAGTATGTTGAATGACATTGAAATTTAATAAGTTCGGTTGAATTTATGATGGCAAAACAAATGAAAGATAAAAAAGAGTGTAATAATGTGAACACAAATGCGATGAAATTCCCTTTGTTTTATTAAAACATAACAAAAAGTGATAATTAAATTCAATTTTTATTTATGTGAGGGAGGTTGAACTCCATTATCTTTACCAACTAAACTAGGCGATATTATTAATACACACAATACAATTCCTAATTTTCAACCCACCAAATCTTCCGCATAAAGAAACCTCGTCGGTCCAAAAATAGCATATAATCCAAGGCACAATAATGTAAAATAAACTTAAAAAATAATAAGAAGAAGGAGGAGGAGAAGGAGAAGCAAATAAACTAATGAAAGGACCAAAGTTGCAAATGTCAAACCGATCGCCGTCTACGTGTGAACATTAAAGCGAAAACTTTTAAGAGGAGTGGGTCAACAACACTGCAAGGTGCACAAACAGACAGAACTAACTACCATCCGGAAATTCCCCATTTCCCCCCACAATCTTAGGCTTGGCTGTCGCCAAAAATTCCATTCGATTGGTGACCTTCACGTTTCCTTCTCCATTCCATTCGCTTCTCTTTTATTGCGCGTCACCACACACTCATTTTCTCACTTTTAGCCTATTAGAAGTTCTCCCAACATAACTGACTAACCAATTAACTGACTAACCAACCCGGCCCCTACTCCATGATCTATTCAACAATTCAACAATCCACCACAAAAAAAGCTACCAACAAAATTCAAATTCAAAACACCCTGTTCCTTTATTTTTTTTTTATTTTTTTCCTTTTCCTTTTTCTGCCTTTTTGGCCCCTTTTGCTTGACAAAAAAAAAACAATTCTTGCCTTTTTGACACTCAGTGCTCAATTCGTTTCATAGATATAAATATTTTTCTTTCTTTCTTTTTTGTTCATTCATTAACATAAAGGGGCACTAAATTGTTAACATTTTTCGTTTGCTGGGTCTGTTTTGTTTTTTGTGTTTTCATTTTCTTTTTTCAATACTGAAATTTTGGTGAGTTTGGCGGGGTTCAAGGAGTTGATGAATTGTTGATGTCTTTGGCTGTTGGAGCTGTGTCAAGTTCCAATAACATGGTTGATGAGAAGAGGGAGGACGGTGAGAATAGTAGTGTTGCCCTGGGAGCAGCAGAACCAGCAAATCTTCAAGAAGAACAGAGGACCAGCAGATATGTGACTGTGAGTGAGACTGACGAAGAGGATGACGACGACAGGGAGCAAGACATCCAGTTGGGTCCTCAGTACACTCTCAAAGAGCAGATTGAAAAGGATAAGGTTTGTTTTACTTCACATTTTACATCTTTTTGCTGCGTACAAATTTTGTTGATGAGCTTTATGAGTTCGTATATAGGATGATGAGAGCTTGAGGAAGTGGAAGGAGCAGCTCCTCGGAAGTGTTGACTTTGACAACATTGGAGGTATTAATATTCTTTTGGTTATGTTTTAGAATTTGTTTTTGTTTTTAATTTCTTTAGATTTTTTTCTTTTTTCATCTTCATGTTGACTGTCTATGACATCAATGGTATCTATCGAGGGGTGCTAAAAGATGTGAAAGTTCAAGGCTTTCTTTATACCAGATAATATTAATCTCTTTGGTTTGTTTGCTGACAATAAATCTTAATCCTTAGCTCACCTTTGCTCAATATGTTCATTGCTTCATTACATGTCACATTAGAAAACATATCAATATATCTTTAGATGGGGGAATATGCGCATGTCTTGCGTTTGACTGTACTGTAATTAATCTCGTTTGTATGAATTATATCCATTGAACTGAACTTGTCCTATTGCTTTCTCTCTAAGAAACTAAAGCTTAACCAACCTCACTGCTATCAGCCCATTTAATGTGGTTTTGTTTTTCCCTTGAGTTGATGCAGAAACTCTTGAACCTGAAGTGAGGATCCTTAGCCTCACAATTGTTGCGCCCGGCAGAAATGACATTGTCCTTGCTGTTCCAGAGGATGGAAAACCCACAGGAAACTGGTTTACATTGAAAGAAGGTAGTAAATACAGTTTGAAATTCACATTCGAAGTCAGCAATAACATCGTATCTGGCCTTAAGTACACCAACACTGTTTGGAAAGCAGGTATCAAGGGTAAGCAAACCACATATGCTCGAACTCATGCTAACAATTTGAATGTGATTCACTCGTTTGTTTCGCTCACTACAAGTTTTATTTCAGTGGACAGCGCAAAACAGATGCTGGGAACCTTTAGTCCTCAGCCAGAGCCTTACATACATGAGATGCCCGAGGAGACAACCCCTTCGGGCATGTTTGCTAGAGGATCGTATTCTGCAAGAACAAAGGTTAGATCAAATGGTCGAGTTCTTGTTTTCTGCAAGTAGTATTCTTTATGGATCATTTGATATTTTTCTTTACGTAGCAAGTTGTTAGAATAGTCACATGCATTTTCCTGGAAAGTTTCACTTTTGGATTCATATGTAGATTAACTGAAGTTGCTGAATTGATACATGATTCAGAAATTTCGCTTTTGAAACTATCTATTCTTGCTTTAAAACTGCTTGATCAAATTGAATAAGCTTTCCAGAAGACGTGAATGAGGTGCAAAATATGTGATTGTGACTCCTGGCATCACACGAGAGACGAGTTCTATCATCTCTTATCTGTTATCTTGTATGTTACATGTGAAGTGCGACCCACCAATTCATTCGTTGCACATATTGTTGCTTGGCCATGATTTGGGGACCATTTTGCTGTTTGCCTTGTATGCTTATTGCCTGATGAAGACTTGAGTTTGCTAGTTTTCTGATTTTTGTCTTTGTTCTGTAATGTACAACTAACTTGTTTAGTTTCCAAGCAAACTGCTGACATAGCATGCCCAATGCAAATTAGAGTGCAATACTTACCGTAATATATCTTTTTTTTGGGTCCCAATTTTTTGCAGTTTCTTGATGATGATAACAAGTGCTACTTGGAGATCAACTACTCCTTCGACATCAGAAAAGAATGGGCTGCTGTTTGAACGGAGAACTTTGCATGGCTTCATCATCCACTAGTTATTTTTTCTTATACCATTATTATTAGCTCAAGATATTTCAATTCAAACCTATTAAATTATTGCTTTTGCAGCTAAATTAATCACTTCACCCCTACTCAGCAGCAAATTCCCTTGACAACGGAAATATGTCTCTGATTCCAGGGATGCATGCCTCCCCTCACTGTTGGATGCTTGTTTCTAACTTTCATTTCTTCATTCATTGAGAAGACTGTAAACTATTGCTATTAATCTAGGATTTATTAAGAAGTTAAGCAGTTCAGTTCATGAGTTTTCTTTTGTTTCAAGTAACTGGACCTGTTTCTTACAGTTGTTTTAGCTGCTATGCTAAAAGTTTTCTATTAAATTTCTTTTCTGCAAACATGTTCAATTATGAGCTTAAGTTTCTTCAAAGCTATGTTGAGCACAAGACGATATTAATAAATACCATGTTGCTAATACCTGTTGCTTGCAGGTGTTTTGTTCCTCTCCTCCCCCTCCCCCCCCCCCCTCCTTTCTTTTTTTGTAGTCAAACAATCCCTAATGCATCAAGCCTTTAAAATTCTTGGACTATGACCACAAAATTGCTGCCATTAAAACCTTGGATAGCCCAAGAGATGGAAAAGAACCCAGTCTTGAACATGAGCTCATACAAGTTTGAGGAGTCAAGAGACTGTAATAAGACCCAACAAATTTAATAGGTAATGAAGTTATCAGCTTGATAGTAACAGTAATCCCTCATCTTATTCAACCCATTTTATTTCCGCTTGCTTTAATATTGATATGCGCAGAGAAACACATCAGACAACCTTCTCTTCAGCCACTATCTTTATATCATTGTGGTGTTTCATTAATAACGCAGCTAAAATGTTTTCTTTAACCTATTACGTCACACTTATATATAATATATATTTATTAGTATAAAATGACTAACGACGCAGACGCATCGCCCTTTGTTACTGATTTCATGGAGAAATTTCAAAATATTTAGAACAGAAAATAAACAATATGTAAAACTTGGCTTTACCCATGTTTGATTAAATCTTTAATTAACTGTTTTAACCATGATTAGCGCTTTAATAATAACGAAAGTGGACGCTGACTAATGTGAAGAGACAACCAGACCCACCCGACACAAGTGATTAATCTGTTTTATTAAGAAAACATCATCGCTAGTGAAATAAATTGAACTTGGTGTTGATTAATTTAAACAAGGTTCGCATGACAAAATGCCAATCCTAACCACCAAATCAATCGTATTTGATGATATTGCCATTGCACCTTCCCATGGCTAAATGACAAATCTCACCTCCCCAAATCAATGTTAATGAAGTTATGTGATTAATAAACGTAATCTTAACTTAATTTGACCGCATACTCCATTGAACTTCACGTGCAGCTTTTATGAAATTTGGCTTTTGGTCACTGCATTTATGTGAAGGGGAAAGCATTTAGTGGGTCCAAGCCTCCAAATATTATTAAAATATCACCAATTTGAGAATAAGGTATTCCTAATGCTTGATATTTAATTTTTGTTGAGCAGTGAACCTCAAAATCTGGAAATGGGGTTTGATCCGACGTGTCAGCCTTGTATACTAAGGTTGGATGATATGTAGGATGGACAACAAATGTGAGCTATATGACAAGTCTATTTCGTCAGCCAAAATGAATAAGTCATGTGAGTGAAGCACGTGCCTCCACTTATCCCAGACGATAGGTTAAGGGTGCGTTTTGTTCAAGATTTTCACACGTGTTTTGGAGCTGATTCAAACAGTTGTTATTGTCGTTAATAAGAGCGGGAAAGTTCTGAGTTTGTTACTAACAAACCCAGGGCAGTTTTGAGTTGGTTTCCAGAGGTCATTTCGTGTGAGATTTTGGAGCGTATAAGGGTCCTCATAGCTTGTTTTTGGTGCATAATGAGATTGACAGTCTTGGAATACACTTGTATCTTGAAAACACCAATTCAATAAAATCTTGTTCTCTCTTTCACAGTGGATGTAGGTCACATAGTGACTGAACCACTATAAACCTTATGTGTTGCATGTGATTGTTCTCTGTTCTTGTTTTAAGTTCTGTTTTTGATTAGATTCTGGTACTGTGATCCTTAAGGTCTTAGTTGATCATATTTGTTTATGTGATTGGAGTCAAGTCGAGTGGGTCTTGGGGGATCAAGATTGATTCTTTTATTTGATCTTGGTCCAACAATTTTTCATCTCTCGAGTTTGTCTTTTAACACTATCATTATATTCTTACGTAGTAGTTTAAGCTTTAAAATAAATGGTATGAATATTTTTACTATAGAATTAAAGTTAAGTTTTGTGTTCAATCTCCACATATTATTAGACTCTTAGTTAATTATTTAAGCTTGATTTCCTTAAAAACAAAACGCTTGCAGCCGTCGAAAAGTGGTTAAAATCTATGAAATTATACTAAAATAATTTGTATTTGTCACTTTCACATTCTATCTGTGTGCACTGAATTAAATGAACGAAGAGTTAGGATTGCCACCAAAGCGACACGAGACTTGATTTAGTGTATAATATCTATTAAATCAAGGCATAAAGGTGATTTGATTATTATCAAGCCAAAAAGAGAAAAATAAATTTAAAAGAATCATTTTAATTATCAAAATTCTCAAATCACATCACCAAGGGATTTGGTAGTGTCGGCGGGAGTAAAACACAAGGAAACGATGTCGTTTACCGCGATTGCTATCTGCTGAAGTAAGCGAGTGGCGCGTGTTTTGAGGTGGCAGGTGCGCACGTTTGGCGCCGCTGCATTTGGAGAACAACAGTTGGCATCGGCTTTTTGTGGGATACACACAGCACACAGGCAAAGGCAACGCTCGTTGGGACCAAACATCATGTTGGCCCCATCTTGACCCACTTCCTACTCAAATTATCGGCCTACGATATTTTCATGATATTTTGTTTTTACCCTTCGTATTATGGCTCTACTGAATTTAATTATTTTCATGATATTTTGTTTTTCATCATTTATATTTAGGCTTTAGTGAATTTATTTATTTATTTTAATAAAAGATAAGGAGTTGGAGACGTGAGAAAGTCGAAATTTATTTTTCAGCCTCTTATTTTTTTCATATTCAATTCTTATAATTAATTGAATAAATTTATTTAAAAATCACTAAGTGGATAAATGAAAATTTTCTTTTGATGCTAAGAATTTTATTATTTATTTAAAAAATTTAATATATTATATAGTAATATTATCTTTTAAGTGATCATTTATATTATCAATTAATGTCACGTAGCTAATAATATGAGAGTTACTTACCATTTTAGTTGGAATATAAATTTTGTATTCCAATTTCTTAACCATAACTTTGGTTTTTTTTTTTTCATAAACCAATGTCCTTATTTTATAGAATAAATTTTTCAAGATCAGTTCAATTTCGTAAGCTGTAAAATTCCATGGGCACACATTGGCGCGAGAGCAACGTACAGCCTATCAGTATGACAAAATTTATTATGATAAATTGGAAGTGGGATTATTCGTATTTTAAAGAATGACATTTCCATGATTAGATAGTTTTAGCAAGCCGTAAGCATATCACGCGGGCATGTTGGCACGTGTTACAATTTATCATGGTATGGCCAAATTTATCATGATAAATTGAGTGGAAATTGGACAACGATGTTATAGATTGCCACTGTGCAAGAGTTGGTGTCTCAGAGATTTTAGAAAAACTAATTGGTTGACGAGTGATTAAGAAAGGCCACCCCACATGGACCACTTTTCTTCAAAGCAATTCCACTAAAGAAACCCTTAAAATGTTACATGTGTTTGGTCTAAGCAAGTAAATTCCCAAGATTGGAAACTTTTCTTTGTCATCTTCCATGTGACAGATTTAAGACGCTACCACTAAATTTTATGTGATTTAACTTCTTTATTTTCTTTATTTATTAACAACCAATCACCACATGTATTTTTGATCAGGAGAAGATCAGATCATGAGAGAATCCTAATCCTTCCTTTTAACCTTCATCTCACAGTTCCCCACCACCAGCTGGTGCCATCCCCAATCACGACTCTGTAGTATTATTATTTTACTAGTAAATGTAAAAATCAAATCTTTATATAGTGTCAATACATTTCATTTTTTTTGCAGCTGCACTAAGATCACCATTTCTCCCTCTCTCTCTCTCTCTCCCCTTGCCTCTCTCTCTGAATTCCACTCAGTCAGGTCAGTGTCTGCTCTCATTGTACTTGTTTTGCTTCACTTCTGGGTTCCAACTTATGATTTTGCACTTCATGCAGCTCAGAATTGTTTAGCTTTTCTGGGTTTGTTTTGCTTGGTTGATCTGGGATTCTAGATCTGTTCTTATGCCCCATTCTTGATGTACATTGTGTGATTTTTCCCTTGGGTTTGATAAGACTTGATCGAATTTGTAGCTCGAAATTTGATTTTGATCTGAGTTTTGGAGTAAAGTTTTGATCTTTTGGTGATTTGTTCTGTTTGGAATCGTGTATCTGCTTTTGCATGTACTTCAAATGCCTGCTTGGTCTCCGCATGTCAGTTTCACTTTCTTGCAGCGTCTGTTTCAGTGGGATGAGTTGTTCAAGATCTGACTTTCTGTTATATCTTTGTAGAAGTTTGGTGAGCTGGGTTTTTCAGAAACTTGTTTGTGGGTTATGGTGTGTGGATTTTGTAAAACAGTGAGATTTTTATTGTCTTTCTAGACATTGGGGCTCTTAGATTTTAGATTTACGTGTTAAAATTTGACAGACACTTGCATTGTGGTTCAATAAGATTTGATCACAGGCTCTTGTGCTGATGGGCTAAGATCTGGCAGTTGATTGATTCTGGTTTTTGCAGGAATTTGGAGAGTTTGGTCAACTTAGAAAGCAACGTAAAACTTCATGGAAAAAATGAAAGTTTCCATGGCTTTGATGATTAGTGCACTATTGCTTTTGTGCTCTTCAGCTAATGCTCAGAAAGCTGCTAGCCCTCCCACATTCAGCCCAACTCCTGCCCCGGCACCGGCGCCTGAACATGTGAACCTCACTGATTTACTCTCTGTAGCTGGCCCATTCCACACGTTCCTCAATTACCTTGAGTCCACTAAAGTGATGGAGACCTTTCAAAACCAAGCCAACAATACTGACGAAGGCATTACCATCTTTGTGCCAAAAGACGATGCCTTCAAGTCTCTCAAGAAACCTTCTTTAGCCAATCTCACACAGGATCAGCTTAAGCAGCTTTGTCTATTCCATGCCTTGCCACATTACTACTCATTGGCTGATTTCAAGAACCTTACCCAATTGAGCCCTGTTAGCACATATGCTGGTGGAGATTACAAATTGAACTTCACTGATGTTTCGGGGACTGTCCATATCGATTCAGGATGGTCTAGAACTAAAGTTAGCAGCAGCGTGCATTCAACTGATCCTGTTGCCTTGTACCAAGTTGATAAAGTCCTTCTCCCAGAAGCAATCTTTGGTACCGACATTCCCCCAATACCTGCACCGGCACCAGCTCCTGATGTCGCACCGACTGCCGACGCTCCATCTGAAGTAAGTGACGGTGGCTCTGCTTCTCCAAAATCTTCACCAGGAACAAATTCTTCACGCAGGAACATCAACTGGGGTATTTGCAGTCAGCTGATTTTGGCGGTCTCAGGTTTGATGGTCTTATTCTTGTAAGAGAAAAGAGGGTTCCTATTGAGTCTCTAATTTATGCTACAAGGATATATCTGGATGTGGTTCATTTGCTTTTGATTTTTAAACAATTTTTTTATTACATAATGTGATTGAAACTATGTATCAGAATGTAAGTTATTGTGTTACTATTTCTTCATTATTCAAATTAATTGTCATCTGTATGATCTCTTTTGATTTATACTTAGAACAAACTCTCATGTACCCAACCTTTTTTTTTTCCTGCCCTGGCGGTTTTTGATTAGTGGAGCTTTTACCAGCCCTTAACGATAATATTGATTATGCTTCAAAAGACTAAAGATAAATGGTCCCTTTAAAAGAGACAATCCAGCATATGAAAGTGGGAAAAGCACTTGGCAATGATTCAAAAAGACTGTTCCATAATCCATTTATCTATTTAACAAACAAAATTAAGTGCAAATTGAGGGAAGTTTAATATCATACAAAACAGCTTTAAACACCAAGGCAAGCAAAACTCATGTAGCAAGTTAGCGAACATGCTAAAACATTTGAGGGAAGTTTAAAATTTGAATGCGGAGAGATGAAGGAAATGCTATGAATGATGCAGAAAGAAAACAAAAGCTATGAGATGAAGGAAATGCTATTAAAGTTTGAAGCATTAAGGCATCATTAGGGAGTCACCTTCCAGTAATCATCAAAACTACTCATAACATGGACCATCTACTGAGCCACAGAGCCACACCTACATAACAAATGTTTTCACGAGTTTGGCAATAGGCCACCATCCGAATTTTCAAAGATTTGATGAGGCTACCTGGTAATTGTAATCTTTCGTTAAATTCATTAGTTAAATTGAAAAATATGCAAACAACTAACAGCCGGCCTATTAGCTCAGTTGGTTAGAGCGTCGTGCTAATAACGCGAAGGTCGCAGGTTCGAGACCTGCATGGGCCAAAATCAATTTTTGACAACAGTAACCCCCCGATTGGGCCTGTGAACGGCCTTAATGTTTATTGGGCTTGTAAATCCAGTTTGTTGTGATCTCTTGACTTGCCTCCATTTTTGCTTTGTTTTCATACTATTCAATGAAGCTTTCTGCATCCATTGTGAGACATTGAGACATTTTGCACGACAATCTATCAAACATTAACCGCTCAAATGGAGTGTTTGTGTAATTATGATTAATAGTTCCTATTTCCTAATTTAAAGAATACGAAGAACAATAAAAGAAATGGCTCTTTTCTTAATGAATCCCATAAATGAATTTGACAATTGACACACACCGCCCACCGCAGACAACTGCCGGCTCTCTTTACTACCAAACCCGTTAATCAAAATTTTAATCAATCAAATCATATTTTATGCACTAAAGTCGTCTAAATTCATAAAAAGTGTTCTTTTACACAAAAAAAAAAAAGAACTGTAAAATTTGGCAATCTTTTTTTTTTTAAAATTCATATTACCGTTAGAAATATGTTAGAGTAGCTTATTATTGCTTTAATATATTTATCATGTTATAAAATTTACTGTACCCAAAAACTTAAGCCCATAATATAAGTTATGAATTTTGAAAGATGAAGATTTATTATGTGATAAAAGAGCATTAAACTTGAGAAAATTCATGAAGAAACACCTTAACTAATAACAACAACCTCGAATCTACTAAATCATTTAAATGTTTAATAGACCGTGTGTATTTGGTTAAAAAAAATTGATATTTTGATTTCATCCAATTTTTATAACCCTAAAGATTTTTTTTTTAGAAAAAATTACAAATAAAAATTATAAAATTGTCTTTTAAAATAGATCCTCAAAATAGTAAATAACCAATAATAATAAAAATAAGAAGTTGCATTAACCATGTAAGGAGAGACATTCGACGATGTAAAATAAGAAAACAGAGAGGCTTTCTTTGTACGTGCATTTTTTCTATTTCACTTCCTGCGTCTTCGCGCGGGTCCTCTGACCAACACGCTTTTCTCTCCTTCATTCAATCACTTAAATTTTCATTTCCATTAAACATTCAACTCTCTAAAAATATTTCTCTCATTCTCTTTCTTTCACTCAAATTAAAAAAAAAAAAAAGAATGAAATTGAATGAGAGTGTCATTTGATCATCTTAGCTCTTGTACGTGCGCGTTTGTTTCACCGAGGTTAGTTATTTTTCCTTCAAATCCTGATCGAGTTATTGTTTTTCTCAAATGGGTATCGTTTGTTTTTACATTTTTGTTTTTGCTTTTGTTTCTTTATTGAATTGTCCACATAACGATGATACGAAAACAAAATGGTGATCATTTTTTTTGGTTTCTGCATGCATTAGTTTATTTTTGGTCTTTCTTATGTATCTATGTTGATGTTGCATTCAGTTTTCCTATATGTCGATAGGAATTTAGACAAAACAAGGCCAAAATGGCTGGTTTTGTGGGTGTACTTGTGTCTGATCCATGGCTTCAAAGCCAGTTCACTCAAGTGGAGCTACGCACTCTCAAATCCAAGGTGACTTTTTTCATTTATTTGGGTTGTAATTGTTTATTTATCGTGAATGTTTATTGACAATTTTTTTTTTAATGTTTTTGTAGTTCATTTCTACCAGAAGCCAGTCGGGTCGTGTCACAGTTGGTGATTTGCCGCCTCTTTTTGCAAAGTTAAAGGCTTTCTCTGAAATGTTTAAGGAGGACGAGATTAAGGCTATTATGGGAGAGTCACATACCAACATGGAGGATGAAGTTGATTTTGAATCTTACCTTCGGGTGTGTCTTTATTCATTCTAATGAGGAATTAACTAACATTTTGCTTCTTCTTTTGGATCATATGGTGTTTGGATTCTAGTTTCTCGGTGCTAAAATTTAATGAATGTGGATGCTGATTGATTCAACTCGTAAAACATCACCAAGTTGGGAAGCAGTTTGGTTTACGTTTATGTAATAACTTAGATTTTTCTCTCTTTTTTGTTTGATGAGTTATAGCTTTGCAAGATTGGAAAATTAAGATGTTTCTAGTGAGATACATTTTGGTTGGAGAGTCTTTTTGAATTTTATATGAGTGTCACTATGCTACACGGCTTTATTTACGTTTTCGATGTTTCTCATATTTGGCTGGTGCGGTTCTGGTTATAATGAAATGGAAGGATATAAGCTATATGTGGGATTTTGCTCATTGGCAGGCATATTTGAATTTGCAAGCCCGAGCAGCAGCAAAATCAGGAGGTTCAAAGAATTCTTCTTCATTTCTCAAGGCTGCAACTACTACAGTTCACCATGCTATTAACGAATCTGAAAAGGCTTCCTATGTTGCCCACATTAATAGCTTCCTCGGTGAAGATCCATTCCTGTTGAAGTATCTTCCCATTGATCCTTCCACGAATGCTTTATTTGATCTTGCTAAAGATGGAGTTCTGCTTTGGTAGATGCACTGAACCCACCAGACTATTTCTTTACTTATGAGTGGTAATGTATTTTTTACGCTTATTAATTATTTTTTATTGTTGTATGCAGTAAGCTTATCAATGTAGCTGTCCCTGGGACCATTGATGAGCGAGCTATTAACACAAAACGAGTCCTTAACCCATGGGAGAGGAATGAGAACCATACCCTTTGCCTCAATTCTGCAAAGGCTATTGGCTGCACGGTGGTTAATATTGGCACACAGGACCTAGTTGAAGGAAGAGTAAGTTGTCCTCTTTCCAGCTATTATAGGGATCTGGTTATCATATTTTCCATTTGGTTTGAAATTTCCTCAAGATTTTGATTTTGTACTCTGATCTCTTTATATTTTGTAGCCCCATCTATTACTTGGATTGATTTCTCAAATAGTTAAGGTATTTGACTTCAACTTCTTCCTTTATACATGCCCATTTAATTCTATGGAACACTAAAAATTATGATAGAATCTTGTTTTGAGTTGTGAGAGTATAAGTCAGGTTATCAGTGACTGCAATTATTGATGATGTTGCATTTTCATATGGTGCCGAAATCAGATTCAACTATTAGCCGATCTCAATCTGAAGAAAACTCCTCAACTAGTGGAATTGGTAGATGACAACAATGTAATGACATTTTCTTCAGTTTTCTACTTCCAATAATTTGAACTTATGGGTGGCTTCTAGTTATGCTGTTGGATTCAGCAAAGATGAAATAATTTTTTTGCCAACAATCTTTATAAACCTTGCAGGATGTTGAGGAGCTTTTGGGTTTGCCACCTGAAAAAGTTCTGCTGAAATGGATGAATTTTCATCTTAAGAAAGCTGGTTATGAAAAGCAAGTTACAAATTTTTCTTCTGATTTGAAGGTAAATAAGTAACTTATTTATGAAAATTCACCCTATAATAAGTATACTTAATTACGGTATTAATTTCATTGCTGGCCTAGATTTGGTGATGAACCAAGGATTCATATTCTTTTTGTCAAGAAAACCATAAAATTATGATCTCACTTATTAAATTATCATCATAGACGGAAACGTCCTTTAGTTCCATGCCCTAAATACCTAACATATGAACAGAAAACCCATAAAAGTAGTTTTGTATTTTGTTATGAGGCATCAATTTTCTAAACAATAGTAGCGTCAAGGATGAAAGATAGGAGTCCTTACTACTCAGCAAGAAGTCAAATGCATGGGATACTGCTTTTGAATTGCAACATTCTTTTGCTCTGCTTATGACATAATCTTAAACTTTTGCAGGATGGGGAGGCTTATGCTCACCTGCTTAATGCCCTTGCACCAGAACATTGTAGCCCTGCCACCTTTGATACAAAAGATCCTACGGAAAGGGCAAGCAAGGTCATTGAGCAGGCAGAGAAAATGGACTGCAAGAGATATCTCACTCCAAAGGATATCGTTGAGGGTTCACCCAATCTTAATCTTGCTTTTGTTGCCCACATATTCCAGCACAGGTGGGCTGCGAGCAATCATTTTTTCATGTAGCTTATACTTGAAGGCATTCCAGTTCATTTGTTCTTTACCTTTGTTTCGATTTCAAATTTTCCGCACGAGTAATTAAGAGTTAAAATGTTCAATCGTATGGTTCTTGTTAGCTTCCCACTGTTCATTTGCATTGATTTTCCCAAGCTTCCTAGTGATAGCTGATATTTGGCTGCAGTAGTTTTCTCATGGTATAATACTAAAAGCTGCTTTCATGTGTGAAAATGCAAACTGCGGCTTGCTGTTTAATTATAGTTTCTGCAGTCTGTGTTAAAAGCATGTGTTACCCTTCCAGGAATGGGTTATCAATGGATAGCAACAAGATTTCCTTTGCTGAGATGATGACAGATGATGCTCAAACTTCTCGGGAAGAGAGATGCTTCCGACTGTGGATTAACAGTCTTGGAACTGCTACATATGTCAATAATGTATTTGAGGATGTCAGAAATGGGTGAGGATTCTCTTTACTTTCTCAATAGTTTAATATTCTGTTGAAATTTGTTGAAGTTTACAACTTCTGCATGCAGATGGGTTCTTTTAGAAGTTCTTGACAAAGTTTCACCCGGATCAGTTAGCTGGAAGCAGGCAACTAAGCCTCCCATAAAGATGCCATTCAGAAAAGTTGAGAATTGTAACCAAGTCGTGAAAATCGGGAAGGAGCTAAATTTCTCCCTTGTGAATGTTGCTGGGAATGATATAGTGCAAGGAAACAAGAAGTTAATACTAGGTAAGTCTTCCACTTATACGTTCCATTGGAAAATGGCACCCTCCATGAAAAAAATAATTGGATGTTTTCTTGTTCTTTCAAAATTATTTGCTGAGACTACTGTGTTAAATGAATACTGAAAAATGTTTGAATCTTCATGTTTCTTCCTCAGCATTTTTATGGCAACTGATGAGGTTTACCATGCTTCAACTCCTCAAAAACCTGAGAACTCACTCCCAGGGCAAAGAGATTACTGACACAGATATTCTAAACTGGGCAAACAGAAAGGTGAAGAAGGCTAATAGAACATCTCAGATTGAGAGCTTCAAGGTAACCAAGTGACTAATGATCTTATTTTATGCTTGGATTCTACCTCTATTCCATGATTGATTGATTGTTTGGCTTTTGATATGAACATTCTAATTTTAGGATAAGAACTTGTCAAATGGGATTTTCTTCCTTGAGCTTCTTAGTGCGGTGGAGCCGAGGGTAGTTAACTGGAGTCTTGTAACAAAAGGAGAAACCGGTATGCCATTATCTTAAAATTTTTGTACAGAGTTAGTTTTGATATTGACTGTAGACCTCGAGGTTGAAGCTGTGCCACCCTTGAGCGTGAAATGGAAAACCTGTCAGGCCTGTCCCACCGTTTGAACTCTAGCAAGCATTAGACTGTAATAGAGATGCATGAATACGCTCTATACCTACATCACAGAGGAAAAATCTAATGTTCGATTTGATTGATGTTGCAGAGGAGGACAAGAAGTTGAATGCAACCTATATAATAAGTGTTGCGCGAAAGCTTGGGTGCTCCATATTCCTGTTACCTGAGGACATTATGGAGGTAGGGTTATTTATGTCTAAGTTATGGTAACCACAACCACAATCTCATTTATATTATGAACTGATTAGCCGCCAGTCAGAAAGTTCCAAATATATAGTAATTCAGTTTTATAGGTGCTTGTAGATTTTATCCTGACCATCTCTTTTTCCTAATGCAAGCTTTTGCTGATTTACCTGATGACTAGCTGAACTGGATTTAATCAATACAATTTATAATTCAAATGAGTTTTCGCAAAACTTGAATTGACTTCTAACCTGAATTATGTGCACTGTATTGCCAGGTAAACCAGAAGATGATCCTTATTTTAACTGCCAGTATTATGTATTGGAGTCTTCAACAGCAATCAGATGAGTCCGACGACAGTGGCATCGATGCCTCTTCAGCAGCATCAGGGGATGGTGAGATTGAAAGAACCCTGTCTGGTGACATTTCGAATTTGGCTATCAATGAAACCGCTTCAGATCCTGGTCCGAGTGTCTCTTCACAGGTTGAGGTTGAAGAATGACCCCGATAAAGAATGACTTCATATTTCGCCTTATTAATTTTTGCCCATATTATGTCTTTCAACAGAAAGGGAATGAAGATCTCATTGCATTTGGCAAATACCCACTGCTCCCCATGCAAAGTGCTCATTCTTATATGCTTGTAAACGACACAGGTCCTGTAAATTTTACTTCTGTAATTAGAATTTGCAATGCCTAGGTTCATTCTTTCAAGGGGGAAAAAAAAATTACATTGATTACACTGAATAACGTGACATGGGATGAGGGGATGGAGAGAGTTCTTAATACTTCGTCCTTCACTTGGAATCAGATTTTTCGCAATACATAGAGCCCCTGTCCTTTTGAAAGTGGCGTTTCTCTATCCTGCTTGAAGAGAATACTTTTAACTATTTTCTGAGTCAGATAATTTAGCTTGAAACTCTTCTGTTCGGGTGCCATTTGATATTGGCATAATTCAAATTGTACAGATACAAGCTAACTATTCCAACAATTGTAATGCCGTTTGTCTCTAACAAAAGGACACATAGTAGATCCAGCACGAATCAACTAAAAAACCTTTGATGAAAACTGAAAAACTCATGTCATTTAAACTAAAAATCTTTCCCCAAGATAAATCAACCTGGCATCGAGCAACTAAAGTTACAAAAACTCAACTAAAGCACTAAGAGTCTTACACATTTTAAGTTCTGTGCGTGGTTATAAATTTGGCATACTACAAAACAATCCCTTATTTATATATCTGGAAAAAGAATGTCTATAACTTACAGTTTGAGTGTTTTCTAGTTCATTTGGAGGTAAGAAGATGAAATAGACTCGTGAAATTCATGTCTGGTGGTCTTCACTGTCAACAGTGATCAGTTCAGATTTTTCATCCTTTGCAACTTGCATAAGCATCTCGAGGCGTTTATCAAACATCAATGCACTCTCGTCTCTCTTGTCAAGCTCAGCAGCCTCAGCTTCAAGCCATTTTTCTCTCAAATCATCAAGAAGATTTCCTTGGTCAACATTGATTATAGCTCCAGGAGCACTTGGCACAGTTGTACGAAATGAAGAATCTCCAGATGGTGGAGGCAGCGTCAAAAGCATTGCTTGGAACTCCCGTGTATCGGCAAACGTCTCAAAATTACAGGCTATCACCTCCAAACAGTACTCTCTTATCTTAAAAACTCCGTACCTACAGATGCAATTTCCATGTTAAAAAGGTCTTTAGTCACAACTGAATCCATAATTACATTTGTATCAATTACAGGGAACAAGGATATTGCAACAATTTGGATAAAAATGATCTAAAATACAAGGAGATACAAAAGTACGTGGTCACATGCATGAATGCACATTGAAAGGAAAAGGAAAACGAAAGCTGCTTCCCCACCTTTATCCTTCTGCCTAGTAAGGCCGAATATGAAAGATACTATGAACAAAATCAAGACTACCATGGAAAATAATCTAAATAGGTTCTTCTAGGAGAAACTAATCAGCCAACTAATATTTGGTATTCTCATACAGACTCTGGGTAATGATGGAAGAAAAGAAATCCTACAATTTCAAAATAAAATATAAGTAATATAATAATCAGTGTTAATCAACAGTTGAAGTTATAAGATAAAATGCCTTATTCGAGCGTTAACAAACCCATTGCATATCTATGCTTAAATTTGGAGGAAGGATTTTGGGATGGGGGAGACATAATCGCAAAAATTTGTGGTCCACCACCCACAGGTTTATTAAAAGTTTTCCTAAGGTCAAACAAATTTGTTTTGAAAAGCCATAAAAGATTGGAAAAAAAGAAGGAAAAAGAAAGACCAAGAGAATTGACAAAGAAGATCAAACAATGGCAGCATACATGTCTGACAAAATAAGCCAATGGCACAATTCTGCAGGTGAGACCATTTCCAGGTGCTGCAACAGTACATCAGCCACAGCTCGCTTGAGTGGAAATAGTAAATATCTAGAAGCGGCATCAAACATTTCCTCTGCCTGCTCATCAAAAGGAACAAAGTTAGGCAAATTTGATCCTAAAGCTACAAGCCATGTTGACTGAATAGCAGCATACCTGGTCGGGGTCTATATCCTTTAAACCATCAGTGTACCTGAACCAATCAATAAGGTGAATAAGTACCACAACAGCATAGTTTAATTAAAAGAATATCAGATTTAAAGTGTCCCAGAAGCCATATTAGTTGGTTATGCAATGCAGAGCATGAGTAAAATGCTAATAGAGGTAGCGTAGTTGGGAATAACTGATATCCATAATGTTGCAATCCAGAAGTCAAATCAAGACCATAGACAAATGTTTACATTAAGCTCAAGCTTTTGCAAACATAACCAACACAACACTTACATATACTCGATCATCTTCTCAAATGTTTCCTTGCTCAAATCATGCTCTTCAATGCATGGAAGGATATCACCAGGTAACCCTTCTTTGCCTTCATAAAAGTCCTTCATACGAGACAATCTTGCTTTAAAGTATTCCGACCTTGATGCTAAAACTACTTGATGGCAACGGAAAATCTTTTTATCAACTCTTACGCAAACATCAGCAAGATCATCCACATGTTCACTCATATGCATTACCTCCACACTAGATGATAATTTATAAATGCCATTATCAAGATTGTGATCCATGTTGGACCTTGCTAAGGAAATTTGAAGGATCCGAAACAAGGCAGCAGGAAGTCGGTCCTCTTCAGGTAGTGCTGAGCCTTGTACGATGAACCGTTTTTGAGAGTTGTCTACATCTCTCAGTGCCTTATACTCTGCATATTTTTGATGAATCAATTCTTTCTCAAGAATCCTCTGCAAAGATTCACACTTGCACACCTTGCAAATTTTCAAAAGATCCTCCATGTCATCCACTGCAATCTCTAGTCTATCAGAATAAAAGAAGTGGATGAGGCCATAGAGTGCAGGATAAGACAACTTTTCTCTAGAAAATCTGATTTCATTACGGTATCTCCAATCAGTTTCAAACTTTCTTCTAAAAAATACGGACCGAGCACTTAGAATGACTCTGTGAGCTTCAATGGGTCTACCTTGCACATAAAATACCACATCAGGGGGGAACGAATCGGAATTCGATGCCCCATTGGATGTGACACCTACTCATAGTACCAGATGTCAGAATATTACCAAAACAAGAAAAAACAATTAAATGAACAAGAGGACATCCCATTTCTGATAATGGAACTACTACCAATAAGTATCAAGTAAGTGGGTAGTTAGTAAACATTAGTAGCTAACTAATCTGTAAAAGCAAGCATACCAAATATTTTAGCAAAAAGCATACAACTTACAAACATACTCTTTATAAATTAATTTGGTGCGCAAATCACCTCCTATTCTTTGGGTTTAGGGTCTATACAAATACTTAATCACTTGTTTTCGACTTTACTGACAACATGTGCGGGTAAAAATTGCAGCATAAACTTTAAAAAACACTAAAACCCAACAAGTGAAAACAGAGCACATAAAAATTTTTCCTTCTTTTTCTTTCTTTTATTATTTTTTATTTTTTAAAAAAGAGAGAGATATTTTTCTATGGTGACGGAGCAAAGCAAACCAATTAACCAAATGAGAATTGAAAATCGAACCAAAAAGCTTGCTAACAAAAAGAAAAATATGTATCACCTGAAATCCCCAAAACGACCTCAGCCTCCTCAAGAAACTGCCGATTAGCTCCACAGCCTAAGAAGGTGTCTCTCAGCGCCGCCTGCAACGGTCCTAGCGGCGGCGGCCTCGCTTCATACGCCTTCAAAAGCTTCCTCACCTTCAAATTAAGCGCGGCGTAGTGACACCTGTCGCCATCGAAAGTGTGCTCAGAACAAATCGCGCCGCTCTCCAGTAACATCCTGGCGGCATCGAGGTGTCCGGCGAGGCAGGCGTAGTAGAGCGCCACGGAGTCCCACTGGTCGCGCGCGTTGACGTTGACTCCGGATTCAAGAAGGTACCCAAGCCGGTCGACGTCTCCGGCACGTGACGCCTCGAATACGTCGCCGTTGGGGACTTTCTTCAGCGGTACGGACGCGCTGAAGTCGGAGGCGTCGAGGTCGATCTCGTCAAGCTCCGCGTCGATAGTTGATTGACGGTTTGACGGCATTTTAGTAATAATTTGAAGTTTTGCGGGTGTTTAGTTTTGTTCATGATTGGGAGGGTTTAGTAAATAAGGGTTTAAGAGAAGGGGCATTTGCAATTCCTGGTGTCTCGGGGTTCTGCGAAGAGCCCGTGGATTCGAAAGATTAAGGAACACCAAGGAGAGAGACACAGAGTGATAATTTGCAGGCGGTGGAGGGAGATTTCGGCTTATTAAATATAGAGTAATGGTATACCATAAATTTGATATAAATTTATTTGAAATAAACTGATGAGATATTAATTTATTAATTAAATTAAATATTTATTAATTTATATTTTTATTAAATTAATAAATTAATTTTACATTCATAAATAAATTTATATAAAAATTTATGATTATATTATCACTCAAGGATATTTATGAAAAAACGGGTTTTCCCGAAAATGAGGACATTGTTCGCACTCTTTCATTTGTTTTTTCAATTTATATTTTGATTTATTTATTTATTTTTCTAATGATAGGTGTTTGAGGGATCATATAAATAAAAAACTATATAGGTTTAGGGTTCTGTTCTACGTTCGCCGTATGGTGAGTTTATTTTTGTATTCACGTTTGTTTTTTTGGGATGATTAGGGCTTTTGCAATATAAAAATTATTTTAAATACTCTAATTTTAATAAATATTTTATTATAAAAATATTCATTATGTGAATTATGAGTAAGAATAATTTATTATAAAAATTTTAAGAATTGAAAATTTTTATTTCTAACATATTAAATGTTAAATCTAATCAAGATTTAGATTAATAATGATGAAATCAATATATATTTTTTTTGAAAATTTGACTATATATATGTGTAATGCTATTTGCTTTTTCAAATATGAGATTGAAATTTTTTTTTCGCTTTTCAAAAATACACAAATTTTTTTTTTCGTTAATATTTTTCATTACCCACTCGTTATAACAGTTAAAACTCACGACATCACAGAAATCATTTCACAACGACATTGGTAGACAGCAAAATAATATAAGCTTAATTCAAAGAAAACAAAATTAAGAATTGTGTATTTTGAAAAATATGAAAAAAAGCGGTTATGGATAGTTTATCGTTTACATTTAAGGGTAAAAAAGTCATTTAAACAAAATTCCGTTAATTTTCTTAACGGTCTCTAAACGGAAGTGGAAAAGTGAAAACAAATTTAACTTCATGTGGATTCCAGCCAAAAAAAGAAAGAATTGTGTATTTTTGAAAAAGTTGGAAAAAACGGGTGGACGGTGGATAATTTCCCTATGAGATATACAACAGTATTTCAAAACATCTATTTTATTAATAAATAACATTTATTATAAAAATAACTTTTTTCTTCTTCATTCATCTTCTCCATTTTTAAGGTATTTATGGAATTTTTTAAATTACATTCCATTGTAAGTTATTTTGAGAGTAAAATCTAATATTAAAAATAAATAAATAATTAATGACTAGGATTATGTTAAATAATTTATTTATAACTTGCCTGAATTATATTGTTATAAGCATTTGTTAAATCTCTTGAAATTGAGTGTGTATAATAGTTTTAGTAGTGTTTTAAGTGAATAAAGTTAATTAATCAAAGAGAGTATATAAGTGTATGAACTGAGGATTTTTTTTTTAAAGGGCGTATAAAGTAAAATTTAATTTTTTAAAATGAGTATACAAGTGTATGAAGTAATAGAATATTTAAAGCAACTTTAATATTACAAATGACCCCTCTTTTTTTTTTTTAAATAAATTTTTTAACATAAATTTTGTATATTTTTGTTTTGATATATGCAAGTAAATATAAATCATACATAATTAACCTTTTTTTTTCAAACAAAGGAATATATACATATGAAATCTATATGGATTATAATATTTTTTTTTAATGAAGTAATATTCCCGTGTTTTGATTCCAATTCTCATTAATTGGATAATCAATTGCAAGATTTATGAAATTACTCGTTGTTCCATCATACCTTTCAACGGATTGATGTCTTCTCATTGTAAAAGTTGAGGATTGATATCTTCTCCTTATAAAAGTTGAGATACTACTTAAAAAGTAAAAAGTAAAGTACATAATCATATAATTATAGCAAAGGGATTAATCAAACTTAACATAAATCTAAGCCCGTTCAATCCCAATGCCTACAAAATTGACTGACATTTTAAAATAAATACTTGTAAGATGAGTCTTTTGGAACTCTAAGACATTGCATTCATTTGTTTATTTCACGTTAGTCATATGACAAAGGCCAGTATGTTTTGGGGCCAATTTCATAATATTATAATTTTTAAAATAATTTATGTTAATTGTACTATAGAAATAATCCACTGTAAATAAAATCAGTTAAAATATTTGATAAAATTTATTTTTAAAAGTGCTTTAAGTTTTAAAAACAATCTATGTATTTAATATATTCTACTGTTAAAACTGCTGTAAGAATATAATAACTAAATTGGACATAATCTGAATACAATTTATTTATACCCTTACAAATATGTAAATAAAATATTTTTTTAGTGTGTATACGTAATAATTGATAATGAAAATAAATATTTTATATCATTAATTTTATTTTTTTAATTTTGTTATCTCAATATAATTAGTAATAATAATAATCTGTTTAAAGGTAATGATTTTATTTCCTTATTAATAAGGATAAATTTGGATTTTTATAATATTATGAAGATATATGTGGAATTGTATTAAATACATAACTGATTCTCAAAATCAGATTTTAAAAAACTACTCATTCTTTACTTTTCAAAATCTGTTGTACGATGGGGTGATTTTACCAAAAGTATTCTTAAAAAGATTTACCAAACATCAGAATTAACTTTTAACCTTTTAAAATAACTTTTAAACCTTTGAAAAAAATCCTAAAGAGGTCCTTATAAATATTAGTGATTTTCTTATTTAATTAGACATGAGGAACATTTGTGTGAAGCTTAAAATAAATTTGACACATAGTGAAGAGGTGTAATATTTATTTTCTTATTTAATTAGACATGGGGAACATTTATGTGAAGCTTAAAATAAATTTGACACATAGTGAAGAGGTGATTACAGTAGATGCCTTGTAAAATTTCTAAAATTATTTAAATAACCTAAAAATAGTAGTTTATAAAATTCTCATGGGTACCCTATAAAAAGCACGTAAAGTTATTAAATTGTCCTTTACTTAAAATATATATGTATTACATGACTCTTGTAACATGACTTATTTTGCTTTGGAGGCGACTATAACTTATTTTGCTTTGGGTCTCTCATAGTATATGTAATATCTCAATTCTTTTAAGGGTATTCAAGTCTTTTTAACTTTTTAGTGATCTTTTTATCCTAGTATAAAAAGAATAAGATGTCTTTCCATTATGAGAGAGAGAGAGAGACAGAGAAAGAGAGATCAACTAAGATGAGGAAAAAAAACGATAGAGAGGGAAAAAAAAGAGATGGAGAGAAAAAGGAGAGAAAAAGAGAAGAAAAAGAAAAAGAAAGTCTTATTTTTTGTTCTGCCATGGGCAACACATGAGATCAGGTTGCGTTATTTGAATTGGATATTGTTGAGAGAAGATTAAAGTAAGTTTTAATTCTTGGTTTTCATTAATTTGTTATGGAGAAGTATGATTACATATTTGTAACAGAAGTAGAAATCTAAGATTTTACAGAAAATATGCTGACAGTGTATTATCTTGAAAATCATAGTAATTTGTACAAATTGATTTTGATTCTCAAATTTGGATATGTTAAACTAGACATCTTCTAAAATGTTTTGAAAGTTGTTTCAAGCTGATCGGATAATATTTCAATTAATTACAATTTTCCAAAGTCAAGTCTTAAAACTTGAAAATTTTTTATTTTGGTGAAGAACATAAATGTTAGGATCCAAATCTTAGTTCTATATTATTTCCTTTTCTGTTAAGGATTAGTCACTAAGTTATTATGTTATTAGGAATTATTATTTTAGTAGGATTTCTTTGGTTCTATATAAGGAATCGTTGTTTTATTAATAAATAATAACAATTGCTTCAAAAACTCTCGTTTCCCCTCTGGCTACCTCTCCTCATTATTCTTCTCTTCAATTCATTGTTTTTAAATTGCTAATCATAGCTGACTTTTCTTGGGCATAATGATTGTTAAAGAACTTGAAGAAAAGGTATAGCAATTATCTCATCAATTCAATAAGAAAGTTGATGTCTTATCTCAACAGTCTAATGACCTCCAAGAATTAATCCTGAGTCTCTGCGAACAATTCATCCGGTTTCAAGAAGATAGAAACAACAACCAATAGATACAAATCAATAATCAACAACCCGAATGTTGAGTGTTAGAAAGTATATATTTATAAAGAAAAAAATCGTTATTTTACATTTTAAGTCTCACTAATATCCTTATTTTTATGTATTTAATTCTCTTGTTAATTTAATTATGTGTGTTGTATTATAATTAAGTATTTTATGTATTTTAGAAGCATCACAATTGTTTCACAATGAACAAGTGATCAGACAGCAAAACAGACATCCCTTTTAAATTCAGGGCAGTCGAAAACCTTAACATGAGCATAAAAGGAAAAATGACATTGTTCACATGTATGGTACTGTTCATGTAATGTTCACGATACTGTTCACATATACGGTCCGATGACATGGCATTGACTGATAATGTGACATTGACCGATGACGTGGTATAGACCTATGACGTGGCAGCATTCGATTGGAGAAAGATGTGGTATTGGTTGCTTTTGTGGTGTTGACCGATGACGTGGCATTGATCGATGATGTATCACGATCTATTGGACTAAAATTATTATGTACTGTTGATCGGTGACGTAGTAGCATATTAATGGACTAAAAATCGAGCGTACTGTACATGCATATACACGAGATTATTTACTATTTAAATTGCGTTTTATGTTAATATGTTCAAGCGATGGCACTATTCAATGCGTGGTCAAAACCGCATCTTGTTGATGATGGCGCAATCTGTTGAATTGTTTTTAATCCGATGGCCATGATTACTCACTGTATCTATAAAAAGGTGGCTCTCTCCCCTAATTGGATACCCCTGATTTCATTTTTGAGCTTAATTTTCTATAATTCCTTCTCCATCTTATATTTTCAACGTATTTTAATAAATTTTCATTTTACCCCTAGTTCAATTATAAGTAGCTAATTTTCTTTCAAGTTTGTGTTGAAGGTGAAGTCTCAACATGTTCTATGAGCTTAATTTGATATATTTACTTTCTCTTCCCCTCTAATAATTGTGGATGTTTTGACTTTCGTCGACAAATAATAATAATCTTGTCTAAATACCGCACTAGTTTTATCGGCTCTCTAGTACAAGGTTATTACTATTTGGCACGATAAGCCCTTAGCATCATATTTATTTGAGTATACTTCATGAGGAGTGGAAATCCGCCTAACGATTTAATTGTCACTAATAAGAAATATTTAACCAATAGAGCACGTTGATGCAGATCCAAATACCCAAGTGTTTCAATTATAATAGTTTCCACTTCAACTTATTCTCACCATTTTAATTTAAATTTTAGGATAATTTAAGTCACTTACACCACAAATCCAATTACCCACTTACAAAATTAATTCTACACATAATTAAAATCCACCTCCTCGTGGGATTGACACTTGTCATCATTAATTTATTCTACAATAGATTCGTGCACTTGCGAGTTTAATACAATTTGCACAACACCGAACCTGTAGGGCGTATTGGAGGAGCACTTGTGCAAGCTTGCTATCTACAACTAGATTTCCCGATTTTCAGTAGGGATAATCCAACAAGCTGGATCTTTCACTATGCATAATATCAATGATTGGCCACCTTGTCTGAAATAGACGTGCTGTCGCTTACTATCAGACACCTAGATGGCGATGCGGTACCTTGGTATCACTGGTTAGAGCAAACTATAGGTAATATGACTTCAGCACAATTCAAACGAGCTCTTGTTACTTGATTTAGAACATTCGAAGAAGGTGGTACAGTCGGGTCCATTGCCAAACTACAATAGATTGGGACTGTTATTGAACGTCAATGACAATTTAAAATCTTAGCTGACAGAAATCGGAATATACTAGAATCATTCTTCATCAGTTGTTTTCTTTTGAGATTACGGGAGGATATTAAAATTGGGGTGTAGATGTTGAAAGTTGAAACCTGCAAGTCTCCTATAAACTTTTGAGCTTGCGAGATTCCAAGAAGAATACAAGGCTGT
The DNA here is from genome assembly GCA_030449925.1 of Citropsis articulata. NCBI lineage: Eukaryota > Viridiplantae > Streptophyta > Magnoliopsida > Sapindales > Rutaceae > Citropsis > Citropsis articulata. The sequence goes on along the minus strand of JASUUH010000080.1, from coordinate 7,693,394 downwards.
TTCTAATTGGAAAATTCCACCTCGGCCTAGTATGAGCAGGCCATTACTACAAAAGTCACCACTTCTCAATCCATCTCCCACAATAACTAAAATTGGGGGTTATCACAACCCCCTATATTAGGCCTACCCCCTCCTGTATTACTGTTATTTTAATGTTTATCAATTGCTAAACAAGCTGAAAGGCGAGCAAAAGGATTGTGTTTCAATTGTAATGAATAATTTAAGCCAGGGCATTCTTGTAAAGCTCCTCAACCCATATTGCTAGACACAAATATTGAAGATAAAGATGAACAAGTTGAGGCTTTAGAGGGATTATCGGAAATAGTAAAAGTCTATTTAAAAGTTTTCACAAGAGCAACCCCACAAAACACCATGCAACTGAAATGAAATTTAAAATAACATGGTGTCATTATATTAATAGACTTTGGTTCTACTCACAATTTTTTGAATCCATCATTGGCTAAGCAATATAGGTGCCTTGTCACTACTACAACTCAATTTCAAGTAATTGTGGCTGATAGTGGAGTGATCAACAACTCAGGAAAATGTTCTCACGTCCTAGTGAATATTCAAGGCTTCCAATTTCACTTGGACTTTTTCTTACTTCTAGTAAGTGGTTGTGACATTGTGTTGGGTGTTGAGTGGTTACGTTCATTGGGTGCTATATTATGGGGCTTCTCAAAGCTAACTACGCAGTTCACTTAGAAAGGCCAAAATCTTCATCTTACTGGATATGATCCTTTGCCTCTGACTTTGGCAAATCATGGTGAAATTAATAGATTATTGCTTCAAGAAAAGCAACGAATTTTTTTTCCAAATTATGGTAATAACAACTTTAGTAGCCGATATATCAATGCATTCAGTTATTACTAAGGTTTTAGAGACTTATTCTAGTATCTTTTCCAAACCCACCGAACTTTCTCCTTAACACTTTATTGATCACCGTATTCTATTACTTCCTAGAAGCTCCCCTGACCCTGTCAATGTGCAACCTCATCGTTACCCTCATTTTTAGAAACAAGAAATTAACCGCCTAGTTCATGAGCTTTTGGATGCCAAGCTTATTCAGCATAATGTTAGTCTTTATTCATTTATGGTTTTATTAGTTAAAAAGAAAGATAGTTCTTGGTGTATGTGTAACAACTATCATGCTCTCAACAAGATTACCATCAAAGACCGTTATTTGATTTTAGTTATTGACGAGTTATTAGATGAATTACATAGTGCATCAGTTTTTGGTAAATTGGACCTTCGCTCGGGCTATCACCAGATTTAAGTTCATCCCTTAGATATATCAAAAAACAGACTTCTACATTTATGATGGCCACTACGAATTTCTTGTGATGCCTTTTAGCTTTTCAAATGCGCCATCAACATTTCAGAACCTGATAAATGAGATTTTTTGGCCATTCCTTTCGTAAATTTGTCTTAGTTTTCTTTGATGATATCCTTGTCTGTAGTACTTCTCTACAGAAACATGCTCAACACCTCTCTGCTGTCCTTCAATGTTTGCAACAAAATCGACTTTGTGTCAAGCTTACAAAATGTTATTTTGCTTAATCATCTATTGAATATTTGGGCCATATTGTTTCTGCTACTAGAGTAAATGTTAATCCTAAAAAAGTTTAATGCATGCTTGAATGGCCTAAACCTACCACTGTCAAAGCTTTAAAAGGCTTCATTGGCTTCATGTGATACTATCGTAAATTTTTTTCTAGGTATGAAAAAATTGCTGATCCCTTAACGGACACTTAAAAATGGATTCTTTTACTTGGAGTCCTGTCACTGAAGCAACATTTGATGAGCTACGCCAGGCCATGGCTTCAACCTCAGTTCTAGCCTTACCTAATTTTATTGAACCATTTTCTAAAGAATGTAATAGAATATGATGCTTCTGGTCGGGGAATCGAAGTGGCCCTCATTCAAAAGCATCGTCCGATAACTTATGTTAGTAAAGCCTTATTTGGAAAAAACTTAGCCATGTCCACATACGATTAAGAAATGCTTGCTATTGTTTTCGCTGTGCAAAAATAGCATTCGTATCTTATGGGTTGGCATTTCAAAATTATTACAGACCATCGCAACCTTAAGTATTTCCATGATCAGCGCATTTCATCTTAGGAGCAACAGCTGTGGTTGTCAAAACTCTTTGGTTTTGATTATGAAATTGTTTATAGGAAGGGAGCTGAAAATTCGGTTGCTGATGCTTTATCTCGTTGCTTCGAAGACTCATATTTCTATGCTATTTCTTTCCCAATATTTTCTCATCTTATTGATATTAAGCAAGAGTACCAAACTGACCCAGCTTTGTCACTTCTTATTCACCGTCTTCAATTCTTCCAATTTGTTTTTAATTATTTTATGATGGCTCTATTTTACAATATAATGGTCGGATTGTTCTTCCTTCTTTTTCCACTAGGTGCCAGCGAATTTTATGAGAAATTCACACCTCTTCAACTAGCAGCCATTCAGGATTCTTGCGCACTTATAAAAAAAAAAATCAAAGTTAGTTTCTACTGGAAATGGTTAAAAAGGGCCACCAAATTATTTGTTGCCAAATGCGATGTCTGTTAATGCAACAAGGTTGAAAATGTGCATCTTTAGGGTTGCTTCAACCTTTGCCCATCCTTGATAAAATTTGGGAAGATATCTTTATGGATTTTATTAATGGTCTTCCAATTTCTAACGACAAAAAATATATTTTTGTTTTGGTAGATCATTTATCCAAGTACGCCCATTTCAGTGCCTTATCCTATCTTTATACAACTGCTATTGTCGTTAAAGTTTTTGTGCAAGATATTGCTAAATTACAAGAATACTTTGCACCATTGTTAGCGACCGTGGTCTTATATTTCTTAGTCAATTTTGGGAAGAATTCTTTCGACTACAGGGAAGTTCTTTATGTAGCAGCTTTGCTTATCATCCTCAAACAGATGGCCAAACTGAAGTAGTTAATCGCTCTTTAGAAGGATATTTGAGATGTTTTGCTGGTCACCAGTCTTCTACTTGGACTAACTTGTTGCTTTGGGCTGAATGATGGTATAATACTACATTCCATTTTGCCATCAAAATGTCTTCATTAGAAGTAGTCTATGGCCAACCCCCACCTCAAATTGAATCTTACTTTCCTGGCACAACTAATGTTCATACTGTCAACTTGGCTCTTCGCAACATGGATATGATTTTACGTCTTCTTAAAGATAATTTGGAAGCTGTTCAGTCACGAATGAAGTTTTTTACTGATAAAAACCGTACAGAACATTTGCTGAAGGGGATTGGGTGTATCTTCATCTTCAACCTTATCAGCAGTTCACTTTACATCCTAATGGTACTCATAAGTTATCTCTGCGTTATTATAATCATTTTTGGATTCTTTCTCGCATTGAAATCGTGGCTTATAAATTGGATCTTCTAGCTACAAGCAAAGCTCATCATGTTTTTCATGTTTCATGCTTAAAACGGAAACTTGGGGTTCATACACCATCACAACAGCTTCTTGAGTCTCTTATTTTGTTGCTTGGGAATGGTAGCCTTTGGCCATTTTGGATCATGTACTTTTCAAACACAACAATCGCCATGTTATTAAGCTCCTTGTTTTGTGGTAAGGTCAGTCTAATGAGGAGGCTTCTTCGGAGGAATATTATCAATTCGTGGCCCTTTTTTGGCCCGTTTTCCTTCTTTCTACCTTGATGACAAGCAGCCTTCTTAAGGGGGACGATGTTAGGACCCTAGTCTTAGCTCTATATTATTTGCTTTTCTGTTAAGGATTGATTAGTTACTAAGTTATTATATTATTAGGAATTATTATTTTAGTAGGATTTCTTTGGCTCTATATAAAGAACTGTTGTTCGATTAATAAATAATAACAATTGCTTCAAAAAACTCTCGGGTCCGCTCTGGCTACCTCTCTTTATTATTCTTCTCTTCAATTCATTGTTTTTAAATTGCTAATCTGTGAGCAATAGCCTATCAATAAATTACGAAATTATTTTACCATAGCTAGACTTCTTCAAAAATTATGAAATTTAGACCAGTGATTTTTATATATGTCTAGTGTGATTCTGGAAATTTTCATGATTTTATGTTAAAGCAATAAATTGTTTTATATTTTTAAAGCAAGCATGTTCAAAATAGAAAATTGTTTGATAGAATTGATGATGTCTGAAACATAAATTATTTTCAATAGCTTTTGAAGGAATTAATGTATGGAATTTTTACCAATGAATTCTTAGTATATGCTCTGTAAAATTTGAGATTTTTCCAATAAGACAATAATTTATTAAAAATTAGAGAACATGTACTTTATTCCCATATTAAAAATTAGAGAACATATACACCATCATAACTTTGACACATTATGTACTTTATTCTCATATTTATCCATAAGTGATTAATTAATAATTAAATCATATAATAATTAAATTAGTTAAAATATAATTATGAGAGAATAGTATGACTACAATTCGAATACCAAGAGTAGATCTCATAACCTTAGCACTTTTATTTTAAATAAATAATTTCCTTTCCTACAGATAATTTTATTTAATAATTGACTACTAAATTTTTAGATTCCTTATGATTTGACCCCAGACTTATGGATAACAATCAATTAAACAAATAAAAACTCAACAGTAACTAATCATTAGTTAAAGTCATTAAAGCAAGACAAATTAAATTAATCAAATTAAATTAAAATACCGATAATATTAAACTTGAATATATATGTGTGTGTGTGTGTGTGTGTGTGTGTGTCATTCTTAAGTGTGATAGCCCTCATTTTTTTCAATGCAAACAGACTATTAAGACATGCAGCTTAATTAAAGTTAATTTTCGATATATTATAAAGCTATGCTGTTTAACAATATTAAAAATTGAATCCATTAAACCCCATGGCTTATATATATATATATGCAACGAGTTAGGTTAGGTTTAGGAATTAGGAAAATTAAGTCACAAGTAATTTTATGATTAAATTTTTTAATTTTATTTTATGATTAAAATAAAAAGTATAAATGATTAAAAAAATGAGTCAGTTAATAAACCGTACGTTTAGATTTATACCAAAATAGTTCAAAATCCACAAAATTAACCACAACAATTGGACTTTTGTGCATGGGTTTAGACATATTTATGAATAATTTTACTATCCTTAAACTTACTAAAAAAACAAATCCATAACTAGAGATGGCCAGTTGGTCGGGCCGGCATCAAAGTAAAACCATGCCTGCTCATGCTCACGCCATGCTCACTATGCATTTTGTGCCATGTCATGCTGTACATTTTTTTTTTTGCTTAGGTATATGCCGTGCTCACTCGTGTCGTGCCCACACATGCTGTGCCTGTGCCTAAGTAAAAAAGTCCAATAAACTTTTTATTTTTATTTTAAGAGCGCATGTCAATTTGTTATAGTATTTTTTTCAATTCTATACATATTTTTTTAAGTCTATGTCTTTATTTAAATTTAATAAAATCGAAAATTCAAAACTCAAGTTCATATTCAATAATAATAAATTAATAATAGTAAGCGAATATATTATTAATTATTAAATTTGACTTTATAGTATTAAAATTTTTTAATACTTAACAACAACAATAATAATAAATTTTTCTTAAGGATTAACTTAATTGTTAACTTAAACTTAGATAAAATCATGCTACTATGAAAAAATACTTGTATATATAATTTTCTGTTATAGAAATAGAAAATAAAATTCTCAAACAAACGGAAAATTCTAATGTTGAAATAATGTTCACAATAATATTAAAATTTTCCGTTTTGTTTGAGCATCCAAAAGTTCACAATAATTCTTAATATTCACAATAATATTAATATATATTTATAAAATCACTCTATTTATAATTTTATTTAATAAAATTATGATATTAATTAATTAATTAATAAATTATAATTATAAATCAATTGTGGTATTTCTTCCATCTCCATGCATAACATTCATTTAGTTTTAAAATAAATTTCAGGTTGCAGCACTCATGAGTTAACTAGTTCAAATCATCTTCGTTACTTCTAAAAACCTCGACTTACCCTATTTACCCTCATTAATTTTGTGTGCTTCTTTAATCTCAAAAAATAAAAAAAATAAAATAAAATAAAAAACAAAAGCAATTCGTCTATTTACTCTACTGGTTCCTCAGCGTACAAATTGGTATGTTTTGTCTCTACATCTCTTTTTATTTTCCTGTTCGCTTGCTTTAATTTTGTAAAAAAATAATTAATGTTAAAAAGTTGCAGTGGCTATCTACATTTAGTTGTATAATAACAAGTTTAACGAATTGTTTACAACAAAGATTATTATTTGAATGAATATCTTGTGAAATAGTGTTGTTTGGTCGCTGAACAATGTGGAACTTGACATGTGCCGTTTGTTACTTAGCATCCACAGAGTTGCTCTCCAGTTAATTGCATAGGATTCTATTTTTGTTCTTCAGCAATAGGATATTTAGTTGTATTGTTTTTGTGAAATAGAAAGAAGTTAGATTTATTAGATGTTTTTTGTAGTTTCCAACGTAGAAGTAGCGTCCTGTGATATTTTTTTGTGAATTCTTTTAATGCAATTAAGGTGCAGATAACTCATGGGATACTCGGAAGAGGATGATGATACTTTAACTCGCTATGTCTCAGATTATGAGTTTCTTGATCAAAAGGAGGAGTCAATTTCATTTTCTGTTTTGCCTCTTCAATGGGATGGGTGTGACATTGTTGGTAGTTCGGAAATGGAAGTGTTCTTACACGGAAATATTGGTGATGGGCCCTGGAATGTCAATGAGCAGGTTATAGCATGGAAGTTTGAACTCTCCTATGCACAGCCTGAAATTTGGGTGCTCTCTAAACAAAACAACTGGATAATGCTTCAAAGTCCAAAGAAGAGTTTTAAAAACATCGTCAGGACGATTTTAATCACGGTTCATTGGCTTCATTGCGTGAAACAGAATCATGAGGCATCTAGGAAATACATAAGGGAGCAGATGTTGGAAGTCTTCTGGTATATGTTTCTTTGATGATTTCTGTTTCTATGACATCAATTGTGCTTGTTTTGGATGATTGGCTATCTATTTTGCAGCTCCTATGAGGTTGAACCTTCTGAGAATGACCTCTTGGATCACATGCCAATAATCAGAGAAGCTGCAGAAAGGGATAAAGATTTAGCAAATTCTAAGGTTTGTGCAGCTTCTGGTGTTTTCACACCCTTAAAGACAGTATCTTAGTGTCTAAAGATATATGACCATAGGAAAGAAGCTTAATCTTCAAATGCTTTTTATGACTTTTTTTGTACGACTTTGAAGGAAATCATGCTGAATATCATCTTGTTGTATTCTTTAGAATTTTCTTCAAAAAAGTTTGATAGTTTCTCTTTGGATTAATGTTAATTATTTCAACATTAGAATTTTCCGTTTTGTTTGAGCATCCAAAAGTTTTTGTAAAGTTGTAGCAAATGACACATACTTAAAGGAGAAATTCTGCTGCTTATTGGAATTTTTTTGTGAATAAAATTTTAAAGTAAACAACAGGTAGTGTTTGGCGCAACTAATTTGTGGAAATCTAATTGCTACTATAGTTTTTAACTATCTCTATGTGTTTCCTGTTGGAATGACTGGGTTCAGTACTGTGTCTGATTATGTGGTTACACCAGAATCATCTTAGTTGATCAAGTTTACCATTTGCCTATAGCATGTAGGTATATACTGTTCTTTGTAATGGAGATTTGTCAACTTCTGTTCCATGGATAAATAGATATGAATATATATTTAATCCTTTAGATGGAACATTGTCTTGACAATTAGTTTTTTGAACAGTTCTTGCTATCTTTTATGGCAAAGCACCCTGAGACAAATACTTTCCATGAGGTTTGAGTACTCAAAACTGCTTTCAATCTTGCTTGTACATTATCTCCATTTCCTTCATTAAGTTCTCTTTACAACTTGTTTTTCTTCTCATTCTTCTATTAAAGATCTGAATCTGGTTGATTACACAGGATGTTCGAACAACAGAGAAACCAAAGGTCATCGTTGATTGGAGTGAAGATGAGGACAGTGAAAAAGTTGATAAAGATTTTGCTGTTTGTGCTATTTGCGATGATGGTGGCGATGTTACGTTGTATGTCTTGTTTTATATTCTTTTAACATTTCTATTTATTTCTCTTGTTTATGTTTGCCATCTTGGCATGGATATCTTCTCATTGCTTTTATTTACTTTTTTTTTTTGCGTCGTACTCCCGTTATTGTGGCTAAATCAATGTAGAAGTCACTAATTTCTAATTTTTGCCTAATACTTTGCAAATGGTCAAATAAGGATGCCTAAAAAGTGATATTTTTCACTTGCATTGTTTATCCATGAAGAGGTTATGCTAGGACCAGCTATGCTATTTTAAAAAGGCTTGGGTGCTGAAGTGGTTCTGCTTCAAAGAGAATCCCCACCAGATGACGAAATATGAGAAAATTTATTTAAATGCTTGGGAAATGTGCAGAGAGGATCTAAGAATGTGCTGTTTTCAAGGAGTGCTTGAAACAAGAGTATGATAAGAAATGTGGATAGATCAGGTGAAAAAGGCCATTATTCTGCAAGATGTAATAGATGCTATTGTTTTTGGTGTAGTGAGTGGTGCAATATAGATATTGGTAACTACCCCTTTGTCTTGTGCTGGAAGCTTGGTTGACTTGACTGAGTTCGCTAAGCTGGTCATTTCTTTCACCCTTTTTATCTTTATGCCTTGTTTACGATCCTACCTTTAGAAGGTCGGTACTATTTGTATCTCTTTGTGAAGAAAACCGTGAAAGAAAAACCCTTTAATCTCTCTCTCTTTTTCTATCTATACAGAATGATATGTACAGGGGATATATACAGCAAAATAGGAGAGAAAATAGGCAGCTACACCTATCCTTTCCTAAATGATAGGAAACTAAATTATAGGAAAGAATCCTAATGAAAATTCCCTTTATAATCTCCCTTATTCCTAAAATATCCTAGATTACAGATAAATCCTAACTTTGTATCTTTATTTTCAACACTCCCCTCAGTGGTGTGTGTATATCATACAAACCTAGCTTGTTACATAAGTCTTCAAAGTTAGGTCTTGGCAATGCTTTAGTAAGGATGTCTGCAATTTGTTGTCTAGTTGGAATGTACTTTAGCTCTACACTTCCACTAGTGATCTTCTCACGAGATGAAGTGCCTATCAATCTCGACATGTTTGGTTCGATCATGATGCCTTTGGGTTTTTAGCAATGTTGATTCGCTTGATTGTCACACCTCATTAGAATGGATGACGGCTGCACACCGAGTTCCTTGAGTACACGTTTATCCAAATTCCTTCATGATTCCATTTGCCAAAGCTACGAACTCTGTACACTACTCTAGCCAACCGATTGTTTCTTACTCCTCCAAGTTACTAGATTTCAGGACATAGACGATGGCGGATGTTGATCTTATCGTGATGTCTCCACCGATCTGCATCATGTGTAGATCTCAATATTCTTATCTTCGATTTCTTGAAAACAATCCTTTTCGGTGTCATCTTTAGATATTTGAATTCTAAAGCGCATCCATGTGTTCCTCTGTAGGATTGTGCATGAATTGGCTCACGACTAACAAAGAAAGCCTATGCGGGCGTGTATGTGATAGATAGATTAAACGACCAACCACCTCTACGATATCTCCCCCTATTGACTGGAACACTATTCTCAACTGAGCCTAGTTTCTTGTAGGGATCCATAGGAGTATCAGCTGGTTTGCACCCAATCATACCAGTCTCCTTTAGTAGGTCCAGGGTGTATTTCCTTTGGGAGACAACAATTCCTTTTTTAGATCTTGCCACCTCCATCCCAAGGAAATATTTGAGATTCCCTAGATCTTTAACTTCGAACTCCTGGGCTAGCTGTTTCTTCAACTTCTGCAGTTCTTCCTCATCATTTCCTGAGAGAATGATGTCATCAACATATACGATTAGGAGAGAGATCTTCTCTGTTTGTGATGTTCGAAGGAATAGAGTGTGATCTGCTTGACATTGAGTGTAACCAAGTCTTACAACTGCCTTTGCAAATCTATCAAACCATGCTCGAGGGGATTGCTTAAGCCCATATAAAGATTTCTTGAGTTTGCACACTTTATTTCCTATAAGATTCAGATCAAGACCCTGGGGAACTTCCATAAACACCTCTTCTTCAAGATCGCCATTGAGAAATGCATTTTTTATATCTAGTTGGTATAAGTACGGTCAGATTTCACTAAGGAGAGCAAGATTCTGATGGTATTGAGCTTCGCAACCGGAGCAAAAGTTTCAAGGTAGTCAATGCCATAAGACTGTGTGAATCCTTTAGCTACAAGACGAGCTTTGAGCCTCTCAACACTTCCATCTGCCTTGTATTTAACAGTAAAAATCCACTTGCATCCAACTAGTCGTTTCGGGAAGATCTGTTATAACCCATGTACCATTCTTCTCAAGAGCATTTATTTCTTCTTGAACAGCTCTCTTCCACCCAGGATGACCGAGAGCCTCTTGTATATTGTTGGGAACATGTATATTATCTAAAGAAGAAACAAAGGCTCGGTATGATGAGGACAAATTATCATATGAGACATATTTGGCAATTGGATGAGTGGTGCAACTTCGAACCCCCTTTCTTTCTGCAATTGATTTATTAGAATCATCAACGATTGGAACCATGAAATCAACCGAGACAAGACTATCCATACCTGTGTTGTCTTCACAAGAGCTTGGATTTGGTTCAGTTTCTTGGACAAGTGGCTGAGTTTCATGCTCTATCTGCTCTCCAGTTCTTCTCCTCCTATAAACTTTGAGATTAGGCTGCGGAAGAGGTGAGATTAGGGGCTGTAGTTGATGAGATGATGGATGATAGGGTGACTCGGTGATTGTGGTTGGGAGGTTTCTGTGACTCAAAAGGCTGTGAAGATCTTTGGGAGGATTCTTGTTGTGGGCTAGACAGATTGATCATGTGTGGTGGTTGAGTTATGAGGATTTTCCGAGAGGTTTCAGCCAAGGTTCCCAAGGCTGATGTTCACTACTCTCCCACGAGCAGCGGTTTTGGAATAGAAAGCGGTTTTCAACAAATGTTACATCTCGAAATGTATATTTTCTGTGAGGAGAATAGCATTTGTAACCTTTTGATGTGGAGAATAGCCTAAAATATACACTTGAGAGATCGGGGATCAAGTTTGGTCTGTGTTGAGTGAACATGGACATATCTTTGTACAGAATATTTTCGGTGGTAAATCTAAAGCTTGATCTGGCGTGTGGAAAGAAATTGAGAAGAACTTTTCTTGGGCAATGAAACTCCAAAACTACGGGCGGCATTCGGTTGATTAAGTGAGTTGCGATGAAGCGCCGCTGAAAACATTAGGAACATGAGACGAGAACAAAAGACATCGAGCCACTTCAAGAAGGTGTCTGTTTTTGCGTTCAGCTACCCCATTTTGTTGCGGGGTGTCGACACAAGAACTGATGTGAAGAATGCCGTGATGGAGAAGATATGAGCTGAGGGAGTCTTTGAAATATTCTTTGGCATTGTCGGTTTTAAGGACTTGGATTTTGGTATTGAATTGGGTTTGAATCATGGCATTAAAGTTTTGGAAGATTTGACTAACTTCGGATTTATTTTTCATGAGAAAAACCCAAGTGAGACGAGTATGATCATCAACAAAGGACAAAAACCAGCGGGCCCCAGAAATATTTTTGATTCTTGAGGGACCCCACACATCACTGTGAATTAAAGCAAATGGACGGGAAGGCTTATACTTAACACTTGAATAAACATTCCGAGTATGTTTTGCAAATTGGCAAATCTCACAATGGAAGGATAAAGGGTTTTTATTAATGAATAGATTGGGAAAAATTTTTGCAAGATACATGAAACTAGGATGACCTAATCGATAGTGTAACAGAACAATTTCACTATCGTTATTGACACTTGGACTAACAATAGATTGAGGATAACTAGTTGACAGACTCTTGGACTTGCTACTTGCGGAATCTTGGCTGGAGGATTGATCACTTTTGAGCAGATAGAGTCCAGAACATAGCTCAGCACTGCCAATCGTCTTCCCCGAATCCAAGTCCTGAAAAACACACATATTTGGATAGAATTTAGTTACACAATTTTGATCACGAGTGAGTTTACTAATTGAAAGTAAATTGCAAGCCAAATTAGGCACATATAGCACAGAATTAAGGTGTAACTCCTTTGTGAGTCTGATGGAACCTGTCCCTGCTATTTTAGTGTTCAAAGTGGCTTGATTGAAAAACTTCTGAAGAATCTCCATTTGCTCCTTGCTGAATGGATTTGACTCGGGAAGGGCCTGATTGTCCGTGGTGGATGTTGCATGAGCGCGAGATTCACGGTCACCTTTGAAACGGGTTTCCAATCACCGGTTTCCCATAAATTTTCCAACAGTCTCCTTATAGTGGCCCGCCTTACGATGATCACACCATGGTCTGCTTTCTTGTTTGATTTTCACTACCCCTACGAGTTGGATGCACGGCGCAAGTGCAGGCGTCTGTTGGTTCCGATGACCCCATCATCACTCTTTTCGCTTTCACGCCTAACTTCGGAAAAGGCTTCACGAGGCGTGGTAGAGGCTTTGTCCAGTACACGGCAACCCGATCAAGATCTTTATTTAGTCAGGAGAAATTTAAATGTTCTTTTCTGTCCACAATCTTCTTGTACAGGTTTGTATCATCGGTGCACTTCCAAGGGTGTGTTTCAAATAGATCAAGGTGCTGCCAATGCCTGGTCAGAGTATTAAAGTACTGAGTGACAGATAGTTCTCCTTGGCGGAAGTCATGGAGGATGGTTTCAATCTGGAATAACTCTGATGTGTTGTCAGAGCTAGAATAGGTTTCCTGCATCCCATATGTCCTTTGCAGTCCCAAATAGAAGAAAATTCTCACCAATATCATTGTTCATGGAATTGATAAGCCATGACATGATCATATTGTTCTCTGACTTCCACCTTTTGAAACTAGGATCTGACACCTCTGGCATGGCCGCCTCGCCCGTGAGATAATCATCCTTGCCCTTGCCACAGATGAACATCATGACAGATTGTGACCATTGGAGATAATTGTTTCCGTTCAATTTATGACTTGTAATTTAGATTGGTGAAGAATCAGTGCCACCATGAGTTGCGATCTCCACGCTTTCCTTTAGGTGTGAGGATGTAATGGATGTTGATGAAGAAGCCATCCCGTATTTTTCACAGAGGATACAACTGATAGGAGAGGAAGGAAGGTGAATACTGTTGAAAAGAGATAGTAGGAGGAGAAAAGGGAAGTGGCGGCTGATAGGAGAACTAGGGTTTAGAACCTGGCTCTGATACCATGAAGAAAACCGTGAAAGAAAAACCCTTTAATCTCTCTCTCTTTTTCTATCTATACAGAATGATATGTACAGGGGATATATACAGCAAAATAGGAGAGAAAATAGGCAGCTACACCTATCCTTTCCTAAATGATAGGAAACTAAATTATAGGAAAGAATCCTAATGAAAATTCCCTTTATAATCTCCCTTATTCCTAAAATATCCTAGATTACAGATAAATCCTAACTTTGTATCTTTATTTTCAACACTTTGCTTAGCCAAGAATTAACAAATTGGATAGTTTTGCTTGATCTTTTTGTTTGTTTTGGTTAATTTTTCTTGAAATGATGCAGTTGTGATGGGAGGTGCTTGAGGTCTTTTCATGCGACCATCACTGCTGGGAAAAATGCCTTATGTGAATCCCTTGGTTACACTCAAGCACAAATTGATGTATGCATCACCTTTTTTCCATATATTTAACATTCTTTTCTTTTCTTGTTCTTTTCTGACCTTGAACAATTGCTCGGTATGTATGCAGGCAGCTCCAAACTTTTTGTGTCAAAATTGTCTATATCAGGAGCATCAATGTTTTGCTTGTGGCATGTTAGGTTCTTCGGATAAATCTTCTAGTCAAGAGGTATAATGTTTTGACACTTTAAGGCCTTGACTATGTGATTTGTGTATTTTCCTTTTCTTTCTGGAGCATAAAAAAACTTCATATGTTGGACTTATATCAAAATTATGCATTGAGAATTTGGGTTCAACTCTGTTACTGAAAAATTTCTGATAGTTCACATGATCTGTCTAAAACCTGAAATTATTTAAATTTTTTATTCATGTTTGAATCTCTGTTGTGCTGGGGGCTACAACCTTGACATCTAAAAGATCCATGCTATATGACAGTTGTAGGTCTGTACATACTAGGTGGGGGGGTTACATATGTGCTTGCTTTGTACAAACAGCCACAGCCTTGTCAATTGATATTGATCAGGATATAGCAGTTTTTGTTAAGTTGAAAGAATGATCAGCTTGGGATGATTGCAAAGTGCAGAGCGAATGATGCTACCATACCCATAATGCAAGAGCTGCCATGATGAGAAAATATTGCACGCATAATTTTTATCTTTACCACCTGCTTAGCTCATGGTCCATTTATTTTGTAGTCTCTATCAGTTATTTCACTTGCATGTCTATATCCATTTCAGTCATAACCCATGTAATCTCAACTCATCCTCTTGCTATCACCTATTGGATGTCTTCTTAAAATAAAACCCATGTTGCAACTTTTGTTCTTTATGTCTTCAAGGTCTTCCCTTGTGTTTCTGCTACATGCGGCCAGTTCTATCATCCAGAATGTGTCTCAAAGCTGCTTCACCCTGATAATGAATCTCTAGCAGAAGAACATCGAGAAAGAATCGCTGCAGGAGAATCATTTACCTGTCCTGTCCATAAATGTTTTGTTTGCAAGCAAAGTGAAGATATGAGTGTTGAAGACTTGCAGTTGGCCGTTTGTAGACGTTGCCCTAAGGCTTACCACCGAAAATGCTTACCCAGGTATGTCCTTGTTTTCATATCATGCATGTGTATACAGCTTTCCACGAAGTTCATCTGCAAAGAATCTGATTTTATTTCATGAGTAGAAGTTCTGAAAGCTGCTTGGTTTTCTGTTCAGGGAGATTACATTTAGTGATGCTGATGAAAACAATTCTCAAAGGGCTTGGGTTGATCTGCTGCCAAATAATCAGATTCTAATATATTGCTTGTAATTGGTCATTTAAGTGTTATTTTTATTCTAATAGCTGTTCTTTTACCCATGTGTTATCCATCAGACACCTAATGGTTGCTAAACACATTAACCAGGGAGCATAAGATCATTAGTGAACTTAAGACCCCAGCTAGGGACCACTTAAGGTTTCCTGGTGTTGAAGGAAAAAGAAAGAAAGAGGAGTTGGAGCTGCTATTGACTGAAAAGAAGGATGTGGCCTCGAAGAGAAATATTGTTTCTGAAAGTTTTGTTGCACATAAAACTGTAGTGAAGAAGCTGAAGCTGGCAGAGGTGTATGGTGGAGCTGATGATGGTGTGTCTAATTCAGAGATCAAGAAAAGATGGCCTAGACAAGACATGCATTCCCTAAAGAAACCAAATATTACTGACACAGGTAGAAAGTCTTTGAAAGATATAGCTGACAAAAGCAAGCCATCACTGAGAAAGGATAGCACATTGGTGAAGTCCAGATCATTTGTAGTTAAGCCTGGGCATAGGAATATTGATGGCACTAAAATGAAGAATTCCATTTCTGATAGGCGTAGGATGAAAAAAGTGAACATTTCACAGCCTTCAGTTGATGCAGAAATGGAAAAGGAGTAAGTTTCTTTTCTTATGGAGGGCACAAATGCAAATTTTTATTTTGTTTTCCTTTAGAGTTAACAAAAATTCTTATGGTCATTTTGTAATATTTGGCCTTTTTTTTTTTTTCCTATGTACAGACTTTTGGCTTTAATTAAAGATTCCACTTCATCTTTTAATGAGGAAGAGTTCATGAAGAGCCATATAGTTCCAATTACACATGCACATCACTCAAAACATTTATTGGAGAAGTCTATTACCTTAGGATTAGTGGAGGGTTCTGTGAAGGTAAATTTAAATGATTAAACATCAAATGTGCTGCTTTTGATACTTATTACCTCATAATTAGCTATTTCTTTCAACATGTTTGCAGGCCGTTCGAGCAGCTTTGGAGATGTTAGAAGGAGAATGTGATATTGAGGACGCTGAAGCGGTTTGTCCACCAGAAATTCTGTCTCAAATTTTTCAGTGGAAGGTTTGACACCCCCCCCCCCTTTCTCTAAATTTAGCGATATTAATAGTAGAACTTTTACTTTGTGTAGTATTTTGCTCTTAGCTATTATTTAATTGTTTATCAATGTTCCATACATTTCTTGTTTAGATGAGGGATAAAATGTTTCTTGTTTTACTTGCAATTTTAAATGGTTTAGTTTCGGTGGGTATATTCCATACAGTCATGTTAGCTTTGATATGATTTTATGGAAGACTACTTGTTGGTTGTAAGTGATGAAGTAGCTATGGGAAAGAAGTATAAGCTAGTTAGAACTTAGAAGTGACTCTTATTGTTTGTGCATTATAATTGATTTCTGTTGATAAGTTAGAAGTAATTGATTAGGATCAGTTTATTAGAGATTTGGATAAAATCCTAAGATTTAGGGATGAGATAAGTTAGCTCCTAAGGATAAGATTTATCCTCTGTTTTTTCTATTTAAGTTGTTTGTTTTCTCTATTCTTTGATGAATTGAATAGAAAGAATTTTTTCCTCCTTCCTCTATAAAGTCTACATGGTATCAGAGCTTAGGGCTTGATCATGAACTTTAAGGCTGCCATGGTTGGCTCTGGTTCAACCTCTTTGGATGGCGTGATGGGGACTTTATCGGAGGAAGTTTCCCCACTTCCATCTGTTTCTCTTTCTGAACATTCTCTTCAAATTACCATTCACAAATTGAATGGAAAGAATTATTTTGAATGGGCTCAGTCTGTGCGTTTGGTGATTGATGGAAAAGGAAAACTAGGGTTTTTGAATGGTGAGATACGACCACTAATGATCCAAAATCTGACGGTGGCGTTCGAGAGAGAATTCAATGGTTCTTGCATGGCTGATCAACTCAATGGATCCTATTATCGGAAAATCCTTCATGTACTTAAAGGCGCCCGTGATGTCCGGGAAGGCAGTTGGAAACCTACTCGATTTGGAAAATCGGTCACAATTATATGAATTAAACACCGGATGTGGAAGATGCAGGAAATCGTGAGGTAACAACTTATTATAATGATATGATGGGCTGTTTGGCGGAGTTGGACTTGTTTGAAGATGAACAATGGGAAAATTCTAATGGCGATTACTCGGTACAAAAGAAAGTTGAAAGAGGTCGGTGTTGTTTTCTTGGCTGGTTTAAATAAAGAACTTGATGAGGTTCGAGGGCGTATACTAGGAAAAAGCCTTTGCCAACTATAAGAGAAGTGTTCTCGAAGTGCGAGAGAAGACAGCAAGTGATGTTGAAGAATAATAATGAACGAATAGATAATGAAGATGCGCTCTTGTGGCGCAGTGCAGACTCGGGGAAAGCAAAAGCCTTGGTGTGACCATTGTCGAAAGCCGTGGCATACTCGAGAAAGTTCTTTGGAAGGCTGCATGGAAACCAAAGAAAAAACCAGGCGACACCAAGTCGAGGAGATGTCGCGCATTTCAAGCTAGCGATGCGGATCCGAGCGGCAATCATCCTCGAGTCTCTTCCTTTTACCAAGGAGCAGATAGAGCATCTATATAAAATGTTTGATCGAGCTTTAGAAAAATCTAATCCATCTTGTTCTCTAGCACAGTCGGGTAATTCTTTCGTTGCAGCCACAACATGCCAAGTCTCATGGCTCACGGATATTAGATTGGTGCTCACGATCATATATTTTGGTAATTAGCTCTTTTCCTCTTATATACCTTGTGTAGGAAATCAAAAGTTAAAATTGCAAATGGTTCCTTAGCTCTTGTTCTTTGGAAAAGGCAGTTACTATTCTCTTCTCTAGTTCTTAAGAATGTTTTGCACGTCCCAAATTTATCCTATAATCTTTTATCTTTCAGTAAATTAACTTTTGATCATAACTGTCAAGCTATTTTTCAATCTTCTTGCTGTAAATTTCAGGATTTAACCTCGGGGAAGATGATTGGGGTCTTAAAATGGATGGTGGACTCTCGTCTTTAATAATGGATCGGCTATGGAAGGCAAGACACTGCGGACTTGTTTCAATTCTATCTCTGTTAATGATAGTAAGATTATGTTATGGCATTATCGATTAGGACATCAAATTTTCAATATTTAAAGCATTTGTTACCCAAGTTATTCATGAATAAAAATCATACGGTTTTCAATGTGAATCTTGTGAATTAGCTAAACATCATCGGGCTATTTTCAAATCCCAACCATATAAAAAATCAGAACCATTTACCATGATTCATAGTGATGTTTGGGGTCCTTCTAGAGTGCCAACTTTTTCTGGAAAACGCTGGTTTATTCTTTTTATTGATGATCATGCTAGAGTAACTTGGGTTTTTCTTTAAAAAGAAAAATCTGATGTTGAAACTGTGTTTATAAATTTTTATAATATGGTTCAAACACAATTTCAGACTCAAATTAAAATTTTTCGAAGTGATAATGGGAAAGAGTTTTTTAACAAAGTGTTAGGGAATTTTTTTGCTGAAAAAGGAATTATTCACCAAAGTTCTTGTAATAATACATCTCAACAGAACGGGGTGGCTGAAAGAAAAAACAGACATCTCCTTGAAGTTGTTAGAGCTATTAGTTTTACAACTAAGGTTCCTAAATACCTTTGGGGAGAAGCAGTGTTAACAGCCACTTATTTGATTAATAGACTGCCTACAAGAATTTTGGACTTTAAAACACCAATTAAAGTTTTAAGTGAATGGTTTCCTCTGACTCATTAATAACCGATATTCCCTTGAAAATTTTTGGAAGTATGGCTTTTGTTCATAATCATGATCCTAGACATTCAAAACTTGATCCAAAGGCACATAATGTATTTTTGTAGGTTATCCTGCAAATCAAAGAGGTTATAAATGTTTTGATCCGATTTTGAAAAATTTTTTTGTGTCTATGGATGTCAGTTTTTTTGAAGGACAATCATATTACAACAATTTCCATTTTCAGGGGGAGAGAACTAGTGAAGATGATTTTTTAGATAATTCTGATTTAACTTTTGAGTTTGCCTAGGGTGATAATGTTTATCACAAACAGTCACCGAAAGAAAATGGGATGGGAAACACAAAATCTGTGGAAACAAATGAACTAAATGTTGAAAATATTGAATCTACAGTTGAACAACCTTTGGTAATTCCATCTCAAAATCAGAATCTTTGAAACAGCGAGATGTTGGCAAAAGCGGTTTAAAGGTCTTGTATATTCCAAGGAATATCTAGCACAAAAAAAACCCTTATCCACCCATCAAAGAATCGACGGGGGTTGGATCATGAAGTTTATGATGATTCTTTAGACATTTCAGCAAATAATCCTAATCATGAGTCAAATTCTTCTAATCAACTTGATCTTCCTATTGATCTTAGAAAAGGTACTAGGTCTTGTACAAAACATCCTTTGTCAAATTTTGTATCTTACAAAAATATTTCTTCATCATATTATGCTTTTATTTCACAATTGTCCAGTGTGGTTATTCTAAAAGTGTCCATGAGGCTCTAAATGTTCTGAGTGGAAAGAAGCTATGTTTGAGGAGATGAGAGCCACGGAAGAATGCTACTTGGGAGAAAGTGGACTGCTTAGAATGGGAAGGCAATTGTTGGTAAATGGGTGTTCTTGTGTACAATTCGGATGGATCATTGGAAAGATATAAAGGCTAGACTCGTAGCCAAAGGGTTCACTCGGACATATGGAGTAGACTACTCGAAACTTTCTCCGGTGGCAAAGCTAAATATCTGATCCAGTATACTCTGTCTATTGTTGGCCTCTAAATCAATGGATGTGAAGAATGCTTTTTGAATGGGGACTTAGGAGGAAGTCTATATGGAACCTCCACGGTTTTATTGAGCAATTTGGAACCAAGGTATGTAAGCTAAAGGTCTTTATCTGACGCCAGTCTCCGAGCTTGGTTTGAGAGATTCACAAAATTCGTTAAAAGCCAAGGATACAATCAAGGACAATCTGATCATATTCTTTTCACAAAGAGATCTATTGAAGATAAAATTTCTGTTCTTATTGTCTATGTAGATGATATAATTTTAACGGGTGATGACATGGTAGAAATGAGCAGATTGAAACAAAACCTAGCCAAGGAGTTTGAGATCAAAGATTTAGGCCAATTAAAATACTTTCTTGGAATGGAAGTGGCAAGATCAAAGAAGGGCATTGTTGTCTCACGGAAGTATATTCTTGATCTCTTAAAAGCTGGAATGAGTGGTTGCAAACCTTCTGACACTCCAATAGAAGCCAACTCTACGCTTGGGGGAGTAGAAAATGGTGTTCCAGTAGACAAGGGGAGATATCAAAGACTAGTTGGAAAACTAATTTACTTGTCACATACTCGTCCAGACATTGCTTTTGCTGTGAGCATGGTAAGCTAATTTATGCATTCTCCATATGAAGAACATCTTGAAGCTGTATATCGAATCCTTCGTTATCTGAAAAGTACACGGGAAGGGACTCTTCTTGAGAAAAATGAGAAAAGGAGATTGAGGTGTATCTTGATCTTGATTAGGCGAGTTCGATTATAGATGAAGGTCAACTTGAGTGCACATTTCTATGGGGCAATTTAGTCACTTGGAGAAGCGAAGCAGAATGTTGTTGCTAGAAGTAGTCTTGAGGCTGAATTCGGATCAATGACGCAATGAATATGTGAGATTCTTTGGCTAAAAGGTTAGAAGAGCTTAAGAGGCCAATGACTCTGCTAAGTAGTATTGTGATAATAAAGGCATTATCGGCATTGCTCATAATCTTGTTCTACATGATAGGACAAAACATGTTGAAATTGTGAGGCACTTTATACAGAAAAGCTTGAAGAAGGAATAATTTGTACTCCATTTGTACTACCACATGCAAGTTGCAGATGTTTTAACTAAAGGCTTGTTGAGACATTTGAAGTTCAAGTTAGCAAGTTGGGCATGACAGATATATTTGCACCAACTTGAGGGGGAGTGTTGATAAGTTAGAAGTAATTGATTAGGATCAGTTTATTAGAGATTTGGATAAAATCCTAAGATTTAGGGATGAGATAAGTTAGCTCCTAAGGATAAGATTTATCCTCTGTTTTTTCTATTTAAGTTGTTTGTTTTCTCTATTCTTTGATGAATTGAATAGAAAGAATTTTTTCCTCCTTCCTCTATAAAGTCTACAATTTCCCTCTTCAAGTGAACTAATATATATTGGCATGTTTGAATCTCGTAATTTGAGCACCTCTTGCATAATATCTTGTTTTTACATTTTTTTAGCCTTATCATTATTAAGCACAAGTGTTCATAATCAAATTACAAAAATACAAAAATTTTAAGTTTTGAATGTGTGGATTCCTTCTGTCCTGTTCAAGTACATTGTTCCATACCTATTGATCTCATTAAAATTATTATTGAAAAAGAAAAATCTACATAGATTAAACTTACAGGGAAGGCAGATATTAAGAAGAATTTACTTAAATAATTTGTAATTAAAGCTAAAGGGCAACCTGCTATTTATATGTGTGAAACATTTGCATCAGATGATATTTCTGAAATCTTTCAAAATTCCAAGAAGTGTGCTCTATACATTAGGTCAATCCTGGTGTTTTTCTTTTTCTTTTTCTTTTTTTTTTTAAAAAAAGAAAAGAAAAAAGACATTATTTGAAGGTTGCAGTAAGATTGTTTCTCGTGAGACAAAATGATGAATCTCAACTGCATTTCAGTGTATGCAATTGCATAACCATATAGCTTCCCGTTTTGTCTTTTGTACTGGCAAGTTGACAAGGCTATGTTTTTCTTTTAACCTAATTTAAATTTGATGTACTGAGAAGTTTCAAGTCACAATTTTAACATGTTTATTATGGCTAAAGATTTTACAGTAGATTTTAAAGCAATGACTAGGGTACTTGAATATGAATGCTGATTACTTTCTCACATTCTGTAGAGGAAGCTTGATGTTTATCTTGCACCTTTCCTCCATGGCATGCGCTATACTTCTTTCGGTCGCCATTTCACCAAAGTAGAGAAGCTTAAGGAGGTAATGATATTTGTTTATTTTTCAGTTTTGTTGCACGTAATTGGCCCTGCATTGAGAATTGTCTTCACTGATAGAATCTCTTCATGGTTGAAGCTTTTCCTTTTGACAAGCATCACTATGAGGATCACATCTGCTGTCTGCAAGTCAGCTCAAAAGCTAGAAATTTCACCTTTGGGCCATAACTATAATCAGGAAATGATATCCCACTGGTAGAGGTGTGAGGAATGACTGGAGCACACGATTGCATGGAAATTAGATCAGATGTCATTCAATTGTGCCTTATTATTTCTTATAGTTCCAAGTTTTGATAGCTTAATTTCTTGTAGTATTTTGAGAATGCTATTGAGGTTCTGCTTGAGAATCCTGTGGGAGAGAATCCAAAATAGTCAAAACATCTCATAAAGAAAATAGAGTTTGAGAAATTGGATGCTTCTTCAAAACACTATAACTAATGATTGATATATGATATAACTATGTTGTAGTTCAACTCTGTACATGCTTCAGTAGCATAACGCTGTTTGTTTAATAAATTATAGTGCTATGTTGACAACATGAGCTGATTCTGCAGATCGTTGATAGGCTCCATTGGTATGTCCGAAGTGGAGACACAGTAAGAATTTATATGCCCTATCTGTATATTTAGATTTGTTATCTTGTTCTGTTGGTTCTGGTTACCTGATTGTGTCATTTCCTCAATCTATGTCTTATTATTATCCAGTGAAACATTCTGTCATAGTTTATTTTTATTTTTTTTATCGTTTGTTTTATTATTATTATTATTATTATATATATATATATATATATATATATATATTTTTTTTTTTTTGGGTTGGTTATTGGTCTCTTTAGATGTGAAGTTTAATAGTTCAAAAGACATGCCCCTTTCTTCATTGCCTCGTACATCTGCCATTAATCATTTCAAATCTTGTTTCGCATCCTCAATTGAAGCAGTAAGAAGCTAATATGCCTAAAATCGCTTCATGACTTCCTCATCCATTTTTATCCTAAAAGGAAGTTGATATCAAAGTGTGATTTGGCATTTCTGAAATAGGGTTCAGGTAGTTGGAGTTAGAAAGCAATTCACCTTTTGATGCTGGCTGTTAAGGCATCGGTCCATTAGTATTTTGAATAGGTTGCAAATAAGATTTCCTGAACATTGGAATCGTTGTGTTAAGGCTATCCCTAAGTCCTTGGATTGTTCAACAAGATCATGTAGTTGAGACTTTGGACGTTCTTTTTGCTTGTCCTTTTTGGCGGATGATAATTTGTCTTCTTACTCACACTAGATTTCCTCTTGAACAGATTGTTGACTTCTGCTGTGGTGCTAATGATTTCAGCTGTATGATGAAAGTAAAACTTGAACAAATGGGAAAGTCATGTTCATTCAAAAATTATGATCTTATCCAACCCAAGGTAGTTGGATACTCGCTTGATATATGATGTTACCCTGTGTTGTCGATTTTGGTTCTGCAAACTCTGTTCAATTTTTTAAATTTAATTTAATTTTTTTCCCTGAATCCTTGCAAAGGTTTAGTTTGAGATATGAAAATATAGAAAACAGAATTGTTCATGTTCCCCAAATGGTATGAGTCCCTTTGTTGAGGGTTGAGATCATTTCATTATTCGAACTCCTTCCGCAAGAGATTGTTACTTCGGTCCATGTTGAGATAGGTTATTTCTGTCGAAGTGCAATTGCTGATCTAATTCTTGATCACCATCTTGATTTACCTCTTTTCTGCATAAAACCCAAAAGGTTGGCTATGACTTGTAGTTGAAATGTACTTCTGCTCAGGAAGGTAATCATGATGATAATGATCCCCCGTAACCTCTGAAATATCACAATTTTCCTGTAGCCATTTTCGTATTTCCTTCCTTATGGGATCAATATCACAAGTTTCCCGTAGTCATTTTCGTATTTCCTTCCTTGTGGGTGCCTTATTGATCCTTTTGATGCAGAACGATTTCAGTTTTGAGAAGAGAGATTGGCTGACCGTCAAACCAGAGGAATTGCCTGATGGTTCTCAACTTGTAAGAGACGGGAAAAAGACCTGGCAAGATGTTTAAAGATTTTAACTTGTGCATATTCTAATGTTCTTTTTCTTAATTGTTTGGCTCTGTAGATCATGGGGCTGAATCCCCCCTTTGGGGTTAAAGCATCTCTTGCTAACAAGTTCATTAGCCAGGCTCTAAAGTTTAAACCTAAGCTTATCGTTCTTATCGTCCCACAAGAAACCAGAAGGTAATCACTTGTCTTATCTCCAATATAAGACATATATTTGCTCTCTTTCACTCTGGGTTCTGCATTTGTTTGCTTCTTTACCAGACTTGATAAAAAAGCTTCGTATAATTTAATTTGGGAGGATAATGAAGTTCTCTCTGGCAAGGTATTTTATCATTCGCTACCTTGTTGAATCTAATTAGATTATCAAGACAATGATTCTGTTGAGTGACTTACTTGTAATATTTTATTTACTCTTAGGTGATGTTTGGTTTGAAGAAATGTGAGAAGATGAAAGGAGAGGAAAGTAGAGGAAAAGAGAGAAAAGGAGAGGTGATTTTTTTAATGTTTGGTTTGTGGCGTGATTATATAAAGAAAATCTACAATTTTTATCCTGAACAATTTTACCCTTAATAAGTACTAAACTTTCAATATTTGTAATGTGTATAATTCACAAAAAACGGTAAATGGTAGAGAGAGAGTGAGTCAACTTGAAAAAGAATTCAGCGGGCCGTCGGACACAATTCAAGCCCACATCACCCAGGCAATGGAAGGCACCTATCAAAACGGTAGGTCGTTTTAAGGTAGTATTCTGTCCAGAATCTTTAGGGCTTCATGATTGAAACGCAGCGGTGGATATCATTAGCGCCGTCGGCCAGTTTTCTTGCTTTCACAGTCCGTCGTCGCCTTGGCTTTGTCGAGTCAAAATTTGTAGCTTCCATTCCAGACCATCCAGTGGCGGCTGTGTGGCCGAGATCGTGTTGGGTCGATCGGATCCCCATAGATTCAAAGTTCAGGAATTTTTAATAGGATTTGAACGAACTGTCTGACCAGATTTTTGATCTGGGTGACCGATATGGTAATGTTGAGCGTTGAATAAATTATTTAAATAAATAATAAATTTATTTTATAAAGCTTTTTAAATTATTATTTAAATTTAATTAATTTAAAATTATTTATAATGTTGAATTGATAAAATAAATTTATAAATAAAAATTATGTGATTATATTAAATAAGTTAAAAAGTTGAAGGGGTATTTTTGGAAGATTTAGTTTCCAAAACAAAGGGAATTTGAATTCTTCACTTTTTGTGTGGAATTCAATTTCCATATGGTAATGGATATTAAATTCCAATAGAAATTAAATTCTAACAAGTTATGTTAAACCAAACAACAGAAATTAAAAAGAAATTCAATTTCCTCTCCCTCCATCCACCCTTTCCTTCCAACCAAACATAACCTTAAGTCATTTTACCTACCGGGGTCACTGGACGTGCATGACAATCAGTTGGAGCAATGGAATTGCAAACCACCCCCACTCTATCTTTGGAGTCGTGCAGATTGGACCGCTAGTCACAAGAAAATAGCATTAGGGCGTGGCCATATAACTGTGGAAGAATAGAGGCATTGAGAGTGAAAGGAACGTACAAAATGTTCTGGTGCCACAGTTTATCTCTAAAACGTAGATGTAATTATTTTGTAAGGAAGTGATCAGGTGCGTATAGTTGTGCATCTTATGGTGCTCTTATCTTTAAAAACAATATTATGGAGGACTTTACCCTTCACATCTTTTTTTGTCTTCAATGTGATAAAACGTAGTCAATTTGCACGTTTTTTTGAGCCTTATCATTATTTACTATTTAGCACAAATGTTCGTAATCAAATTACCAGAGTTTTAAGTTTTGAATGTGCAGATTATTTTTCAGTCATGTTCAAGTACACTGTTCCTTAATGTACATATTAGCTTAATTACCAATCATATTCAAATAGTTCTCTATTATTTTATATATTAAGATATTGGATATTATATCAAACAGGATTTTACAGTTTTTAAAATTTGAAAACAGTTTTCAAATTTTATATCTAACAAGTTTTTAAATGTTAAAAGTGCTAAAAGTACAACTCAAATTATTTTCATTAGCACTCTTTTATTATCCTCCTGAAATCCCTCTTCTAAATAAACCCCATTAAAAAGGATAATATTAATAATATCTCATTGTTTCTATTGACACTTTAGTTACATAAATAACCTTTTACTTATACTTATGCCAAATTAGTTTCATACTGATAGATTTAATGGTTTGCTTAAAGGGTCTTCACGAACAAAACCCATTTACCTTGGTTTGTTGAATAAACAATGGTGGATCGGTATTATAAAAATGATATTAATTAAAAATAAAATTAATAATAATAATAATAAATGTTAATAATTATTATAAAATATTATTATTATTATAAATTTTATTAACTTTATTATTTTAGTTACTATTAATTATTGTTATTATTATTTTTATTAATATTATCATTATTAACATTTATTATTATTATTATTATTATTATTATTATTATTAACTTTATTATTTTATTTATTATTAATTATTAGTAATATTATTTTCATTAATATTATTATTATTATTATTATTAAATTTTATTAACTTTATTGTTTTAGTTATTATTAATTATTGTTATTATTATTTTTATTAATATTATCATTATTAACATTTATTATTATTAAATTTTATTGACTTTATTATTTTAATTATTATAACTAAAATAATAATAATTATTTTTATTATTTTTATTGTTAACAATAATAATATTAATAAATTAATAATTAGAAGATAAAATAAATTAAATGCTTTCATTCTCGTTCGCGTCTTTATTAAATTGTGTGGGCCTAATAATTTTAAATTATTTTTTATTTAATTTAATGATAAATCATTCTTATTTTATTGACTAGATTAATAAAATATAATAAATTTTCAGTTGATTAAAATGTATGCTCATTGAATTGTAAATAAATTATTTATTCCTGTTTATATTAAAGCAGTGACATCTTACTCAATATATGTAGGTTAGTGTAGACGTTGTCACTTATGAGGTGCAAAAAGCCTAAAGCAAGAGGAGCAAATAATTCAACAGTTAAGAGGCAAGCAAACGCTAAGAAGCAAAGTGAAGGGTCACTTCACATTTGAAACCAAGGTTAAGGACTTAAGAGGGCAATACAATGATACACGTAATGCCCTGATTCAACTGCATATAGATTGTATCGGTTCATAATTTACATTTACTAGCTACCCCATCCCGAAAATCAACAGACATTTCTCTTCACAATGGGTCTTCCCAATTTTGCAAAGAGGAACAAATTTAAGACAAACATAAGAAGACGTCCATTTAATATCCCATTCTCCAGAGGAGCAACATGCCCCTACTTGGATATCTGATACATTCCTAGGGTTTGAACCAAAGATCCTATTTGTCATCCATTTTAAGGGAGTTCAGTCTTCTCAACCTCTGATCAAGTTCTGCCATGACTGCTGGTTCTTGCTTTTTCCTTTGCTTTGATATCGTGTTGGTTGTCATTGAGCCAATTTTATCGAATGCAACCTGCCAATTTTTGTTAACAATGATACATATTGAAAACTTTGTGGTCACTCCAGAAACAATAAAATTGACTAAACAAGGATGAGGAAAGGATATAATCAGCATGCTATTGTGGTGCACGGCCGGCCAGAACATGAAAAAACAAAATTTATCCGTATAGCTTTTAACTTGTGTAAATAAGCTTGTTTTATTCTGCTTATGTTAGCAACCTCAGTTTGTTTTATTCTGTTAATGTTAGCAACCTGAACTATTACAAATGTTGTTAATCCTGGTTACTTGCCCTCAAAATAATGTAATGAAGTAAGAGGGATTGATAATGCTTTTTATCTTCTGATTTCCCCTGAATAATATCGCACTCATAGATTCAAGACAGAAAATTAGAAGAGAGGAAGATTTTGCCTTACCGTCAATAATTCATCAGGATCAAAAAGGTGATGGGTGGTTCTCTGTAAAATGTTAATTACATCACCAACATGATGGGTTACAAGCAACTCGTCTTCCCTCATCTGCAATAATTAGCTTCAATTCAATACATTATTGTCTGAGATAATGGATATTTTTGAGCAAGGGGCATTCAGTAAGCTTATAAACTTGATTTAGGCAAACTTAAGTATAGTCAAGAGTTTAATGTCAGAAGAAACCACACCTTAAAGATAGCCAACGCTACATGAAATAGAACCTTTGCTCCTTCGTAGAATAGGACATCCCACACTCGCAGAGTTGTCTGAAAATTGGTGCAAGCAAAGGACAGATTTCTCAGTAACAGTGCAACCTCCAGCTAATTCAGTGTATTTGGTACAAGCAATTGAGATAAAAACCAAATGATAGGTAATCAGAATTTGTCTCACCTCTGAAGGCAAACTTTTAGAAAAGAGGCATAAGAACCACTCAGTGGCAACAAGGGATACATCAAAGTCCAATGCTTCCAAATGAGTGGCAATCCTGAGTTTTTCTTTGATTTTTCAATAGATACCAACAAATTAAAGATAAAGATCAACAAATTCATAAAATAGTGCATACCTGGGGCACTGTTTAACAAGCAAATCTTTGAAAACCCGTTGCTCAACGTGGCATCCTGATAAATTATTTGTGTAGCAGTCATTAACTAAGACATTCTCTAGAAGGACAGCAAGCATCCAAAAAGCATCTTCCTCTGTTTTCATCACAAGCAACAACAATGCTGCAACATAATTCAAGCCCTGCACAATAATATTTCAACTCTGAGATATGAAAATTGGCTTATTTATTAGGAGTTAAACATCACTTGTACTTTAGAAAATAGTCACAAAGTGAGATAATGTGCTTTAGAAATTGATCACTCAGCATAAGGGGTGCAATTAATGATGCAGTTGGAAAACTTTGGCAAAACAATAATTATCACTGGGGTGCAAGCAAAGCATGCTATAATTCAGGGCACATGATCATAGTGACTCTGTCTACCATATCAATCATATTCTACGAAAGCTATGATATCTGGTACCCAATAATCACGGGAGCAAGATGTCCTGTGGATACAATATGGTTCAACCAGCACTAAGACTGGCAATAAGACGGAACAAACTGCAACTTCAGATAAGTTAAACTTGTAAACAAGTATCACAGCCATTTAGCAGAATCGTGGAACAGAACTTATGCTGCCACTGCCCCCAAATGTTAATTCTAAAGTCAGGGAGCTAGAATTCATAGTTACAAATTCAAATTGCAAACTTACAGACACAAAACATGTATGTGTGTCTAAATAAGATAAGGCAGTGCAATAAAATTATGACTGTTATTGATAAGTTAGAAAGAAAAATGTATAAGCTGGTGAGATATTTTTCATCTATGAGTGTCATTTAATCTAGAGCTGAAGGCAAATGAACACACCTGACAATAGCCAACATCAGAATCACGGAAAGAATACCCAACAAGAACACGCCTAAGAGTGGCATGACCCTCAGGAGTATCCAGCCACGGGTGACCTGGGAAGGTCCGCGGTAGATCCTACACGCATACAGAAAGAAGAGAAGCAAAAGTAAGGAGCAATTATGGTAGCAATACAACCAAGGTCTAGAAGTAATATCTCTTGGGAAAAAAAGAAAAAAAAAATAGACTGCGAATACGAAACAGAAATTACCCACTTTAAAAGAAGACACAACAGTAAAGAGAGAGCAAGGACTACTAAGTCTCCCACTCACCCTTAAAAAATCGTACTCCATAACATAACTTTCTCAATTGTGATGCTCATATATCATAATGCCACAGATGACAATTCTGAAAGCTGTTTTAGAATCACGACTCTGAAGCAAAAAAATCTACAAGAGATCTTAAGACCCTAAAAGTTTCTCCCTTCCCAATTCAACTAGTTCAGATCAAAGCTCAGCAGTGGCAAGCCTATCACACAGGTCATTTAGTGACTTTGTATTTATACAATAAGAATATGGATAGATAATGACGGTCATGCTTGAAATAAGAGAGGAGAGATCAAGGTGAAAGTCTACATATACGTTCACTTCCTAAAAAAGCATGGTGCTGTAACCAAAATATGAACATCTCATTTTGGTATCAATAATTCAATGTTTGTGATCTAATGTCCTCAAAAGCCCAGATGATAGAATTTGTAACAACTAAACAAGAACACGAATCCTGAACCATTTGGTGCGTATAATTCATCCCACGAAACATTTTCTTCTAAAGTACAATGGCAAATAATGCTTTGGACCTCTCTTATCCAAAGAACATAGAAAAACAACCAATCATTTCCAAAACAAATTCATAATGCAAACCACATGTCTTCCAAAATAAAGCGAACCTCAGAGTTGTTCATATACAGAATCATTTGCAAAGGAAACCATTGAAATTCACTCACATGATCAATCTGTTTGGTAGCAGGCGTGACCTTCCCTTCAACGGCCTTTGTCAAATCATTGTAATAACTCTCAGGCACCGTCGACTTCTTTTTGGCTGCACCCGAAAGCGAAAACCAAACCTTAGGCCTAAGCACAGGAGGAATTCCCTTCCTTATAAGCTTCTTCAATGTTATAGCATTAGCCAAAGATGACAACTTTAGTGATGATTTGAGGGCAATCCCTTCAGATATTGAAGCAATCTGAGGCTGCAAATACCAATTAGCACCTTTGCTGGCCTCTAAAGCCCACCAAACACGCCCTTGTTCTCTCACTTTCTCTCTCACCTCATTTAGCACATTAACATCATCAACATTGCCTTCAACAGTAAACCCATAAAGGTCTTGAAATTTGACTGTGATGTT
The DNA here is from genome assembly GCA_030449925.1 of Citropsis articulata. Lineage (NCBI taxonomy): Eukaryota > Viridiplantae > Streptophyta > Magnoliopsida > Sapindales > Rutaceae > Citropsis > Citropsis articulata. The sequence continues at coordinate 7,662,438 of JASUUH010000080.1, read as the reverse complement.
TGCTCTTCGTGCATGAATGCTTGGTCTCAAGAATGGAATTTGGCCTTGCAATTCTAAGGCCAAGTCCCTTTTGCTTTGAGTACCATACATTTCTCCTCTTTTTTGTGATGGATCAAGAGAGAGAGATTGGTTCTTGATTGCAAAGATCAAGAGGGTATTGTGAAAATTAGGACACTTTACAGTCTTGAAACCATGAAAAGGTCAATTCATGCAGCCCTTAAATTGAAAAGTGAAACAAAGAGAGAGACTTCAAATGGGAATTTCAAAATTTGGATGCAGGGGAGTTACAAACAAGGGACATTTCAAAAAGCTTTGCATTTCTTATATGGACACCAAAGTGCCATTAAAAGTTGGATTTTTCACTATAATGATATTTAAAAAAAAAAAAAAGAGACAAATATTCAATTAAATTAAAAACTTTTCTTTTCCGAGAAGGCTGTTTGAGGATAAAATAGATTTTTATTGAAAACAACAGAAACCCAGAAAAGAAAAGGAAATTTTTTATTAAAAAAGAGGGGAGGGAAAACAAAAGCAAAAACCCAGGAAAAAATCTTCCTGCTAATGCTAATCCAGAAGATAAAAGAGAAAAAGAGAAAGCTCTAAAAGAAGCAAGGAAGAGTAAAATAAGAGGTTCAAAGTATTGAAAAAGGCCCGAATTTTGAGGGAGAATTCAAGCAAGGACACAGCGGAAAAATAGGTGGCTATGGCTAGAGATAGCTTCCTCGCTTGTGACTTATGAGGAAGATTTGATAGACCTGATGGGACTAGATTGAAAGCAACTTAGATTTTTTTGGGGTTAATTTGAAAATAGCTGAAAGTATTTGCAGTAAGAATATATTTGGAACGTTTTATTTTAGAAATTTTAGATTAGCATTGACAAAGAGACGTTGAAGTTGGTATAGGACCTGTTGCTGTTGGTAAAAATATATTTTTGAATGACTAAGTTACCCTTATAATGGAAATGTGATCGTTTTTGTGACTTTCAAGTTTCAATATTTGCCTTTCACAAATTTTTTTTAATATTACATAAATGAAAATTAAACCAATCAACCCTAGTAATATCGATATGCGCAATTTTTGAACCTGAAATTTTTATACCAAACCATCCCTAAATATGTTAAAGACTGAAGTTAGTAGTACTTACATTTGAGCTTAAAATTTAACTGTGATTTTTGAATGCTATTTTAAAAAATGTTATTTATATTCAAATACACTAAAAGCATTTTTGAGCTTCTTTAAAATAATTTCATAAAATAATTTTATATAAATAATCTGATTAAATATGTAATCATACACACATTCTTCTAACATCATAATCATATTGCTTATCTCTTGAAATATTTGGTCTTGGTTTATAAGCGTAGAAAACGATTTTTCACATCATGAATTAAAATAAAGAACTATAAACTCTTTTCATGATGGATTAATATAGATATGTAAGTAAACAATAGTAGATAATATTTCAAACGAAGTGTTACTTTATATCATGAAATGTATGTACGATACAGAAATATTTTAATTCATGATCTTATAATTTGTTAATGTTTGAGAAATCATTAAATCGTGTTGTTTAATAATACAATGATCATGAAAATTTTTAAACCATATAATATAATTTAATAGTATAATAACATTATACAATTAAATCGTATGATTTAATATTTTATTAAATTTCAATCAAATTCAAGATCCTAAGCTAGATGAGTGCTAATAGGACAATGGTAATGGCTCCATGCAATTCTGACTTTGGAGGCTAATTTCGTCATTCTAGAAGATTCAGACGCGTTTTGGCTCTATAGAGACAGCGGCAATGGCATAAAAAATCATAGTAAACTCAATTGGATAGCACAGCAGACTGGCCCGCAGCATGATTGTCTTAAGTTGTAGCGAGCTGGCACGTGTGGGGCCACCTCGTCCCAGTGGGCCACCCACTCTGATCGCGCGAAGGTGTATGGAATCACGTGGGAGCATCTTGAGATCCCACGTGTCAGGTGTCTGTCCTACACTGTCTATAAGACTATAACAAAGACATGAGAGCGTTAGAGGTTTCCACACGTGTGCGGCTACTGCAGCGTTTTAATGAAACATTGTTCTTCTATTGTTGTTCATCTCGCAATTCTTCATTTTAATCGTCTGTAATTTTATTCACAAATCACAAAGCCACAAGGGGACACAAATATGTGTAATGTTTTTTTATTATGGGCCGGCTTGAATAACAAGAAAATGGGCCGATCAAAGTGTGGGCCCCATGGAGAGAAACCAATTTGTTTATATAAAAAAATCTTTTCCTGGATTTGCATATCACTTTCTTAAAATAATATAGATTTTTTTATATGAAAAATAATAATGTTTCTCATATAAAGTTGTACCAAAATTAAATCCAAATAACCCCAAAAAAAATAAAAAAAGGTTGGACCAAAATGATGCCACATTTTTAATAGTTGTCGCGTGTTAAGTGATTGTTGACTTCTATATTTATTATTAATGGAATTATATAAGTTAAAATAACCCTATTTCTTTGATAATGACGACTTAAATATCATGTCAAGTATTCTACATATTAGCTTATTAATTGTTTAAGAATAAGTTAAGATTGGGGAATTTTTTTATTTCTTAAATATCAATTTTACATATTTTATTAATCAAATTTCAAACATTTGAGTTTATATAATTCACTTGTAACTGGTAAATCTTATATTCAAATTCTCGCTCTTTAGTAATAGTATTATTATAATAACATTTTGCATTTTTATTGATGTAATAAACACTCAAATGTGATTTCATACATAAATCACCATACGACAATAAATTAATTATGTAAGTAACCACTTCATCCATTATCTTTTATTTTCGTCCTTCCTTTCTTTCGAGTAATCTATAAGTTAATCACTACATAGATGTGGACAAGATTATTAGCTAATCAAGTATGTGCAAATGATAATGCTCTTCAAAGATATAATTGATACACCTTCATATATATATGGAACTATTTTCGTCATTTGGGTCTTCAGAAGATATGAGATATTTTATACAAAAAATAATTGTATTGATAACATTGGATAAAAATTGATTAAGTAGGCCCCCTCACTCTGGAATACTGAAGTAGCTAGTTGTAGGTTCCACTGTCTTCATAAGCTTGGTGGGTCTGATGCATGACACTTCATGTATATGCCGTCTTCTTAAGAAAACGATATATTGAAAATGAAAAAAACAGAAAAAAAAAAGAAGGAAAGTTAATTGCTATGATTTATATTAATTAATTAGGGATACTTGATCCCATGATTTAGATTAATTATCATTTCACATTGATGATTTTTAATAAATTAATTTATTAACTCATCTAAAGGAGCTTGTTGCTTGAAAGGAACGTATGTCGAGTGTTCAAACTAAGCAGCTATGAGCCTACGACGACCAAATCTAGTCTTGGGACAAGGTTTGCTTCAAAAGAAACGTGCTTGAAGAGTTCAACAGAGTTTTTATAATCTTAAAGGTTTGTTAAGATGAATTTGAGAGATCTTTATATTTTTATGGGTTCATTTTGATTTACTCTTTTAAGAAATGATAATCTTTAAAATATTCCTCAAATATTAGAAATTTCAACTTATCTTTCATCTTTGTTAGGGATGGTAAAATTCTTCATAGGTTTGAGGCTCCATGGGGGCTCCACCCTAAATGTGGTGAATTTTAAATAATTTTTGAGAAATGAGGTGGGGAATATGAGAAAAATAATCCCCAAATTCTTAATAGGGTGAGGTTTAGTTTTGTACTCTCTACCCCACCCCCACCCCAATTCCCATTATATATAGATATTTATTCTAAATTTTATTTAATAATTTTTATTTTATCAATTACAATGTTAGTTAATAATATTTTTTTATTTTTACTTGATACAAATAGATTATAACTAAAAGAAAACCTTAGAATATTATTTTTATTCAACCTTAAAATATTATTGTATTTTCTTTTGTCTCTTAAGAACTACTCTCTTCAAATATTTTTTAATTTTAATATTATTTCAAGATATTACTAAAAATATTTGGAGATTTTTTTTTACATAATTTAAATATCTAGTAATATGATAATGATTTAATTGAAGTTTTTAATTTATAATTTATTGAAATTATATATCTATATCTATTATAAAATAAATAAATGGGGAATGAGGTGGGGATGGAAAGCAGATTCATAGGATTCATCCATACCCACTAAATTTATTGGGGAATGGGGTGGGGAATTAAGACAAATTTTTTAATGGGGTAGGCATCGGGTAGGTATCCCCACCTCCACCCCACCCCATTGCCATCCCTAATCTTTGTCAAGAAAATAAAAAATGTTTCATCAATCTTAATGAGAAAAGTTAAGGTTTATCACAGATAGGGTAATATATTCTAAAGATTAACATTTCATGATGAGGGTAATTCGAGCTTCACTCATTTGTTTATTGTTATATTATTTTCACATAGAATGGTTATTTTATTTTATTTTTATTTTTTACTTCTTGATATTAGATGAAAATGAAACATGAAATTTATAAACCCTAATAATATATTTAGATTTATATTATTGCAAAAATATCTTAAATATATAGAAAAGTATATTTTAAGTTATTAAATCATTTGCACAATATAATTAAATAATTAAATTCTGTCAGTATAAATCTATTTTAAAAGTTATGAGACAAGCTCATGCTAGAAGCAATTCTAAACTTTTTCGTGAAAGAAAAAATCACAGTGACATGAGAGGAACTTGAGGTCCAAGATCCTTTGATTGAATGGTCCCTTTGAACTTAATGGCAATTCATCATTGTCCCTTTATAGTACATATATAACTTTTTTTTTTTCCCCTCTTTTTTGTGGTGCTATCTAGGGTGGCAATATGGGTCAGGATTCGTTTATTCGATTCGATTTGATGTGAATTAAATGAGTTTGGGTTTGAAAAAATTGATTCGTTTAATAAATGGGTCAATTCGATTCGATTCGCTAATTAAACGAATCGAATGCGGGTTTGAAGATTTGGATTCGTTTATTCGTTTAGGATTCGTTTAATAAATGGGTCATAAACGAATCGAATACAGGTCGATTTGTTTAAAATTTGTTTATTATTCTTTTAATTAAATTTTTTTTGTCCTTAAATGTATTTGAAAACATTTTAAAATTTAAAGGTCAATGTTGTAATTTATTTGTATTTTTTATATTTTATTTTGCTTAATTTTGTTTATTAAATATATTTTTCTAAACGAATTGTAAACGAATCATGATTCGATTCGATTTGATTCGTTATGGATTCGTAAAGAAGAAACGAATAATAAACGAATCCAGATTCGATTCGATTCATTTATCAATTCTATTAAACGAATTAAACGAATCGAACCAAATATTCGTTTAATAAACGAATCGAATCCGAATCCTGAAATTTCAATTCGTTTAATAAACGAATCGATTCCGAATCCATAGAATTTTGACCCAATTCGTTTACGATTCGATTCGAATTCGATTTGTTTATTCGTTTTGCCACCCCTAGTGCTGTCAACAAATCTTTAGCATGAAGACAAGACCATCCCTTAGGAAACTCGTAGAGCAAAATTGAAAAAAATAATATTCTTGCCATTATTGTATTGAGTTCACATGAAGTTAACCCTATAAACTATATATATGACACATAAAATACATGTGTTTCTAGAGATGAGAATTCGGTACCATAGAGAACCTTGAGAATGAGCTACCAAGGACCCTATTTTTTATTTGGGTATTGAAAATTTCTTGAATGTATTAATGTTAAATTTAGAATTTTGAACGTATTTAACTAATAGCGGATGTGCAATGGCTATGACCAAATTAATTAATTTGTCAGCAACGTCTCTTAGAAAATTTCGTTACCTTATTCGCAAGTCATAAACCTAACGTGAGCAAGTGTCTGACAGCGGTACATGAGTTTGAATAAATTGGTTTTGACATTGCTAATGAATCACATATAGTTGATTTATTTATTTTTCTATAGGCTACGTGAACTCGTGACCCCGCGACCTAGCTATACCTCATTTGAGTTGTAGGAAGCATGCTTTTTGAATTAATTAAATTAATAACAAAGTCATGCATGCCTGTTAAAATTTTGTTGGTCAAAAGCAAATCAAAGTTGTTGAACCGCTCAAAAACCATTAAAGTTTTATCGTCATCAAACAAGAAATGTTTACATTTACTGAAGTGAAATTATAGATTAATGAAATCAATCCCGTTATTTTCATTAGAATCGTTCAATGATTGACTGATTGTAGTCGAGCCATGGGTGAAAGTTTGTAATGGGCGCATGCTTAGATTTATTTTAGTGTAAAGAAGTTAGCGGTTATTGATAGGGTCGTTGCAGCTTGCCACATGTTCTCTAGATTCAATTGCACATTGCTTGTCTTCTTAATAATTGTGTGATGAAATTGAAAAATGGAGCTCGAATCTCTTCTCTGAGATCATGTGCAGATATTTCAATGCCCATATTTTCATCCTTACTTGTAATAAAAAATTTCTAATGAATTAACTTGGCTAAGTATTTAATATAGTAGAATTAGTAAATCATTCAAAGGAGACTTGAGACTTGGAGCATTTTTGTTCTTCTGAGTTTTGAGTCTTTTGACCTGATATAAATCTAATCTATTGCTCGAGTTACTTTTCTCAAATGGCGCTGCTAATGATGTGGGCAAATTGCACATTCAGGCCTCGCCCGTGCTTTCAGAAGTCGAATAAGCTTTTACTATATTCAAGTGGCTTGTTTTATTTGATCATCGTACCTCATATAATTCCTAAACGAACCCCAAACACGCACTTAATCCATCTATTCAAAGGCGCGATGGCTGAAACTCAGAATCAGGGAAAAAAAAAAAAAATTGGCTGCGACCAAAAGAAATCCCATTTAACAACAACAACAACAAATAAACTCTTTTTTTATTATTCAAACTCGTGTCATCTAAAGTCTCCTTCAAAGGTTCTCTCTCTCTCAGAGAAAACCTCAGAATGGTAGCAGAAAAAGGATTGTCATAATCCTCCTTGGGTCACCTACAAGTTGGGTGTGTAGGGAACGGTAGTAGTTGAGCTGTTAGTGGGGAGCCAAAAGGAGTGTTTAGTGATCCTTGTCTTTGTGAGTTGGTCAAAAGTTTAGGGAGTCCAATAAAAGGGGAGGCTTTAAGAAGAAGGAGTTTTATGGTGAGTGGCAGCGTTAATTAACTGCTCGGTGTCAATGGATACAGAGGAATTAATTAAAAAGTGCAGCTCCATCACGTTGGAAGAAGAAGAAGAAGACAAGATTATTTATGAGGGGAGGATAAAGGAAAAAGGGGAAATGCTTGCAGTATACTGTTTGATTGGAAAAATTCTTCTCAACCGAGGGATACATATAGAAGGGTTAAGAAGTGCCATGAGACAAGTATGGAAAACTTTCAAAGAAGCAAAGATCGAGAGTTTGGGGGAAAACTTTTTCATGTTTAAATTTGGCACAGAGGAGGATAAAAAAAGGGTGTTTACAGGGGGTCTTTGGCATTTTGATAATGCGTTAATAGTCTTTATAGAGCCGATGGGAATGGGGGACATCAAAAAGCAATCTTTCTCACACACATCTTTCTGGGTACAGCTGCATAATGTGCCTCTCATGTGTATGGACAAATATGCAGTTCAGAAGTTGGGGTCTCTAATAGGGCAAGTGGAAGAGGTGGACACAGATGAAGAAGGAGAATGTGTAGGGCCCATTATTAGAACAAGAATCTCAGTGGATGTAACCAAACCACTAAAAAAGATTCTCTTTCTCCAGCAAGAAGATGGAGTTAAAACCCCAATAGGTATTCAATATGGAAGGCTTCCTGATTTCTGCTTCTGTTGTGGGCTCATGGGGCACCAATACTGGGAATGTTTAAAGTACAAGGAGCAATCAAAGGAGAAATTAGCCTATGGAGCATGGCTCAAAGCATCGACAGTAGCTGAATGGAACAGGAAAAATAGAGGAAAAAGAAAATGGAGTAGAGAGCATCAGCAAAGTAATGTGGGAAGGGGGAAACCAGAAAACCAGAATCATGGACAAACCAGGCAAACCCAAAACAACCCAAATACGGATAACGGGTCGGGTCAAAGTGATAGCGGACAACCCATAACCCTAATGGAGGGGGGAAAAGAAAGAGAGGTAGTCGAAGAGCATTTAATGCAAGTAGCTGTGAAGGCTACAAATATCGGAGACAGCAGACTACACGGTACAAGGGGAAAATCTCTTACCAATGGAGCTGGAAAAGATTCACCTAGGAAAATGGAGTGCAAGGCGGGAAAGTGGGAAATGCGGGAAAGTGAATGGACAAAAGAAACTAAACAAGGAGCTAATCAATCTATACAAGAAATAGGAAGCCAGAATATTTCCGAAATTGAAGAGTATGTTAATGGGCCGGCAAAAACCAATTCAAGGCCCAAAGGTAGGAGGTGGAAAGCAAAAGCAAGAGCCCAAACGGAAAGAGAAGTCTTGATAGAGGGAAAAACAAAGACAAAAAGATCAAGCAGTGCAATTAGTGGGCAAAGTCCAAAGTCAAAACGGGTTAAGCTAAGTAGCCCAAGCAAAGCCCTCAACAGCAAACTGCAAATCAACGCCCCAGCAATGAAGATTCAGCTGGCATGGGAGCAACACAGTGCTATTGCATTGGAGGATTTAGATACAATTCCAGAAGATATAGCGGCGGGAGCTGGTGACCAGCCCCGCCGACAGTCATGAATCTCATAAGCTGGAACGTTCGGGGTTTGGGGAATCCCCGAACGCGCCTAGCTATGAGAAAAATTCTCCAAAAACACAAACCTCAGCTTATTTTTATATGTGAAACAAAGATGGAGTCGGCTCAAGTCAAGGAGGAATGTGGAAAGCTTAATTTTGATAACTATTTTGCTGTTAGTAGAAAAGGAAAGAGCGGGGGAATAGCTATGATGTGGAGCTCAGATATTAATGTTAACATTCTATCGTACAGTAGGCATTACATTGATGTGGAAGTCCGATTGAGGGTAAAAATGGAGATGCCTTTGGAGTTTCACGGGCACCGGAAGCTCGTGAAAAAGCATACATGGACCCTATTACGAAGGCTAGCAGGTTTGTCTTTAAAGCCTTGGCTGTGCTTCGGTGATTTTAATGAAATCTTGAGTTTGAATGAGAAAAGGGGAGGAAATGAAAAGAACACTCGGATGGAGTCCGAATTTAGAGAAGCTGTTCAAGATTGTAATTTGATCGACTTGGGATATAAAGGATATCAGTTTACATGGAGTAATGGCAGATATGGGCAGCACTTTGTGGAAGAGAGATTGGATAGATTTCTTTGCAATGAAGAGTGGGGGAATTATTTTCAGGAGAAAGAGGGCATAACTTTAGTGAGCGTAGGGTCGGATCATTACCCACTAATGATGGAGGTAAAAGAGAAGGGCTCGGTGAGTTGAAACAAACTTTCCCAAAACAAATGTGATTCACCTAAATAAAAGCATAATAAAATGGTGAGATATGGTGTGGTAAGGTGAACTATGTATTTAATCTCTCAAAGTTTAAAATAAAATTAATTTTCCTCAAAAAGTCAGATTTTGGAGAAGCGAGGATCAAAAGTTGAAAGCTTTATTTTAAGATATCCGGATGAATGAGGAGCAAAACAAAGTGCGGTATGAAGAGGCAAATGAGATATAGAAAATTAAAGAACCAATCCACACCATTTTGCTAGATGAGATTTCACTAGATCCAGGTTTGGATTAACGACAGTTTTTTTTTAAGTTCTTTAACAAGGTTTAGATGAAATAAAATGAAATAAAATAACAAGACTTTAAAATTAGGCAAAGAAAATCAATCTTACCAAACATCAAGAGTGTCAATTATTTCCAATTGTAACTTTGATCATAGGCCAAAATATAAATTACTCGATCCAAGAACTTAGTCTACTTAAGGTTTGACACCAAATTCTCCTAATGAATAGACTCAAATGCCCCTTTCCAAACTTATCACCAATTTAACTGGGCATCATCGGCTTTCAAATCAAATTAAGTGATAGCATTGGCGTTATGAGAAAGTAACAAGATTAATTAATTCAGATTGATTCAACAATTTGTATTTTATTTCCAGAGCCTATCACTTTCAATTGATTCGTAAGTGGCCATCAATATACACACAGTTCTTTGCTACCCGTCAATCATTCATGACAATTGTGATCACAAACTCAAGACTAGCGATAGAAAATAAATATTGAATTAAGCAAGTGCTCCAATATAAATTAATTCATCTCAGTGCATTTATTCTAATAAATTACTTACGGATAATATTATCATTAAGTTCAAATGCCTCACAAAATAACTACAAAGGGAGAAAAATGGGTTAGTTAACCTTGACATTAGCAAACTTCATCGGTGGAAAACAAAAGATTGTTTTCAAAGAAACTAATTCTTGAAAAATGGGTGATTAGTCATGAATTGTATCCACCTTTATCATTTTCCATAATCATTGTCTCTTAATCCAACCTCTTTCATGCAGCTCTCTTTCTTTTCATCTTGTGCTAGCTTTTCTAATTTACTTATGCTTTAAGGAAAAACCATTCAATGGTCTCAAGTTTGACAAATAAAGTGATGGTTTATCCACTTTTATCATAATCTCCATGTTTTGGCATCATGGAGGATCAAATCAAAGCAATAATTTGATTCTTAGCACGAGATCAATCAATATGAAATTAAACTAAATATAACATGACTATTTATAAGCTTCACTTTGAATGTGAAACAAACTTTCCCGATGGTGTATTTTGAAAAGTATTTAGCTCTTATGATTGGAAGCATAAAAAAGCTAAATGGGAGAAATATGGTTTTAGTGAAGTGAAGTTAAAAGTTTTGAGCAAGATTTCAAGTTGGTATAAATCTTCTTTCTCGGCAAGTGGTGGAGTGATAAGAGTTTGGAAGCGAGGAAGTTGAAAGCTTTAATTCCAGAGCTTGAGGACATCCAAAAGCAATGGTGAAATAAATGAGATAAAGAAATTAAAGAACAAATCCACAACATTTTGCTAGATGGGAAGATGAGTCATGAGGCATAGATCCAGAATGGGCGAGAACTCTGCGATGGTAGCAAAGCAAAATTTTTCACTGGCAAAGTCCTAGAAAGAGGAAAAAGAATTTTAAGAATGGAAGACAAAATGCCAAGTTGGACTAATCCATCATTTATATGGAGAGTTGTGATTATTTCCAAAAATAATCACTTCCTCAAAGGCATAAGATGGAGAGTTGGTTACGAAGGTTTTACAAAAGCAATTGGTACCATGAATAACAGCTTTGAATGCCTTTCACGAAGCGGAGAGATACTAAAGTGGCTTGATGAAAGGCACATGGAAGATGGACTTTGCAACATTTTTTCGGGAAGATGTGGCGATATCATTCAAAGGATTCCCATCCCGAAAGCACTGCGAGCATGAGCTAACCTCACCCCTTAAACCATATTGATTCAAAAGTGGCCAAGCCGAAAGCCTTGAATATCGACCCATTAGTTTATGTAATGTTGTGTGTAATTGTGGCAAAACAATGGAATGCCATATGGAGCTTGATCTCCCATTGAAGATTTTATTCTAATAGAATTATTACGGATAATATTATCATTGTAATGCCTTCACAAAAGGAAAGTGATTCCAAGGGAGAAAATGTGCAATCAAGGGTGAAACTTAGCTTAATTCTCTACGATAGATTTAGAGAAGATTATGAGGTTCTTTCTGAAAATGATGGGAAATACCATCTTCTCATGGGGAGTATCACAACACCTTCATTTTCCATAATCACGGTTTATGAGCAAGGGTTTGAGCTCGAAAGGTGGGTTACATGGTATGCTCGAAACCATTTTGTTCAGTTGGATCCCTAATTTACTTGCTAAAAAAAAGCGGAAGATATAAAAGTCGGTCTCAAGTTTGACAAGTAAGTGATGAGCTATCGCGAGAATTCAAAGCAATGACATCCTTGTACAAAGCAAATGTGGAGGATTGACAATCAAACCTAAAAGCAATCTTTGATTTATAAGAAATGACAATGGAGATATTTTTATGAGAACTCTTGATTTAAGGGAAGTAGCTTTCAATGAATATTGATTGGGAATGCAGTGGTAAGAAGTGGTGTCTAACCTCGCTTATTTTTAATCAGTTGTCAAGTGGCTGTTGACTTGGCAATCAATAGAAAGGAAGTAAGTTAAAGATTTTTTGGGTGATTTCAAGAATCAAAGATGAAGAAAGACTTTTGAGTTAAATTCCATCCCTTAGGTCTTGTAATGTTATGCCTTCAAAATTCCATTGACCTTTGAGGACATCCAAAGAACAATGGTGAAATTGGTTGGAGAATATAGAGCACAAATTATAAGTTTGGGCAGGAATGAAGTCATTTCCCAAAAAAAAAAAAAACAACAACTACTACAATAATAATAATAAAACAACAACAAGCAAGATATTTTAAGAATGACGATTTTCTAAATGCCAAGTTGGGTTACTAATCCATCATTTATATGGAGAAGTATCTTGTTAAAAAAATTTTATATTATTTTTGAAGATGAAGTTATTTGAACTCACTAAATTACTCATTAAATTTATTTATTAAATAAAATCATTTTTAAAATTTGAAATTTAAAATTCTACTTAATAAACTGACCTAAACGTCCAATATATCCTTATTGAACCCAATTATTATAATAATATATTTTTACTCATTAAACTAATTAAATTCATTTAAAAACCCTTAATAAGTGCTTAGATTTATTAAATTGGCTCGAAATACAAGTTGTCAAATAGTAAATTTGGGATGTTTAAAAATTATCAAGACAATGGATTTAATCTAATGCCTTGATCAAATCAAAATAATAAATTTTCAAGCAAGCATAATAATAAGGGAGTAAGGAAGAGAAACAAACGGAAAGTGATTCCATCACGTCCAAGCAATCAGGGTGGAAACTTGCTTCTATCCAAGCCTCCCAAGTGTAAAGTTTACAATTGACTTAGAAGGTGTCAGAACCTTTCAAGTGGGAAATACCATCTTCTCATTGTCTTCGCTTTCATCATTGGTGAGCAAAAGGAGTTTGAGCAACAAATAACTCTCTTTGGTGGGTTACATGGTATGCTCGAAACCATTTTCAATGATGATTTCTGAAATAGAAGCTCAATATATGTTTATAAACTTGTTTTGGCAAGAAGTAAAATGAAGTTGGAATTGAGTTTATATAGTTAAAACCGAGAATTCAAAGCAAAAGCCCAAAATCAATGGTACAGCAAATGTGGATCAGGATCATTGACAAAAAGGCGGATTGATGGTTATAAGAAATGACAATGGAATATTGTAATCATCGACTAAAATTACAAACTTTATAACTTTCTATAATTATACTATGAGAAATTCATAGCAACTTTTCAAATAGGTAAATTTTGGACATCAACCTCGTTTGAATTTTTAATATTGTCAAGTCCTCAAACTTGGCAAACAATTATAGTATAACCTAAAATTTTTTGATTTCAAACTTTTATAAATAAGAAAAATTCAGAAGTATAAATAATACTTATTATTCCTAAAACTTTTGAATTTATGCCCATACCTAGCTAATAATACTTTTCATAAGGTTCGAGAAGTCTGTTTTAAGTTTAGAATATAGCAACACAAATTATAAGTTTCTAAAAATTTTACAGATCAATTTTTTATAAAAAAAAAAAAAACAACAAATCTTTGCAAATAAGGTTTAAATTCAAACAACAATAATAAAATCAAAGATTGTAAAATATTTTCATTTTAATCCAAATTTTAATTGAGGATATGTTTATCTTAAAATAAAACATTTTGGTTTATAAGAAAGTTATTTATTAAACTAAATTACTCATTAAATTTATTTATTAAATAAAATCATTTTAAAATTTGATAATTTGTCCGTTGAAAAATTCTATTCTTGATTTGCCGTTGTCCAGTGTCTTGAGCTTGATTAACTGCATAAATATTATCCTTAAAAACTAGTGAACTTTTATTTATTAAATCACTTAAGACACATGTTTTTATCATCAAAATTACATAATGTGTATTTAAATTAAATCTTATGTGAAAATCTCAATTAATTTATATTTAAGACATGGCATGCATTATTCAACAAATAAATCAAATTGCATATAAAACTTTTATAAATAAGTCCAAATTCAGAATTTATAAATAATACTTATTATTCCTAAAACTTTTTGAATTTATGCTATGGCCCAATATGTAATAATACTTTTCATAAAAGTCTTTTTAAGTTTTAACATAATCAACATAAATGTTAAAGTTCTAAAAAATTTTCACTTAGACCCTCAATCTTTTATAAGTTACAATATGACCCAAAACGTTTCAAATCTTTGCAAATAGGTTTAAATTCAAATTCAAAATAATATTTATTAAAATCAAAGATTGTAAAATATTTTCATTTTAATCCAAATTACTCAAATCCACAAAATACTTTTATCTTAAAAATAAAACATTTTGGTTTATAAAAAGTAATAATTTATTAAACAAAACTTGAGCTTCTCAAATGCTAAGTCATGCATCAATTAAATCATATTGGTTTTACAAGAAATTGCCGCAATAATTTGTCCGTTGAACTTTAAACTTCATTCTTGATTTTGCCGTTGTCCGTTGAGTGTCTTGAGCTTGATTTTACTTGATTCACTTGCATAAATATTATCCTTAAAAAACTAGTGAACTTGTGAAATATAATATTTATTAAATCACTTAAGACACATGTTTGTTATCATCAAAATTACATAATGTGTAGCCCTTTAGGCTAACAATCTCCCCCTTTTTTATGATGACAAACATCTCATGTATTTTGACATTTATATTCCCCCTTAAGACATGGCATGCATTATTCAACAAATAAATCAAATTGAAAACATATAAGCTCCCCCTTAATATTTCAAAACCATGCATGAATATTTTAGGGAATTCAAAACACATGACTTCTCCCCATTCATCATCAAAATTACTATGAATATTTGAAGTTCAAAATACATGTTTCCTTTATCTGGGAATTCAAAATACATGATCTCTCCCCCTTCATCATCAAAATTACTATAAATTCAATGCTCATGCCAATAATATGTCAATGGTTAATCAAGAAACATATAATAACCAAACATCCAATTAACCATAACATGATCATGAACCACCATTCCATCAATTACCAAATCAACTCCTCATAACATAGGATCATCATATAAAAAAAATCATGTAATTAAATCACCATCAAATATTAAAATTATCACCATAATCATATATCAACTTTTAAAAGAATGCTCAAAATACATGTTATTCTCCCCATTTTTGAATCATCAAAATAATATATTAATTTGTCTCCCCCTTTAGACAATAAAATAGTTCAAAATGCATATTATCAAAAATCATATTGTATGCTCCCCTTAAATATATGGGCAATTTAAAATTTTAACCAAAATGATTTTATCCAAAAACATATCATATTTATCTCCCCTTTCATCATAAAAAAAGAAAGATAGATAGATGTAACCAAAATAAGATGAAGATATTACCCATTTTGTGTGAGCAACAATTTCGGTAAAGTCTCCCTTTAAAAATGAAGAAATCCTCAAATATACAACATGGTTAGAAACACTTCTATATAATCTTAAACAATTATAAAAACCAATAACTCCATCAATTCATCAAGCCACACTCATATAATCATCAATCATCAAAATCATCAAGAAATTAATTTAATAGTATTAATAACATGATTAGAATTTTTGAAAATTTTTCTTCGCAACATTCAAATTCAATATGAATTCTGAATTCTCACCATAATCTTCCTTGCATCTCTTGGCTACTTGTTTCCCCTTAGACTTATCACCACCCACCATTGTTGAAACAAGAACAAGCTTAAATACCAATTTCGGATTTTTAAAACTTGAGTGAAATGGATGTGTTTGAGCTAAGAAAATCAATCTTAGAGATGAATGAAGCTAATATATGATGTGGATTGGATCAAAGATGAGCTAAAAGAAGTTTAAAAATGAAGAGAGAGAAACAGCCAAGCTAGGTTTTTAATTTTCGGTTTTATGTGGAGGGTTGATGAAATGTTGTTTTGAGAGTGAAAATCAAAGGAGTAATGGATGAATAATGAGTTGGATGATTAATTTTGGCAAGAGAATGAGTGAAAGATGAAGAAATTTGAGAGAGAAATAAAGAGGTACTGTTCACGCGTGAGAGATGATGATGAGATTATAAAGAACAAGTGAAGAAATGATGATTGAGAGGTGTTTAATAAGAGTAGAATGCATAGGTATTGATTTGAATCATTGATTTTGGCATGAAAATGGTTGAGAAATGAAGAAGATTTAAGAAGAAATTGAGGAGAAAAACCATGGGGAGAGAGAGAATGATGAGAGGTTGAAGAAACAATGAAAATTTGGGGGGGGGGGGGGGAATACCTCAAACCCGTGACCAAGCGGCTAGCCGCTTGCTCTCGGGTTCATGGACAGAATCCAAGCGGCTAGCCGCCTGGTTGCTGTCCAACTGCACCATGGTTGCTTTTCGGCCATTTTCGATCAATCCCGTCATCATTTCTTGATTCCGAAATATCTCAAGAGCCATCTTAATGCATGAATCATGATTTTAAACATTTAAAAGATGATTAATTCAAATAAATAAGTCATCCATCAAGCATATATCATGAAGCACATAAAGCATTCAAAGATAAATGATTCAAACATATCACTCATTTATTATGCTTAGACATTATATACTCATTAAAATCAATCAAATCCATCATGATAAGTTGACAAGCTATCATCATATAAATAAAACCATGCATCATGATAATGCACTCAATGTTATACATAATGATAATTTAATCATGCAAACATACAAGTATACTTTCACAAATTCAAGTTATTGTCCATTTTTCATGATCCACTTAACATAATAAATAGGCAAGATTAACTTAACCACATCATATTAATGCACTTAATGAAATGGTGAAATATAAAATACTTACTAAGATTAAAAGATCATCACTTATAACTAATAAGGCAATAATTGTTACCAAAATAATTAAATCATCTTGCCTCATTATTTTTTCTTAGACCATGATCAAGTGATTATCCCCACAAGCTTCATCAAGGAACTCTCCACCATTCCTTGTTTATGGTACCTACAAAAATTCAAGTTGTGTTTTTTTTTTGTACCAAAATGTTCTTGGGTCCTTGAATGTTAGCAATGATTCTTTTTTAAACCCAAACACATTTTACACCATAATATGCATTTCTTTTCACTAGACACCTATTTTTCATATGACCATCTTGATTGCAATAATGACATACAACTTGATTGTTAGTGGAGTTACTCTTCACAAAATAACTCTTATAATATTTTTTTTTCAAACTTGGCTTGTAGCCAATCCTTCCTTTGTCAAACACACACTTTTGTGAATTAAGCAAGTTATCCAACATCTTTTGCCCATTTGTAAATTTTAGCACAATTTCATTTAGATCATTACTCTTCCTTTTTAGCATTTCATTTTCGTTTTTCAAGTCATTCACATATGATTCTAAATGCTCATGTGAAGTACTAGAATTTTCAAATAATGCAATCTTATCATGCAGTGTCTTATTTTCTAATTCAAGGCATGTAACCTTAGCACTAAATGATTCATTCTTATTTTTAAGCTCTACCATCTTCTTTTTAAGGCAAACATTCTTTTTACCGATTTTCATCAGTTCGTCATGCAATTCATTGAAGGCATCATGTAATTTATCATAGGAAGGAAGCTCACTTACCTTATCAAGTTCATCACATGACTCTTCTCCAAATGCCATAAGAGCTAAATTTGTCATCTCTTGTTGCTCTTCATCATCACTTGTATCCTCTTCGCTATCATCCCACGTAGCCACCATAGCTTTCTTCTTGAGTTTGTTGAGAAGAGGACATTCCGGTCGTATGTGTCCGGGTTTCTTGCATTCATAGCAAGTGATTGACTCTTTCTTCTCCTTTTTATTCTTGTAACCTTTAAACTTTCTCTGCTCATTGGTCTTCTTGTAAAATTTTCTGAATCTTCTAGCTAATATTTCAAACTCCTCGTCATCCATCTCACTTTCCTCATCACTTTCAAGTTTAGAGGCTTTGAGAGCAATATTTTTCTTCTTTTCCTCATGCCCTTTTTCAGCTGCCAAATCTTCTTCATATGAAATGAGAGAACCAATTAAATCATCAATAGGTAAGACATTTAAATCTTTGGCTTCCTCAATGGCAGTTCTTTTAGGTCTCCATTCTTTTGGAAGTGACCTAATGATTTTCTTGACTTTCTCCTTTGTTGAAAAAGTTTTCTAGGGCTCTAGGGTGTTCACTATAATAGTAAATCGTGTATACATAGAATACACACTTTCATTTTGTTCCATTTGGAACAATTCATATTGACAAGTGTATCTACTTATTTTAGACTCTTTAACTTGATTTGTGCCTTCATACACGACTTCAAGTTTGTTCCAAATTTCATGAGCACTCTCACAACTAGATACTCTATGAAACTCTGTCTTGTCAAGTGCACAAAATAAAGCATTCATTGCTTTGGAGTTTAAAGACATCTTTTTCTTTTCTAATACACTCCATTGACTTGAGGGTTTTGGAATATCATCTCCTACTTCATTTTTAGTCATAGGCATGAATAGACTATCACAAACAACTTCCCAAATTTCATAATCTAATACTTGCAAATAAATTCTCATCCTAGTTTTCTAATATGGGTAGTCGTTACCGTCAAAGAATGGTGGTCTAATTGTGGATTGTCCTTCCCTAAAGATTGAGTCATTATGGGTTGCCATAGATCTTTAACTCTAGACGGTTAAGCCTATACAAGAGCACCTCGCTCTGATACTAATTGAAATACAGGTTGTGCAACCCAAGATGGGGGGTGAATTGTGATTTTAAAAATTATGCTAAGCAAATCGCACACCAATTTAATCTAATGCCTTAATTAAATCAAAATAATAAATTCAAGCAAGCATAATAATAAGGGAGTAAGGGAAGAGAAAACAAACACGAGAATTTTTACGTGGTTCGGCTATCCCCGCCTACGTCCACGTCTCCAAGCACACCGGGCTTGAGGATTTCACTATCCAAGCCTCCCAAGGCTTTAAATGTTTACAATTGACTTCCAAGGTGTCAATGAACCTTTACAACAAGAGATTATCTCCCAATCTCTTCACCAGTGTTTCGCTTATACACTCACAAATTTGGTGAGAAAACAATGAATACAACAAATAACTCTCTTTTAGAGTAGATATACAAATGATAGCACAATGATGATTCAATCAATGATGATTTACGAAATGGAAGCTCAATATATATTTTATAAACTTGTTTTGGCTTTCTAGAGTTCTTAAAATGAAGTTGGAATTGCGTTTATATCGTTAAAACCTGAAAACTAGCTGTTATAGGCCAAAACCCGAAATCAAGCAGCTAGCCGCTTAACTTAACCGGATCACCGCTCGTAACAGTGAAGTTACCGTTAGATTTGAAATTTGCTACAGTAATACTGTTTATAAAATTACAATTTATCCCAAAACTTTCTATAATTATATTATAACCCAGAAATTCATAAACCTTTTCAAATAGGTCCAATTTTGGACATCCATATTTAGATAACTTTCATAAATTATAGTATAACCCAAAATATTTCAAATTTTTTCAAATAAGATCAAATTCAGAATTTATAAATAATACTTATTATTCCCAAAACTTTCTAAATTTATGCTATGACCCAACATGTAATAATACTTTTCATAAAAGTCCTTTTAAGTTTTAACATAATCAACATAAATGTTAAAGTTCTCAAAAACTTTCACTTAGACCCTCAATCATTTATAAGTTACAATATAGCCCAAAACGTTTCAAATCTTTGCAAATAGGTTTAAATTCAAATTCAAAATAATATTTATTAAAATCAAAGATTGTAAAACATTTTCATTTTAATCCAAATTACTCAAATCCACAAAATAATTTTATCTTAAAAATAAAACATTTTGGTTTATAAAAAGTAATAATTGATTAAACAAAACTTGAGCTTCTTAAATGTTAAATCATGCATCAATTAAATCATACCGGCTTTACAAGAAATTGTCGTAATAATTTGTCTGTTGAATTTTAAACTTTATTCTTGATTTTTTCGTTGTTCATTCAGTGTCTTGAGCTTGATTTCACTTGATTCACTTGCATAAATATTATCTTTCAAAAACTAGTGAACTTGTGAAATACAATATTTATTAAATCACTTAAGACACATGTTTGTTATCATCAAAATTACATAATGTGTAGCCCTTTAGGCTAACAAAAACTAAACAGAATTAAATTAAAAGTACTCTTAACTATATATTTTGGAGCAAAAATTCTAAGCGTAGTGAGCAAAGGCCGAACAAAAACAGCTGGTGCAGCTAATACTGGTAAAAGTGAGAGCCCTAATCATGGTATCACTACTTAATTTTGGTGAAGAGTCTCCAGTAGTTCTGTCATTTCATTCTTCTTTTATTTTCTCCAAGGAGACTTAATTTTGATGAGAAGCTAGGGTACTAAATAAAGAATATTACTGTTAAGTCCATTATTTATGGAGTTGACATCTTATGGCAAGTCTAGTTAAATTAAAATTTTATTTATTGCACATCTTGTAATAAAAATTAGCTTATTAATTCCCTAATTTAGTGATATTCCAATTTATTAGGAATATTTGTTTCCTAATTTAATTAAATGTCTAATTTAGCAAGTCAATTAATAATGAGATTATTTAATTGACGCATAAAATCTATTTAGAGTAAGAAGTTGGTTCTTAATAGGAAGTTTATTAAATGCTTTAGATATTTCTTGGGAGATAAGGTAAGAAGATTAGATTTATTCCTATTTAGATTTGTATGAATTATAAAAGGAAATAAACTATTATTTAGAAAGAATCAAAGTCATTTAAGACTTACTATTTTTATGAAACCCTAGTGCCTATATAAAGAGAGGTATTTCACAATTAAAGGTACACAACACAGAGCATAAAGTTGAGAAGCAAAATTTGGCCTCTTCCCTAGAGAATCCAGATTTGGGGCATAATATTGTGTTGATTTGTTTTCTTATCTTATTTTTATTTTTGTGGAGAGTTTATGTGGATCTTGGATCACTAGACATTGAAAAATTAAAGAATTGCTATTGATTACTCTGTGAAGTGCCTTAAGAATCGTGAATTAAAAGGGGTAGAAATTATTCGAGAGAAGCAGATTCAGTCTAAAATTGGGTAAACTGTATGGTGATAAACTGTAAATGAGAGTTTTAAGTTTAATAAATCCATAAGTTGTAATATTTCAATTTAATAAATTGCTTTTCATCTAGACATGGCCTCGTGAATATATGATTGATTAATTTGAATCACGTAAAAATATATGTGTTTTTTATTTTCTGTAATTTATTGTGTTTTCAGAAAATTAATATTTTTTATGTGGATGAACAGTAACCGCAAACAGTAATCATGAACAATAACAATGAATATTATTTTTTAAAATTAATTAAGTTATTAATTTTAAGGTTTTAATTGCCTAAATCTATTTGCAATAGATCTAAATTCCTTTCAGTTACTTTAGGGTTTAAGAAAAAATAATATAAAGTTGAATGTAAACCTATGTTCAAAAGAGTAAATTTTTTTTAATATAACTGCATTTTACTGTCAAGATTTAAAAAATATTTTTAAGGTGAATACAATAAATAATTTGATAAGTTCAAATAATTGTGTCAAAATAGGATTAATAAACAAAATGTGTTTTAAGAGATAGTTGGAGGAGTGTCTTTTTTCCTTAATCCTATTTTAATCATTTTGTCTTAATCAAATAAGAGCATCTCCAAAAGCCTATATAAATTATACTCTTCAAATATCTATTTGCTTACTTATGTGGCAAATAGAAGGGTGAAAAAATATGATTTTCTTGAAAAGACTATTTAAATATAAACAAGTTAATATTATTTTAATTAAATAATTATTTTTTTAAAGGAAAAATCAATAGCAATTAAAGCATTTCTCTCTCTTTCTCTAATGAAACGTAATAAAATATAAATTGAAGAGGGATAAATCAACTCTCCAAATTTCTCCAAATTTGAAGAGAGAGAATCATTTCTTATTTGAAGAATCTTAATTGAAATATTTTTTGGAGCTTTAAATATTAATGTGATTTTTCAAATAAGTAATAAAATCTTATTTGAAGAGTTTTTTGGCGATTCTCTAATATGATTTATTTGACGAGTCCCACTCTTACTTGAAATGAATGAACAAGCCAAAGTGGAATGAACCGGACTTATACTTCAACAAATTCATGGGTATATTTAGAGAGAAATGTTGATTCACGTGTGAAGGGGATATTTTACATACATACATACATACATACATATGTATATATTAGCAAGTTGGATAACAAATTAATTTGATTAAGCAATATTCTTTAGATTTATTGGAAGTACTAAATTCCGAGGCAGAGTTGTCGTTGAAGATTAATTCGATGTCCCCTTCCATTTCCCCATAACAATCAAATGTATTGGAGGAAGCTAGCTAGCTCACCTAGAATTTTAGGTAACTATAGTCTATAAGTCATTCATAATTAAACCCAAAGCGTTTAAACAAATTAATTACTAATTAGCAAGAAGAGTCAAACAAACATACAAGTTACCCTCGGGCGTAATGCTAGCCGTATACTTTTGAAAGTTTCTTCCTTCCGACAAGCCCTACCGAAAACAATTACTAGTGTGTGTGTGTATTCCCAATACTTAATTATGACGATGCATTTATTATTATCACAATAGATATCTTAAAAATGAAACCTCCCTTCTCCTCTCCTCCCCCCACCCCCCCCCCCCCCCCAACCCACACACACAAAGGAAGATATATAAAATTTGAAGGAGAAATATCGATTAATAAATAAATGTACGAATGAAAATATCACTTTTCATCAAGATTCATCATTAAGGCTTTTTCACTAACATACAAGTAATTCAAATACGCAGTATGGGAACGTAGATAATTTATGATATAAAAAATAATAATTAGTTGTGCTTTGAGAATGATTGATGTTTGCATATTTCATTTGGGTTCTTTTTGTTTTTAATACTTTCTTTAAAAGGTTCGGTCATTTTGATTTTATATTTGTAATTAAATAATTGTCATTTGGGTTCAGAATAAAAAGTTTTAACTAGACACACCTAATTATAAATTATTTATTTGAAATTACTTTGCACAATGCCGTATTATACACATAAAATTATGTACATACGGTATATATCCTTCAGGTAACGACACATGTTCGGCAAATTGAGGGGGAAAAGAAAACGAAATTTAGATTAGGACAAAATAATGTGTCAAAATAACAATTTTGATGCATGTCAATTTCAAGGGTTAGGTGAAGGCTCCCCTTCACTCTTTTATACATAAATCAAAAGAGAATTACCACAACACAATTTAGAGAAACCATATATAATTAAAGCATACATTGGTTGATAATCAATATTTTTGTGAACCTACATCTGATTGAGCAAAGAACCGAGAAAATACAAATAAGAAAAACAAAGAGTTGTTTGTCTGCATTTCGATCAGTCATTTTTATAATTTGACTAATTACTGTTTAGGCTTTTAATTATGCAACCAAAAAGTATGCTGATGAAATTTACCAAATGTTTTTATAAATCGAATTTGATTTAACTCTGTACCAACCAAATTATACACGCACCTTGTACTGACAATATGAGTCAATGTCCCAAAATAGACAAAAAAAAAGAAAAAACAAGATGCTTTTTTGTTGTTGTTGTTATTGTTGTTATTATTATTATTAATAATAAATTTCTTAGAACGTGTTCATCATAGCAGAGAGGCCTTATACGATCAATTCTGCAAAATTTCAGTTATCTTTGAAAGCGCCTAATTTCAATTTTAAAAAAAGGATGAATAAATTAATAAACATAGAATGAACATTTG
The DNA here is from genome assembly GCA_030449925.1 of Citropsis articulata. Classification (NCBI taxonomy): domain Eukaryota; kingdom Viridiplantae; phylum Streptophyta; class Magnoliopsida; order Sapindales; family Rutaceae; genus Citropsis; species Citropsis articulata. The sequence continues at coordinate 7,638,447 of JASUUH010000080.1, read as the reverse complement.
TGATTATATGATTTAATTTGGCAATCTAATTAAAAGCACCTCCACCATCTGCCTCAAGTGAGAACGATCAAAATAAAGCATGCAAATCAAGATGCCAGGGAGAGATTCAATAAACTAATTAATCTTATTTCTTTGCTACTTAATCTCTTTCCTTAACGTTCTTTAAACATTTTACATACACTTCTTGTAAACTATTTCTCTCTATTTCCCCCCTCGGGAAAAAAAAAAAATGAAAAACAAAGACATGAAGAAGAACATAAGAAGATCAAATAATGCCTGGCTTTCCCATGTACGCCGTTGCCATCCGGTGAATATTGTTTCACCTGAAACAAGACTTCTCTTTGCAAATCGTATATCATCAGCTCCATAAATACATATAACAAATAAACATATTAATGGTGCATCAAAAAGCTCACCCAAGATCATATTTCTTCTTCTTCTTCTTCTTTCTCTTCTTCTTTATCATCCTAAAAACAAAAGAAAAATGAAACCCAAGAAAGCAAAATGAAAAGCAAAAAATATACTTTTGGAAACGTTGAAAGATTGAATGGAAAATTAAGAGATGAAGTCATGAGGATCAATATAATAAGGGTTATAAGAGAGAGAAGATGACGAGTCTCTTCTTGCTAATGCTTTGTTTTCAAATTATAAAAGTGGGCCAAGAACAGGCCATTTTGTTTCACGCGTTGGGTTGCTTCTCTTTGTCTTCCCACTTTTTAATTCATTAATTAAATTAAATGACTTTCTGTGTGTTTCGATTTCTTTTCAACAAACCTGGCCTTGATTTCGGGAAACATCAATTTAAATTTCCAAGTTAATGATTCGAGGAAGCTTTGAGTATTTTGTTTTCTCATTAATTATTATTGTTATTTTAAAGAAATTAATGTGACACCTGTCTGATGGTTTGATGATGTAAATTGATGTTGATCTAATCTTTTTCTTCGATTTAAGGACAGAAATTATGGCAATGTTCAACAGTTTTCTCTTCGGAGTTGTTTATTGACAAGATCAAAAAGTTTGGTTGATTTTATGCTAGCTGTTTGGACGATGGTGATGTTCTTGTCAATTAATTAGGTTATAGTTTTTTTTTTCAATGTAAGCATAAAAATCAGATCAAAACTAAATCCTTGTTAAAAAAAAATCAATAATAATTGAACTTTTTCTCTGAAAACTGGTGGTCAAAGAAGCCATCAATTTGTCAATTTCTGCCGATAAATGATCTTTGTTGTTACTTCTTGAAGTCTTTGAAGGGGTTGGAGCTGTGGCCCGCAACATTTTCTGAAATATCTTTCGCTCAAAATTAAGAATATACAAGTGTTATGGGTTGTTGCAAAAAGTGCTCCGGGAAAGAAGAAGTTATTTAACAATTTTTAGCTTCGTTAATGTTTGTTAAAAAAAAAAAAAGCTATTTCATTAGGTTATCGAATGAATAAAAATATTCCTACAAAGTCAATCCTCAAGAGACTTCAAATATTTCAACATTTTGCTTTTACAATATAAATATTACTTTAGTCTATAAACATTTCTTTTGCCTGAAACAATTTTCAAGTCCGTCATGATTCGCTATTACTATATGCGAGCTACTACCAATTAGTTAATTAATATAGACATATGTATATAATTTATGCATAAGGTTATGCTCGTCATTAATTTTTCAAATTAAGATCTTCGTTTTTTGTTATTGTTGCCCACATATGTTTGAACTTGTTGATTCAATTTTTTAAATTAATTAATTAACAAGTTGTATTTACACTGAGAGAAGTGTAGTTCGGACGAGACCACCAATGACCTTTTTTTTTCCCCTCCTCTCAATGTAGTCATGGACAATAAAAACAAATTAGCCTGGTTGTTGTAGGTGTCGGTTGGCTCAATGGGTAAAATTTTTTGCGACGATACAAGAAATTTGGAGTTTGAACTTGAATCAAATGTGCAAAGGAAGAATTTAGAGTAACAATAGTAATAATATAAAGAAAATAGATAGGTTGTTAAATTGATATTTTCAAAGCGAATATAAATCGTTCAAAGAGGAGAATTTAAGCCTTTTTTCTTTTTTTGTTTCTTCAGTAGGAGAGAAGTTAACTTTCTAATATATTGAAATATTTGATTTAAAAAAATGAAAGGAAATGAGAAAAGATAAAAAAAAAAAAAAAAAGATGAAGAAAAGATGATTTTATGTCAAGCCAAACATTAAAATTGAAATTAACAACCGATCATCCTATTTTTTCTAATCAAACATAAGCTAAAGATTTAGATGCATGGATAGAGCCATTGTGTCATGTATCGGAATTAGGACCATAAACTCTGCATGATTAACAAGGAGACTCCTCGCGAAGAGGTAAGAAACCGACAGCACCGTCCCCGCAAACAAGGCAACAGTAACCGATTACAGGAGCAGAGGCGGGTTTCAGCTTCAGGGAGGGAACCAAATAATCTACTAGTAAATTGACCTAACTTAATATAATGTGGTGAAATTGTCAGCCAATTCCTTTGACTTTTTATGTTTGTTTGAAAAATTGAAATTGAAATTAAAAACAAATTTAAGTGAGTATGGAGTGAGTAAAAATCGTGCCTCAGAAAGGGGGGGGGGGTAGTTGAATGGAATCTTGTCTTTGTCTAGGGCATCTAATTAAAATAAGACTAGGCACTAGCTTATGCTAACGTTACGGAAAGACTATTTGACAAATAACTCATGGCGATCCGTTTGTGTCGCTCCATTTTGTCAATAGAGGTCTGTACAATCAAGAATGGGCCGACCCTTTAAATATCTCTACATTGAGATTAATGGAACATTCTTTGTAAGTTGACATGCTTTCTGATCTCAAATAGAAGAGGCTTTTATGGGACGAAGATGTTTCTTTAAAGCTTTAACCATAATAAAAAACTAACACGTATATCTTAAGAGATATGTAACATGACTTAAGATATAAATTACGTATGTATGAATTGTTCTTGATCTAATAACGATACCCTTATTCTAATAAAGTAAGGATGCCATAAAATATAAAAAAAAGATATAAATTTTAATACACTAACAACTAAAAAAGTATAGTCTCAAATTTATTGAAATATATAATTTTTTTTGTAGCGAAATCGATACATTATTTAGGAACTCGTTTGGGTTGAAACTCTAAATCCGATCGGGTTGTATTTCGGTTTGGGTTGAACCGGAATCGAATAGTTAACCCGATTGGGTCCAAAAAAAAAAAACAAAACAAAACATAACCCTAACCTAACAAATCACAACTTATAACTCTCAAACATGCCATTCTCACTTTCTCCTCAGCCGCCACTTGACTTCTCCATTTCTTCTTCTTCTTCTTTTCTTCCGCCACTACCAAATATCATCTTCTTCTTTTCTTTTTCTTTTTCTTCTTCTTTCCTTAAACTACTGTCGGACATCTTTTTCTTCTTTTTCTTCTTTTCTAGTTCTCATCTTTTTCTTCATCTTCTTTCCTTTGGCTGCTACTAAATATCTTCTTCTTCTTCATATTTTCTTCCTCCATTGCCAAATATTTCTTCTGCTTTTTCTAATCTCCATTAATTAATCGTTTAATAATTTATTTTACTTGTTAGTTAATTTTTTAGTTTTCTTTTGTTAATTGTTGTTAATTTTTTTGTTCATTGTTGTTAATTGTTAAATATAGAATTCTCTGTGTTAATCCATTAATTTACAAATGAGATTATGTGAAATTTGTGTGATATTTAATTAATTTTTTATGTTTTTAGATGAGATAAAATTAGGGTTTCATAATACCAACGAACCCGAATTTATAACCCGAACCGAACTGAATTAAATTCGGTTTGGTTTGGTTCGGGTTTGTTATTTGAACCCGATTGGGTTGAATCTTCCAAACCGAATGGGTTGAAACCCAAACTGAAACCCGAACAACCCGAACTAAAATCTGATTTGCCCACCTCTAACGTTGTCATATATATATAAAACATTATTCATAAACACAAATATGCTTTATAATCATATATCTACTAAAAATTTCTAAATCATCTATATGATGACATAATCTGAATATATGAGATGATCAAAACAAGCTTAATTTATCTAAAAACATTAGAAAAAAAATCAAACCCTCCTAATGTATACACATAGATGGAAGCATTTGTAAGGGAGCTATCTATACCATCCAGCTATGTTTATCAAAGTTATTAACAACTAATAGAATAAAAAGAAAAAAAAAATTTGAACATGCAAGAGTCATAAAATATCCACTTGTCAAAGTGTTAGTGAATCAAATATCACTTGAATGCAGAGCTTATGGTTACAATGTAGCTGACAACCGCAAAGGCAAAAATTAGTTAGTAGGTCCAGCTTGTATTGAGCATGGCACACGTGTGAATAACATAATTAGAATCTTATAGAATTCAGTACTATATATATATATGTAATTGATTGACATTTCTAGTTAATGAATTGAGAATCTTCTACAAGCTTCTTCTAGACATTTTCTTTTATTTTCCTTCAGTTTCTTGCTTGCCAAACATAGTTACTTCAATATTCTTTCATGGTATCAGAGCTTGCAATGGGAAGCATTAATCAAAATAGTCCTTCTTATAGCTTTGTACTCTTGTTAAGCTTGATCAGAATAATTTTATCTTATGGTGTACACAAATTCTGGTACAAATCTAAGGTAATGACCTAGAAAAATTTATTATTGGTGAACGTGAATGTCTTGAGCAATTAATCTCTTTTGAAAACAATAATGGAGCCAAAGATTCAAATAATGATAAAGCTAAAGCTTCGACTGAATCAGATATATAAATCCAGAGTTTAACCATGATCGATTGTGCAACCTTAAGGCAGCTTTAGGAATCACTTACCAGTATGTTTATCTCTTAATCTTAGGCCCGAATTCAAGCTCTTAGGGTCTAGATTCAAACTATTAAAAAAGGGTCTATGAACATGACTGATTATTTTGCTAAAATCAAGCGCACAACAGACACCTTAGCTTTAGCGGGAAAGCTAATTGAGCTGAATGATTTTGTCATGTATGTGTTGATTGGACTTGACGCTTCTGATTATAAGTCTTTAGTAACTGTTGTGTTAGCTCGAGATAAAAAGCTTACTTTAGATGAATTGTATTCCTTGCCTTTGAGTCATGAAAACATAATTAAATAAAAGAGAGGAAGAATTGCTAGTGATGTTATGCATAATATGTATGCGAATGTTGCTAAGAGAAACTTATATTATGGTAAAAATAACAATGCTTTTCAAAAGAATGTTGGAGGGAACTTTGAAAAAGGAAATAGTTCAGGTTTTGGAAGTTTTAATGGAGGTTTTCGTTGTGCAAATTTTATTGAACTCGTAAGCGCACGAATCTATTGTAGAATAGATTAATGGTGACGAGTGTCGATCCCACGAGGAGGTAGATTTTAATTATGTGTAGAATTAATTTTCTTAAGTTGGTGGTTGGATTTGTGGTGTAAGTGATCTAGAATTTAAATTAAATCGGCAGGAATAAACTGAAACGAAATCTATTGAAATAAAGCACTTGGGTATCTGGATCTGCATCAACATGCTCCATGGGCTAAATATTCCTTATTAATGCCAATTAAATCATGAGGGGGGGGGTTTCAACACCTCATGAACCACGCTCAAATAAATATGGTGCTAAGGGCTTATCGTGCCAAATAATAATAACCTTGTACTAGGGTGCCGGTTTAACCAGGGCGGTATCTAGACAAGATTAATACTATTTATCGGTGAAAAGTCAAAACATCCACAGATATTAGAGGGGAAGAGAAAATAAATTTACCAAATTAAGCCCATGGAACATGTTGAGACTTCACCTTCCACCCAAGCTTGAAAGAAAATTAGCCACTCATAATTGAACTAGGGGTAAAATGGAAATTTATTAAAATACATAAAAAATAAAAGATGGAGAAGAAATTACAGAAAACTAAGCTCAAAAATAGATTCAGGGGTGTCAAATTAGGGGGGGAGAGCCCCCTTTTTATAGATACATTGAGTGAATCATAGCTATCGGATTAAAAATAGTTCGGACGCTCAGGATTGTGCCATGTCATCAGTCAACAGTACGCGGTTTGAACATGGTTTGCACAGTGACGCGGTTTGCACAGTAACGCGGTTTGAATAGTGGCGGCTTGAATATTGACGCGGTTTGAATAGTAAATAATCTCATGTGTATGCATGTACCGTACACAAGATTTTTGGTCCACTGAAATGCTGCCACGTCATCCATCAACAGTACATAAGAATTTTAGTTCAATAGGATCGTGACACATCATCGGTCAATGCCACATCATCAGTCAACGCCACAAAGCAATCAAATATCACATCTTTCTCCAATCAAATGCTGCCACATCATCGGTCGATGCCACATCATCAGTCAATGCCACGTCATCGGTCAACGCCGTGTCATCGGATCGTATATGTGAACAGTATCGTGAACAGTAACGTGAACAGTAACATGAACAGTACCGTACATGCGAACAATGCCATTTTCCTTTTATGCTCCTCCTAAGGTTTTCGGCCGTCCTGAGTTCAAAAGTGTTGTCCGTTTTGCTGTCTGATCACTCGTTCATTATGAAACAATCATGATACCCCTAAAATACATAAAATACTTATTTATAATACAACACACATAATTAAATCACAAGAGAAATAAATACATAAAAGTAAAGATATTAGTGAGACTTAAAATATAAAATGATGATTTTCTCCTTTATAAATATGCACTTTCTAACACTCAATAGTTTTAATGGTGGTGATAACTCTGTAGATATTATTTGTCAGATATGCTTTATTCCAGGGCATAGTGCTAATAGATGCAAGAACAAATATAATTCATCCTTTTTACCTTAAAGAAATTATGGCAGAGGGAGTTTTAATGGTACTTTTAGACCAAGTCAAGGTTAAAATTGTATAGGCATATCATTTAATGGTGCTGGGAGAGGTTTTGGACCCAATTTCGGAGGTCTTGGACCTAACTTTGTCAATAACTATTCATTAAGAAATTCTGGTTTTTAAGGACATATGGTGTATTCTGATAACATCTCTGGTGCTATTTCTATATATTATTCTTTTATTCCTAGTTCATCGTCTTCTGTTTCTGCTATTGGAAATGGATCTCATGGCTTCAATGCCTCTGATCTCTCTATTTCATAAACTTCAATTCCAACTCTTGAACTTATTGAAGATCCCTTTTAGTACATTGATAGTGGAGCCAACAATCATATCACTAAAGATTTAGGTAAGCTCTTCAATTTTCAACCTTACACTGGTGATGAAAGGTTGTTTGTTGGTAACGGAAATACATTGGTCATTAAACACATTGGATTAGTTCTACTTGCCACCACTAATTTTGAACCTTTACACTTTAATTACGTCTTAGATGTACCATATATCACTAAAAATTTGCTTATCATTTTAAAACTTTTAGCTGACAATCCTGTTATAGAAAGAAATAAAGTAATCATTTTTTTTAACATTCCAAAGAAGTTGTTGATTGAGCAGTATTGTTGAATTTGTTAAAAACTTATGCTTTATTAAGATTGGGAGCATAGGGATTACTGTTAGCCTAAAGGGCTATACATATTATAATTTTGATGATAACAAACATATGTATTAAGTGTTTTAATAAATTTTATATTTCACAAGTTCACTAGTTTTTTAAGGATAATTTTTATGCAAGTGAATTAAGTGAAATTAAGCTCAAGACACTCATCAGATAACGGCGAAATCAAGAATGAAGTTTAAAGCTCGACGGACAAATTATTGCGACAAATTCTTGTAAAATCGGTATGATTTAATTTATAATTGGTTTAGCATTTGAGAATATCAATATTGTGTCTAATAAATTATTACTTTTCATAAACCAAAATGTTTTATATTTAAGATAAAGTGTTTTGTGGATTTGAGTAATTTGGATTAAAATGAAAAAGTTTTACAATCTTTGATTTTAATAAATATTATTTGAATTCGAATTTACAGCTATTTCTAAATATTTGAAACGTTTTAGGCCATATTGTAACTTATAAAAGATTGAGGGTCTAAGTGAAAGATTTTGAGAATTTTAAATTCTATGATAATTTTGTTAAAATTTAAAAAGGACTTATTTGAAAAGGTTTACTATAGTTTGGGCTATAGTATAATTTTAAAAAATTTTGAGAAGTACATATTATTTATAAATTCTGAAATTGAACTTGTTTGAAAAGTTTTATGACTGTTTGGGTCATAGTATCATTATAAAAAATTTAGGGTTAAACTGTAATTTTATGAATAGTATTACTGTAGCAAAATTCAAATGTAACGGTAACTTCACTGTTACAAGCGGGGAGCCGGTTAAATTAAGCGGCTAGCCGCTTGGGTGTGAGATTTGTCTATAACGGCTAGTTTTCGGGTTTTAACTATAAAAGCTCAACTCCAACTTCATTTTAAAGACTAATGCAAGCATAAACAAGATCATATAACATATATTGAGCTTTCAATTCACAAAATCATCATAGATTAAATTATCTTTGTGCTATTATTTGTGAATCCACTCTTATAGATAGTTTCTTGTTGTAATTTTCATTTCTTATCAAATTGAGAGTGTTCAAGTGAGGAAAACACTTGGGGTAAAGAGATTGGGGTGATAATCTCTTGATAGTAAAGGTCTATTGACACCTTGAAGTCAATTGTAAAGAACTTAAAGCCTTAGGAGGCTTGGATAGTGAAATCCTCAAGCTTGGTTGGCTTTGAGGCGTGGACGTAGGCGGGAATTGCCGAACCACGTAAAAATCGCTGTGTTTGCATTGTCTTCCCTTACTCTTTTAATTTTAAGCATTGTCTAATTTATTGTATTTGATTTGATTGTTGTAAAACTTATTGTTTTTGTGTGTATTAAGGCGTTAGATTGAACCATTGTGCAATTTGTTTAGCATAAGTTTTAAAAATCCAATTCACCCCCCCTCTTGGGTTGCATAACTTGTATTTCAATTACATTGCTTGAGGGAGTTGCTACATGAGGACTGTATAGAGTAAAAAATTTTGCATCTCAGTCTGATGCAACAAATTCAGCTTTCCTCAATTTTATTCCTTTAAACAGTCCAAAGTCACTTTTTGCTTGTTGTTCTATTCTTCCTTCTCAAGAGTCAACTATTATCAGCTTTTCCAAGCAAAATAAGAAGTCATGCTTGTTTGTCTCAACAATAAAATTTGTTGATGTTAATCTTCTTCATAGAAAGACTAGGACATCCAACAGTTTATACTCTTAAAGCTGAACTCGAAGCTTGTAACAACTTTGATAATTTTAATAAAATTGATACTTTGCACTTCTATAATGTATGTTTATTTGGCAGACATCATATGTTACATTTTTATTCAATTGCTACCAAAACAACAACACCTCTACAATTGATCTATGCTGATCTTTAGGGAATTTCACATATTTCTTCTACTCAGGGTTACACTTATTATCTATCCATTTTAGATGATTACAAACAAATTCACTTGGATCTTTCCATTGAGTACTAAATCTGATGCCTTTGTGAAGTGTTCACTAATTTTAAACACTATATTGAAAAACATTTGCGACTTATTATCAAAATAGTTCAAACAGACTGGGGAAGGGAATTCAGAAACTTTTCTTCCTTACTTATTGCCTCAGGCATTCATTTTGGGCATCCTTGTCCTTATATACATCATTAAAATAGAAAAATTAAAAGAAAATATTGACATATAGTCGATATTGGTTTGACATTACTAGTACAGGCCCATTTACTTTTAAAATTTTAGTGCGATGCATTTCATATTGTTGTTTTCCTTATCAATCGATTTCCAACCCCAGTTTTGAACAATATTTCTCTTTTTCAAAATTTGTTTCATCAAGAACTAGATTATTCGATACTAAAAACTCTTGGTTGTGCATGTTATCCAATTCTTTGGCCATTTAACAAACATAAGTTTGACTTTAGAATTAGCAGATGTCTTTTCATTGGCTATAGTAGCCATCATAAAAGGTATCAGTGTTTACACTCTTCAAGAAAGGTTTGCATTTCAAACCATATTACTTTTGATGAGTTTTCTTTTCCTTATATTTCTGGTGTTGACTTCTTTTTAGTCTTAGAGAGTTGTTCCCCTCATTCACCTAGTGAATCTGTGTCTAAGTTTGTTTTTTTCTTCTATGTCTAATCTCGTTCAAATACCAATTCCTTCAGCAGCACCTTTAGCAACTATCCTTGATGTTTTTGTCTCTTCCTCACATAATTTTTCTGCTTATATTAACACAGCTTCATCTTTTCCTTCATAATCCACTTACCCCTCCTCTCATCATTCTTCTCTACATAACCTACCCCCTCATATCTTGCCTCCACCTCCACTAGTTGGTCAATCCACGATCACTAGGTCCAAAGTAGGCATTTATAAGCTAAAATCTTATCTGTTAGTCTTACTTGCCTAACCAACAGACCTCACATCTACTTCATAAGGACTTTATGATCCTATATGGTTTAAGCAATGTAAGATGAGTTTCAAGCTTTTCAAATAAATAAAACCTGGGATCTGGTTTTGCCAAATGTTCCTTTTAAAGTAGTAGGCAATAAATGAGTTTTCCGGATTAAGTATGACTCAGGTGGATCCATCTTCCATTACAAAGTAAGGCTTGTTGCAAAGGCTTTTCATCAAACATATAGGATTGACTATTCTTAGACTTTTAGTTCAGTAATCAAAGCTTCTATAGTCATAGTTATTTTAAGCTTGGTAGTAATGAATCAATAGGAGCTGAGACATATAGATGTCAATAATGCCTTTTTAAATGGCATAATCACTAAGGATGTATATATGGCACAACCTGAGGGTTTTGTAGATCCAAGCAAACCTCAACATATTTGTAAGCTGAAGAAGACCTTGTATAGATTGAAACAAGCTCTTAGAGCTTGGTTTGATATATTCAAGACAACCATGGTATCTCAGTGGCATTTTCAGAACTTAAAGTATGACAATTCTCTCTTTTTCAAGTGGATAGATGTCACATACTTTTGGTTTTAGTGTATGTTGATGGCATTATCATTACTAGTTCCAGTTTTGTTATAAATCAATGGGCCATTAATGATATGCATCACACTTTTGCTTTGAACGATTTAGGTAAACTACACTATTTTCTGGGTATTGAAGTCACGAAGTTTCAAAATGGAGTTTATTTGTCACAAACAAAATATATTACAGATATTTTAGCATGGCATGACATCACTAGCTGCAGTCCTATTCTTATACCCATGTTAACATGGCATTATCTTTCCAAAGACTCAAGTGATGAAATTGATAATGAATCTCAATATAGAAGCATTATTGGAGCTTTACTACATGTCACTCTTACAAGACCTGAAATGGCCATCTCAGTAAACAAATTAAGTTAATTTTTGTCATGTCTAAGGACTCATTACTGGGAAGCATGCAAAGCTAGCATTGTGGAGCCATGCAATTGAATTGTTTTATAGACTTTGATTAGGCTTGTGATAGGGATGATAGAAAGTTAGTTGCTGGTTTTGCACTTTTTCTAGGTCCCAATTTGGTTTCATGGTTATCAAAGAAACAATCACTGGTGTCTAGACCAAGCACTAAGGCAGAGTACATAGCTTTAACTCATGCTACATCAGAGGTGATATGGATACAATCTTTGTTTGGAGAATTGCACATCCAACTTAGAACCATGCCTGTTGTGTTGTGACAATTAAGGAGCAATTGCACTAGCATGTAATCGTGTCTATTATGCTAAGACAAAACATGTTGAGCTTGACATTCATTTTATGAGAGACAAAGTTGCAGCCAAACATATACAAGTTTGCTTTATACAAAGTGCAGATCAAACTCCTAATGTGTTAACCAAAGTGCTCACCTTTAAATAATTTCATTACTTGCGTAGCAAGCTAAATGTTCATCCTGGACATTTCAGCTTGAGGGAGACTGTTAGTGAATCAAATATCACTTGAGTGCGGAGCTTATGGTTACAGTGTAGCTGACAGATTATGCTTCTAAGTTGATGTGGCAAAAATTAGTTATTAGGTCCAGCTTGTATTGAGCATAGCATACGTGTCATTAACAGAATTAAAATCTTATAGAATTCGGTACTATATGTACACGTAATTGATTGACATTTCCAGTTAATGAAATGAGAATCTTCTACAAGCTTCTTCTAAACATTTTCTTTCATTTTCCTTTAGTTTCTTGCTTGCCAAACGTAGTTACTTCAATATTCTTTCACAAAGGATCTTTCAAATTTATGGGAGTTCAGATTGATTATTTTCAAATAACAAACTGAATGTTTCTAGCTATATTATAGAATTAGATTTGGGTTGCGTTCATGAATAATTGATAACTCTCGAATACAAAATTGAACTGACAACTGTTAGAGCTACACGATTACGAACAAATATGAACATGAGAAAAGTGAATATAAACAAGACTAGAGGAACTTGCTAGCGTTATAAATTTGGAACCTATTGAATTTTATGCCTAGCATAAAGGAATACTTATAACTAAATTTGAGGCTTTCTGAACTTTTGAAAGGCCTATTGACCACATCATGATACCGTCGACAATTTTTCCATTATAAAAATAAGAAACTGATACTTTATTGCATGAAGCACAATATCTACAAGTACACAAGAGTTACATTTACATGGACTGTTGTCCTCAATGGCTCAACTTCATGGAACGTAACCCTTGATGATGCTATCTCTTGCTAGCATAGGGTACACGTACGTAACCCATTCACACAGTTTTATTCTTCTTATTACTTTCAGCTTACTTAGTATCACTTAGTCTTGGTCGGCTTCACTTGCCACCGCCACCGCCGCCTCCGCCACCTCCGCCGCCTCCTCCCCAATGTCCTCCGCCACCGTGGCCTCCTCCCCCTCCTCCCCAATGTCCTCCGCCACCGTGGCCTCCTCCTCCTCCTCCCCAATGTCCTCCACCACCGTGGCCTCCTCCTCCTCCTCCTCCCCAGTGTCCTCCACCGCCATACTTTTCATCACCTACTTGTGAGTTTGATTGTTTATCTGCTGCCTCCACTGCGCATGCACAATCAACACGCATTAACTTAAGTTACGTACCATATTTTTTGTTAACCCTGTAATTGAGCGGATAATATATCCACATATATTTGATATATAAAATGAAATTGGAAAGAATTAAAGAAAAAGAATATTGATGAGTCTACTAACAATTTTCGGGCATGGCATTAGCGTTGGTCTCATAAGGGTTGCAACACCACTTCCGGCATCGACCATATAACCAGCCACAGCAACACCTAGAGCTATGATTTTCTTTTTGGTAATTCGTTTCCTTTGCTGCATCCACTTCTGCACGGATTAATTAAAAAAATTTCGTAAATGAGTTCAAAACTTAATCAAAGCTTTTTAAATTGGATGCATGCATGCATGTCTTCTTATTCATAATATGACACGTGTCTATTTGTTTTATGTAGCTCTACACAAATGTATACACGATAGTAAGCGGTGGAATCAGATTGGGGAAACTCATTTTGGCCAAGTCATTAAATATTACATCTGAAACTAGGAATTTACGAGGATCAAATAATAAAAACATATCTCAAAATTAAACGCCAAAATAAATGGGTAAATATTCCTAATCTTTTCAATTTGATTTTTGTGGGCTTGTCAATGGTATTATCTTGAACGCATTCTATATTTTTATTTCAAAAGAGTACATTTAGTTTAGAAGTTTATGAGAAAGATAAATGAAAAGAAAAGAAAGGAAAAATTCTTTTCTTTTATTGCTCTCACCTTTGGATGTCGCGGCAGCCAAGATGGAAGGGATGGGAAGGACAACGGCAAAAAGAAGAACAAGCAAAAGCAAATTAACACTCCTCATATTCATTTGCTTTACGAAGACAAATACTAAGTACTAGAAATAGATTTTAAGAAGGATGAGAATATGGGGGGCTCCTTAGCAAGTATTTATAGTGCTGGAACGAAACAAAAACCATTAGCCATATACGGCGCCGTTTACTGGTTGGCTGTTGAAGAATTAGCTCCTTCTGTAGACTTTCAAAGGCCTATCTCTTTTTCTTTGACAAAAGTCTAAAATGAACAAAGCTACTACGTACGTGGACGTATTTGAGCTGAGGAGTGACGGAAACTGATGCTACTCTCAAGCCACGCGTCGAATACAGCTGGACTCCTAATAACGCTACAACCGCACCAAAATTTTGTTTCATTTCATGAAATTTTCACAAAAAAATAGATGAGAACCCATTCAGCAGGTAATTGTATTTTTCTCTCGTCTGGTATATCGGATCCCAACTTTCTGCCACGCTTAACAACCAGCGTTCTCTCCAGTTTAGCATACATAGCTGAATAACTTCGGAAATTCTATCTTTTTTTTTGGGTGGTTTTGGGTGGAAGCCCTTCAAATCTATTAATGAACTCACATGCCACACTACTTGACATACAATTAACTATGTATGTATAATGTTACCTTTGGCCCAAATATACCTTTACAATAAAAAATCTAGTGAAACTTTCTAAATGATCAGCTCTATGATGATCTGGTCTAAATATCCAACTTAAGAGTAAGTTGAATCTATTTAAGATATTTTGGTGGCTCCATGAACTTCCCCCAAAGTGAGATTATTTTTCACGTATAAATAATAGTTGCTGGAGTTATTTATTGATTTTTTTTTATGTTACATAAATGAAAATTAAATCTCTCGCCAACCCCAATTGAGCACGAGTCAGGTAATTAATAAACAAAATGATTAATATTTAATTATAAGGAGTAAACAAATGTTATAAATTTATAACTAAATTTTGATATTTGAACTAAAGCCTGTCAAGGTGATTTTTATATGAGTGATGATACAGCCACAAACTCTCGTACAAATTTATCTTGTACAAATTGATGTGTCATTAATTTATTGGTTGAATGATAATATAAAATAATATAAATAAATCATGTAGACCAAAAGATATTTAATTCAACCAATGAATTAATGCCACATCAGTTTGTACAAAATAAGTTTGTACAAGATTTTGTGGCTATATCATTACTCTTTATATATATATATATATATATAAATCTAAAACAACATCATTTTTAATGTGTTTTTGTTAGTATTTTATCAGACTTTAATTCTCTAGATATTTCTTTTTTGAAAGTTCGTAAATTTATGTAGGTTGGGAGACTATTTTATCACCATCTTGTAACAATTAAATACACGAATTTTTTCAACCATCGTCTCTATATAGTGTTGTTTGAAAATGATGTTAAGATAGCATTTGTTTCCTTTATTGGAATAAGTCTATATAGATAAAGAGTCTGAAAACGATCTTTGTAACTTAAATCCATGCATCAGCTGCTGCCACAGCCAAAGGGGTGATATTCCTTAATCAATAATCTAGATGTAGCAATCACTCATATTTGATTTATTGTTTAGTTTTTATTAATATTGTTTGATTCTTTGTCAAGCCTAATTATACTAAGATACTAACTTAAAAGTTGAGAATTGTATTAAATTTATATTATTAGCTCTATAATTATTCCCAATCGATGTAAATATTTTTTTCCATCAAATTTTACCTTAAAAAACTTCTAATGGTTTCAACGTCTAATAATTTTCCAAATTTCAGAAATCAGAACTGTCAGATTTTTGTAGCCTATGTTTTCATTTTGTGAGTACATATGTCATTTTGCAACCCTTGTTTCCAATTTTATATTGGGACTACAAGTGTAATGCATATTCGGTGGGTTTGAACTTTCAACCTGAAAACCAATTATAAAATGCACAAAATAAAATCTTTTTGACAATAATAAAGCTAAAATAAGTTATACATGTTTTCTCTAGACTATAAATTATAAAAAATATAAATTTTGATAATAATAAAGTTAAAATAAGTTATACACGTTTTCTTGTAGTCCATTGGCAACCTATGTGCATGGGTTTAAGTCCCAACTGTGGCAAGATTCGAACTGCCCTGCTAGTAGGGACTATCTATCTCCATGCATTCAGATCTGATTGTAAATATCAGTAAAAAGCTTCAATTGCAATATGTTAATATATATGCATGTGCTAGCATGAAATTTCTTACTTTTCACCAAAGTCACACCGAAGCCATGAAAATTGAAAAATGGGTAAGATTTTTCTATGCATTTATATTGTAAGGTTCACTTATAAATAAAGAAGCAGATAATGTAAAAAAATTGTAAGATCTAAGAGCATAGCAAGTGATCTCTTCAAGAGTGTAGAGAGAGTATTTACCCTTGGATGTGGGCTTTACGTTGAACCACGTAAATTATTGTGCTTTATTTTTCTTTTTACTTACTTGTCACGTTTATATTTCTTCAGAAGTCACAGCCATCGTAATATTTGGTAATTGCTTAACCCGTGCTTCTGCAATAATTAGTATCAGAGCCGAAGGTTTGTGCTTTGGGTATACGATATAGTTGATGTATACGATACTATTCACATATACGATACTATTGACGTATATGATACTGTTCATGCATACAATGAAGACGGCCATTTGTACTTGGGAGACAGCTTATTGTATGTAGTACGTATTTATGCATGTCTAGGAAAGTTTTATTAACAAGACGATAGAGTCTAGGTTTTAAATGGGAGCATTGTGACTCCTTTATTTTTCTGGGAGCTTTCCTGATATATTTATTCACATGAAATTAACATCATAGAGGCTTTTTTTCAAGTGTAAATAGTTGTTAAAAGCATTGGTCATTTGGATTAAGAAGAATAATACAGGCATCATCATCATCCTCATCAGCGAGGACTGTTATGACTCATGCGAAGTTTGAAGTGGAAAAATTCGATGGTACCAATAATTTTTATGTGTGGCAATTTAAGGTATTTGATGTCTTATGTCAGCAAAAATTGGAAGTCACTCTTGAAGAAAAGCCTGACAAGATGGATGACAATGAGTGAATAAAGATCAACAGACAAGTATATAGTAATATTTGCTTATGTCTGGCTAAAGATTAGAAGTACTTTGTCATGAGGGAAACATCAGCAAAAAAATTATGGGAGACGCTAGAAGAAAAGCCTTGAAAATAGGCTTTATAAAACTCCATCGATTCACGTATATACCTAACATGTTGATGAATGACCATGTGAACTCATTCAATAAGATATTAGCGGATTTACTAAATTTAGATGAGAAATTTGAAGATAAAGATAAAACATTATTGCTGTTGAATTTGTTTTCTAATAAACATGACCATCTCACCACCATTTTGTTTCATGGGAAGGATAGTGTCACATTCGATGTTATATGCAGCACGTTGTACAACTCTAAGACTAGACAGAAAGAATAGCAAAGATACAGTTGCAGAAGCATTGGTAGCGAGAGGTTATTTATAAAGCCGCAAAGTTGGAAAAATGAGCAAGTCTGAAGGGAGACATGCCAAAGATGAATTTATTTTTTGTCGTGAGAAAGGGCATTGGAAAAAAATGGTCTTAAATTACAAAAGGGCAAGGCTATTTCTAGTAAATGTATAGCGGAGCATGATGAAGAGTAAGACTTTAATTTAGTAGGCATGGCACTGACATGTCACTCGATGAATGGATTTTGGATTTGGGTTGTACTTTGGATTCAGGCTGTATTTATTATATGTGTTCTAACAATGGTGGGTTTCTAGCTTCAAGAAGCTGGATGGTAGAGTTGTTTTTATAGGCAATGACAATGCCTGTAAAACCATGAGAATAGGTACAATCTAATTGAAGAATCACAACGGCTCAATTCAAGTCTTAACAGACATTCGCTATGTATTAAGTTTAAAGAAAAATCTCATCTCTCCTAGAATCTAAATGGCTTACAATCACTCTGAAAGATGGATTTTTGAAAGCAATAGCTGGTGGACTGATGGTTATGAAAGACAAAAGAAGAAATAACTTGTACTATTTCCATAGAAGTACAGTTATTAGATCAGCATCAATAGTTTTTAAAAAAGATACAAATTTATAAGCAACCAATTTATGGCATATGCGTTTGGGATATGCTAGTGAGAAAGCTTTACAAATTTTGATAAAGTAAGACTTATTAAAAGGTGAAAATTCTTACAAATTAAAATTTTGTGAACATTGTATTCTAAGTAAGCAGACAAGAGTAAAGTTTGTGTTAGCCTAAAAGGCTACACATTATGTAATTTTGATGATAACAAACATGTGTCTTAAGTGATTTAATAAATATTGTATTTCACAAGTTCACTAGTTTTTGAAGGATAATATTTATGCAAGTGAATCAAGTGAATCAAGTGAAATCAAGCTCAAGACACTCAACGGACAACGGCAAAATCAAGAATGAAGTTTAAAGTTCAACGGACAAATTATTGCGACAATTTCTTGTAAAGCCGGTATGATTTAATTTATGATTGATTTATCATTTAAGAAGCTCAAGATTTTGTTTAATAAATTATTACTTTTTATAAACCAAAATGTTTTATTTTTAAGATAAAAGTATTTTATGGATTTGAGTAATTTGGATTAAAATGAAAATGTTTTACAATCTTTGATTTTAATAAATATTATTTTGAATTTGAATTTAAATCTATTTGCAAAGATTTGAAATGTTTTGGGCCATATTGTAACTTATAAAAGATTGACGGTCTAAGTGAAAGCTTTTGAGAACTTTAAAGATTATGGCGATTTAGTTAAAACTCAAAAAGGACTTATTTGAAAAGATTTTCTTTAGTTTGGGCCATACTGTAATTTTAGAAAATTTTAGGAATTAAATAGTATTTAAAATTTCTAGAATTTGACCTTTTTGTAAAGTTTTGTGACGTTTTAAGCCATAGTATAATTTGAGAAAGTTTTGGGGCAAAATTATAATTTTATGAACATCATTCTTGTAGAAAGTTCAAATTTAATCAGAACTTCATTACGAAGTGAGTGGTTAAATTAAGCGGCCAGCTTGAAAGACGAAATTTGTCTATAACGGCTAGTTTTCGAGCTTTAACTATAAAAACTCAATTCCAACTTCATTTTAAGTTCTCTAGCAAGCAAAAACAAGTTGATATAATATATATTGAGCGTCCATTTCGTAAATCATCATTGATTGAATTATCATTGTACTATCATTTGTAAATCTACTCTAAAAGAGAGTTATTTGTTGTATTATTTGTTTTCTCACCAAATTTGTGAGTGTATAAGTGTGGGAAACACTTGAGTGAAGAGATTGGGGGATAATCTCTTGATTGTAAAGGTCCATTGACACCTTGGAAGTCAATTGTAAACATTTGAAGTCTTGGGAGGCTTGGATAGTGAAATCCTCAAGCCCGGTGTGTTTGGAGGCGTGGACGTAGACGAGGATAGTCAAACCACGTAAAAATCCTCGTGTTTGTTTTCTCTTCCCTTACTCCTCTATTATTATGCTTGTTTAAATTTATTATTTTTGATTTGATTAAGGCATTAGATTAAATTGGTGTGCGATTTGCTTGCATAATTTTTAAAATCCCAATTCACCCCCCCTCTTGGGTTGCACTACTTGTATTTCAGTTTGGTTCAGCAATTCACGATACACAAGGAATTCTTAACTATGTTCATAATGAAGTGTGGGAAACTACTAAAATAACTTCTTTGGGAGATATGCACTATTTTGTTACTTTTATTGATGATTATTCAAGAAAAGTGTAGGTGTATTTGATAAAGAATAAGAATGAAGTCTTTGACATATTTTTAAAATGGAAGAAAATAGTCGAGAGTCAAACTAGTTGAAAGATCAAAAGACTTCGCTCAGATAATAGTAGTAAATACAAGAATGATCAATTTATACAAATATGCTGAGATAAGAGCATTGTGCGACACTTTACTGTTCGAGATGCACTACAACAGAATGAGGTTGCAAAACGCATGAATCGAACTATACTAGAGAAAGTTTGGTTTATGTTATCTGATGGTGAATTGGCAAAGAGTTTTAGGCTGAGGCAGTTGTATATGCGTGCCATCTGATCAACAGTTTGCCATCAGTTGCAATTGAGGGAAAAACATCCATGAAGATGTGGACTAGCAAATCTACTACTGATTATGATTCTTTACATGTTTTTGGCTCCATTGCCTATTATTATGCAAAGAAATTTAAGTTAGGCGCAAGAGTAAAGAAAGCATTGTTCATAGGTATACTGGTGGAGTAAAATGATATTGTCTCTAGTGTCCTGTTACAAAGAATATTATTTTCAACAGAGATATGACTTTTGATGAATTAGCCATTTTAAAACCAAAAAAATTCTCAAGAGGATGACCGAACCAGTGGCACTTTGCAGCAGGTGGAGTTTGAAAAGTTTAAAGATAATCTAGTCGATGTTGAGGAAACAGATAATGATTCTCAATTGACAAAAAATGATTAAGAGGTTTTGACTCAGGAACCTTCATAGCAACAAGATTTAATTGCATATAGAAGGCCATAAAGAGAGATTCGCAAACCTACTCGCTTTGTTGATATAGTGGCCTATGGACTCCCAGTTGTAGATGATAATGTTTTTTCACTTGCAGAAAAGCAATAAGTAGCCCCGAAATTGTACAGGGGAAGCTACCAATTGATGAAAAAAATGTAGTCTTTTTATAAAAATAGAACTTGAGAGTTAGTTACACTGCCCAAGGAAAAGAAGACAATTAGGTGCAAATGGGTATATGCAATGAAAGAAGGATTTCCTTATAAGAATGAAATTAGATACAATGCTAGATTGGTAGAGAAGGCTTACGCTCAGAAAGAAGGAATATACTACAATGAGGTATTTTCTCCAGTTGTGAAACACTCACCTATTCGAATTTTGCTAGTCATGGTTACAAAATTTAATCTTAAACTAATTTAACTTGATGTAAAAAGTGCATTTTTATATAGTAATTTGGAAAAATAGATCTACATGACTCAACCAGATGAAATCAAGGTTACTGGAAAAGAAAATTGGGTTTGCAAATTGATAAAGTTGCTTTATGGATTGAAATAATTCTTGAAAAAACTCTGAGGAAGTGGTACAAGCGATTTGGTTGGTTTATGAAAGGACAAAGATACACAAGAAATAAATTTGATCATTATGTATATTTTTGCAAGTTATAAAATGGATCTTTCATATAATTGCTCTTGTATGTCGATGATATGCTAATAGCATCTAAGAGCAAAGATGAGATTGAGAAGTTAAAGACCCAACTAAATCAAGAATTTGAGATGAAAGATCTAGGTGAAGCTAAGAAAATTATTGACATGGAGATATGCAGAGATAGAGCTCATGGCAAAGTCAACTTATCTCAGAAGCAATATTTGAAGAAGGTACTACAATAGTTTGGCATGAAAGAGCAGACAAAACCTATGAGTACCTCATTGGCTTCTCATTTCAAGTTTTCTGCACAACTATCTCCTTCGATAAATGCAGAACGAGAATATATATTACAAGTTCCATATTCAAATGCAGTGGGTAGCTTGATGTATGCAATTGTGCGTACAAGGCCTGACGTTTTACATGCAGTTGGTATAGTGAGCAAGTATATGCATAATCCTAGTAAAGGACATTGACAAGCTGTGAAATGGATTCTACGGTACATTCAGAAGATCGTGGATGTTAGTTTACTATTTGAACAAGATGATTCACTTGGTCAAGGTGTGATTGAGTACGTCGATTCTGATTATGCTGGTGATTTGGACAAATGACGGTCAACCACTAGATATGTATTTACTTTTGCTAGAGGGCGAATCAATTGAAAGTCTCCACTACAGTCTATAGTTGCACTATCAACCACAGAGGTCGAGTACATGACAATTACAGAGGCTGTTAAAGAGGCTATTTGGTTACAAGGCTTGCTTAAAAATTTAGGATTGGTGTAAGAGCACATTAATGTGTATTGTGACAGTCAAAGTGCTATTCACTTAGCAAAACACTAAGTTTATCATGCATGCATGAAGCATATCGAAGTAGGATTTTGCTTTTATGTAGGAAATTGTTGATGAGGGAAATATTATTCTTAAAAAAATCAAGAGTGTAGAGAATCCCATAGATATGTTGACCAAGGTGGTAACAACGATCAAGTTTCAGCATTGTCTAAACTTGATCAATATCTTGCAAATTTAAAATAGTGAGAAAAACAGAGATTGAAAGATGATTTGATATATAGGGAGTTTAGTATTCTGTTCAGATTTGGATAAATTTTCCCTGAGATAGAGAATTGTTGAAAAGTCAGCACCGAATCCAACTTTTGTTGAGCACATGAATATGGCTAGCAACTTTTTTATTGTAATTGCATGTGCTAGCACGAAATTTCTTACTCTTCACCAAAGTCACACCAAAGCCATTAAATTTGAAAAATGTGTAAGATTTCTCCATGCATTCATATTGTAAGCTTTGCTTATAAATAGAGAAATAGGCCATCCAAAAAAAACTTGTGAGATTTAAGAGCATAGCAAGTAGGGGTGGGCAAATCGGATTTCGGTTTGGGTTTCAACCCGTTTGGGTTGGAGAATTGAACCCAATCGGGTCGAAAACGCCAACCCGAACCAAACCGAACCGAATTAAATTCGGTTCGGTTTGGTTCGGTTTGGCAATTCGGATTGGATTGTGTTGGAAATTCGGGTTAAAATTTCGGTTTATGTTAATTCGGGTTAGTTTGGGTTAGAATAATTTAATCTAAAAATTCGCGTTAGTTTGGGTTAGAACGGGTTGGAACAATTTAATCCAAAAATTCTAACAACAATCACTTAAAATCCAAAAATCTTTATTTTAAACATCCTTAATAACAAATATCAACTATAAATCATCCTTAATAATATTTCAATAATTTAAAAATCTCAATTCTAAATCATCCTTAATAACAAATATCAACTACAAATCATCCTTAATAACATTTCAATAATTTAAAAATCTCAATTCTAAATCATCCGTAACAATAAATATCAACTACAAATCATCCTTAATAAAATTTCAACAAATCTTTTTAAAGTTAACAAAACATAAAACATGTAGTCAAGTATAATAAAGCTACAAAAATTACAAATCTAAAAATTAAAATAGCAAAATAGCAACCATGATTAAACATGTAGTCACTATTTAGGGTTTTTTTTTGTTTAATATATATATATATATTTTTTTAAAAGCTAAATCTTTAAAAAAAAAAAAAAAGCTTCAACCCGAATGGGTTGAAAATTCGATTCCGGTTGAACCCGAACCAAATTTTAACCAAATTCGGTTCGGTTCGGGTTAACCCGATCTGAACGCCCACCCCTAATAGCAAGTGAGCTCTTTAAGAGTGTAGAGAGAGTATTTTCTTAGGTGCTAGAGGGATCCATTTATGTGTATCGGGTATTGGATTTGAGAGTTTTTTCCAATTTTATAAATTCCCATTCATTAATAAAATTATCTTCCAGTCTTTACCATGAACGTAGGCTTTACGCCGAATCACATAAATTATTGTGCCCTATTTTTCTTTGTATTTACTTGTTACGTTTATATTTCTCTAGAAGTCGCCAAGCTATAGACAAGAAATGGCGATCGATTGTAGATGAAGTTCAGGCCTCGGGGAGGACTTTTGAGGCCTACAACCGCGACATTGTAGAATGAAAATCTCTACTGTAAATTAATTTGCTTGCCCTTCGTACTCTTCTTGTCTCTACATTGATAGGCAGTGATCAGTGCATCAAATGAATCTGAAGATATGTAACGCTTCACGGCTTTAATTTTTAAAGAAAAGACATTGTATCAGCAAAGCTTTTTATAGGGTACACGAATAGAACTGCAAGAGCTCACAAGATGACCGGGAATTTTAAAATGGTGTAAAAGAAATAATAAGCTGTATAGTAGAGCATCAAAAGTTTTTCGGATAGCGACAGAGAAAAGCGTTGCAAGGATGCTCGATTTAGACAGGGGCGAAGCCAGAAAAATTTTTTTGAGTGGGCTAAATTTTTTTTTCCAAGTCCAAATGTTATCCCAACAAAAAATATAAAGCTTAATGAAAAATTCATTAATATATAAGAAAATACATCAAATTCAAGAAATAATTCAATTACAATTAAGTATTATTTCAGCTGTGCCTTGTGATACTTTCGAGAATTAAATTAATCTATTATCGAATCTGAATCGATAGTGTCTACAAATTCTCTTTCAATGTAGATAACCATACAATTTGATAAAAACTCCTTCTTCATCTTATTTCGAAGTGGTGTTTTGATAAGCTTCATAGCTGAAAATGCTCGTTTAGTCGTTGCAGTCGAAACAGGAAGAGTCAACACTACACAAATCAATCTGCTTATCAAAAAGTTAATTTGAGACTTTCTTGTCTCAACTAATTTTTGACATAATTTAGAAAGTGAAGAAATACATTGAAACTCAACAAGACGAAGCACATCAATCTGAAAACATTCTAACTCTCTTCTCGAAGCAAGTATCTCAAATTAAGTAAAATCTCGAGAATAAAATCTCTCTGCAAGATTACAAATGTCATCAACATTGAATGATTTGAAAGAATCAACATGATTCAAAGCAGAGTTCAGGGTAAGAAGTTCCATCGTCTGATCAGTAAATCTATTATTTAACTCCATCAACTGAAAATCTATTACAACATTAAACAAATCAATTCGATAATAATGCTCTACTGTAACATAATCTCTTTGCTGACAAGAACACATCGTACCTTTCATATGGCGATCATTCATTTCAGGCACATTAATATGATGACTTTCACAAAATGATATCACACTCTTGATAAAAATATCTCAACCATTCTCCCTTAAGCTTTGAAGAAGTGATTTTGTAGCTGATATTAAATGTATAGCATTTAAAATGTATTGAGATTTTTTGTAATGCTTGACAAAGTAAATCACTTATCCGTAAAACCTTATTCATCAAATGCAAGATGAAAATAAATTTAAAGGTTGACATTGCATCATACATACCTTTAGCTTCCCCTCGTATGTCATTATTCGATCCATTGCAAATCATCTTTTCAAGATACTCATGAACAACACCAAACATACTGATCAACCTACTGACCGAAGTAAAACGAGAGCTCTAACGAGTTGCTCCAGGTCATTGTAATGAACAAATTTGATTAGCTCATGTACCAGTTTGAAGCTCCCTAAAGGCTATCAAATCAATAATTTCAGCCTCCCTAATAGATTTCAACTCAGAATGATGCTTAGGAGAGGAACCGAAAACATTGACAATGGAATTCAAAGTTGAAAAAAATACCCATACATCAGACACATCTTTGGAAACTTTCACTAATGCAATTTGCAGCCAATGAACAAAACAATGTACATAATATGCATATGGACAGTCTTCTCGAAATAATGCTTACAATCCATTCCATGCACCTCACATATTACTAGCACCATCATACCCTTGTCCTCGTAAATCTTCAACCAAAAGATTATAAAAAGTAAGGACATTACATATTTCTTTTTTAAGAGTTGATGCGCTAGTTTCTTTCACATTCACAACTTCAAAAAATTGTTCACGAACAAATCCATCACAATCAACATATCTCAAAATAATAGCCATTTGTTCTTTTTTAGATTCATCTTGTGCTTCATCAACAAGAACACAAAAATTTGCACCTCCAATTTCTTCATGAATCTTTTGCCATACTCTATTGGCAATGATATTCAAAAGCTCTTTTTGAATATCGGATGAAGTCATTGCTCGGAACATTTTCGAAGACAACTTCAGCAATATCTTTATTCATCCTTGCTAAATACTTTATCATTTCAATAAAATTTCCAAGATTAGAGAAATTAATGGACTCATCATGACCTCTAAAAGCACATGCTTGCTTTGCAAGCTATTTAACAGCTTTTATTGAGGTCTGAAGCCGCAATCTATTTTGTAAAATCTGTTGTGATGATTGTGCATTCGTGACTCTATCTATATGTTGAGATGGATTCTTTAAACCACCCCACTTTAGCTTAGCCTTAGTATGATGTGAATTAAGCCCCCCTTCATGATGCAAAAAAGAACATCTCTCTCCATTATTAATTCTCTTCCAACTCCTAAACCCTTCAATTGTAAACTTAGGATATTTTTCATTTTTTTGGTCAAAAAGAAAGCATGTAAAACAATATACAGCATCAATTTCTTTAGAATACTCAAGCCAAGGAAATTGTGCATACCAAGTGTATTGAAATCGACGAAATTGTTGCCCATCAAATGAAGGTGGAAACTCTTCTAACTTTGGTTGATATGGACCCATGCTAATATACATTCTCCTGATGTCATCTTATTGATTAACAAGATATGTCCATATTGGTTTATGTAACTTCGGAAGTATCACCTTCTAATGAAGCAATATTTTCACTTTGAGCTTCAACTCTTCGAGACTTGGACGTGGGTTGCTCATCTAATTTAGGATCGTCAACATCACATGGAACCTCAGTTGATGACTGACCACCATCTTTTTTCTTAAAAAATGCAAGAAGAGTTTTTTTAGGTTTTAATGATTGATTGTTTGACATTAATTAACGCCTGAAAAATAAAGAAGTAAAATATAAGAGCAATTAAAAAAAATCATTGATAAATTTAATTAACAAATTAATAAGAGCATAGACCGTTAGTTCCTCCTTCATCAATCATCACAATAACACATTGACACAATTCAAAAGCCAAACAATAAATTTAATTGACAAATTATTGATTAACATTATATTTGGAGTGAATTTATAGTCTCCATTTGATCTAACAATAATTTAATTTTATACAATGAATTTTTCTAATTTCTAATCAAGTATATAATTATTCTAACTGAGATAATTTAATTTTTACTACCTCACAGTTTATAAATATATTGTAAGTGATTAAACAAAAAAATAAATTTTCTTACCAAAACAAGACGTAGAATTGAAATCTGAAGAAGATGAAGAATTAAAGTCTGAAGAAGCCAAAGAATTGAAGAAGACGAAGAATTGAAAAAAAACAAAGAAACCAAGGGAAGCACGTTCTGGACTCTTGAACTTTTAAAAGGAATTTTTTAAATTTATTTGGACATTTTTATTCTATAAGTGGGATCCCCTTTTTCTTAATTTATTATGTAAAGGGACGGTTTATTTCACAAGTGGGATCCTCTTTTTCTTAATTTATTATGTAAATGAGTGAAATGGTAATATTATAAATAATGAAGTGGTTATAATTGTAAATAAAAATATAAATAATGATAGTTTTGTAAATTAGACATATGATATTTTTGTAAGTATTTTAAAATTTTGGACGGACTATAGCACACCCCAGCCCACACGTAGCTTTGCCACTGGATTGAGAGCTATTGGATTACAGTAATAATTAAGTACACCATCGTATTCTTTGGAACCAACAGGACCACATGTTTGTCCCGGTCAAGGAGTTTCTCGTACTTCGTTAAATGGGATGAAAAATTTAACCTCCGATCTAAAATGAAGATGTTGATACTTGGCATCGATATAAATATATATCATATATTAGAACAAACACACCAGAAATTTGAACACCAGTTATAAGTACATACGATGGAGATAGAATATTATCTACACCAGTCATAAGTATCCGCCGCCTCCACCGCGGCCTCCTTCTCCTCCTCCACCTTGGCCACCACCGCCTCCTCCTCGACTTCCTTGACCTCTTCCCTGTCCGCCACCTCCACCGCGGCCTGCTTGACCTCCTCCACGGCCTCCACCTTTACCTTCTCCTTTTCCTCCACCTTGGCCTCCGCCACCTTTACCTCCTCCTTGTCCACCACCACCACGGCCTCCTTGTCCTCCTCCCTTTCCGCCGCCTCCACCGCGGCCTCCTTGTCCTCCTCCACGGCCTCCACCTTGGCCTCCGCCACCACCTTGGCCTCCTTGCCCGCCATCGCCGCGGCCTCCACCTTGTCCACCTCCTTGTTGATCTGATTGTTCATAGGCTGCCTCCGCTGTACAATGAAAACGAGCTTGTAAATTTTCTTCGAGTGAATCAATGGACCTTTGCTAACCATTTTAATTTTTTTTTTTTGGTTTTATGCTAACCATTTTAATTATATTAATTATAGCAGGACAAACTAAAAGTAAAAGAAAATGGAGTGATGACTACTAACAATTTTCTGTCGTAGCTTCGGTATCTATGAGGTAATTGGCCTTTTCTTCATCTTCTTGTTTCGTCTCCTTTGTTGTATCTACTGCACGGAAGTTCAATTTTTGAAAAAAAATGTATAAGCGTTCTCAGACATTCAAACTTTAAATTGGATGCATGCAATAAAATTTATACTTAAGGCAAGGGCTTTACAAAAATGTAATTTGTGGTTTCTTTTTTTAATATTTATACCTCGGCAGAATAAGGGAGTTTAAAGGAATGCTAAAAAAATGTAACTATTCTATCTATGTAATTACATCAACTTTTGACCTTCAAGCAAAAGAGAAAATAATTTTTTGATTGAGAATGTCAAATACATCTAGTGTTAAAATAATTATATATATATATATATATATATCCGCTTAAAACAAGGTTGCATATGTACATAAAGACACTAACATTCTGCAACTAAGCAGGGGATGAGAACAACTAGTGCAAACAGAAGAGCTAAGAGAGTAATAGCCTTGGTCTTCATTTTGCTTGCAAATTAAGATAACCGCTAAGTCAGAGAGCTTCTAAAAATGATATGGACACCCGGGCTGCTTTAGCCATTATTTATAGTGCCGAAGCAGCAACACATACTGGTCACTAAGAGGAGAGTGAGCAAGTGGAAGAAAAGTGAGAGTAATCCAGTTCCCCCCAACACCCCCCCCCCCCCTTAAAAATCTTACATGTACAACATCTTAGCTGGCTGATGAAGATTTTGGCACCTAGTCCTAGTGTAGGAACTTGGAAAGACTTATCACTTTCCCTATTACAGAAATCAAATTTGAGGAACGCCATTTGGATTTGTTTGAGCTGAGACATGACACGTGCTATTTTGGATACTGAAACTTGCAACTTGTGAGCATGCATGCATGCATGGCAGGTTGTGTTGATGGTACCCTGCGCCGCTTCCTGAATCCTGATGCTCAGGAGTATAAGAGAGAAGGTAGCAGCTTCCCTGCTTCTACTAAATTGTACAATTTAGTATTGGCAACTGGCAAATGAACTCCGAAGCTTATCATCTGGCACACACAAGAGTATCAAGACATTATTATAAATGCAAGTCGTGGTGTAAGATTATTAAAAGATAAGTACAAATAAGATCTAAATTTTTAGTTAATTAATATTATATACACATATATCAAAGGATTTGAAACATGAGGAAAAATACATGTTTTTAAAGACAACAGGAATAACAGGAATGTTCCATCATTGTTTTCTTCATATGTATGAATACGGTTTTATCTCTATCTCTCTTACTGCTCTAAAAGGTTTACCGGTTGTGTCAATTAGATCCCATGTAGTATTCTACTTATTTGGATGCCATACGGAGTCAACATCCAATAAGAAAAAGAAAGCAAAACAAATATATTCTTGTTGATTTGGGGCGGGATCGCACGTGAGATAATTAATTGTTTTCATTAATATATTAGCATGATGAAATTAAGTTTCTACAAAAATTTATTAATAATGTGATGTTACTCTAAAGTTAAGTACTTTCATTTCCTAGGAGATAACCTTTCTGGTTTTCTTCTCTTCTTATGGAAGTATGAGATCAAAGGATTTAATTCGCTCACGCATGCATTGGAGGTGGAAATTCCTCTAATGGGATGTAGTGACGCTTCCTTTCGTGGTTGTTAATCAGTTTTAGTTGCCACGCATCATTTAGAAAACAATTTTGTTACAATTTTGTAAACAACAATGCCGTGATCCTAATGTGTTTATTCTAACTGATTTCACATTTATCTATTAGATTATATAATAGTTATTTTGTTAAAAAAAGAGTGAAACCTCCTATTATGAGAATTCCCCTACTTCTTCTAATAATTTTTTAATTTAATTTTTCAATTAATAATGATTAAAAGTTTAGTCAATTAATTAAATAATTAAAGTTATTCTTATTCCTAATATTTAATAACTACCAAGGGTAAAATGATAAGATAAAAAAAGTTGATGCTTGAGAAGGTTTGGATGCATTTTAAAACATCAGAGGTTTTGATTAGTTCAGTGAAACATCAGGTTTTTATATTTTCTCATTATCTTAAGTAGTTATGCAATTTATCAACCAATAAATGTATGACACATATATTTGAGTTACAAACTGAGTTCTAATAATAATTCTACTAGTTATGAAATTTATCATCCCATATATGTGTGAGACATATTGTTAGGGTACAAATTGAGATCTAAATGTTCTTCAGCATTATTGATTTTGTAAAACAACAATGACAGATATATGGTTGTCCCAAGTAGTGTATTATTTTTTTAGAGACTTGTCTCATAATTAGTTATTAGCCTTTATCACTTCTTTTTCAAATGATGAATTTTTAATGGTACCATATTACTTGAGATATAAATCTTGTATTCCGTCTTTATGACTTTATAAGTGTATTGCTACTTCCTGATCTAGAGCCAATGTAACCTTTTCTAGTGCATTCATCAATGGTCCAAACTAGTACATGTGTAAAAGTAGAAAAAAAAAATAAAAAGAAAGAATAAGAAGACACAACCCCACATTTTTCACCAATCTGGTGATACAATGATTGCGATACGAGGAAAAAAAAACTTAGAAAGAAAAAAATTCTATCATTCACCATAGGTCTTTAGTGCTATTGGAGCATTATTTTTTATTCATTCACTATGTATACATATTATCATGATTGATTGAAATATACAGACATACATACATGCATGCATATATACATATATGCATATTTTAAAAAAATAAGAGTGCCTACACTAAAGAAGGACTATATATATAGAGTGTTCTCAAATATAGAAATCCTTGATTTTATAAAATTTGGGACGAGTAACAATGGTGTGAACAAAATTTTATAACATTATAAACAATTTACATCATTGTAAAAATATGATCATACAGTTGTCAACTCGTTCAGATTTTTAATCCAGGATTTTAAGTCCAAATTAGAAAATTTTTATATAAATATTAGAAGTGTTCCAATCCAAGATTTGACATTTGTTAAAGTCTAGAAAAACTACTAAGACACGTGATTTAATAGTGTAATAGGAATATACGATTAAGCCATATGGCTTAATTGCTTTGCCAGACTAAATAAAGTCCAGGATTCTGGACCAGATTAGCATAGTAATGAAGGAAATACAATTCATAATTAGGTGAGTTAGTTCGGAGGGTATACCAGCTTCTCGTAAAGTTTCATGGATAAAATCCCGGCTGAGACGATGGTACGCTTTCTCAAGATCCACCTTAATGAGCATTTGTCCCCCCTTGCCCTTTTTCTGTCGCGTGGCATGAATAATCTCCTGAGCAACAACAACGATTTCTATAATATGTTATTCTGGAACAAAACTTCTTTGTGTAGGTCCTATTAAATATGGAAGAATAGCCTTGATTTGGTTCGCCACAATCTTGGTAATGGTCTTATAAATAACCGGGTATAGACTGATTGGTCTATACATTCTGAGATTGGTAGGTTGATCCACTTTAAGAATTAAAACGATTAGTGTCTCTTATTTATTTCATTTGGAATGCTGTTGCGATGAAAACTTTATCTCACCAAATTACAGACTAACTCTCCCTCCGTATCCTATTGAGACTGGTAAAAAACTACATGAAGGGCATCCACTCCAGGTGCATACTAAAGATGGCTTCCCTAATCTCATCATTCTACGAAACCACTTATAGTTTACCCATATTAGACTCATTAACAGGTGGGAAGCTACCTTTAATCGGATAAGGTGTGCGGTAGTCATCCTCCTTAGTATAAAGAGTTCTAAAAATTTTACAGCATAATTTTTAATCTGGCTTTTATCACAAATTCATTCCCTAATATCATCCTTAATCATATCATTATGATTATGTCATCTCCTCCGAATGGTTTGGCGGTAGAAATAGGCTGTGTTTCTATCGCCCCAAGAAATCCACTCCATCCTTGACTTTTAGTACCATAGGATTTCTTCTTAAGATAAAATAACTTCCAGCTCTGACTTAAGAGAAGCTTCTATATCAACAAGGCTTCCTAGATGAGTGTAGTTCCAATGCACACTGGATGCCCATCAATTTAGCAAGAATTCTACTTTTTCGTCTCTGTATATTTCCAAACACTTCTTTGTTCCAATGGCTTACCTCCCTCACAAAGTTATCAACCAGAGTAAGATAGTCATCGTTATTGTCCCAGTTACTTACAACAAAATTGTTAAATCTAGAGTCTATAAGCCAATGAGCTAGAAAATGAAATGACTTAGGCCCAATTGCCCGCACAACATCCCTTGCAAAATGTGCAAATACAGGATGACAATCATAACTTATTTTAGGGAGATGAAAAATTTAGGACTCAGGGAACTTTACCAACCATGTATTATTACAAAAAGCTCTATCTAGTATCTTAAGCAAATTACCTCTGCCCTACGTAAATTTGGGTCAATGGAAATGAATACCACATAAATGGTTCCTGTTATACCATCTCTTAAAATGTTGTCAAACACCTGTAGTATGAAGTGACTTGCCTCTCTTCTTAGAAGGATGAAAGATAATGTCAAAATCACCCTCATTAAGCCAAGACCCCGTAACCCTCTTAGTAGCTTTATCAAGCTCTTTCCTAAGAAAGTTACTGATCAAGGGAATGACGCTGGCGTAAACAGCAGTAAGCCAAGAAATAAAACCATGCTTATCAGAAACCCGAAGATCGACGAACTGTTTATGGTTAACTAAATTGTTCATATAAAAATTCTCGCTCCAAAGCAAAAAATACCATTAAAAAGACCCACTGTCTAAGTTATGTGAGATCTATCAAAACCACTTCAAAGAATAAAATCCTCAGTTTTCTTCCTACTGATTCGTGCTTCAAGAGAGCTACCATTAAAATGTTATATTTCTGAAAAAAATCCTTGAAAGACAAAAGATAGAGCACCTTGATAGTTCCAAAACATTATTAAAAAAATTCATTACAAGTAATCGGAAAAAGAGTGAAGGACCTTTACTTATCAAGCTTAGCAGTATGCTGCTCAAAATTTAACTGTTCCTCCTCATCCAAAGATCCAGCAGACTCCGATGAAAGGTCGTCGTCATCCCTATTCATGGCTATATAATCGCTATAATCTAAATCATTCTCCCCATCTATCATTACCCGATGCCTACCATCTGATGGGTCGCTATCAAACTTAGAGCCAAACTCATGTCCTTTGTTGGTTGGTAAATTGAATAAGAGATTAGACCTGGTGGCCTAAGTATTAATAGTATAAGTGGCAAAATGGGTAGCAAAAGAGATTACTAAGTGTTTTAAGGGGTCAAGGTTTAATTGGCTAAGTTGTTGTTTACTGGTTATTACCGTCGAACCCTGAGTTTGCGTGTGTTTGCGTGTGACTATTGGGTTTTACATGGCATTTGCCCTATGATTGACTTGAGGGTTAGCTTTTAAATGGGACATATTAGGCTGGTAATTAGGCATAATATTTAGGTTAGGATCTTGGTTACTGTTACCACGCAAGGATTGCGACATAAGGTGGTTGGATTTTTTTGTTTTGGTCTATTTAATAAAAGGTAAATTTGACATGCTTTCCCATGAATAATGGCTGGGAATATCATTGCTGATTACATTCACTTTTTACGGGATCCTTAGTAGCGAGAACAAAAAATTGAGATCTATCTTCCTCATTACCTTTTTAGAACTGAATAGTTTACTTGCCCACCTCAGTTTCCTTAAACTTCTTTGGCTTGCCTTTTTTAGTCATAATCATCCGTGGACCATACAGAGGAGTGGCCGTACAGTTGTCCATATGAGACAGCTCCACTGCTAGGTTGTCAACGTCACCATTCGTATGTTTGCGTGTGACTATTGGGTTTTACATGGCATTTGCCCTATGATTGACTTGAGGGTTAGCTTTTAAATGGGACATATTAGGCTGGTAATTAGGCATAATATTTAGGTTAGGATCTTAGTTACTGTTACCACGCAAGGATTGCGACATAAGGTGGTTGGATTTTTTTATTTTGGTCTATTTAATAAAAGGTAAATTTGACATGCTTTCCCATGAATAATGGCTGGGAATATCATTGCTGATTACATTCACTTTTTATGGGATCCTTAGTAGCGAGAACAAAAAATCGAGATCTATCGCCCTCATTACCTTTTTAGAACTGAATAGTATACTTGCCCACCTCAGTTTCCTTAAACTTCTTTGGCTTGCCTTTTTTAGTCATAATCATCCGTGGACCATACAGAGGAGTGGCCGTACAGTTGTCCATATGAGACAGCTCCACTGCTAGGTTGTCAACGTCACCATTCGTTTGGGCTGCCACTTGCCTATATTATTGATCACTAGTATTCTTTATCTTCATGCATTCACTAAGATCATGTCTATACTTCCTGCAACCAAAGCATATTGAGGGGAGACTCTCACACTCAATCCTCTGAATTTTTCCATCCAAAAGAATTGCAAAAGAAGAGGTTTATTTAGTACAACCTTTACAACAATACGCGTGAACTTGCCTCTCGTAGCAGATTCTGTATTATAGTCAATACACAAAACCTCTCTAATAACTTGCTACAACATTCTGAGAATCTGCTTATGATAATAATATAGCATGCCAGGCAAACGAATCCAAGCGATGATTGAATCAATTATTTTGAAAGAACTATCAAAGCTCGGGTGCCACTACTGAATAGTCAAATAATGTCCTAGTACGGTCTAAGGGCCTTGGGTTAGCACATATTGGGCATCAGTTTTCGTTTTAAAAATCATTTTAAAATGGACTAGGTAAAAATCATTTTAAAGATCAATCAACGTGAAGCCCTGCGACATTCTCCACAGGGTTTCCAATATGTCACATAGGGCTCTGTAACCAATGATATGACCAAGGAGTTTCACAATCACTGTAGTTTGCCATGGTTTCACAAGTTATCATGCACCTTTATTGAGAAAGAAATCGAAGGAATTTGGCCCTATTTGTCAATGACCACATCCTATACATCCAGATCCAAATCGTCCTCTCTTCTTGTCATCTCTTCCTCAGTTGCCATACGATCCTCTATTAACTTATCCTTGAATGATGTGGAGAGGGCGATATTATCAGTATTCTTATAGTTCTTAAACCTTGTTTTTTTTGTTGAACGGTCCTTTTCAATGGGAGGGGGAATGGCCTTCATGAGTCCCAAGTCTGGTTCCATCTCAATAGTTCTTTTGAATTTCTTTTTTTCGGAATTAAGATTTA
Source organism: Citropsis articulata (assembly GCA_030449925.1). Classification (NCBI taxonomy): domain Eukaryota; kingdom Viridiplantae; phylum Streptophyta; class Magnoliopsida; order Sapindales; family Rutaceae; genus Citropsis; species Citropsis articulata. The sequence continues at coordinate 7,603,237 of JASUUH010000080.1, read as the reverse complement.
TTTTGAGATGACTGTAGATGAAATACTGGGAGAAAGCAGTGAGGGCGGCAACAGTGTTAGGGGTTGGGGCCGGGCTGTGTGGAAGGAAGGAAAAAAAAACGCTTCCTTTTCGCACCATTACTTGGACTTAAGGGTGGCATTCTGAGTCAACTTTTGTTTATTCCATTCGATTTGATATGAATTAAATAGGTTTGGATTTGAAAAAAATAATTCATTTAATAAATGAGTGAATTTGATTTAATTTGATTTGGTAATTAAATGAGTTGAATTCAAGTTTGAAGGAGTTGATTAATTTATTTATTTATGATTCGTTTATAAATAGGTCATAAATGAATACACTTTATTCGTTTAAAATTCATTTGTTATTTATTTAATTAAAGTACTTATTTATCTTTAAATTTGTAAAAAAAAGTTAAAGTTTGAAGGCTAATGTAGTAATAATTATTTAGAATAAGACAAAATATATAAGTGAAAAGACATAGCCAGCCCTAACTCTTCTCTCAGGCTCTCAGCCCTCCCTTAGTCTCTTCTTTTGGTCTTTGTGTTAGAAAAGCAATTAACCAGCAACACAAATAAAGAAGTAACAAGAAGCAACACAAGATAAAGAATAAAATGAGAGAGCAATGTATTATAGAATGATTTTATTGATTCCAATTGTATGTACAAAACAAAGAGATGAGCTCTTCTTTTATAGTTATATAATCACCTCATAATATTAATGAAGAATTATGGATCATAATTCCTTGTGAAAGTGGGGGTTATAAAGAAACTAAAGGTTGCTAATGGGAGATAGTGGGGAGGCTAAGAGATATATATTATGAACATCCACATTTATTTTAATAAATTCATAACGCTTCTCCTTGGATGTTCATTACAAAGAATATGCCTCATTAGAACCTTTACTAACAAAAACCCTTAGGGAAAAATTAGTAAAGAAAAAAGAATACATTATTCATTGATGCCTTGGATAATTTTGGAGATATAGAGTTGCCTCATTAAAACCTTACTAGGAAAAACCCTATGGAATAAAAACCTAGTGAGGAAAAAGAGTACAACTTATAAGATTTCCTCCAAAATAAATTATGTTCCCCAATAGGTATACTCCCCCTCATCTTGGCATAGATTTTTCAAGATTTGGAGAAAAATCTTTGAGCTAACGCATCCCAATTTTGTATACCAACTTTTTTAATGTCGCCGTTGGTAAGGATTTTGTAAATAAATCAACAAGATTATCACTTGAGCGTATTTGTTGAATATCTATATCACTATTCTTTTGAAATTTATGCGTATAAAAGAATTTGGGTGAAATATGCTTGGTCGTATCACTTTTTATATAACCACCTTTAATTTGGACAATGCATGCTGCATTATCCTCATATAATATTGTGGGGTTATTCTTAATTGATGACAATCCACATGTTTCTCGAATATATTGTATCATTGATCTTAACCAAATGCACTCACGGCTTGCTTCATGAATAGCAAGTATTTCTGAATGATTTGAAGATGTTGTAACCATTGTTTATTTCATTGATGGCCATAACACAATACTGTTACCAGAGGTAAATAAATAACCCGTTTGAGAGTGGGCTTTAAGTGGATCAGAGAGATATTCAACATATGCATATCCAATTAGTGGTGACTTTGATCCATTTGGATAAAATAATCCAATGTCAATTGTTCAACGGAGATAACGAAATACATACTTTACACCATTCCAGGGTCTACGAGTTGGTGCAGAACTATATCTTTCTAATAAATTAACTGAAAATGCAATATCAGGTTGAGTACAATTTGCAAGATACATAAGTGCACCAATTGTACTTAAATATGGTACTTCAGTATCAAGAATTGCTTCGCCATCTTCTTTAGGACGAAATTGATCTTTTTCTACATCAAATGATCGCACCACCATTGGACTACTTAATGGATAGGCTTCATTCATATAAAAACGCTTCAAAAACTTTTTTAGTATATGTTGACTGATGTAAGAGTATTCCAGTTAGCAAAAACTCAATTTGTAAGCCAAGATAGAATCTTGTTTTTCCAATATCTTTTATTTCAAACTTATTTTTTAAACAAGAAGCTATTTTTTAAAGCTCTTCAGGAGTTCCAATAAGATTTAAATCATCAACATATACTGTAACTATTGCAAATCCAATTTCAGATTTTTAAATAAAAACACAATGGCAAATTAGGTTATTTACATATCCTTCTTTCAATAAATAGTTGCTCAAGTGATTGTACCACATACGCTCAAATTGTTTTAATCCATACAAGGATTGTTGTAGTTTCAAAGAATATAAACTACGAGCTTTTAATTTGTTTGGTTCTGGCATTTTAAATCCTTGGGGGATTTTCATGTAAATATCTGTATCAATAGAAACGTATAGATATGCAGTCACAATATCCATAAGAAGCATATTAAGCCTTTCAGTGGCTACGAGACTAACTAGAAAGCGAAATGTAATTGCATTCATAACAGGAGAATATGTCTCCTCATAATCAATACTAGGTCTTTGAGAAAAACCTTGTGCAACTAACCTTACTTTATATCTCACAATCTCGTTTTTCTCATTTTGTTTTCTAACGAATGCCCACTTATAATCAACAGGTTTGACATCTTCAGGTGTCAGAAGTACTGGTCCAAATACTTTACGTTTCGCAAGTGAATTTAGCTATGTTTGAATACTATCTTTCTACTTTGACCAATCATTTCTATGTCGACATTCTTCCATAGTTTTTGGGTCAGGATCCTCATCATCATTTATGATATTAAGAGCCACAATGAATGAAAAAAATATTATCAATAATTATTTCATTTCGATCCCAATATTTTTCTATACCAACAAAACTAATCATAATTTCATTATTTTGTTTCTCTTCAGGAGAAATTAATAGTTTCTCAGTTGTTGGCAAATTTTCTTCTTCTGGGTCAATGAGATGAATAATACTTGATTGATCAATCTTTGTTATTTGATTAGTAGGCAATGACTCTTCAGGAGTGCTAATTTCATTTTGTAACTTTTCTTGTGTTTTCCTCTTCCGGGGAATTCTGTCTTTTGAGCCAATTGGTCTTCCACGTTTCAAGCATACTTTACTTTCATTAGTTTTGTTGTGTTGTCCTTCAGGGATCTCAACACGTGCTAAGGCATTTTCAGCTGGAATATATGATTTTGTTATTTTTCTTGAATCAGTAAATGCATCAGGAATTTGATTTGTAATATTCTACAAGTGAATGATCCTTTGAACTTCAAGTTCAATTTAATTTGTATAAGGATAAAGATGAGATAATGATGATGCATGCTTGATTTAAACGTTTATTTTTTCTGAGGAAATGTTGGGACATAAATAGCACATCCAAAAATTTTCAAATGAGAAATATTTAGCTGTTGGCCAAAAAAAAGTTGTGAAGGTGAATATGTATGATAAAAACTTGGTCAAATGTGAATTAATGATTCACATTTAAGCTTGAAAACCATTTTCAGTTGCTTATGCAGTTAGAGATAGTATTGTGGGTCGAATGACACATGGAGCAGTATGAACGTGCAGTGTTAAGTACAACGCATGTTTTATGGGGCTGCGGCGACACGACAACAACATGTGGGTTAAGTCGGTTAAAGTTTTGGGCACCACAGGCCTTATGACCTGTTCTGATTAGAAGTGGACTAAGTACGACACCATGAAAAAACCTGTAATAAGCATGTTTTATTTTTAATGAAAGTCCCCAACATGAAAAAGACAAATTTGATCTAAGAATTAATGGTTGTGCAATTAATTGTAAACGTTTAATCAAAGATTCAGCTAAACCATTTTGTGTATGAGTGTGTGCAACAGAATACTCAACATCAATTCCAATAGACATACAATAATCACTAAAAGATTTAGATGTAAATTCACCAGCATTATCAAGTCTAACTTTTTTAATAGGAAAATCAGGAAGTTGTGCTCTTGATCTAATGATTTGAGCAAGAAATCTAGCAAATGCAACACTACGACTAGAAAGTAGAGAAACATATGACCATCTAATTGATGCATCTATTAAGACCAAGAAATAATGAAATGGCCCACAACTTGGATGTATAGGGCCACATATATCCCCTTGATTTCTTTCTAAAAATTTAAGAGATTCAAGACTTACTTTCATTAGGGACGGCCGAATTATTAATTTACCTTGAGAACAAGCAGCACATGGACTTTCAGTTGGTAAAAGAATCTTTTGGCTCTTTATTTGATGTCCCTGTGAATTTTTTTATAATACGACGCATCATGATTGATCTAGGATGCCCAAGTCAATCATGCCAAAGTTTAAAAATCTTTGGATCAGAAAATTCTGGTTCATTGTAAAATTTATCTCTATTGTTCTTATATTTGTATAATACAACCCAGAAGAAAGAGAAGGAAGTTTTTCCAATACATGCTTCTAGCATGAAATATTTGAAGTTATACAAAGAAATTCAGAATTACCTTCAGTAGATGTTTCAATGTGGTATCCATTTTGACGAATATCCTTGAAACTAAGCAAATTTCTGCTGGATCTGCTTGAGTATAAAGCATCATTTATTTGTAATTTTGTACCATTTGGTAACATGATATTAGCTCTTTCAGAGCCTTCAATTAAATTGGCAGAACCAGATATTGTAGTAACATTAGCCTTAGCTAATATTAAATTATGAAAATATTTTTTATTTCGTAGAATTGTGTTCGTTGTTGCACTATCCATCAAACATCCATTTTCATTATTCACCAAGTTATTGTTCAAATTCATTGTATATCTTCACACACAGATATAAAATAAGTCAATTGAATATGAAGAATATTCAAGTAGTATAAGGAAAACATTATAGAAAATGCTTTATTGAAGAAATTGAAAAATTACACACCAAATTCTCATAAAAACACTAAAAAACAATAAACACTCTTGCAACTTAAACACACCATAATCATAACTTAAACATACCATAATCAGAAGAAACACACCAAACTTCAAACGCACTAGTACTTATTTTAGAATTTAAACACCCTAAACTTTAAAAATAACATAAACTGTAGCACTTTTAATCGGTCTTCATATGTCCATCACCTATTAAATGATCAATTTTACAATTTGGATCTTTAAAAAAATCTGAAACATCCAAATGAGTTATATTAATTGGATCTTCATGATCCATGAAATTTATCTTAATTTCATTTCCTTTTGCCTTTTTAGAGGCTTGATAAAGATCAACTAAGTGTTTTGGCGTACGACAAACACGAGACCAATGCCCTTTCCTACCATATTTGAAGCAAACATTTTCATGATCCTTTGGAGATTTCTTTTGTGGATCGTTTTCTTGCTTCTCATAACTGTTATTCCACTTCGAGTGGTTTGGTTGAAATTTCTTGTTATAGCCACCATGACCTTGATTATTTTTGTAACCACGGCCTCGACCACGACCTCGATTAGCACTACGATTATTGGCTAAAGTACCATTCGCCTGTGATAGTACATGCATCCAAATGGATGAGACTGATGGTTTCTCAACAAAAGTTCATTATTTTTTTCAGCCACTAAAAGACATGAGATTAACTTAGAATACTTTCTGAATCTCCGCTCTCGATATTGCTGTTGCAGGAGCAAATTCGAAGCATGAAAAGTAGAAAATGTCTTTTCCAACAAATCTGCATCAGTAATCTCAACTCCACATAGTTTTAATTGAGAAACAGTTTTGAATAATACAGAATTGTATTGACTAATAGATTTAAAATCTTGTAATCGTAAGTGCATCCAATCATAACGAGCTTTTGGAAGTATAACAGTTTTTTTGTGATTAAATCTTTCATTAAGACATTCCCAAAGGATATATGGTTCTTTGACTATAAGATACTCACTTTTCAACTGTTCATGAAGATAGTGGCGAAGAAAAATCATCGCCTTGGCACGGTCTTGGGTTGATACATCATTATTTTCTTTAATAGTATCTCCAAGATTCATTGCATTAAGGTGGATTTCAGCATCCAAGACCCATGATAGATAATTATCGCCAAAGATATCAAGTGCCACAAACTCAAGTTTTGCAAGATTTGACATTTTCAGGAAGCTATAAAACAATATAAACAAAGATAAATAATTGATTCATTATTAACAAGTAAATATTAGATGTCATATAATCACTCTTGGTAATAAAATAATAAAGTTCTATAATAATTATATATCATACTAATCATGTCATAGAATTCATTTCAAATCTTATATCATCAATTATGCATATTTCAAGAAACATAATGAAGACAAGTAATATACATGCATCCTTAAGAAGTTAATCTTATACATGATAATAATAGATAATATAACATGTTATTAGTGATAAATAATTATAGTTATATAATAATTAAAATTGCTAGATATAAATTACGTAGTTCTCGTCGATAACGTCGGCCGATAACGTGTTAGAAAAGCAATTAGCCAGCAACACAAATAAAAAAGTAACAAGAAGCAACACAAGATAAAGAATAAAATGAGAGAGCAATGTATTATAGAGTAATTTTATTGATTCCAATTGTGTGTACAAAACAAAGAGATGAGCTATTCTTTTATAGTTACATAATCACCCCATAATATTAATGAAGAATTATGGATCATAATTTCTTGTGAGATAGTGGGGGTTATAAGGAAATTAAAGGTTGCTAATGGGAGATAGTGGGGAGGCTAAAAGATATATGTTATGAACATCCACATTTATTTTAATAAATTCATAACACTTTGCAATTTTTTTTTTTTTATAATTTCTCTTGTTCGGTTGATCCTAGGCTATGTTACTGGCTCGTCCATTACCCCAACTTGTTCGACCATTATTATCATTTGGATTACTACCAAAACAAGGTAAGATTGAAGTTTTCCCAGCAGCACCTTTACTTTTGTACATTCTTGTTTGAGGGATTTAAGGTTGTGGTTTTGCTCGCGTTTGTACATGTAAATGAATAATAACCAGGAAAACGGAAAAAAGAGTTTTTCACCTTTGGGGAGGAAAGAGGGAAAACATTAGGTACATTTTATAGCATTTTTTGTTGGGAAAATATCCACCGACCACCTGTTTTTTCCAACGTTTTCAAAAATACACAATTCTTTATTTTTTTGGCTGAATTCCACCTAAAGTTACAGTTCTTTGCACATTTACACTTCCATTTGAAGTCTGTTAAAAAAACTAACGAAATCTTAAATAAATGACTGTTTTGCCCCCCAAACGAAAATTATAATTTCACCCTAATTAAATACAAAAAAATAATTAGATTATTTTTTTATAATCTATAATATTTACTCTAAATAAATTAAAAGGATTTTTTATAAATTTTTTTATAGATTTGCCATGTAAAATCAATTTTATGATTGGATTAAATTAGATTATATTCGATTATATAATACTATTTTATATTTAGTACAATACCGAGTTGGGCTATATTAAATTATATTCAAATAAAATTAATACTTTTTAAGTTGACATTTAAATATAAGGGAGATTATTCAATTCGCTTTATGATTGGATTAAATTAGATTAGATATATAATAAGGAAAATTTTATTTTTAGAGTAAAATTTTTTTAAAAAAATTTATAAAAAATCCTTTTCATTTATTTAGAGTAGAAGTTATAGATTATAAAAAAAATAATCTGATTATTTTTTTGTATTTAATTAGGGTGAAATTATAATTTTCGTTTGGGGGGCAAAACAGTCATTTATTTAAGATTCCGTTAGTTTTTTTAACGGACTTCAAACGGAAGTGTAAAGGTGCAAAGAACTGTAACTTTAGGTGGAATTCAGTCAAAAAAATTAAGAATTGTGTATTTTTGAAAAAGTTGAAAAAAACAGGTGGTCGGTGGATATTTTCTCTTTTTTGTTTTAGGTCTTTTTGTGATGTTGGGGCTGTGTACATATGAATAAATGGTTTCTTGAGAAAGTTTTGGGCATACGTTTATAATTAATGGAAATGGTTTTGGATGAACTCTTCACCTAATATACAAAAACCACTCTCAATACTTTATATGAGGTTTTGTTGATTGTCTTAAGAAAAATGTTTAAGTTTCTGTTTTTACGTTTTTTCCTTTTCGTTGTTTGAAAATGGTACTTGGTTTTATTTTGTAATGTGCTTTATTTTGTAATGCGCTAATTGCCCTATAATCATCTCTTGAAAGTGGAAACGGTCGCATAAAAAACACTATTGGCGGCTCTGCCAATCATCTCCTGGAATCAGAAATGATACTTGGTTTTATCTTAATTATTTTTCTTGACTTTGTAGGTTTAATTATTACTTCCTTCAGTATACTACAAATTTACTATATATTTGATATTTTAAAATATTACAGTAACTCTTATTAGTGTTGCAGCATGTTAATATCACTACATTTACTTATTTATGTGTGGGATTCTTATTTTCAAAAGTGATGAAGACAAAATGAAAAGAATTAAAGAAATCACTTTGGTGTATAATATAAATTTTAATTATTTTTATTTATGTTATTTAAGAATTTGTAATTTAGTGTGTAGATGACTGTATATTTTAATCCTAAAATATAGTTTTGATTATTTCTTAATTTTTGTTTATTAATCATATTTAAAATCAAATTCATGTTCAACTGGATTCATTAAGGATTCATTTATTATAAGAAAAATAAATAGTAAATAAATCTAGATTCAATTCAAATTATTTATTGATTCTACCAAATGAATTAAATGAAGGGTCATTCTATAATGTCGTAACTAAATTTACGGTATTGATGCCGTAATGAACGTGGATCGTTAGATTTAAAAAAAATATCTACCATTAATTCTAAATAGTACCACACCAAGTAGTGTGTAATTACATTTTGTTCAAGTTCCAGTTACATTCGACAACCTTATGTGTGATTTACAAGTTTTATGTAATATTTATAAGTTAATGTTGATTTATAAGTTTTATGCAACATTTATAAGTTTTTGTTTTGTTTACAAGTTTTTCTTACAATTTACAACTCCAACATTAATTTACCAATTTTTTCATTAATTTACTAGTTTTATGTGTGGTTTACAAATTTTTTGTTTCATTTTACACTTAATGTCAATTTACAAGTTCTATGTCATTTTCTAATCCTGTGTGTGATTTACAAGTTTTATGTAACATTTACAAGTTAGTGTTGATTTACAAGTTTTATGCAATATTTACAAGTTTTTGTTTTGTTTTCAAGTTTTTCTTGCAATTTACAACTCCAACATTAATTTACCTATTTTCCCATTAATTTACTAATTTTATGTGTGGTTTACAAATTTTTTGTTTCATTTTACACTTAATGTCAATTTGTAAGTTCTATGTCATTTTCTAATCTTATGTGTGATTTACAAGTTTTATGTAATATTTATAAGTTAATATCGATTTACAAGTTTTATACACCATTTACAAGTTTTTGTTTTGTTTTCAAGTTCTTTTTGTAATTTACAACTCCAACATTAATTTATCTATTTTTCCATTAATTTACTAGTTTTATATATGGTTTACAAATTTTTTGTTTCATTTTACACTTGATGTCAATTTACTAGTGCTATGACATTTTTCTAATCTTATGTGTGATTTATAAGTTTTATGTAACATTTATAAATTGATGTTGATTTACAAGTTTTATGCAACATTTACAAGTTTATGTTTTGTTTACAACTCCTTCTTGCAATTTACAACTCCAACATTAATTTACCTATTTTCCCATTAATTTACTAGTGTTATGTATGATTTACAAATTTTTTGTTTCATGTTACACTTAATGTCAAGTTACTAGTTCTATATCATTTTTCTAATCTTATGTGTGATTTATAAGTTTTATGTAACATTTAGAAGTTAACGTTGATTTATAAGTTTTTGTTTTGTTTACACTCCTTCTTGTAATTTACAACTCCAACATTAATTTATGTGTGGTTTACCAATTTTATGTGTGGTTTACAAATTGTTTGTTTCATTTTACACTTAATATCAATTTACTAGTTCTATATCATTTTTCTAATCTTATGTGTGATTTACAAGTTGTATGTAACATTTAGAAGTTAACGTTGATTTACAAGTTTTTGTTTTGTTTACACTCCTTCTTGTAATTTACAACTCCAACATTAATTTACCTATATTTCCATTAATTTACTAGTTTTATGTGTGGTTTACAAATTTTTTAGTTCATTTTACACTTAATGTCAATTTTACAAGTTCTATGTCATTTCTCTAAATCTTATGTGTGATTTATAAGTTTCATATAATATTTACAAGTTTTTGTTTTGTTTACAACTCCTTCTTGCAATTTACAACACCAACATTAATTTACCTATTTTTTCATTAATTTATTAGTTTTATATGTAGTTTACAAATTTTTTATTTCATTTTATACTTAATGTCAATTTACAAGTTCTATGTCATTTTTCTAATCTTATGTGTAATTTACAAGTTTTATGTAACATGTACAAATTAATGTTGATTTACAAGTTTTATGCGACATTTACAAGTTTTTGTTTTGTTTACAAGTTTTTCTTGCAATTTACAACTCCAACATTAATTTACTTAATTTTCCATTAATTTACTAGTTTTATATGTGATTTACAAATATTTTGTTTCATTTTATGCTTAATGTCAATTTACAAGTTCTGTGTCATTTTTCTTAGTTTTTGTTTTGTTTACATTTTTTTCTTGCAATTTACAACTCCAACATTAATTTACTTTATTTTCCATCAATTTACTAGTTTTATATGTGGTTTACAAATTTATGAGTGTTATGTCATGTTTCTAGTCCTATGTATGGTTTACAATTTTTTTAGTTTCATTTCATAATTAATGTGAATTTATTCGCTTTATGTCATGTTTTATTTCATTTCATACTTAATGTGAATTTAATAGCTTTATGTTGTTTTGTTTAAGTTTTTGTATTTCTTCTAATTCTGAAGACCAATTTTCAACTCCAACATTAATTTACTTATTTTTCTGTCAAGCTATCGTATGTGTGGATTATAGTTTTTTTGTTTAATTTTTAATTAATGTTAATTTATAAGTTTTATGTCATTTTTCAAAGTTTTTTTTGCTTAATTTACAATTAATGTTAATTTACAACTCCAACATTAATTCGCTTCTTCGTCCAGTCCCTGTAACTGTGATAATAATGATAATAGTCAGCATACATTTGCATTTATTGGTATAATACAGGTGAAATGCAAGCTTCACTTACAGTTGCTCTAACAATTTTCTCTCGATGTGAATTCAAACTATGACTAGGTAAAGAGTCCTAAATTTCTACAGTTTGTGTTTAACAATCAACACCGCTAGATACCAAGATGCATAGCCATCATTTATAGGGACATAGATCTACATGAAAAATGCATAATTTTTAATAATTACCATTAAACGTCTTAAACAATGCCATGATTTATTATAATTTTGCATTTAATTTCTTACCTTTTCATATACTGCAAGTTCTGACATGTATTTATCTCGAATGTCATGATTTTTGACAAAGTCTTTGATACTTATTTTTTTTGCAAGTCATGTTTGACACTATTTTTTGCTCCAAAACTCATAAAATAAATACAAAAGTAGTATATTATCAACATATAGAGTCAACTGTCAATAAAAGAATTCACTGTATAACATTTACAACTTACCGAAAATATAGTGGGCAAATACCAATTATGCATTTCTAGGCTCGTTTTTGCACGTTCTTTGTTTGTCCAGTGGTTGACAAAACAATCTATGACCTAAGAATAGAGCCATTAAACAAAAAGACTGAAATACTTAGAAAGAAAATAGATAAATTGAATGATTAAACTAAATATAAGGAAGGTATGCTTACTGTGTCAATGATCCAAGTATTAGGAGCCAAAGAAAAGCCCATGTTGTCCAATTTTTTTTATTTATAGCACTGGTGTCTTTCAAGAAGTAATAAGGGGCTAAATTCAACCTCAATTTAGGAAAAATAACTGTAGTTATAGCAAACAAAACAAAGCTTCTTTTAAAGTCATCATTCACCTCGCTTTGATTCACCAATTTTTACTCTAAAGTTTTCAGCTTAATTCATCCACTGTCATCACAATATTCATCCTTCAATTTATCTATATCATCAATACCAAGATCCATATCAATGTCGACTCCCCTATCTTTTATTCCCATAATATACTCGAAATCTCGAGGTAACAGATTGATACTCTTATAATGCAAAAAAATACATGAAATAAATGGATCAAAATTTTTAACCAACCATGAACATAAATCTCGTTTCAGTCGACCACATTTTACGTGCATAAGACTTTCAAATCCTAACTCCACAACAGCCTTTTTTTTTATTTTGACTATTTTGCTACAAGTTTTGCAAAACGATCTGGAGCGCATCTAGTTTCCATGGCTTTCTGAGTTCTATTCACAAAATCATCTTCTTTGTCTTTATTTTGTGCTATATCACTGCCAACCGTTCTAAATTTAGCCTTCTCTTCTTCACTCAAAATTTTAAAACATTCCCCTAATTTAATTCTATCCTAAAAAATTAAAAAAATATGACAATAAGTTATTGCTTGTAACACCCCCCAAATTTTATGAAAATTAATTACACACCTACACTCACCACTTTTTTTCCTTGTTCCCGTAATATTTTTGTTTCTTGCTTGCTGCAGTCAATTAAATATTTTGAAAATGTTACAATTACCGTTAAATAATAAGTTATAGTAATTTTAAAATTACATTACCGTTAAATAAGTTTCCGGTCAATCAATATGTTGTCTCCGCAGTGGGCCACCACTATCAATAATTTTGGAAACTTCACACACTTGTAAACGCGGGCTTAAATGTCAACACGCCTAGACAGTTAATAGCAGGTAAGTTGAAAAAAAAAATGTAATAGAACTGTGGAAGGAGCAATTTTTTGGTTAGGTGCAAGATGAAATAAAAAAGATGGCAGGCAATTTCTTCACAAACGCTTACGATCGTTTTTAATTTGGGTCGCCAACTCGCCATGAATCCATGATTGAATTAGAATGTCTACAAAGAAAATCAATAAATAACAGTTTATATTTTTTGTCATCGAAATTTTTAAGTGAGAAAGATTTTTTTTTTTGGTTAATTAGGTTAGTATTTATGATTAATGAGTGACTCAGAGCTGTATTTTATGTTGAGTATCCATTCCATATTGAGAGGCTATAAGATTAAAATTGTTGTTAACTATTTCATCGACAAGAGAACACCCGACTATATTAAAAGGAGAAAGCCATAAGGCCTCCTTTATGAGAGAAAATGAATCTGACCAGTCTTTTTTACTTAAAAATTTCATATATAAAAACTTATTAATAAATGACATAATATACATAAAATGATACTCAATGATCTTTTACTAAAACTATAATTTACCAGCACAAGTGGTTTCCTTGATCTTCAATTCAAAAGTAAGTAGTTGAACGTGTTCTTGCTTCTGGTTTTTGATATCAGATATATAAATTGAAGTAATCGCGAGACAAGTAGCAAAACAAATAACGCACGGAAGATAATGGTTAACGGCTGAAGTTTAATTTAATTGCAGATATAAAGTCAATTAAGATTAATGGCAATGATTCAATTCCATGTGTGAAACGTGGGAGCATGCAGTCCATAAAATAATTCTTCTTTTTTTTTAAAAAACAAAAAATCGTGATGTTGAGAAGCATTACCCACTACATGTGAACAAAGCACAGGTTTTCCTCCAAAATATATAAATAGTTCGCATTCGAAATTTTAATATCACAATAATATTAATCATGATTCAAGTTGGTAATTAGGTCTACTTACAATTTTCTTTTCTTTTCTCTGATTTTCAATCTTTACCAGAAGGAAAACATTTAGTGATCCCCTTTATCAACTTGCTTTTGCTGACTTTCTTCCAGTAATAGAAGTGAAAAGAGAAACAGAGGCCAGCACCACTAAGTGTTACCAGACTCTATAAAGAAAAACTTCGTGTCCAGCAAAAAGAAGCCATCTTCTCGCAGTGTTGCCTCCTATTTAGTACATGCATATATAGATATCCGCATGCACATGCAGCGCATCAATCTAAAGTTTAAAAAACGGATTTAAAAACCTTCTTGAGTAGGAACTGTCTAATACTTCCTAAAATAATTAACCCTAAATAATTATCACCAAATCCAGATTTTATAAAACAGTTTTCAAACACGAACTGTCGGACCGAAACCACTTCACGAACACGAACCCAGCCCCTTCACCAACATGAACCGTTGTGGAGCTTCTTCTTTCTCGCTTCTTTTTGGCTTCAAACAGTTTTCATAGCGAAGATTGCAGTAAAAGAGGAACGATCGAGGAAACAAATTTTTAAATGTTTAACCGGTTGTAAACCTGCTAATGAAATTTTTTTAAATACTTTTATTATATTTTAATTATTATGTGCCGTTGATCTAATCCAATGGTCCATGTTTATTACGGTATCAATGCCGTAAATTATTTACTGCATTATAGAATTTTCCTTAAATGAATTAACCAAATGTTCGTTTAATAAATGAATAGAATCTGAATGTTCGTTTAATAAATGAATAGAACCCGAATCTTGAAATTTCAATTCTTTTAATAAGCGAATTGATTCCAAACAACAGAGTTTTAACCGAATTCGTTTAAGATATGAGTTTTAACGGAATTCGTTTAATAAATGAATAGAACCCGAATCTTGAAATTTCAATTCTTTTAATAAGCGAATTGATTCCAAACAACAGAGTTTTAACTGAATTCGTTTAGGATATGAGTTTTAACCGAATTCGTTTAAGATATAATTCGAATTTGATTTCAATTATTCGTTTTGTCGGCCCTACCTAAAGACTCTTCCATCTAATCCAATTAGATACCACCACGAATACAATTAGCACTGGATCAAGATTTCAAAAAATAAACCAGATAACCTAAAGTCAACAAGAGTAAATAATTCTGAATTATAACATCTAAATTGTTATTAGACTTTGTTTGGTGGAGTGGTTGGCGGTTCTGTGGGTGGTTCTAAACAGCATTGTTCTTTCATGCATTTATACCCAGTGATTAGGGGCCTTCTGCAGACGTCATACCTTGTGAGGTTCATTTACAGACGTGTCATAAAATTTAATGTAATAATATAAGTTTCATATATGTATATTTGATTGTAAATATCATATGTATTTCTGCTTATAAATAGCGATTGTAAATATCTGTATGTCAAGATAATTTGGTGTGTGTACAGTCATTAAAAAAAAAAAAAAAAACAAGAGTAAATAATTGAATTGATATCACGAGTAGGATCACAGACCATTCATGGCTTATTTATTTCTTTCTTATGATGCATTAAGCATCTATTGATTTATTATACATAGGACTTGCTCACGGTGCATGCAAGGAAGCAACTGAAGTGAGGCAGTTATATATCCTGCTTTAGTTCTGAGGTTCAGCCTCAGTTTGGGCATTGACCGCCTCACCGGCATAGGAACAACACCTGCAACCTCTTCCATAATAACCACGGCCACAGCAACCGTAGCGGCAATATCCTCCGCCGTTATGACCACGGCCACCTCCTCCATACCCACCACGTCCAGGATATCCTCCGTAGCCACCGCGGCCGCCACCTGGGTATCCACCATAGCCACCGCGGCCGCCACCTGGGTACCCTCCATATCCACCATTATACTTGGCATCATCTACTCCATTAGTCCCTCCATCTACCTCACCTGCATTCGTATTTATGGCCAATATGCATGTTAGCCAATTATCTTACTTAAATTTTAAAATAAAGTATGCATAACACTATTAATTTCCATTTTTTCTCAATCCATCGTTTTTGCCGTTTTGAAGGATAAAGCTCATTACGTTTTTTTTTTTTTATTTAAAAAATAAATTTTCACAACACATTCGAGTTTTAGCCAAAAAAAATAATACTAATAAATAAAATATTGATAGATGTATGTTACGTACCATTTTTCTGATCATCATTAGAAGTCTCAGCAAGATCTCTAGCTGCCACCTCTGAAGATATGAGAAGAACAATAGACACTAAAAGACCTAACATAAGGAAAACTTTAGGACCCATTTTTCAGGCAAGAGAAGAAAAGACAAGGAATGATATTATTTAGACTGGTGTGATGAAACTAGTGATACGGTATATCTGTATTTATAGGCTGATCGATGATGATAATAATAGAGGTGAGAATTTAAGCACGTAGACATAAATAAAAAAGTAGCATAATGCATGCAGTTGGTGGTTCGAGATTTGTCTGCAACGATCTATGTTCCTTCATCTTATCTGTAGAACTTAAATGCCAATTAATAATGGTTGCCTAGTGTCATAGCACAAAGTTTAGACGGGCTGACGGGAACTTTGAATTTTTTTAGTATAGACGATAAAGCTCTTAAGAAAATCAATAAGTAGGACATACGTACGTTGAGAAAAGTTAAGGCAGATCTACGTACGTGAGAAAAATCAAAGTAGATCTACTTTCCGACATTGAATTAATGTGCCGTCTGGGTCAACTAGGATAGGTAGTGAAGACCCCTCTTTTTTTTTTCTTCTTTTTTTAAAATTTATTTATTTTAAAAAATAATGATACACGCAAAACACACACACTTGGGTGTGGGTTCAGGGTCGGGTTTAAATTGGGCTAAATCATCTTTCCCATTTTAATATTTACTTTTCATTTTTAAAAGATAAATAAAGTGAATATTAATTTTTTAATTAACTCTTATTTCCTTTACTTTTTAAATTTTGTGACCAACAAAATAAATTACTTTCAAAATTACAACGAAGAGTACTCCTTCTTATTAATAATTGTACTGAATTCAAAAAATAAAACAGTAAAAAAGTGCTGCCGGCCGGTCAATCTGATATTAATGTTAACGGATTAGATCAACTGGGGCAGTTGATAGCTATTGAATGCTCTTTACATTTATATCTATTTGATTTTTTTTTTATTAGGAACGATATTGAGGTTTATTAAGAAAAAGAGGGAAGGAAAGATTACAAATTCATTCATATGAAGCCAAATAGAGACACAGACATTTTTTAACAAACGTTTATAAACTGAAACAAGAGGATCATCCCACTAATCATAAACATTAAAACTTAATTCCAAATTAGTAAGATTGTCAACCACTGAATTGTACTCCTTTAGATGTGTGAACTGGTAAAGTGCTTTTTATGAATTAATCTCAAATAATTTAGCCATCTGATATACAGATATGGTGGCGGCTGGAATCTAGTATTTGTAAGATAAGCTAAAGCCAAATATGAGTCACTTTCCAACCAAATGGACTTTAAAAATGGCATATATCTAATCCCTACACGTAAATATAAAGATATTTGATGGCCAAAAGGCTGCGCAAAACAACCTCAGAAAGCATCATTGAAACAAAACTCGGCACCATAAGCAGCAAGACCAGGGTTTCCCTTCACCAAACCGTCTGTGTTGATTTTAGTCCAAGGAGCTCTGGGTTAATGCCAAACGACTGAGATGATAGATGAGGATGGACGCTTGGCATAAAATAAATGCAAACTACAATTAATAGGCCAAGATGTATCACCACTTCGTGGACTAACCACACCGAAAAAGCTAAGGTGGCTATCAATTAGATTTTTTGCATGCTGAAATGGCAATGATCGATTCTGAAACCGAAGGCAATTTCGTGCTTTCCAAATATAGTAAATTGCAACATGGCAACAAAGTCTCTATAAATAATTAAGAAACACCGCCAGTGAAGGTAGTCTAGAAAATCAAATTCCTGGGAACATGAACATCCCCATTATTAGAAAATGACGATAAAAAGGGAGGCTAATCCAACCTCAAAGGTGCTGCCCATATGAGCATTCAAGAAATAAATGGGCTGCTGTTTCATCGTTAGAACCACAAAGTAAGACAGTCCAAACCATTGGAATGCCGTGATTCCAAATATTATCACCAGTGGACAGCGCTTATGGAATAGATGCCTGGTAAGTTTAGTGAACTACACTGGAATGTAGTGATCCCATGTAGTGATCCCATAGCAACTTACACTAAGGCTAGTTGCAATGGCTGATGATCCGCAAAGAAATCGTAAGAATTAGATAAACTCAAAGAACCATTACAGGAATGCATCTGAAGTAGCTTATTGGGTAAAGAGTCATTGGGAAGATAAACAGTCACTATTTCGTGCAATAATTGAGGGAACAAAGTGGCAACAGTGGCCTCCAAGTGTAAATTAGATTGACTCACTCAAGCATCTTTCTATAAATTAATAAAACAGCCGTCACCAACTTGCCATCTACAACCGCCACTAAAGAAGGCATCACTGATCTCAAACCATACCAAAGAGAAAAAGACTTGGAAGACATGACCATGAAGCAAGAGAAATTCAAATCTCTTTTTGACATAAGTCCTCCAGACAGAAGTGAAATCAACAATGGACCATGCAGTCTGCAGCAAAGCAGCACGGTTCAAAAGTAAAAGATTACGAATACCCGAATCATCTTCCTCCATAAGCGAACACTCCAGAGATCACGCAACCGTCACAAGTTTTTTCTAGTCACAAGAACCTGACAGAATAAAATTGTGAACCCATGCATTAAGGCGATGGAGCAGAGAAGAAGGCCATAAATAAACCATAAATGAATACAATAATAGGGAACCTAACATCATGAACCACCTGTAGTCGCCAAACGTAGAAAGCAATTTCCCTAGCGCCCTTCTAATCAGACTTTGGACCTTGTCCGTAATATTTTGAAAAAATTCACTCCGAGGATTGCCCTTGAGAATAGGCACAACAAGATAGGTAAAATGCACGGAGCCTTCTTGAAAACCAAGTAAGGAGCGAAGAAAAGCACGACGACGAGGGTCAGTTTGAGTACATAATAAGTGCTTTTTTCTGAATTTAACCCCCTGTTTCAAAGTAGAACTACAATCTTGAAGAAAGGCTAGCTGGTGTTAAATAGAGCTTGTTAGGAATTTCAGCTTCCTCCCAAGATCAGTCCAACCAATTTATCAAGCAATATATTAACAAAAGAAATTAAATAGAGAATATACCAATCACACAACACAAGATTTACGTGAAAAATTTTAAATTCAGAGAAAAATTACAGTCATTGTCAAAAGACAACTAGAAAAAGATATTCACTATGTAGAGAATTATTACAACCGCACTCTCAGAAATAATTTTCTCTCACCCAAGCCTCAAATACACTCAATTTCTCACTAAACTCTAGAAAACTTCACAAATCCCTCAGCTCTCTTTTTCTCACAAGAAAATAAATTTTTGCGATGCTTGAAAGTTATTGAGAACCTCTCATTTTATAGCAAAAAATGGCTATAAAATAATATTTTTTCCTTAAATTTCTTCATTCAAAGATTTGAATGTTAATATTCAAATTTTTGAACGTTGATTTTCAATTCCTAACTTTGGCAAGTGTTGCCATTGTTGACATTTCTCCTACTTAGAGATTTGATTGAGAATCAATCAATTTCCACACCCTCCTTATTGTCTTCACTTTAGTTAGAATTCTCAACATAGAGACTTTAGTTAGAATTCTCAACATAGAGAATTATCATACTCTACCATAAAGAGTATACCACTTAGAATAAATTATCAATTCCAAGAATTTTACAGTGGCACATATTAAAATATCATGTTGAAATTTATGGTGCAATTTTCATGTTGGCTTTCTTGGAAGTTCGTCAGCCATCGACATAAATTCCACCACACTCCCTGTATCAATGCCAATTACGCCTTGTGCGCAAATCTTGTGGACCCGCTAACAGTAACACATCCCTTTTCATGGCACCAGCGGTATACCATGAGGATATCGTCATCGTTTATTATACAACGGACCATCATCTCCCACGATGATGAGAGACTTACTATTAGCAATGCTATCAGCATCCGATCTGGAGCTACTTACCGATCCTGCTCCATTTCTATTATGACAATCCTTTTTTAGGTGCTTTGATTGTCTACACCCCTAGTAGACTCCCTTTTTCTTATATTTTTTTTTTCAATTCCCTACAACTGCCAAAGCTGAGACATATGTAGTTTCAGTACTTTCACCACTCAATCTTCTTTCTTCTGAGGGTAAAGTATTAGTAACTTTTTCAAGATCTACTGTCTCATTTTCATACATCAAAGTAGGTAATATGTGTTTGTAGGAAGTTGGAATTGACCATAGCAACCTAAACGCCTTGTCCTCATCTTCAATTTTAACTATAATGGCTTCTAGTTCTGACACAATACCATTGAAAACATTAAGGTGATCGAAAATTTTTGTACCTTTAGCTATTTACAGCGTGTGAAATCGTTCCTTCAGGTATAATCGATTTGAGATACTTTTTGTCTGATACAACTTTTCTAGCTTCTTCCAAAGTTCTTTTGCTGTAGGAATATTTCCTATATTTGCAAGAACATTCTTTGCTAGACACAGTCGTATAGCACTTACAGCTCTATCATCTAACTCTTTCAATCTTCATCGCTTATACTAACTTTTCCGGGGCCACTATTGGAAGCAGAGGATGGCTTCCCCTTCGATGTCTTATATAACCCAGATTAAATCAACACATCCTTAACTTGAATGTGCCATAAGCCAAAGTTGATTTTTCCATCAAATTTTTCTATTTTAAATTTCACTGGACTTGAAAATTTCAATCCTGACATTTTGTTTTGTCAACCATTCTTTGCTATTCACCATTTAACTATTTGATTGGTTTCATCGTTTCATGAACAAAGATCAGATACGTGAACAAGACTGCTACATGAACAATACCCCAACACCAAAACTTTAATCAATAGCTATGATACCACTGTTAGAAATTTGAACTTCCTCCCAAGATAACTCCAAGCAATTTGTCAAGTAACATATTAACAAGAAAAATTAAATAGAGAATACACGAATCACACAGTATAAAATTTAAGTGGAAAACTTCAAATCTGGAGAAATACCACAATCGTTATTAAAAGATAACTAGAGAAAAATATTCACTATGTGTAAAATTATTACAACTACACTCTTCGAAATAATTTTCTCTCATCCAAGTCTCAAATACACCCAATTTCTCACTAAACTTTAGAAAACTTCACAAATCCATCATCTCTCTTTCTCTCACAACAAAATGAATTTTGGAGATGCTTGAAACTTATGGAGAACCTCCCATTTCATAGCAAAAAAATGGCTATAAAATAATATTTTTTCCCTAAATTCTTCATTCAAAGATTTGAATATCAACGTTCAAATCTTTGAATGTTGATTTTCAATTCCCAACTTTGGCAAGTGTTGCCATTGTTGATAGAGCTAACATCACCCAGAATAAAAATTAAAAAGTCATTTGTGTATAATGCATGAGCGGAAACCACCCAATGCCTTGGAGTAGAAATAGAATAAAGCATCCCCTATGTAAATAAATAATAAAGGTCTCCACTTAAAACTTCCTCAACCTAAAAAATAGTGGAGAATACATATGATAACCTTGGTGGACACCACCTGAACAACTAAAGCACTGTGATCAGATTTGTTAATGGGGCATGCTGAAGAAAATTAAGGATTGTGTTGTGCAAATTTTATTGAACTCGCAAGCACACGAATCTATCGTAGAATAGATTAATGGTGACGAGTGTCGATTCCAAGAGGAAGTGGATTTTAATTTCTTGTAGAATTAATTTTCTTAAGTGTGTGGTTGGATTTATGGTGAAAGTAATTTAGACTATCCTAGAATTTAAATGGGAATGACGAGAATAAATTAAACTGGAAACTATTGAAATTCAAGTGCTTGGGTATCTAGACCGCATCACACGCTGGGCTAATTATTCATAATACCAATAAAATCATGAGAGGGGTTTCCACACCATGAACCACGCCAAATAAATATGGCAGGCTTATCGTGCTAAATAATAATAACATTGTACTAGGGTGTCAGTATGCATGTCTGACAAGATTATTATTATCGACGACAAATCAAACATCCACAAATAGAGGGGAAGAAAATAAATTTACCAAATTAAGCCCATGGAACATGTTGAGACTTCACCTTCAACCCAAGCTTAAAAGTAATTAGCTACAGATTTGAACTAGGGTAAAATGGGAATTTATTAAAATCGAAAATACAAGAAGAGAAGGAATTACAAAATCTAAGCAGAAATGAATTCGGGGATATCAAATTGGGGGAAAACCGTGTGAATCGCAAAATAGTATCGTGCAAAACCGGTTATCTTGTGCAAATAGTGGTCAAACTGTGTGTACTGTTCAAATAGTGGCTGTTGACTGTTGACTGATGACGTGGCGCAATCCTGAGCGTCCGAACTGTTTTTAATCCGATGGTCATGATTCACTCAATGTATTTATAAAAAGGGGGCTTCCCCCCCTAATTGGATATCCCTGAATTCATTTCTAAGCTTAGATTTTTGTAATTCTTTCTCCTTCTTGTATTTTCTATGTATTTTAATAAATTCCCATTTTACCCCTAGTAAAAAAATGAGTAGCTAATTTTCTTTTAAGCTTGGGTTGAAGGTGAAGTCTCAACATGTTCCATGGGCTTAATTTGGTAAATTTACTTTCTCTTCCCCTCTAATATTTGTGGTTGTTTTGACTTTTCGTCGACAAATAATAATAGTCTTGTTCAGAATCACCGGTTAAACCGCATCCTAGTACACAGGTTATTATTATTTGGCACGATGCCCTTAGCACCATATTTATTTTGAGTGGTTCATGAGGTAATCCCCTCATGATTTAATTGGTATTAATAAGGAATATTTAGCCCATGGAGTACGTTGATGCATCCGATACCCAAGTCCTTTATTTCAATAGTTTCCAGTTTAAGTTATTCCTGCCATTGTAATTTAAATTCTAGCATATTTTAAATTCCTTTCACCATAAATCCAACCAACCCAATTAAAGAAAATTAATTCTGCACACAATTAAAATCAACCTCCTCGTGGGATCGACACTCGTCACCATTAATCTATTCTACAATAGATTCGTGCGCTTGCGAGTTCAATAAAATTTGCACAACAAGTTTTTGGCACCGTTGCCGGGGAGGTAAGTATTTTAATTCGTAGAAGTAGTTTTTTTTTTCTTAATATTTATTTTTTTAGTTGTTTTCTTGTATTTTTTTTTTCCTTGTCTCATTAAAAAAAAAAAAATTAGATTAGAATTTTATTTCTCTCTCTCTTCTTTAAATTTGTGTAATTTAATTTTCCTATTATTTTGATTGTAAATTTTTTTTAATTTTATCTTGTTATCTTTCTTTGTTATTTATTTTATTTTTAGTAATATTTGTTTCACGTAATTTTTTTCTTATAGCAATTAAGTGTGTTTCATAGTAAAGTTGTAATAACGTACAAGGTTAGTATCATAATTTCTCCTTCTTCGTTATTTTTATTTGTTTTGCTTTTATTTATTTTGTTCTTTGTATGCATGGTCGAAGGTCATTATCACCTAATCTTGAGCCTTTAGACCTTGAATTAGAAAAAACACTTCGCACACATAAACACACCGCATTTAAAAAGAAATTTGACATGGATTTACAAAACCAACAACCAGAACCACAGGAGAGGCCATTTAAGGACTATTTTAGTCCCTTAGCTAATTTGAGCACATCATGCATCGACACCAAATGTAGTCGCTAGAGTTTTGAATTAAAACCTAGTGTGCTAAATTGTCTCCTACATTTTATGGCCTAGAAAATGAGGACCCATATAATCATCTCGAATGATTTCCATGCTATCTCGCCGACTTTTAAATATGAGAATTTTTCAGATGATGATGTTAAACTCGATTATTCCCATTTTCTTTAAAGGATAGAGCTCGCTCATGGTTTAATACATTGCCTCGCTAATAGCATTACATCATGGGAACAAATGGTAACTAAATTTTAAATAAATATTTCACTCATAAAACCAATGCTATTCGCAGGAAATTTTAAATTTACTCAAAGAGACGACGAGCAATTTTTCGAAGCATGGGAGCGATTCAATGGGCTACTCTTGAAGTGTCCACATCATGGGTACGAGAAATGGCACCAATGCCAATACTTTTGGAGGGATTATTGCCACATGTGCAAGAATGGCTAATGGCGACCAGTGGAGGAGAGTTAATGTCCAAACAAGATCGTAGATTTGGGAATTCTTCCAGCCAATCGGATAATTCCCAACAACGAGTCGATCACTCGTAAATACCGTGAGAATTAAGGAGTTAATGAGGTTCACGCTAGTCAAGCTCGTGAATTAAAGAAGTCAAAGAGATGGTCAAGGCCTTTCTCGATTTAATAGCATCATTAACGACCAACTCAATGTAACCACATGACCACGACTCATATTCAAATCAAGTCAATGCCATATGAGTCATGAGAAACCATCAAATTACAACCCATACTCCAACACATACAACCCCGACGGAGAGACCACCCAATTTTTCATGGTCTCAAGGATTCCAACAAAATGAACCAACAGCCCACCTCCACCAATTCCTCAAATTCAAATTTCTCAAGCCTCTCACCACCATTTAGACCATACAATCAAAACCCAAACCACTCTCAACCTGCACTATGGAGGATACATTCCAAATTTCAAGAATTCTACTCATTCTAGAATCGAGCAACAGTAACCGCACCATTGATGAACCGCGAATGAGATGAGGGCGTTTCAACTCACAAGCCCAATCAATTTCAAATCTCGAGAAATGGTGGACAACTTGCTTCTTCAGTTCAAACTCTTGACAATGACCGCTGAGAAAGGTAAATTCCAAGTCAACCAAAGGTTTCAACCCTAAAGCAAAGGAATGAAGCAAGTTCCAGCTCACCACAAGTATGGAGAGGTCAAAGCTATCATGACCTAAGAAAAGGGAAAGAAATCAATAACAAAGTGGAGATGCCAAAATCAACTCAGATTGTACCTGTGAATACTGAGGACCCATCACCAGAGGAGAAAGAAGAAACCAACTCACGAGAATACATTCCTAAAGCTCCATTTCCTCAGAGGTTAGCTAAGGGGAAGAAAGGAAAATCCACAGGTGAGATTTTTGAAATCTTCAAACAAAAGTGTGTTAACATCCCTTTGCTTCAGTTTATAAAACAAGTGCCATCGTATGCCAAGTTTCTTAAAGATCTATGCACTAAAAAGAGAAATATTCATGTTCAGAAAAAGGCCTTTTTAACAGAAAATGTTAGTTCTATACTCCAATATAAAATGCCTCTAAAATTCAAAGATCCAGGCTCCCCCACTATCTCATGTAGTATGTGGAACCACACAATCGAGAATGCTTTGTTGGATTTAGAGCCAGTGTAAACTGTTGCCTTATTCTCAGATTTGTGAAACTTGGACCTGGAGAATTACACCCAACTCAGGGTGTTACATGCAGATCGTCCACAAAATACCTCGTGGTATTGTGGAAGACGTGCTTATTCGTGTAGACAAGTTTTATTTTCCGTTGATTTCATTGTAATTGACACTCAACCAAGACAGATTCAAAGCACATCCCCATTATCCTAGGTCCGACCTTTTCTTGGCAACCGCCGATGCTCACATTCAATGCGTAATCGAAATATGCGCTTGTCCTTTGGCAATATGACCATGGAGCTCAATATTTTCAACATTGCCAAACAACCTCACAATGGATGATGGAATTGTTGATGGATTTAATAAACATCGCTGATAATAATTTTCTCACAAACTTTAGTGATGACCCTTTACAAACATGTTTAACTCCACTTTGGTTTGATTTTGACATTGATGATCAATCGATGAGGTCAATACACTACTTGACTCAAAGACCATCCATGGACACAAATAAATGGAAGTCAAGAGTTGAACAACTAGTGCCATCGTAAAAGTGAACTCAGCCCATCATCGTAATCACCACCAAACTCGAGCATCGTATGCATCGGGCCATCAAGAAATTCAATTTTGACATGCAACAATGTCGGTTCAAAAGAAGATTACACTGGCCAAGATTTACAAGCAACGAATAAAAGTCTTCACGACAAGAAAATTATGAGAAAATCAATTACGAGGAAATCTTTCACCTGTGTCGAAAGTGCTTTTATTAAATTCTTGCTTGCACCCATTCCTGTAAGTCACGCTCGATGGTTCGCCCATTTGTTGTTCACACTGTTTTTCCACATGGGGCAATTGAAATTAAGGATCCAAAGAACGGCGTTACTTTTAAAGTTAATGGTCAAAGATTAAAGCCATATCTAGAATACCAACCACATGGAGAGAAGAGTGAAATAAATCTGAGTGACCCACCAAGTTTAAATTGAGTTTTTTCTTTTCTTTTCGGTAATTTGATTTGATTCTTTTCTTTCTTTTGATTGTTCTTTTGCTCATTGAAATTATTTTTGTTTAAGTGTGTTTGTTTAACCATTATAGTTTTCTCTTATCATTTTAATCATGAGACAAGACTTTCAGACACGATTAGAACACTTCAACGTATCCAAACTCATCTCAGAAAGCAGATACGATTTTGTAAATTTCATCCTATCTGGGATCTACAACCGCCAGAGTTAGTATTCCACGTTAAAGATCTAGAAAGACAACTCACAGAAATAGAGGATGGAATTTTTGATCTGGAATTGGAGCTTGAGGTAATTCGATAAGAGGACGATTTTAATTTGCTTTGTGTGTTTTAATTTATTTTTCCGTTTGTGTGTTTTAGTTTGCTTTGTGTGTTTAAGTTTGTCACCCCGAAGAGGCGGATAACTGTGCATTCCGTGACAATCAAGTCTACATTTCAGCTTTCCCACAATAACCGAGTATTCGAGACGAAGGCATGGACAGAGATAGATTTTAGCAAAGCTTCACAAACGATTCCTTCGCCTCGTAATGCACTCTTTTCAATCTATAAAGCCCGATCCGAACGCACGCGATTGCTTATGAAGAATGGCATACCACGACATCCGCCGGTTAATCGAGGCCAAAGTACGCTATGTGTGAGTTGCCTCCAAATTTATTGCATATATGCCTGGTTGTGGTAAAGGAAATTACGCAAGAAAACGACGAGCTAAAAGACTTTCGTTGTTTGTCATAAGTGTGCCGTGAACGATATGCAATAAAAACCATGTTCTTGTGAATGGTGTCCGATAACATGTGGAAGATAAGATTAAATTCATTAGTGGATGGCTTGAATAAAGAGTCATCGATAATATCCTTTGTCTTTCAAACGCATCCCAAAGGATACGCATAAAGAGCGATTCTCGCTATGGCCATTATTCGAAAAGAACGCACGATACGCCTCGAATCGACTATAAACGACTCGCTTTGCCGCTTGTAAGAAAACCGATGGGAAGCCTCATCCTCACCCATGTAGGGCGTTCAAGCCGCTTCGACGAAACCGTAGGAAGATGTGAGCCAATCGCAACTACCGTAGATATCCTTTTTACTTTCATCGTTGTTTTACTTTCATCGTTATTTTACCATCGCATTATTGCTTGTAATAATTTTTTCTTGTTATCATTGTTTTGCTTTTCCTTTATCGCTTTCTTTTTGACTCTCGAGCCATGTGCCTTAGTGTTAATTGACATTGACATAATGCCTCATACACAACCGCGACCCGCTGTCACCAAGGTTCTTAAATATAATTTTTGTCATGCACTCACAAGTTGTTTTCGAGCAAGATCTAATGGCGCCTACTCCCAAAGAAACAATTCAAGAACATTTGTGTACTCGGATTTAACTATGGCAAACATAAAGAGTTCGCTGAGGCACCATGATCTTGGTCAAGAATAGCAGAGAGAAAACTGCATCAGCGTGGACGGAGGTGACCGAGGGTTATCCAAATGGTCTCAAGTCGCTTATATCGAGGGAGCCAAGTGTTAGGCATCATCCCAACAATCCTAAAACCTTGGTGTTTGTCTAACTCATCAACCTGGAGAAGAGTTAGTTGTCTCGTATGCAAGAACGCATAACCGAAATGTTAAATCATGCCGATGCTTTTATTTTCCTTCCGTGAGATCTTGCAACTCTAGAGGCACTAATCACATTAGCATCTGGGCCCATCTCGAACATCCACCGTAAACCCATCGGTTTGTTAAATGTCAATAATTTTTATGATGGCTTTATCGCATTTCTTAACCATGCAAAAAACCTATTTCATTCCTTCTTCGCTTAAAAAATATTTATTTGTGCACATATCGCTAATGAGCTACTTGATCCGTTATGTTTATCAATCGTAGATGATCCTGTGACCGTTGTTGGAATGTTCAAATAATGATGGTAATAAAGTAGCAGAAGTTAAGTACAAATTAGATTTAACTCTCCGCTTGTAAATATTTTCTTCTCAGGTTGCACTACCTGTGATGTCTTCTAAACTCTACTTCTTTCCTTTCAAACATTGAGGACAATGTTTCATTCAGGTTGGGGGGAGGGAATAGTTGACAATTGTGGAATATTGGTTAAGTTTTTACTAATTTTTTGTTGTAGAACTAACCATTTTGAGTAGAAGATGGCTGAATATGGAGTGTAGTTACTCTAGAAACGCATCTTCTTAGTAAAAAAAAAAATTATTATTATGTTTTTCCTAACTTTTCTTTTTGACTTCTCCTTTATAAATATATGTTTTCAAGTTTTAAGTCAAGATGAATATGGAGTGTAGTGACTCTAGAAACGCATCTTCTTTAAAAAAAAAAAAAAATTCAGACATTTTTCTTTAATTTTTCTACATGTATGTTTTCTTTTTATGTTTAGAATAGGTTGGGGGGTAGAATTTCGTAAAAAAAAAAAAATTATTTGGTAATTTTGTGTGAGTTTTTTATATTGGATGATATAATGACTTTTGAATTTTAGTATTTGTATTATCTTTGGTCTTGAGTGATGTTACACCATGTCATATTCTATATGTCACGTTGGGACAACATGAGTTGCTCAAGGAATGCATATGTCAAAATAAATTCCAAGTGAGTTTTGAGCCTATTAATTTTTCTTGAGAGTAACCCTTTTGCCCATTATTCATGCAAATTTTAGCAGCTTTATTATTTTATACATGATCTCTAGATTTCTTTAAGTCAACCCTTTAAAAAAAAAAATGTGTTGTCAGATCTAAAGTGCCCACCTAACTCGTAGATATGTAATATTATTTATAGATCTAAGAGACGATGGAAGGCCATCTTTAATCCGTTTGAGCCTTTCAAGCCATCCCTATTGTAAAATATCCATAGTTATCCATTTTGAGCCTAAAAAAAAAAAAAAGAAAGAAAAAAAAAAAAAGCTTTTTCTTTGTTAACTTATCATCCTGACCCACTCCAATTTGGAGTATTACCCGATATAATACAAGTTTCATCACCTATTCATGTTTGAGAAAAAGGATAAATAATTATTTTGTTCAATAAAGTTGTGCCATATAAAAAAAAAAATTTCAAAAAGAAAAAAAAAAGAAAAAAAAAGAGAAAAAAAAAGGATATACAATAGCAATAAATAAGCAAAACGCATCTTGTAATATTTTCCCTATTTTCCTTTCTTTGTTAAGCCATGTCCCTAGCCTACGTTACGTCCTAATAAAAGTCCTTCTTGATTTTAGAGAACTATAGTCTGAAGTAAAAGCTAGTTATATGGGCTATTAAGATGTAGTGATGCATTAAAAAAAAAAAAAATTGGGTTGACTAGTAATTTATTTGAGGTCGTATTATTTCTAAGTTCGGGCATATTTCTTTCATCTTGGTGAGAGTGTGTGGTATGTCTATATTATTTTCTCTCAATTCACCATTCATTGAAGTGACAATTTTTATTGGGTTTAATTTCTTTTTGAGAGTGTCACTACTACAGGTGAGATTTTGGTGTTTGAAATGTTATTCTTGAAAGTGGCCTGATTACTATAGTCTACTGGACTGAGGCATGTGGATTGTTGATGTGGCTATGATATTTCTTTAGACTGGAGATAATACTTGTACTTTTCTTTGATTGCTATCATTAATCTGATTGAATAAACACGTATGTTTAAAAAAAAAAAAAATTGGTTTTGAATTTTATCTTCGCTTTATTTGCTAGGGACTAGCAATAAGCTGGTTGGGGGGTGTGTTGAGTGTTAGAAAGTGTATATTTATAAAGGAGAAAATCGCCATTTTACACTTCAAGTCTCACTAACATTGCTATTTTTATTTATTTAAGTATTTTGTTATTTAATTACGTGTGTTTCATTATAATTAGTTATTTTATGTATTTTAGGGGTATCACGATCATTTCACAATGAACGGGTGATCGACAAAGAAACGGACGCACATTTGAACTCGTGACGATCGAAAACCTTAGAAGGAGCATAAAAGGAAAATATCATCGTCACATATACGGAACTATTCATACGTATAAGATCGTTTCATTATACCGTATAAATAGATATCGTGCAAAAACCGATTTATCGGCAAATAGTGGTCAAACCGTGAATCGTAAATAGTATTACTGCAAAAACCGGTTTATCAGGTAAATAGTGGTCAAACCGTGGAATCGCGTAAATAGTATCGTTTCAAATAGTGGTCTGATTGTTGATCGATGACGCGTAATCCTCGAAAGCGCCCAAACTGCTTTTAATCCGATGGTCATGATTCACTAATGTATTTATAAAAAGGGGCTTCTCAATTTGATATCCTCAATTCATTTCTAAGCTTAGATTTTGTAATTCCTTCTTTCTTGTATTTTCTACGTATTTTAATAAATTCCATTTTACCCTAGTTCAAATATGAGTAGCTAATTTACTTTTAAGCTTAGGGTTGAAGGTGAAGTCTCAACATGTTCCATGGGCTTTATTTGGTAAATTTATTTTCTTTTCCCTCTAATATTTGTGGTTGTTTTGACTTTTTCGTCGACAAATAATAATAGTCTTGTTCAGATACCTGTTAAACCCAAGACCCTAGTACAAGGTTATTATTATTTGGCACGATAAGCCCTTAGCACCATATTTATTTGAGCGTGGTTCATGAGGTGTGGAATCCCCCCTCATAATTTAATTGGTATTAATAAGGAATATTTAGCCCATGGAGCATGTTGATGCAGATCCGGATACCCAAGTCCTTTATTTCAATAGTTTCCAGTTTAAGTTATTCCTGCCATTGTAATTTAAATTCTAGCATATTTTAAATTCCTTTCACCATAAATCCAACCAACCCAATTAAAGAAAATTAATTCTGCACACAATTAAAATCAACCTCCTCGTGGGATCGACACTCGTCACCATTGATCTATTCTACAATAGATTCGTGCGCTTGCGAGTTCAATAAAATTTGCACAACAACACTCTCACAAAGAAATTAAATCTAATAAAAATTGTCACTACAATAAATGGTAAATTGAGAGAAAATAATAAAGAAATATCACACACTCTCACCAAGATGAAAAGAATATGCCCACAGCTTAGAAATAATACGATCTCAAATAAAATACTAGTCAGCCCAATTTATTCTTTTTTTTTCTTTTTCTTTTTTTTAATGCATCACTACATCTTAATAGCCCATATAACTAGCTTTTACTTCAGACTATAGTTCCCTAAAATCAAGAAGGACTTTTATTAGAACGTAACGTAGGCTAGGGAAATGGCTAACAAAGAAGGGGAGATAGAGAAAACAAAAAATACATGTTTGAGAATAAATAGAGATCTTTTGAAAATTAAAAGGTGCATTTTGCTTATTTATTATTATTGTATTTCTTTTTTTTTCTTTTTTTTTTCTTTGTATGGCACAACTTTGCTGAACAAAATAATTATTTTATTTTTTTTCTCAAACATGAACAGGTGATGGAACCTGTAATCATCGGGTAATACTCCAAATTGGAGTGGGTCAGGATGATAAGTTAACAAAGAAAATTCTTTTTTTTTTTCAATAAAAGGCTCAAAAGGGCTAACTATGGATATTTGATAACAGGGATGGCTTGAAAGGCTCAAACGGGTCAAAGATGGCCTTCTATCATCTTTTAAGGCTCTAAATAATCTTCAATATCTACTAGTTAAGTGGACCTTCAGATGTAGCAACACATTTTTTTTTTAGAGGGTTGACTTAAAAGAAATCTAGAGATCATACATAAAATAATAATCTGCTAAGCTATATAAAGAATAGGCAAAAAGGGTTACTCTCCAAGAAAAATAGTAGGCTCAAAAACTCACTTGGAATTTATTATGACATGTGCATTCCTTCAAGCAACTCATATTTGTCTCCAACATCAGCATGTAGAATAGCAAACATTGTGTAACGTTACTCAAGACTAAAGATAATACAAATACTAAAATTCAAAAGTCATCATGTCATCCAATAAACTCACACAAAATTTAAAATATTTTTTTTTATTTTTAATGACATTCTTCCCCCCAACCTATTCTAAACATGAAAAGAAAACATATATGCAGAAAGATGAAAAATGATGCAGAAAAATTAATTAGATGATAGAAAAGAAAAATGTCTGATTTTTTTTTTACTAAGAAGATGCGTTTCTAGAGTCACTACACTCCATATTCAGCTATTTTCGACTCAAAAACTTTGAAAATGTATATTTATAAAGGAAAAGTCAAAAAGAAAAAGTTAGAAAGAACACACTGAAAATAAGATAATTTTTTTTTTGTTTTTAACTTTCAAACTAAGAATGAAATGATAAGGGAAAAATGTAATGGGTACTGTCTCATGATTGAAATGATAAGGGAAAAATGTAATGGGTAAACAAGCACCCTTACGCAAAAATAATTTCAATCGACAAAAGAATAATAAAAAGAAATAAAAGAAATAAATCAAATCAAATCACCGAAAAAAAAAAGCCTCAATTTAAACTTGGTGGGTCACTCAGATGTATTTCGTTATCCTCCCCATATGGTTGGTACTCTAGATATGGCTTTAATCTTTGACCATTAACTTTAAAAGTGACGTCGTTCTTTGGATCCTTAAATTCAATTGCCCCATGTGGAAAAACAGTGTGAACAATAAATGGGCCAGACCATTGAGAACGTAACTTACCTGGGAATAGATGCAAGTGAGAATTGAATAAAAGCACTTTCTGACCTGGAGTGAAAGATTTTTCTCATAATTTGCTTGTTGTGAAAGACTTTTATTCGTTGCTTGTAAATCTTGGCATTTTCGTACATGTCATTACGAATTTCTTCAAGTTCTGCCAGCTGTAATCTTCTTTCCGAGCCAGCTTGCTGCATATCAAAATTGAATTTCTTGATGGCCCAGGACGCACGATGTTCGAGTTCCACAGGTAGGTGGCAAGCTTTTCCATACGCTAGTCTGTAGGGTGACATTCCAATTGGAGTTTTGAAAGCTGTTCTATATGCCCATAATACATCATCGAGCCTCAACGACCAATCTTTTCTGTCGGGCCTCACCGTCTTTTCTAAAATGTGCTTTATTTCTCGATTGGAGATCTCAACTTGCCACTGGTTTGCGGATGATATGGGGTCGCCACTTTATGAGTGATGGAATACTTTGTCAAAAGTGCTTTGAATGATTTATTGCAAAAGTGGCACCACCATCACTGATTATTGCTCGAGGGAATCCAAAGCGTGAAACTATGTTGCTTTTCAAAAATCCTATTAGCACCTTGTGATCGTTGGTCCTACATGGAATTGCCTCTACCCATTTCGAAACATAGTTAATAGCAACCAGTATGTATTGATGGCCAAAAGATGGGGGAAATGGTCCCATGAAATTGATACCCCATACATAAAAAATTTCAACCACTAAAATTGGGTTTCATGACATCATATTCCTTCGTGTTATGCTCCCCATTCGTTGACACCTATCACATGAAGAACAAAAAGTGTAAGCATCTTGAAATATAGTTGGCTAATAGAAACCACATTGTAAAATTTTAGTAGCTGTTTTTTTAGCGCTGAAATGGCCTCCACAAGCTTGTTCATGGCAGAAAGAAAGAATGTTTTGAAATTTATTCTCTGGGACACATCATCTAACAATTTGATCTGCACAATACTTGAATAGATAAGGATCATCCCAAAAGAAATTCTTTATTTCTGCAAAGAATTTGGCCTTGTCCTGCTTAGTCCAATGCTCTGAAAGTTGACCTGTAACAAGATAATTAACAATATCAGCATACCATGGTACTACTTCCACACTCATTAATTGTTTATCAGGAAATGACTCATTCCAAGGTAATGGTTCTATAGTTGTATCAAAATAGAGACAAGAAAGATATTCAGCCACAACATTTTCTGTTCCTTTCTTATCTTTGAATTCTAAGTCAAATTCCTGCAAAAGTAACACCCAACGAATTAGTTTAGCTTTTGCATCTTTCTTTGTGAGAAGATATTTAAGAGCAGCATGATATGTGAATACAATTATTTTACAACCAATGAGATAAGATTGAAATTTCTCTAGTGCAAACACTACTGCTAGCATTTCTTTTTCAGTAGTTGAATAATTCAACTGTGCATCATTCAATGTCGTACTAGCATAGTAAATAACATGAGGAATTCGATCAACTCTTTGTCCTAATACTGCTCCTATTGCATAATCAGATGCATCACACATAAGCTCAAATGGTAAGTTCCAATTTGGGGGCTGAATGATGGGTGATGATGTTAACAACTGTTTTATCTTTTCAAATGTCACAAGGCATGAATCATCAAAGACAAAAAGTACATCTTTAGCAAGTAGATTGTATAAAGATCTAGAAACTTTGCTAAAATCTTTAATGAAACGTCAATAAAAACAAGCATGCCCAAGGAAAGATCTTACTTCTCTAACTGTTTTAGGTGGAAGAAGATTGGAAATAAGGTCCACCTTGGCTTTATCAACCTCAATGCCTTTACTCGAAATGATGTGACCAAGAACAATACCTTGTTTTACTATAAAATGACATTTCTCCCAATTCAGGACTAAATTCTTCTCGATACATGTCTGCAGAACTAGTGTTAGATAATGTAAACATTGATTAAATGAATCACCAAAAATAGAAAAATCATCCATAAAGACCTCAAGGAATCGT
This sequence comes from Citropsis articulata, assembly GCA_030449925.1. NCBI lineage: Eukaryota > Viridiplantae > Streptophyta > Magnoliopsida > Sapindales > Rutaceae > Citropsis > Citropsis articulata. The sequence continues at coordinate 7,568,373 of JASUUH010000080.1, read as the reverse complement.
TCAACCATATCAGAAAAAATGCTCAACATGCATCGTTGAAATGTAGCAGGTGCATCACATAATCCAAATGGCATTCTCCTATATGCAAAAGTAGCAAAAGGACAAGTGAAGATGGTCTTCTCTTGATCTTTTAGTCCTATGGGAATCTGATCGTATCTTGAGTAGCCATCTAGAAAGCAATAAAATTCATGACCTGCTAATCTATCAAGCATTTGATCAATAAATGGTAAAGGAAAATGATATTTACGTATGACAGAATTTAACTTCCTATAATCAATGCATACACTTCATCCTGTAGTTACTCTAGTGGACACTAATTCATTATTAGCATTGGTAACTACTGTGACTCCTGACTTTTTAGGGACAACTTGTACATGATTGACCCATGAACTATCAGAAATTGGGTAAATGATACATGCATCTAATAGCTTAAGAACTTCAGTTCTAACAACCTCTTTCATGTTAGGATTTAACCGACGTTGCATTTCTCTCGTAGGTCTCGCATTTTCGTCAAGGTGAATGTAATGCATACAGTCTACTGAGTTTATACCTTTTATGTCTGCGATGGTCCATCCTAACGCTCCTCTGTGCTCTTTTAAAACTTCCAACAACTTACTTTTTTGTTCGTCATTGAGGGAGGAAGAAATGATTACTGGCAGAGTGCTTTCTTCTCCCAGAAACGCATATTCTAAAGTGCTGGGCAATGGTTTGGGCTCGAGTTTTGGTGGTGATTCTGATGATAGGCTGAGTTTCTTTTCTTATGGCACTAGTTGTTTAACTCTTGACTTCCATTTATTTGTGTCCATAGATGGTGTTAAGTCAGGTAGGGCGTTGACTTCATCGACTGATCTGTCAATATCAAAATTTAAAGCAAAGTGAGTTAAACATGTTTGTAAAGGGTCATCACTAAGGTTTGAAAGAAAATTATTATCAACTAATGTTTTTATTAAATCCACATCAATAATTCCATCATCTGTATTGCGAGGTTGTTTGGCAATGTTGAAGATATTAAGCTCCATGGTCATATTGCCAAATGACAACTGCATATTTTCAGTCTTGCATTGAATGTGAGCATCGGCAGTTGCCAAGAAAAGTCGGCCCAAAATAATGGGAATGTGCTTCTTTGAATCCTGCACTGGTTGAGTGTCAATTACAATGAAATCAACAAAAAAATAAAACTTGTCTACCTGAATAAGCACGTCCTCCACAATACCACGAGGTACTTTCGTGGACCGATCTGCAAGCTGTAACACCACTGGAGTTGGGTGTAATTCTCCCAGTCCAAGTTTCACAAATACAGAGTAAGGCAACAAATTTACACTAGCTCCTAAATCCAACAAAACATTCTCAATTGTGTGGTTCCCTATACTACATAAGATAAATGGGAGCTGGGACTTTCAGATTTGTAGGCATCTTACGCTGAGTATAATCCAACATTTTCTGTTAAAAATGCCTTTTTCTGAACATGAATGTTTCTCTTTTTAGTGTAAAGGTCTTTAAGAAACTTGGCATAAGATGGCACTTATTTTATAGCATCTAACAAAGGGATGTTAACACTTACCTGTTTAAAGATTTCAAAAATCTCACATGTGGATTTTTCTTTCTTCCCTTTAGCTAATCTCTGAGGAAATAGAGCTTTAGAAACGTATTCTCGTGAGTTGGTTTCCTCTTTCTCCTTTGATGATGAGTCCTTAGTATTCACAGGTACAATCTGAGTTGATTTTGTTACTGGCATCTCCATTTTATTGTCGACTTCTTTCCCTTTTCGCAAGGTCATGATAGCTTTGACCTCTCCACGTCACGCGGTAACCGGTACTTGCTTACGCATCGCTTTAGGTTAGTAATCGTTGACTTGGAAATTTTTCTTTCTCAACGGTCATTGCCAAGGTTTGAACTGCAGAAGCAAGCTGTCCCACCATTTTCTCGAGGTTTGAAACTGATTGGGCTTGTGAGTTGAAGCCCGCTCTCATCTCCTTTCGCAGTTCATCAATGGTGCGGTTCTGTTGCTCGATTCTGGAATGAGTAGAATTCTTGAAATTCTGAAACGTATCCTCCCATTGTTTGGGTTGAGAGTGGCTTTGGTTTTGATTGTATGGTCTAAATGGTGGCTGAAAGGCTTGAGAAATTTGAGAAATTGGTTGCATTGGTAGAGGTGGAGCTGTTGGTCCATTTTGTTAGAATCCTTGAGACCATGAAAAATTAGGGTGGTCTCTCCATCCAGGGTTATATGTGTTGGAGTAAGGGCTATAGCTTGATGGTTTTCTCATGACTCCTATGGCATTGGCTTGATCTGAATATGAGTCATGGTCATGTGGTTCTGTTGAGTTGGCAGTCGTTAATGATGATATTTGTCGAGAAAGGCCTTCATCCATCTCTTTGACTTCTTTAATTCCCAAGCTTGACTCGCCAACATGAACCTCATTTACTTCCTTAATTCTGCTGGTATTTCTGAGTGATCGATTCCGTTGTTGAGAATTATCTGATTGGCGCTGGAAGAAATCCCAAATCTCTGATGCACTTTTTGACATTAGCTCTCCTCCACTGGTCGCTTGCACATGTGGTAATAATCCCTCCAAAAAGTATTAGCATCGGTGCCATTTCTCGTACCCATGATGTGGACACTTCAAAAGTAGCCCATTGAATTGCTCCCATGTCTCGAAAAACTGCTCGTCATCTCTCTGGGTAAATTCTGAAATTTCCTTGCGAATAGCATTGGTTTTATGAATTGGGAAATATTTATTCAAAAAGTTTATTACCATTTGTTCCCATGATGAAATGCTGTTAGCAAGCACTGTATTAAGCCATGAACGAGCTTTATCCTTTATAGAAAATGAGAATAATTTGAGTTTAACATCATCATCTAAAAAATTCTCGTATCTAAAAGTTTGACAAATAGTATGAAAATCGTTCAGGTGATTATATGAATCCTTATTTTCTAGGCCGTAGAATGTTGGGAGACAATTTAGCACACTAGGTTTTAATTCAAAACTCCTAGCAGCTACATTTGGATACCTTATGCATGATGTGCTCAAATTAGCTAAGGGACTAAAATAGTCCTTAAATGGCCTCTCATGTGGCTCTGGTTGATTTTGCAAATCCATTTCAATTTTCTTTTTAAATGCAACGTGTTTGTGTGTGCGAAGTGTTTTTTCCAATTCAAGGTCTAAAGGCTCAAGATTAGGTGATAATGACCTTCGACCATGCATGCAAAGAACAAAAATGAATGAAAACAAAACAAAAAAAAATGCGAAGAAAACTAATAAAAATAAAGAAGAGGGAGAAATTACGATACTGACCTTGTCACGTTGTTATAATCTTACTATGAAAACACACTCAATTACTATAAGAAAAGAAATTACGTGAAACAAATATTAACTAAAATTAAAATAAATTACAAAGAAAAATAACATAAGAATTAAATTACATAAATTTAAAGAAGAAAAAGAAATGAAATTCTAACCTTAAAATATAGATTCACTTTTTTTTTAATTAAGAAAAATAAAATTACAAGAAAGCAACTAAAAAAAATTAATTCTATGAATTAAAATACTTACCTCTCCGGCAACGGCGCCAAAAACTTGTTGTGAAAATTTTATTGAACTCGCAAGCGCACGAATCTATTATAGAATAGATTAATAGTGACGAGTGTCGATCCCACGAGAAGCTGGATTTTAATTGCTTGTAGAATTAATTTTCTTAAGTGGGTGGTTGAATTTATGGTGAAAGTAATTTAGACTATCCAAGAATTTAAATGGGAATGGCGAGACTAAATTAAACTGGAAACTATTGAAATTCAAGTGCTTAGGTATCTGGATCTGCATCAACATGCTCCATGGGCTAATTATTCCTTATTAATACCAATTAAATCATGAGGGGGGTTTCCACACCTCATGAACCAGACTCAAATAAATATGGTGCTGATGGCTTATCGTGCCAAATAATAATAACCTTGTACTAGGTGCTTTAACTGTATGATTCTAGACAAGATTATTATTATTTGTCAACGACAAGTCAAAACATCCACAAATATTAAAGGGGAGGAGAAAATAAATTTACCAAATTAAGCCTATGGAATATGTTGAGACTTTACCTTCAACCCAAGCTTGAAAGAAAATTAGCTACTCATTTTTTAACTAGAGGTAAAATAGAAATTTATTAAAATACGTAAAAAATACAAGATGGAGAAGGAATTACAAAAAACTAAGCTCAAAAATGGATTTAGGGGCATCCAATTAGGGGGGGAGAGCCCTCTTTTTATAGATACATTGAGTGAATCATAGACATCGGATTAAAAATAATTCGGACGCTTAGGATTGTACCACGTCATCAGTCAACCGCACGCGTTGCACAGTATACGGTTTGAACAGTAACGCGGTTTGCACAGTAATGCGGTTTGAATAGTAATAATCCCATGTATGTGCATGCACCGTACGCATGATTTTTGATCCACTGAAATACTGTCACGTTATCCATCAACAGTACATAAGAATTTTAGTCTAATAGGATCGTGACACATCATCGATCAATACCACATCATCAGTCAACGCAACATAAGCAACCAAATGCCACATCTTTCTCCAATCAAGTGCTGCCACGTCATCGGTCGATGCACATCAACGGTTAATGCCACGTCATCGGACCGTATATGTGAACAGTGTCATGAACAGTAACATGAACAGTGCCGTACATATGAACAGTTCCGTATATGTGAACAATGACATTTTTCCTTTTATGCTCCTCCTAAAGTTTTTGACTGTCCTGAGTTCAAAAGTGATGTCCGTTTTGCTGTCTGATCACTCGTTCATTGTGAAATAATCATGATGCCCCTAAAATATATAAAATACTTAATTATAACAAAACACATGACGGAGGTTGTCGAAGCTCCTCAAAAACAAATGCTGATTCACCTAAATAGAATTGTAGAAATGGTGAGACCAGGTCGAATCCCTAGGGAACTATGTATTTAATCTCTCAAAGTCTAAAACAATTAATTTTCCAAGAAAAATTAATATTTCAAGATTCTGCCCAAAACCGGATAACCGGTTTCTTCAAAACGGTAAGCCGCTTATTTTCTGGGAGAAATCCGGATGACCGGATGTGGAAACCGGATGTCCGTTTGTGTGTTGTGATGTTTCTGGAACTGAACCGGATAACCGGTTGGAGAAAATCCGGAAATCCGGTTGTGGTCTGTAACTTTCCTGGTGTGATTCGGCTAACCGGATAGGGAACCGCAGAGACCGGTTAATGATGGTAACAATTCCTAAGCTAATCGGACAACCGGTTGGTGAAACCGGAAAGCCGCTTTCGCTCTCCTGCTCGACTTGATTCGCTAGCCGGATGAGTGAAACCGGATGGTCAATTCGTTGTTCTCTCCTTTCTTGCTATCCGGACAATGGATGAGGTAGAACCTGAAAGCCGGTTAGTGCTTCTGGTTGTCACAAACCAGTTGGGTTAGGTAAACCGGTTAGCTTTTCCGGGTTTTGGGTTTGTTCTTTGTAACAAGAAATTAATAAAACAAAATAAACTAAAATAAAACAAGATTTAAAATTAAGAGAATATCAATCTTACCAAGCTTCCAATCCAAGGGTATCAATTCCATCCAATTGCAATTTTGATCATAGGCTTAAATATAAATTACTCAATCCAAGAACTTAGTCTACTTAATCTAAAAAGCCGTAGAAAGTAATTATTCTCCTAATACATTGACTCAAACAATCGCCTAAATCCAAACTTATCACCAATTTAACGGGCATCATCGCTCCATATCAAATTTAGTGATAGCATTAATAATAGTGAGAATGACTAAAACACGATGACTTAATTCTGTTTACTCCATTTTAAGCAATTTGTATTTTTATTCCCTAGAGCCTATCATGCAAGCTATGTAATTGCGGCCAATCAATATACACACACGAGCCAACTCCTTGCTACTCAATTCAATCATTCATGACAATTACGGATCACAAACTCAAGACTAGCGATAGAAAAATAAATATTGAATTAAGGCGTCAACTCAATCAATATAAATAATTCATAGATAATGAGAACAAGAAAATAAAAATTACTTGGATTAAAGAAATTCTTGTTAAGTTCAAAGCCTCACAAAACTACAACTGGAATTTGATTAACCCCTGGACCGGAATTAAAAGCTTAGCCACTCATGGTGGCTAAACAAAACAAAAGATGTTTGAGAAGAAAACTAATTGCAGCCGCTTGTTGACTTCTCCTCCCGTCCAACTCCTCTTCACTTGTGTCCCTTGGCTCACGCCCCTTGCTCTTCCTTTTATAATATTGCTAGCTTTCCTTTTCTTACTTGGTTTCCTCTTCTTGCGGCTTTTCTAATCCTTCTTGGCTTCTTCTCCTCTTAATGCTAGGAAACCGTCTCCTTCAAGTCAACGGTCAGCCCACGATTGCAAAGCCCAAATAAAGCCCTTATTATCCACTTTTTATCTTAATCTCCATGCTTTGGCTCCTAGATCAAATCAAACATAATTTACACAATTTAGCACGAGATCAATCAAAATACGAGGGAATTAAATAAAATATAATATGACTATTTATGACCTATCAAATTCCCCCACACCTAAACCATGCTTGTCCTCAAGCATATCTTAAATCATCATACCAATCCTCCCTTTCAACTTCTTTCAAACCATTCAATATCTAAGAATACCAATAAAGCTAAGCACACATCAATGAGTCAAATCATAGTGACAATCTAGAGAATAAGCATTCATAGGATAGAATTTGTAACAAAAACATAAGCATCTCATCGATCTATCAAAATCAAATGCAGCAAGACTTAACACCCTCGCATGGTTTCGCTCAATGCTCTCAAAGTGTTTAGGGTGCGTGTTTTACTCTCAAAATCAAAGCATAGCATGTCATTACCATAGGCTTGCAAATGATTTAAATCTCCACCACTGCATATGAATATGATGCAAAAATCAAAGGGACTTTACAAGGGTTGAAATGGGGCTTAGGTAAAGGTATGGTAAAAGGAAAATTGAAGGGTTTAACGATCAAGACAAAGAGTTAGTTACATGCATGATTATGATACCTCATAAAATAAACAAACATACTTCTAGAATGATGAAATTTATCCCCACATTTAAGCACTTAAAATACTTGGAGAAACAATTTAATAATTCAATTGCTTTTGCAAATAATTCTCCAATCATCCAATCAAGGGAATAAATTTCACAACAGATTTTTTTTTCTTTTTTTCTTTTTTTTCGTTTTTTTTTTTTTTTTTTTTTTTTTTTTATCATGCAATTATTTCACTCTTGTCTTGATATGGTAGAAAGAAAACAAGGATAACAAACAAGAAGGCTTTGGGTTAAATAATGTGTTTGAAACAAATGAAAGGGAAAAATAGGCTCAAAGGGGCTAACTAGGGGAAAATAAAAGGTGGGTCTTTTAGAGTCTAAGAATTGGTTGAACCTAATTGCCCTTATCACACTTAAGCATCAATTCAAAATGTGGTCTCAACATATATTCATAAGCAAGTTCTAGAATAAACACACTAAGTTTGATACACTCAACAAAAATAAAAGGAGCAAAAATGTAATGAATTGCTCTTAGGCTCAAAAGCTCACTAGAGTGTTTATTTTGCATCAAGCCTTGTGCACTTTTCAATTAACAATTTAATTCGACACTATCGAAAATTTTAAAGAAAAACACTATTCATGCTTACCTCTTTCATGCATTAAAACTCAAAACAAAGATGTATCCCTAGCTTACAAGGTATTCAAAGATATTGGGAAGACTTAAAGCACAAAATTTTTTATTTTTAAGAACATTGCCAAAATCCTCCCCCACACCTAAATAATACATTGTCCTCAATGTATTAACAAGTAAATGGCTCACAAAAAATAATAATGATAATGAAAAGTAAATGAGAAGGGAAGAAGAAACTCCCCTGAATGTGAGCGGTGTGGACTCGAATGATCTAGGGAGAGGGTTCCAAGGAAAGCTGAAAAATGGCGTGAGCACGATTTATTGAGGTTAATCTCCTTCATCAAGAACATCTGGAGGCTTAAAATAAAATCAACGAAAGTAAAGAAAACTAAATATAATAAAGAAATGAAAATTCAAAAGCGAGAATACAGAAAATATTTGGGTTGCCTCCCAATAGCGCCTTTGTTTTATGTCTTTGGCTAGACACAAGCAGTTTAATAATTCATCCAATGCCTTTTAAATTAGATTGTGCATTTAATTTTAACTCATTCCCAACACTTCCTTGGGCAAAAAACATCCGCATAATAGGGTTAATAAGATCCACGTAAAATACCGAATGTTCATCAAGAGGGTGTTTTACAAAGATCAAATATGTTAAACTTAACAATCTCTCCATCAAACTCGATGCAGAGTACCTCATCTACATCAATTTTTGTTTTGGCGCCATGAAAGGTCTTCCTAATAAAATCAAGCGGATTTTCAAGAAAATTACCTTCCATCTCTAAGATGTAAAATCTACAGAAATATAAGCTCATTAACCCGCACCAAAACATCTTCTACAATCCCAAGCGTGAATATAAGAACGTCAGCCAATCAATAACTACATCGCTTGCAAGTCATTCAACTTTAAATCTTGGTAAATGTAAATGGCATGACATTAATCAAGCTCCTAAATCTAGCATAGCATGCTCAACTTTCTTTTCACCAATTACACAAGGTAATGTAAACATACCGATCCTTGCATTTTTCTCGCATATTCTTTTGTAACATCACGACACATTCTTACTTACCTCAACCTTCCCTTTTCTTTCATCTTCCTCTTGTTGGTACACAACTCTTTCAAGAACTTTGCATATTCGGGGATTTGTTTGATCGCATCCAACAAGGGGGATGTTAATTTGCACTTTCCTAAACGTGTCCGTAATCTCCTTTCTTCTTCGTTTTAGCAACACCTAGGAAAAGGAGGTGTAGCGCAAGATGAAAGAGATAAGGGAGGATCAATTTTACCCCACGCTTGTTTTGGGAGGAGCTGCCTTCATCTCCCTTGGCCATTTCAGCTTCTTTAAAGGTGGAGTTGATCCCAGGGATTTCTTTTCCGCTCAGCGAAATTGTACTACAATTCTCCTCGGGTTGATTTCCAAGGTAATTTTCAGAATTTTGAGCTTCCAACTTGCTAACGGACGTGGCTAATTGAGTGATTGCCCAAATTCGATGCTTGTCCTTGTTTCCTGAAGTCAAGAGTAGCAAGATTCTTAACAATATCTTCCAAAGACATACCGAGTTGGAGCTCGAGTTTGGGGATTGGAGGTGGTCTAGTGAAGTTCAAAAGATGGCCTTGTTGTCCTCCTTGGTTTCCATAGCTAAAGTTAGGATGATCCCTCCATCCGTGATCAGTGATTCGGTCAGGATCATACTTTCAGGCGTGCTCAGAAACCCATTTATAGCATTGGCTTGTGTGGAGTCTTGTTGCAACGTAGGCACATATCAGGGTGCCCACGTGAGCATATCCCACACGCTTTCACCGCTTGCACCGCCTCACGCCCATTTGACGAACCAAAGCGCTTAAATCAGAAATTTGATTTTAAGGTCACTTACCTCGTTAACGTGTTTCGATAGATCCTCCTCCCGCCTTGTACCAAATTGTTGAGAAGTTTCAGCCATGTTTGAAATCAATTGTTTGGCCGCTTCCTGCCTTGTTCACTAAAGCTCCACCATCACATCAATCATACTCCTATCCATCGCAATAATCCTCGTAAATATTGACGAGGAGTTGATCCGAAATTACGGTGGGAAAGCTAGCACATAATCTTTTGAATCGTTCCCAATATTCGTACAGCGTCTCCCTAGTGATTTGTGTGATACCATAAATCTCCTTCCTAATACTAGCAGCTCGTGAGGCAGGAAAGAATTTCTCCAGAAATAGCCTCTTCATCTCATTCCATGTGGTGATATGACGGAGTTGTCGAAGCTCCTCAAAAACAAATACTGATTCACCTAAATAATATTGTAGAAATGGTGAGACCAGGTCGAATCCCTAGGGAACTATGTATTTAATTTCTCAAAGTCTAAAACAAATTAATTTTCCAAAGATTTATAAGTTCTCGCCACGAACCGGATAGTTGCTTGCAAACCTGATAACCGTTGTCGCTTGAATGATTTCGTGAGCTATCCGCTAATCGGATAAGCGGAACCGCATTGCCAGCTCAGGACACTTCGGATTTATTCGGACAACCGGATAAGGGATCCTAACATCAATTTCGCTTTATGCTTCGAATTGAACCGATAACCGGTTGAGAAAATCCGAACCGCTTGTCTTTCTTCTGCTCGACTTGATTCGCTAACCGGCTGGGGAAACCGGAACCGCTCGAGTCAAGAATTGGGCGCGATCCGCTAACCGGCTGAGGGAAAATCCTAAGACCGAATGTTGCTTGCGACGGATCTCGAAAGATTCTTGACAATTACATCGAGATCCCAAGACCGAATGCGGCCGTGATGATTTGCGATCCGGTCACCGGTTTGGTGAAATCCCAGACCGGCCAGACTTGATGAAATTTCGAGCTAATCTTTGCGGAGGAAAACCCAGAGACCGCTTTGGCGAGTCTTCCTTTCTCGACGTTATCCTGACAAATGGAAATGGAACCTAAGACCGTTAGCCAATCTCTTTTCTGAGCTTATTCGACTTCCTAAGAGAAACCCAGAAGTCCGCTTGTCGCCTCCTGATTCGACACAAACGGTAGTCGACAGTGATAACCGTGATCCGCTTATCGGGTTTTAATGGTTTTTTAACGAGAATTTGATAAAAACAAATAAAAATAAAATAAAAATTAAATAAAACAAGATGTAAAATTAAACAGGGAAAAATCAATCTTACCAAGCTTCCAATCCAAGGGTCAATTCCATCCAATTGCAATTTTGATCATAGGCACAAATATAAATTACTCAATCCAAGAACTTAGTCTACTTAATCGGAATCCCGCAGAAAGTAATTATTCTCCTAATGTAATAGACTCAAACAATCGCTTAAATCAATTCTTACCATTAATTCAACCGGCATCATCGCTCCATATCGAATTAAATGATAGCATTAAGATTAATGAGAATGACTAAAACAAGATCAATTATTTCAGATTGCTCCAATTCAATCAATTTGTATTTTTATTTCAGAGCCTATCATGCAAGCTATGTAATTGTGGCCATCAATATACACACACATGAGCCAACTCCTTGCTACTCAATTCAATCATTCATGACAATTACGGATCACAAACTCATGACTAGCGATAGAAAATAAATTCAATTAAGGCCAACTCAATCAATATAAATAATTCATAGAATAAGAACAAGAAAATAAAAATTACTTGGATCAAGAAATTCTTGTTAAGTTCAAAGCCTCACAAAACTACAACTGAATTTGATTAACCCTCGACCGAATTAAAATCTTAGCCACTCATGGTGGCCAAACAAAACAAAAAGTCTCACGCAAAGAATGTGCTATTGAAAAAGTTTCACGCCTGCTCAAGCCTTTTATAATTGTTGCCTTTGCTCCTTCCTTTTGCTCTTGGCTTCTCTTTGCTAGCTTTTCTAATCCTTCTTGGATTCTTCTTCCTCTTGTACATGAGACCAAATCCTTCTCCAATTTTGATCAAAACCCACTCCTTCAGAAAAGGTCAGCCCACGTTTGCAAAGCCCAAATTAAGTCCTTTTTATCCAAATTTCATCATAATATTCAGGATTCATCTCCTAAATCAATTCAAATATAATTTCCACGAATTAGCACAAAATAAATCAAAATACGAGGGAATTAAACTAAATATAATATGACTATTTATAACCTATCAAATTCCCCCACACCTAAACCATGCTTGTCCTCAAGCATATCTCAAATCGACATACCAATCTTCCCTTTAGCCCATTCAATATCCAAGAATACCAATAAAGCTAAACACACATCAATGAGTCAAATCATAGTGACAATCTAGAGAATAAGCATTCATAGGATAGAATTTGTAACCAAAAACATAAGCATCTTATCAATTCATCAAAATCAAATGCAGCAAGACTTAACACCCTCGCATGGTTTCGCTCAATGCTCTCAAAGTGTTTAGGGTGCGTGTTTTACTCTCAAAATCAAAGCATAGCATGTTATTACCATAAGCTTGCAAATGAATTAAATCTCCACCACTGCATATGAATATGATGCAAAAATCAAAGGGACTTTACAAGGGTTGAAATGGGGCTTAGGTAAAGGTATGGTAAAAGGAAAATTGAAGGGTTTAACGATCAAGACAAAGAGTTAGTTACATGCATGATTTGGATAATAGACAAAATAAACAAACATACTTCTAGAATGATGAAATTTATCCCCACATTTAAGTACTTAAAACACTTGGAGAAACAACTTGATAATTCAATTGCTTTTGCAAATAATTCTCCAATCATCCAATTAAGGGAATAAATTTCTCAACAGAATTTTTTTCTTTTTCTTCTTTTTTTTTCTTTTTCGTTTTTTTTTTTCGTTTTTTTTTTTTTTTTTTTTTTTAGAATTGCTTTTCTTTCATCATGCCATTACTTCACTCTTGTCTTGATAGGGTAGAAAGAAAACATGGATAACAAACAAAAAGGCTTGTGGTTAAATAATGTGTTAGAAACAAATGAAAGGGAAAAATAGGCTCAAAGGGGCTAACTAGGGGAAAATAAAAGGTGGGTATTTTAGAGTTTAAGCATTGGTTGAACCTAATTGCCCTTATCACACTTAAGCATCAATTCAAAAATGTGGTCTCAACATACATTCATAAGCAAGTTCTAGAATAAACACACTAAGTTTGATACACTCAATCAAAAAAATAAAAGGAGCAAAATGTAATAAGTTGCTCTTAGGCTCAAAAGCTCACTAGAGTGTCTATTTTGCATCAAGTCTTGTGCACTTTTCAATCAACAAATTAATGCGACACCATCGAAAACTTTAAAGAAAAACACTATTCATGCTTACCTCTTTCATGCATTAAAACTCAAAACAAAGATGTATCCCTAGCTTACAAGGTATTCAAAGATATTGAGAAGACTTAAAGCATAAAAATTTAAAAAAATTTTAAGAACAATTTAAAAGCATGCCAAAATCCTCCCCCACACCTAAATAATACATTGTCCTCAATGTATCAACAAGTAAATAGCTCACAAAAAATAATAATGATAATGAAAAAGTAAATGAGAAGGAGAAAGAAACTCCCCTGGATGTGAGCGGTGTGGACTCGAATGAGCTAGGGAGAGGGTTCCAAGGAAAGCTGAAAAATGGCGTGAGTACGCTTGATTAGAGGTTAATCTTCTTCATCAAGAACATCTGGAGGCTTAAAATAAAATCAACGAAAGTAAAGAAAACTAAATATAATAATAAAAACTCAAAAGCAAGAATAAAGAAAATATTTGGGTTGCCTCCCAATAGCGCCTTTGTTTTATGTCTTTGGCTAGACACATGCAGTTTAATAAATCATCCAATGCCTTTTAAATTAGATTGTGCATCTAATTCTAGCTCATTCCCAACACTTTGCAAGAACATCCCGCATAATGGTCAATCGCATCAACTGACAAAGAGAATGCACAAGCAAGAGGTGTTTCACAAAGATCAAGAATTTTAAACTTAACAATCTCTCCATCAAACTCGGCTGCAGAGTACCTCATCTACATCAATTTTTGTTTTGGTTTTCATGAAAGGTCTTCCTAACAAAATCAAGCCGATTTCAAGAAGGATTACCTTCCATCTCTAATATGTAAAAATCTACTGTGAAATATAAGCTCATTAACTGCACCAAGACATCTTCCACTATCCTGGTGAATATAAGAACGGTCACCAATCAATAACTACACCAATGATTGCAAGTCATTCAACTTTAAATCTTGGTAAATGTAAATGGCATGACATTAATCAAGCTCCTAAATCTAGCATAGCATGCTCAATTTTCTTTTCACCAATCACACAAGGTAATGAAAACATACCTGGATCCTTGCATTTTTCTGGCATATTCTTTTGTAACATTGCTGACACATTTTTACTTACCTCAACCTTCCCCTTTTCCTTCATCTTCCTCTTTTGCACAACGCTTTTCAAGAACTTTGCATATTTGGGGATTTGTTCGATCGCATCCAATAAGGGGATGTTAATTTGCACTCTCAAACGTGTCCAATCTCCTTTCCTTGCTCATCTTCTTTGGGTTTAGCTAACTGCTAGAAAAGGAGGTGCAGGTAAGATGAAAGAGATAAAGGAGGATCGAATTTTACCCCTCTACTTGTTTTGGGAGTAGCTTCTTCATCTTCATCTCCCTTTCCCATTTCATTTTAAAGTGGAGTTGATCCTCAAGGAATTTCTTCCGTCATGCAGTTGAAATTGCACTACGCCTCCTCGGGTTGACCGCAAGGTAGCTTTCCGCACTTTCGAGCCCAACTTGCTAACCCACGCGTGGCTAATCGAGTGATTTGGTTGCCTAAACTCGATGCTTGTTCTGTTTCCTCGCTGAAATCAAGAGTATTGGTAGCAAGATTCTTAACAATATCTTCCAAAGACATACCGAGTGGAGCTCGAGTTTGCGCGGATCGAGGTGGTCTAGTAAGTTCGGTGTGGCCTTTGTTGTCCTCCTTGGCTTCCATAGCTAAAGTTAGATGATCCTCCATCCGTGATCAGTGATTCAACAGGATCATGGCCTTCGAGCGTGACCAGAAACCCATTTATGTGATTGGCTTCGCGGAGTCTTGTCAACGCTGGGCACATATCGAGGGTGCCCACGAAGTGAGCATATCCCACACGCCACCGCTTGTAACCCCACCCATTTGACGAACCAAAGCAGCTTAAATCAGAAATTTGATTTTTAAGGTCACTTACCTCGTTAACGTGTTTCGATAGATCCTCCACCCGCCTTGCACTAAATTGTTGGTAAGTTTCAGCCATATTTGAAATCAATTGTTCCGCTCGCCTTGTTCACTAAAGCTCCACCATCGCATCAATCATACTCCTATCCATCGCAACAATCCTCATAGAAATATTGGACGAGGAGTCGATCCGAAATTACATGGTGAAAGCTAGCACATAATCGCTGAATCGCTCCCAAGACTGTGACAATGTCTCCCCAAAGGATGTGATACCATAAATCTCCTTCCTAATACTAAGCGAGGCGTGGAAAGAATTTCTCCGTAAATAGCCTCTTCATCTCATTCCATGCGGTGATAACCCAAGGTAGATAATAGAGCCAATCTTAGCTGATCCTTCAAAGAGAAAAGGTTCTAAGGTTGATTTGCTTCCTGATACACCATGTGGCTTCATTCCAGAGCAAACAATGTGAAATTCTTTGAGGTGCTTATGAGGATCTTCACCTGCAAAACCACGAAAAGAAGGAAGTAAATGAATCAAACCAGATTTTAATTCAAAATCATTAGCAAAATTAGGAAAAGTAATGCATAGGGGCTGTTGATTCAAATCTGGTGCGGCGAGTTCTTTGAGAGTTAGGTCTGCCATCTTTTCTTCAATTTCTGCAAAGATGGATGTTCCACCAGTAGTGAAATCTATCTCTATTTCCTCCGCAAGACGACGTTTCCCCTCTCTAGTCTCTTTTCTCAATTGACGCGCTGTCCTCTCGATTTCAGGATTATACTGCAAATTAGGAGTCTGAGAAGAACGGGTCATAAACTAAATCAAAATAAATAATTTAAACAATGAGAAACTAAAATTAGTTCCCCGGCAACGGCGCCAATTTTGACGGAGTTGTCGAAGCTCCTCAAAAACAAATACTGATTCACCTAAATAATATTGTAGAAATGGTGAGACCAGGTCGAATCCCTAGGGAACTATGTATTTAATTTCTCAAAGTCTAAAACAAATTAATTTTCCAAAGATTTAGATTTTGCAAGCTTCTGCCACGAACCGGATAGCCGTTTCTTGCAAACCGGATAACCGTTGAATGATTGAGCTATCCGGCTAACCGGATATCAGTGACACTTCGGATTTATTCGGACAACCGGATAAGGGATCCTAACATCAATTCGCTTTGCTTTCGAATTGAACCGATTGGAGAAAATCCTAAATCCGCTTGTCTTCTTCTGCTCGACTTGATTCGCTTAACCGTTGGGGAAATCCGAACGAGTCAAGAAGCGATCCGCTAACCGGTTGAGGAAAATCCTAAGACCGAATGTTGCTCGCGACGGATCCGAAAGATTCGGACATCGAGATCCCAAGACCGAACGCGGCCGTGATGATTCTCAGCGATCCGCCGGTTTTGGTGAAATCCGAGACCGGTTGTGACTTGATGAAATTATCGAGCTAATCGGATGAGGAAAACCTAGACCGCTTTATGAGTCTTCCTTTCTCGACGTTATCCTGACATGGAAAATGGAACCCAAGACCGTTAGCCAATCTCTTTTCGAGTTTATTCTGACTTCCTAAGAGAAACCGAAGTTGTCGCTTCTCCTGATTGACACAAACGCTTAGCGATAGTGATAACCGGTGATCCGCCATCGGGTTTTAATGGTTTTTTAACGAGAATTTGATAAAAACAAATAAAAATAAAATAAAAATTAAATAAAACAAGATGTAAAATTAAACAGGGAAAAATCAATCTTACCAAGCTTCCAATCCAAGGGTGTCAATTCCATCCAATTGCAATTTTGATCATAGGCAAAAATATAAATTACTCAATCCAAGAACTTAGTCTACTTAATCGGAATCCCGCAGAAAGTAATTATTCTCCTAATGTAATAGACTCAAACAATCGCCTAAATCAATTCTTACCATTAATTCAACTGGGCATCATCGTTCCATATCGAATTAAATGATAGCATTAAGATTAATGAGAATGACTAAAACAAAATCAATTATTTCAGATTGCTCCAATTCAATCAATTTGTATTTTTATTTCCCTAGAGCCTATCATGCAAGCTATGTAATTGTGGCCATCAATATACACACACATGAGCCAACTCCTTGCTACTCAATTCAATCATTCATGACAATTACGGATCACAAACTCATGACTAGCGATAGAAAAATAAATATTGAATTAAGGCGTCAACTCAATCAATATAAATAATTCATAGAAATAAGAACAAGAAAATAAAAATTACTTGGACTGAAGAAATTCTTGTTAAGTTCAAAGCCTCACAAAACTACAACTGGAATTTGATTAACCCTTGGACCGGAATTAAAATCTTAGCCACTCATGGTGGCCAAACAAAACAAAAGTTGTTTAATTGAAGAATAGTTGCAGCCGTTTTTCTTCCTCTCACGCCAAAAGCCCCCTCACGTTTTGTGCGTTGTCTTGTGTGTGTTGGCTTACGTTCCTTGCTTGGCTTTTTATATTGTTTCTTTTGCTTCTCTTGGTAGTTTTCCTTTTTGCTCTTGGCTTCCTCTTCTATTAATGCTAGCTTTTCTAATCCTTCTTGGATTCTTCTTCCTCTTTGTGCTATGAGACCAAATCCTTCTCCAATTTTGATTGCTAGAAACCGACTCCTTCTAGGAAAAGGTCAGCCCACGTTTGCAAAGCCCAAATTAAGTCCTTTTTATCCAAATTTCATCATAATATTCAGGATTCATCTCCTAAATCAATTCAAATATAATTTCCACGAATTAGCACAAAATAAATCAAAATACGAGGGAATTAAACTAAATATAATATGACTATTTATAACCTATCATGATAGAACCGGAAGGTAGATAATAGAGCCAATCTTTAGCTTGATCCTTCAAAGAGAATGGAAAGGCTCTAAGGTTGATTTGCTCCTCGGATACACCATGTGGCTTCATTCCCGAGCAAACAATGTGAAATTCTTTAAGATGCTTGTGAGGATCTTCTCCTGCAAAACCACGAAAAGAAGGAAGTAAATGAATCAAACCAGATTTTAATTCAAAATCATTAGCAATATTGGGAAAAGTAATGCATAAGGGTTGTTGATTCAAATGCGCAGTTCTTTGAGAGTTAGTCGCCATCTTTCTTCAATTTCTGCAAAGATGGATGTTCCACCGAGTTAAGTCATCTCTCGCCTGCTCAAGACGACGTTTTCCTTCTCTAGTCTCTTTTCTCAATTGACGCGCTGTCCTCTCGATTTCAGGATTATACTGCAAATTAGTACCCTGAGAGGAACGAGTCATAAACTAAATCAAATAAATAATTAAAACAATGAGAAACTAAAATTAGTTCCCCGGCAACGGCGCCAATTTTGACGGAGGTTGTCGAAGCTCCTCAAAAACAAATGCTGATTCACCTAAATAGAATTGTAGAAATGGTGAGACCAGGTCGAATCCCTAGGGAACTATGTATTTAATCTCTCAAAGTCTAAAACAATTAATTTTCCAAGAAAAATTAAAATTTCAAGATTCTGCCCAAAACCGGATAACCGGTTTCTTCAAAACGGTAAGCCGCTTATTTTCTGGGAGATATCCGGATGACCGGATGTGGAAACCGGATGTCCGTCAGGTGTGATGTTTCGAATCGAACCGGATAACCGCCGGAGAAAATCCAGAACCGGCCAGGTCAGAACTTTCCGGTGTGATTCTAACCAGATAGGGAAATCCAGACCGGTTAATGATGGTAACAATTCCTAAGCTAATCGGACAACGGTGAAACCGGAAAGCCGCTTTCGTTCTCCTCGGTTCGACTTGATTCGGCTTGACGAGTGAAACCGGATGGTCAATTGTTCTCCTTTCTGCTATCCGGACCGGATGAGGTAGAACCGAAAGTTAGTGCTTCTTGTTGTCCACAAACGTTTAGGGTAAACCGGTTAGCTTTTCACGGTTTTGGGTTTGTTCTTTGTAACAAGAAATTAATAAAACAAAATAAACTAAAATAAAACAAGATTTAAAATTAAGCAAGAGAATATCAATCTTACCAAGCTTCCAATCCAAGGGTATCAATTCCATCCAATTGCAATTTTGATCATAGGCTTAAATATAAATTACTCAATCCAAGAACTTAGTCTACTTAATCGAAAAGCCGTAGAAAGTAATTATTCTCCTAATACATTGACTCAAACAATCGCTTAAATCCAAACTTATCACCAATTTAAGGGCATCATCGCTCCATATCAAATTTAGTGATAGCATTAAGAATAGTGAGAATGACTAAAAACACGATCAATTAATTCAGATTACTCCAATTTAATCAATTTGTATTTTTATTCCCTAGAGCCTATCATGCAAGCTATGTAATCAATATACACACACGAGCCAACCTCTACTCAATTCAATCATTCATGACAATTACGGATCACAAACTCAAGACTAGCGATAGAAAAATAAATATTGAATTAAGGCGTCAACTCAATCAATATAAATAATTCATAGATAATGAGAACAAGAAAATAAAAATTACTTGGATTAAAGAAATTCTTGTTAAGTTCAAAGCCTCACAAAACTACAACTGGAATTTGATTAACCCCTGGACCGGAATTAAAAGCTTAGCCACTCATGGTGGCTAAACAAAACAAAAGATGTTTGAGAAGAAAAATTGCATGCACCGCTTGTTGACTTCTCCTCCCGTCCAGCTCCTCTTCACTTCTGTCTCTTGGCTCACGCCCCCTTGCTCTTCCTTTTATAATATTGCTAGCTTTCCTTTTCTTACTTGCAGTTTCCTCTTTTGCTAGCTTTTCTAATCCTTCTTGGCTTCTTCTCCTCTTAATGCTAGGAAACCGTCTCCTTCAAGTCAACGGTCAGCCCACCATCAGAAAGTTCCCAAATAAAGTTTCTTATTATCCACTTTTTATCTTAATCTCCATGCTTTGGCTCCTAGATCAAATCAAACATAATTTACACAATTTAGCACGAGATCAATCAAAATACGAGGGAATTAAATAAAATATAATATGACTATTTATGACCTATCAACACACATAATTAAATCACAAGAGAAATAAATATATAAAAATAGAGATGTTAGTGAGACTTAAAATATAAAATGACGATTTTCTCCTTTATAAATATGCACTTGGTAACACTCAACAGATTGTGCAAGGCACTATCTGGTCTTTGCTATATTCTTTATTGTGTGGAACCATTGTCCAGTTAAACAAGCCGTCTTAAAAAAGCACATGGCAAAATCCACACACATCTATTATAGCTGCAAACTCATCATATGAAACATTATAAAGAAGCCAAAAATCCGAACCCATTTTTTTCATGAGCTCCTCAGATTGCATTGAAATCATACACCACAAGAGAAGGCACTGCAAGAGATGTGTTGATAGAAACCTTCCAAAGCCCACGAAGACACATTAGAGTTGTGGTCACATGAACAAAAGTAACACTACAAGAAATATTATCAAGCATAAGGTTCAGAGAAACCATTTTAGTGGAACAATATTGGATTCCCTATTGAGAAAGTCTAGATCTACTCAAAACTAATTAATTATGAATTAATTCCCCTCTACTATTAAAATAAATAAGTTTCAAATTTAAAGAATCCTAGTGCAAGTCCGGAACCATGGATAAAGAAGCCATAGGTTCAACAACATATAATAAACACCAATTATGCATTCGGCATAAACTAGCCAATTCATTGCGAGTAACAGAGTTCGGTCTACCCCATACATTCAAGTAGACTATATTCATTTGGAAAAATTTTGGATACGACCTCTGTTTAAATACAGTGAATGAGTCGTTGCTGAAGCGTCTTGCCTTGCACGTGCCTTCTGTTTTTCTATCAGATTTTAAAGTAATATTAGTAAAACCCTCAGGATCTTGGTTTGCCAACAAAGGAAAAAAAGTTTGCAATATCCTTTAATAACGTGGGGTAAGGAGAAACATCATCATTCATAAAACTTTCTAAATATACAGCGGGATTAACAATCGAAGAAGAGGGAAACCTAAGTTCATATGCTGCATTAGATGGATAAGCATCTATAACCTCATCCATAAAAGCAACTTATTGGTTTTTTGGAGCAACCAAAGCATCAACATATGGTCAACGTCAATGGCACCCTATTCTGGTACGTCAGAATTTGGGTCAGACATGGGAGGCAAATGAGGTTTATAACACCTGTATATGGGATTAAAGCCAAATCATCACCAGGCTCAGTTGAAGCATAATCAGTGGAACATTCATCTTTCTCAATGACACGCTTAACACCATCAAAGGACGGATAAAAGTTGAAGGCGTTAGCGGAGCAGGGCGATAAACCTTTGTAGGCTCTACTTGCTTTGAATCCACACACTTATGGTCGTCATCTTTCTTAGTTGAGCTAGACTTGTTTTGGTGGAATAAATCTAAATTAAAAAATAATAATAATTTGCTCGTTCAACTACTAATTAATATGGTGGAATTGAGTGTTAAAAAATTAATGAGTGAAGTAGGTGATAGGTTATAAATAGTCATATTATATTTAGTTTAAATCCCTTATATCTTGATTTATTTTGTGCTAATTCGTGGAAATTATATTTGAATTAATTTAGGAGATGAATCATGGAGATTATGATAAAAAGTGGATAAAAAGAGCTTTAATTGGGCTTTGCAATTACGTGACCGTTGACTCAAGGAGACGGTTTCAAAGATTAATAGAAGAAGAAACCAAGAAGGATTTGGTATCCTAGCACAAATAGGAAAAGGAAAGCTAAAAATAGAAGCAAAATAAACAATTATAAAAGAGAGCTGAAACGTTAGAATAGAGGCTGGAAAACGTGATGAAGAGAACACAAACGGCTGCAACAACTTCTTCAATTAAAATCTATTGTTTCGTTTAGCCACCATGAGTGGCTAAGGTTTTAATTCCGATCCGTGTGGGTAATCAAATTCCGTTGTAGTTTTGTGATGCTTGAACTTAACAAGAATTTCTTAAATACAAGTAATTTTTATTTCTTGTTCTTATTGTATATGAATTATTTATATTGATTGAGTTGACGCCTTAATTCAATATTTATTTTTCTATCGCTAGTTAGTGATCCAGAATTGTCGAATGAATGAATTGAGTAGCAAGGAGTTGGCTCATGTGTGTATATTGACGGCCGCAATTACATAGCTTGCATGATAGGCTCTAGGGAAATAAAAATACAAATTGATTAAATTGGAGTAATCAATTAATTGATCTTGTTTTAGTCATTCTCACTATTCTTAATGCTATCACTTAATTTGATACGGAACGATGCCCATTAAATTAGTGATAAGTTTGGATTTGCGATTGTTTGAACCTATTACATTAGAGAATAATTACTCATGGGATTCATTAAGTAGACTAAGTTCTTGATCGAGTAATTTATATTTTTGCCTATGATCAAAGTTACAATTGGATGGAATTGACACCCTTGGACTGGAAGTTCGTAAGATTGGTATTCTCTTGTTTAATTTTAAATCTTGTTCTATTTTAGTTTATTTTGTTTTATCAATTTCGTTACAAAGAACAAACCCAAAACCACAAACCGCTGACCGCTTTGTGGACAGCAACAAGAGAAGATTAACCGTCTACCGGTTTCCCATATTCCCGTCCGGATAACGCCAGAGAAGAGAGAACGCAACCGGATTTCGGATTTTCACCAAACCGCCAGCCGGATCGCACCTGTAATCATCACAAAGACGCATTCGATTGATTTTCCCAACCGGCCAGTCAATCTTCCAAACGAGAAGAACGAGAAACGGTTTTCCTGGATCTCAAGAATCGGATTGCCGCATCTTCCGATCCGTCACAAGCAACATTCGGTCATCCGCTTTTCCTCAACCGCCATCCAAATCGTCCGTAAAAGCTACAACTCAGAATCGGCCTTCCTGATCTCGCCCGGCCATCCGCTTCCTTCCGTAATCGTTAAAGTCAGAACGCCATCGGTTTCCATTAGCCGATTAGAGTCAAGAAAGTGACAACACCATAAACGGACATCCGGCTTCCTTATCCTAGTTTGCTTATTTCGTAATACTTCAAAAGATTAACGGTTCATTGATAATAATAAACGGTTAACAACTGCTTATTGGCGTAAAGCTCAAAATCCGAAATTTTCTTGAAAATTAATTTTGTTTTAAACTTTGAGATTAAATACATAGTTCTCGATTCACCGGTCTCACCATTTCTACAATTCTATTTAGTGAATCAAAGATTTGTTTTGAGGAGCTTCGACAAACTCCGCTAAAATTGGCGCTGTCGGGAACTAATTTTAGTTTCTCATTGTTTAATTTGATTATTTGATTTAGTTTATGACCCGCTCTTCTCGACTCTAATTTGGCAGATAACCCGTAAATCGAGAGACAAAGACGCCAATCGAGAAAGAGACTAGAGAGGAAAACGCTCGAGGAAGAAGAGATAGATTTAACTATCGTGGAACATCCATCTTGCTGAAATCAAGAAAAGATGGCATCGAACTCTCAAAGAACTCGCCGCACCAGATTTCAATCAATGCCTATGCATTACTTTTCCTAATTTTGCTATTGATTTTCAATTAAAATCTGGCTCGATTCTATTTACTTCCTTCTTTCGTGGCTTGCGAGAAGATCCTCATAAGCACCTCAAAGAATTTCACATTGTTTGCTCGAACGAAGCCACATGGTGTATCCGAGAGCAATCAACCTTAGAGCCTTTCCATTCTCTTTCAAGGATCAAGCCAAGGATTGGCTCTATTATCTACCTTCCTGGCTCTATCACCACATGGAACGAGACGAAGAGGCTATTTCGGAGAAATTCTTTCCCGCCTCACGAGCGCTAGTATTAGGAAGGAGATTTACGGTATAACACAAATCACCGGGGAGACGTCAGACGAGCATCGAACCTATCTGCGATTATGTGCTAGCTTTCCCCACCATCAAATTTCGGATCAACCTCATCCAATATTTCTACGAGGATTATTGCCAATGGATGTGAGTATGATCGATGCAAAGAAGTGGTGGAGCTTTAGTGAACAAGACACCAAGCAGCCCAAACAATTGATTCAAATATGGCTGAAACTTCTCAACAATTTGGTACAAGAGCGGTGGAGGATCTATCGCAAGTTAACGAGGTAAGTGATCTTAAAAATCAAATTTCGATTTAACCGCTTGTCTGCCAAATGGCTGTAGGGCAACTGCAAACGGTGAAAGCGTGTGGGATATGCTCACTTCATGGGCACCCTACTGATATGTGCCCCACATTGCAACAAGACTCCACACAAGAAGCCAATGCCATAAGTGGGTTTCCTAGTCACGCTCAGAGGACGTATGATCCCTATTCAAATCACTACAATCCTGGATGGAGGGATCATCCTAACTTTAGCTATGGAAACCAAGGAGGACAACAAAGGCCACCGCCTCAGAACTTTACAAGACCACCTCCAATCCCTACACAGACTCAAGCTTCCAACTCAGGTATGTCTTTGGAAGATATTGTTAATCTGCTACCAACACTCTTCAATTTCAACAGAAACAAGAACAAGCATCCGTAGTTTAGGCAACCAAATCACTCAATTAGCCACATCCGTTAGCAAGTCAAGCTCAAAATTGGAAAGTTGCCTTCACAACCGTAAATCAACCCAAGGGAGAATCAGAGTAATATCATCGCGGAAAAGAAATTCCTTCAGATCAACTCCAAAATAAAATAGCGAGGAGATGAAGATGAAGAAGCACCATCTAAAATAAGTGCAAAATTCGATCCTCCTTATCTCTTTCCTCTTACACACCTACACCTCCTTTCCTAGCTGTTAGCTAAACCCAAAGAAGATGAGCAAGGAAAGGAGATCCTGGACACGTTTAATAGAGTGCAAATTAACATCCCCTTATTGGATGCGATCAAACAAATCCCCAAATATGCAAAGTTCTTGAAAACGTTGTGCACCAAAAAGAGGAAGATGAAGGAAAAGGGGAAGGTTGAGGTAAGTAAGAATGTTTTGGCGATTTTACAAAAGAATATGCCAGAAAAATGCAAGGATCCAGGTATGTTTTCACTACCTTGTGTGATTGGTGAAAAGAAAATTGAGCATGCTATGCTAGATTTAGGAGCTTCAATTAATGTCATGCCATTTTCTGTTTACCAAGATTTAAAGTTGAATGACTTGCAATCGACTGGTGTAGTTATTCAATTGGCTGACCGTTCTTATATTCACCCACTTGGGATAGTGGAAGATGTCTTGGTACAGGTTAATGAGCTTATATTTCCTGTAGATTTTTACATCTTAGAGATGGAAGGTAATCCTTCTTCAAAATCAGCTTCAATTTTATTAGGAAGACCTTTCATGAAAACTGCCAAAACAAAAATTGATGTAGATGGGGGTACTCTCTCTGTCGAGTTTGATGGAGAGATTGTTAAATTTAACATATTTGATGCTGTAAAAGACCCTACCGATATGCATTCTCTTTGTCAAATTGATGTGCTTGATTCTATTATCCAGGATGTTTTTGCCCAAGGAAGTGTTGGGAATGAGCTAAAATTAGATGCACAATCTAATTTAAAAGGCATTGGATGAATTATTCGCTTTGCGACTGTGTCTAGCCAAAGACATAAAACAAAGGCGCTATTGGGAGGCAACCCAAATATTTTCTTTATTCTCGCTTTTGAATTTTCATTTCTTTATTATATTTAGTTTTCTTTACTTTCGTTGAATTTTTTTTTAGCCTCTAGATGTTCATTGGACTGGAGATTAACCTCAATAAAACGCGCTCACGCCAATTTTCAGCTTTCCTTGGCACTCTCTCCCTAGCTCATTCGAGTCCACATCGCTCACATCCAGGGGAGTTTCTTCTTCCCTTCTCATTTACTTTTCATTATCATTATTTTCTGTGAGCCATTTACATGTTAATACATTGAGGACAATGTATTATTTAGGTGTGGGGAGGATTTTTGCATGTTTTAATTTGAACATTCTTATGCTTTAAGTCTTCTCAATATCTTTAAGTGGTACATCTTTGTTTTGAGTTTTAATGCATGAAAGAGGTAAGCATGAATAGTGTTTTTCTTTAAAATTTTCGATAGTGTCACATTAATTCGTTGATTGAAAAGTGCACAAGACTTGATGCATAGACACTCTAGTGAGCTTTTGAGCCTAAGAGCAACTTATTACATTTTGCTCATTTTATTTTTGTTGAGTGTATCGAACTTAGTGTGTTTGTTCTAGAACTTGCTTTTGAATATATGTTGAGACCACATTTTTGAATTGATGCTTAAGTGTGATAAGGGCAATTAGGTTTAACCAATTCTTAAACTCTAAAAGACCCACCTTTTATTTTCCCCTAGTTAGCCCCTTTGAGCCTTTTTTTTCCCTTTTCTTTGTTTTCTAACACATTGTTTAACCCAAAGCCTTCTTGTTTGTTATCCTTGTTTTTCTTCTACCATATCAAGACAAGAGTAAAATAATTGCATGATAAAAAAAAAAAAAAAAAAAAAAAAAAAAACAATAAAAACAAAAAAAAAAATAAAAAAGAAAAAAAAAAAAAAAAAAAAAAGAAAAAAAAATCTGTTGTGAAATTTATTCCCTTGATTGGATGATTGGAGAATTATTTGCAAAAGCAATTGAATTATTAAATTGTTTCTCCAAGTGTTTTAAGTGCTTAAATGTGGGGATAAATTTCATTGTCTTAGAAGTTTGTTTGTTTATTTTGTTTGGCATCTAAATCATGCATGTAATTAACTCTTTGTCTTGATCGTTAAACCCTTCATTTTTCCTTTTACCATACCTTTACCTAAGCCCCATTTCAACCCTTGTTAAGTCCCTTTGATTTTTGCATCATATTCATATGCAGTGGTGGAGATTTAAATCATTTGCAAGCCTATGGTAATGACATGCTATGCTTTGATTTTGAGAGTAAAACACGCACCCTAAACACTTTGAGAGCATTGAGCGAAACCATGCGAGGGTGTTAAGTCTTGCTGCATTTGATTTTGATGAATTGATAAGATGCTTGTGTTTTT
The DNA here is from genome assembly GCA_030449925.1 of Citropsis articulata. Lineage (NCBI taxonomy): Eukaryota > Viridiplantae > Streptophyta > Magnoliopsida > Sapindales > Rutaceae > Citropsis > Citropsis articulata. Next base: position 7,541,595 of record JASUUH010000080.1, on the reverse strand, counting down.
GGTTACAAATTCTATCCTATGAATGCTTATTCTTTTGATTGTCACTATGATTCGACTCATTGATGTGTGCTTAGCTTTATTGGTATTCTTGGATATTGAATGAGTAAAAGGGAGGATTGGTATGATGATTTAAGATATGCTTGAGGACAAGCATAGTTTAGGTGTGGGGGAATTTGATAGGTTATAAATAGTCATATTATATTTAGTTTAAATCCCTTATATCTTGATTTATTTTGTGCTAATTCGTGGAAATTATATTTGAATTAATTTAGGAGATGAATCATGGAGATTATGATAAAAAGTGGATAAAAAGAGCTTTAATTGGGCTTTGCAATTATGGGCTGACCGTTGACTTGAAGGAGACGGTTTCCTAGCATTAATAGAAGAAGAAACCAAGAAGGATTTGGTCTCCTAGCACAAAGAGGAAAAGGAAAGCTACCAAGAGAAGCAAAAGAAACAATTATAAAAGAGAGCTGAAACGTGAGATTAGAGGCTGGAAAACGTGAGGAAGAGAACACAAACGGCTGCAACAACTTCTTCAATTAAAAACTTTTGTTTCGTTTAGCCACCATGAGTGGCTAAGGTTTTAATTCCGATCCAGGGGTAATCAAATTCCAGTTGTAGTTTTGTGAGGCTTGAACTTAACAAGAATTTCTTCAATCCAAGTAATTTTTATTTCTTGTTCTTATTGTCTATGAATTATTTATATTGATTGAGTTGACGCCTTAATTCAATATTTATTTTTCTATCGCTAGTCATGAGTTTGTGATCCGTAATTGTCATGAATGAATGAATTGAGTAGCAAGGAGTTGGCTCATGTGTGTGTATATTGACGGCCGCAATTACATAGCTTGCATGATAGGCTCTAGGGAAATAAAAATACAAATTGATTAAATTGGAGTAATCTGAATTAATTGATCTTGTTTTAGTCATTCTCACTATTCTTAATGCTATCACTTAATTTGATATGGAACGATGATGCCCAGTTAAATTAGTGATAAGTTTGGATTTGGGCGATTGTTTGAACCTATTACATTAGGAGAATAATTACTTTTTGCGGGATTCCGATTAAGTAGACTAAGTTCTTGGATTGAGTAATTTATATTTTTGCCTATGATCAAAGTTACAATTGGATGGAATTGACACCCTTGGATTGGAAGTTTGGTAAGATTGGTATTCTCTTGTTTAATTTTAAATCTTGTTCTATTTTAGTTTATTTTGTTTTATCAATTTCTTGTTACAAAGAACAACAAGAGAAGCATTAACCGGTTTTTCCCATATTCGCTGTCCGGATAACGCCGAGAAGAGAGAACGCAACCGGATTCGGATTTTCACCAAACCGCCAGCCGATCGCACTTAATCATCACAAAGACGATTCGATTTGATTTTCCCAACCTGCCAGTCAATCTTTCCGTAAACGAGAAGAACGAGAAACGGTTTTCCTGATCTCAAGAATCGGATTGCCGATCTTCCGCATCCGCCACAGCAACATTCGTCATCCGCTTTTCCTCAACCGCTATCCAAATCGTTCTCAAAGCTACAATCAGAACGGCCTTCCGGATCTCGCCCGGCCATCCGCTTCTTCCAATCGTTATAGTCAGAAACGGCCATCGGCTTCATTACCTAGCCGATTAGAGTCAGAAGTGACAACACCATAAACGACATCCGGCTTTCCTTTATCCTGCTAGCTTATTTCCTAATACTTCAAAAGATTAATCTGTTCGCCGATAACAATAAAACTACAACTGCTTATTGGCAGAAAGCTCAAAAATCCGAAATTTTCTTGGAAAATTAATTTTGTTTTAAACTTTGAGAGATTAAATACATAGTTCTCTTGGGATTCGACCTGGTCTCACCATTTCTACAATTCTATTTAGGTGAATCAGCATTTGTTTTTGAGGAGCTTCGACAAACTCCGCCAGTAGGGTCATAGTTAAAATAAAATTAGAGAAAAATAAAGAATAAACACATAAAGAGAATATTTAATGTCACGTGATTCGGCTCTAAGCTTACGTTCATCAGGGAAGACAAAAGAAAATATTTTATTATTGAAAAAGAATTACAAGTATTATAATATTTTTATCTCATAACCCAAAATCTTAATACACCTAAACTCTTAAATTATTAGACATTCAAAAGCTTAGTTGAACTCTTATTTCTCTCATTTAATTGTTGATTTTTCTTTCTCTAAATAGAGAAGAATAACTGAAGAATAGGATGTTGAAGAGATGATTTAAAGCCTTTATTCGTAAGCTTCTAATTTTATCTTTTCCTTATACTTAATATTATATTTAATATTTTAATAATAAAATTCAATTCTTTTGATGGCGCATTTGCAATTTCTACAATTGCAATACTAAATTTTTAACATTTTCCCACTTGAAGATTTGATTGAAAATCAATCATATCTCCATACTATACTTTTTGCTTCGCTATTATTTTGTTGCTTACGTCTTTATTATGCTATAGGATGATCTACTATATGCAAACTTATCAGCATTGATTAGGTTCTCTTTGGAATAGATTTTTTGCAAATCCACACTTTTATCTCCATTACTTCTCGAACAAAGTAGTATTGCAATCCCATACACTTTGTCCTTGAATGAAAAGCTCCACTCTTTGTAATATGCAAGCCACTCTAATTATCAGAAAACATAAGAATTTTTTCTTATTTGTGCCCGAGCACCTCCAGTAACTTTTGCGTCTAAATAGTTTTTTTATAAGCTTGTGCAGCAACTATTTATTCTTTTTTTTATAATAAAGTCACAACAATTTGCAGTTTCAAAACTTAGTGATAACTCTTCTTGTAAGTGTAAATACATAGACAATAGTAGATTTCTTTTAATAAGGTCTCCTATAAAATCTGAATCCACGTAGCCCCTAATAGTAAACTATGATTCCCCCGTAACATAATGCAACATCTGAGGTTTCTTTGATGTATCTTAGAATTAATGTTTTTCATACTTTTCCAATTCTCTTTACCAGAATTTGCCATATATCTACTAATCCTCCCACTGGTTATACGATATTCGATCTAGTGTGCCTTTAATTCTTGGAGTCGATCTTTGTTGGGGCCTACTACCAATATGTCATTCACATAAAACATCAAAATGATGAAATCTGTTTCTTCAAACTTCTTGATTTATGTAAAATTGCCTGAACTGAGTTTTGTATATCAAAGGACATATAATTAAAACTAAAATAAAATCAGATTCTCCTGTAAATAATTGTTCTTCTTGTATATAATTGTTTGTTCTACTAAAATGATAGAATATTTTGATTTCATTAAAATAAAAGCGAAAGCACATGAACTTACATCTAGCCATAGCCATCAGATTCTCCAGGACACCAAATCGTACTTTATAATTACATTAGAATTCTTCCAGTCTATGCAACACCACTATTCTCGTGAATAGATGGAATACATAGGTTTAACTTGTTAGACCAGGGATCCTAATTTTAATTTTTTCTAAAAATTAAAATAAAAATCTCATCTTCTCTTATCAAGAATCATATAAATATAAAGGAAAGAGATGGGCCATAATCCTTTAATTTTAGTTAACCATCTTAACATATAGAGAGATATTAGAATATGTAGACAATGTTGGGTCCATTTTATTTGGGTGGCCGAGGCCCAAAGTTTAATAAACTTGGACAATTAAGTAATAAAGAAATATTGAGGGGCTAAATGAATATTACCATGAAATTTGGCTATAAAAGCAAGTGAAAGCTGCTGCCCTAGATAACGTGTGCGTGCAGGAGAAGCGACAAGAGAGAAAGAAAAGCTGGTGGAAGTTTTTAATTTGAGAATAGTAATTTTAATCTTTGATTAGACGATCGGAAGGTGATTTCAACTCTGTTTTCTCCCAAATTTTTCCCTCTATATTTCTACTAACCTTGATTTTTATTTTATCCTCTCTTTAGTTATTATTTGAGATATCCACTTGTTAGAGAGATAATTGTTAGGCTATTATTGTAAGTCAAGAATATTGATATTCTTGATGATGGTAGACTTTAGTATTATCTAGAGAAGAATTTGTGTAGTAATCCCATTAATATAGTGAAAGATTATATCGGAGCACGGTCTCGTAGTTTTACTCGCTTTAGGTTTTCTATGTAGAAATATGTGTCTCTTGTGGTTGGCTTTTACTTTGAATTTATTTATTAATTTATTTTTTCCTATTTATTTACGGTACACATCTTATTTTAATCACACAAAAAGAGAAAGAGTTTTGTATCTGCTTAATTTGCAGCTGCTTGTATTAGTGCATTTTCTAATAGAGTGGTATTAGAGCATCAGGTTATGTGTTTAATTACTTGTATGGATGAGATGGAGGAGTCCTTGAATGCATGATTAAATTAAAGTCAAGAAATTATGGTATTTGGAAGTTTATGATAGAAGATTTGTTATAAATGAAAGACTTACGTGAACCCATTGAAGGCGAAGGGGCTAGACCCGTTGATTTAGATGATAAGAAATGGGCTTAATTAAACTAAAAGGCCATGGGTATTATAGGATCATGCCCTCTTTAGAGAAAATTAGAGACGATTTATGAGCAGCCGACAGTACACAATAAAGTAAATTTGATGAAAAGGCTGGTTAATTTAAAATACAAGGAGGGGCGCAGTATAACTGAATACACTAGTAAGTTTCAAGACTTAGTTGATTAGTTAACTATTATAAAAATTATTCTAGATGATGAGTTACAAGCATTGTTGTTGCTTAGTTTTTTACCAGACAGTTAGGAAACATTAGTAGTATCAGTGAATAATTCACAGAAAATTAACCTTGGATATGATTACAGATAGGTTGTGGAATAAAGAATCTAGAAGAAAGAGTGTAAAAGTAATTTCATCTGAATTGTTTCAGAAAAGCAAGAAAAGCATAGGAGGAGCCAAAGTAGAAATTCCAGTCAGTAGAATAATAATAGCCCTAAAGGAAGATCTAAGTCTCAATGGAAAAACATTAAATGCTTTCATTATCAGAAAATAGGTCAAGAGGACAAGTGAAAAAAAAGCTAATGCTTAGAAAAATAACAAAGAGAATATTGCAGCCATAGTTAACGGTGATTTCACTATTATTTATAATGAGAGCTCAGTAAATCTCACTTGTCATACCAGTGATTAGGTGATTTATTCGGATGCTTTATTCCATGTTACTGCACATCGTTATTACTTCACATTTTATATTAATGGTGATTATGACAATGTTCGGATGAGAAGTAAGAGCGTATCCAAGATTGTAGGCATAAGAGATATTTGCTTGGAAACCAGCATTGGCTTTAAATTATTGCTTAAAGATGTCAGACTTGTACCAAATATTCGCCTTAATTTGATCTCTACAGGTAAGCTTGATGATGATGGTTATACCAACCAATTTAGAGAAGGAAAATGGATGCTCACCAAAGGCTCTCTAGTGTTAGCTAAGAAAGGAAATTAAACACTCTCTGTATGATAGAAGCCAAGATCAAGAAAGAAGATGTGAATGTGGTTGTAAAAGATTCTGACATCGAGATATGACACAAAAGGTTTAGTCGCATTGGTGAGAAAAGATTAAAAACTCTTGCCAGAAATGGATTTCTACCTAGCTTCGCAGATATGTCCTTCAAGACTTGTATTCATTACTTAACTAGAAAGACACACAGAGTAACTTTTAAAAGTTTTTCTCCATCTAGAAAGTCTCAAATCCTTAATTTGATTCACATGATATTTGCATGATGGAAAGTAGATTAATAGGAGGTGCACTTTATTTTGTGACTTTTATTGATGACTGCTCTAGAAAAGTATGGACTTTTACTTTGAAATTTAAAGATCAGGTGCTTGTTCTATTTAACTTCTTCCATGTTTATGTTGAGAGAGGAATAATAAAAAAATTAAAATGCATTATGACAGATAATAATGGTGAGTATAGAGGACCATTTAAGCAGTATTGCAGATCCCGTAGAATAACACTTGAGAAGATTGTACTAAAAACCCCGCAGCAGAATGGTATTACAGAAAGAATGAATAGAATAATTGAAGAAAGGATCAGATGTATGATTTCTGATACCAAACTTCTTAAATCTTTCTGAGCAGAGGTTATGCGTACTGCAGTTGACTTGATTAACTTTTTTCCTTCAGCTCTATTAAATGGCGATATACTTAAGAGAGTTTGGACAAGGAAATAAGTCTCTTATAAAAAATTAAGAGTATTCTGTTGCAGACCATATGTTCACATCCCAAAATATAAGGGATCGAAGCTTGAAGATAAAGTCAATGAATGCATTTTCTTTAACTATGGTTATAAAGAATTTGGGTACAGATTATGGGATCCGGTGATAAAAAAAATTTATCAGAAATAGAGAGGTCGTGTTTTTAGAACATCAAATAGTTGGTGATGAAAAGAAGAGTAATGAGTCTCAGTCATCTTCAGAGATTCCTATTATTCCAACTTTGATTTCTCCACCTGTAGTTTATGATGATCATGGAGGAGCTAAAGGGAATAATAATAATGGTCCAGTAGAACCAGTTGAGCAAAAACCTCCAGAACCACTAGCACCACCAGTTGAGACAGAATTGAGAAGATCCACTAGAGAACAATGATCTTTCACCAGATATCCTCCATATAAGTATGTGATGCTTACTGATGATGCTTCGGTAGAGGAACAGAATGTTTTTTCTGGCTGACAAGTTAAAAGCGTGACAATAGATTTACGTATATACTTTACGATGGGCTGACATGAGAAAAGTCATAAGTCGTAAAAGCATGATAGATTTTTTTTTCTATCATGTATTCATGACAGGCTCGCCATGGATTTGTGATAGAAATAAATTATGTCAAGAATGTATGATAACTTTGTGATAGAAATTATTACGTCAATAATTTATGATAGAATTTTCATGTTCACTTAATTTAGTCACGTTTTTTACTAAAATTTTGGGTATTATTTGAAATAAAATGTTATGTGAATGAAGAAATGTTTAAAATTTTAAATTTTTCATTATAAAATAAAACTGAAAAATAAGAAATGCATCGTTTTGGTGATATCTAATCCCAAGTTTTTTTTTCCAAGTATCGAACACAACATAAACATAGAGGAAGGCAAAGTATACTGACTTAAAACCCTCGATACAGACTTCTATCGATCTCTCGATATTGACTTCTTTTTTGTCGTTGTCTTTCAAGAATCTCGAATGTCATCATCTTGCATTGTCTTCCTCATGCATTGGCTATCAATTCCATTGTGAAATTAACTGAGTTAAGGTGCATCTCGCAGTCTCGTCATCTTCCTCCTCGACATAGCGTTCCTCGCCATCGTTTCCTATCCTCATCTTGCCATCTTCCTCACTATTATATTTTCAAAACCCTTGGTATGATTTTTGTTTTCTCCTCAATTTGGAGGCTGTTTATTTTGCACAAATGTAGATTAAATAAATTAATACTTGAATAATCTGACCAAAAAGAACCTAATAAAAAAATTGATTATTACAGCCTTAAAAGTCTTTCTTTTTACAACGTCCAAAACCCTAATAATAATGATAAGTTTTTCATTTTTCAATTTTATTTTGTTTGAAGGATTAATGATTAATGAATATAATAATGATGCGAGTAGGAGCAAGGAATTCATACTTGCTATTGCAATTCGCAGACAAGAGTTTTCAGCCCATTTATGATTTGACCATTGGCGTTGAATTCACTACTCGCATGGTCTCCATATCGACGGTCGCCCCATTAAGATCCAGATTTGGGATACCGTTTGTTCTTCTCCTTTTTTTTAACATATTTCCACACTCAATCAATTCAAATGGCCCTCGCTCTACCCTCACTTTGTTTTATAAAATTGTTAATTTATTTATTTATTCTGATTATACTTCAGATTCTTATGACTTTGTGGGTCAGCATAGTTAATTTGGTGGTTATGTTATTCCTTCCTTCAGAAAATTAAAATTTTATTTTCTAAGCCTAAGAGAGAGAGTGAGAGAAGAGAGAGAGCTGCTTATGATATTGTGTATATATATATCATGCTTGCTTTTGTGCTATAACATCTTTGTTAGCTATCTTATCTCATCATTTACTTGTTAACCAAATTTTTCAACTTTTAGCTGTTATTTATCTTTTCATATTCTTTAGCCAAGAATCTTTCTTCTTGTCTATACTTCAGGCTAGCCAAGAATCTTTCAAATCTATCAGAAGATCTTATTATAGAGGAGCTGCTGGTGCACTTTTGGTTTACAATATGACACGGTCTGGGCCTGAGCCTCATTAGTTTTTTGTGTGTGTTTATGTTTGTGTTACAAAATAATTTATGTTATAAATATATGGCATGATGTATCTGAAAGTTGTTGATTGTAAGTGAAGTTATTACCTGCCGCTAGCTGGTGTTTGAAGAGGTGGACAACTTTTATTGTATATGTTGTATGCCCTCACCTCATATTATAGGTTGCTTTTTCGATAACAAGTGTGACCTTGCTCATCGGAGGGCTGTTAATAAGGAAGAAAGCGAACAATTTGCAAAGCAGAATAGGCTTTTATTTTTGGAAGCATCTGCAATCACAATCAGAATGTTGAAGAGGTGATGTAACCCAACTAATATGTATAAGCAGGCTCTTATGTGCTTTTAAGTGGCTTCATAATTGTGACCTCTAATGTGAATTCTGAAATATTGTTATAAATAGTCTGTTTATTTTGTTAATTAAATGAATCTCGTGTAATCATATTTTTCAGGCTCTTGTAAAGACTGCTGCAAAGATCCTTCAAAATATTCGAGAATGAGCACTTAATGCATTAACTAATGTAAGCCATTTTTATTCTTGTCGCATCTCTCATTTTAGAACTATAATGGTTTCAATGTGGACTGTGATTATCCTGTTAGCATGTATTTTAAAAGATAAAAAAGAAAGGAAAGCACACAATCTATTATGATGAATTATTAATAGCTTATAGTTACATTTCAACTAAGCTCTTCTAGTATGGATCATTAATGTCCCTGATACTTGGCCATTTTGTTTTAATTATCTCCAGCAATATGGAATTAAGGTTAGGTATAGATGTAGCCAAGGACCATCAAGTGCAAGAGATTTGGACATTTTAGAGAAATGTGGATGTTGCAGTTAAATTCATACAAATGTGGATTCTGTATTTAATCCTTTTCAGCCATTTATATAGGCCTCACCTACAACTAGGATATATCAATCAAGTTACATCATGCAAAACCTGTGAAGGATATTGAATGTGTAGATCTATCTCACCAGTTTTTCGAACTAAACAATTCATCTCCTTTTGAGTGCTTGTTCCACATGATTGTTTCATTCTCCTAGTTATTAAGAGTTTTTATAATCTTTTATTCCATATATATGACATTAATTTTTAAGTTTGACAAAATTAATCTTGTGATTATGAGTTTAATGGAAAGCAAGCATACACTGAGGATAAACTAGATGAGGTTCCTTTGGGGCTAGCAAAATGTTTAGTACAAATATAAAACTATAAATATTAGTTGTTACAATTAGTTGAAATTAAAGTCGTAGTGTCAATTATAGTGGTTGTTGTTAACATTGTAGTGTATATGTTATGCATTCGATAACATTGGGTATTTTGATTGATTCTAAATAGATTAGTTTGTTGGGTATATGGTTGGAATTACAATGGTTTTAGAAGATGGTGGGTTGCTGGGTATGCATTGAAGTATTGTTGGGTATGTGGCTGTTGGATTATTGCCATTGGAAGAGGGCATTGCTTTTAAAAGTCTTGTTGGAATATTTCCATTAATCTTCGGAAGTTTTGTTGGGCAACCTGGTTTGGTGGCTGGAATTTGAATTGCTTTCCTTGAAGTTTAATTGGAATTTAAATATGTTTTATATTTTGGTTTTTATTTTTATTTTTGATGTTTTATTATGAATTGGTGGTGATGACATTGGATTTTTGGAATTTATTTGTTGGATTGAATGGATGTTAATTAATATTAATTATTTTTATTTTTTTATGATATTCATTTTATTAATTAATTAAATTTGTAAATAGGATTTCACAAATAAATTATAATCATAATACCATTGTTTAAAAAAAGTATAACTTTATGATGGGAAATACCTATCATAAAGTCTGTCATAAAAAAAATTCTTGCCAAAATTAAATCATAAATTTACAAATGACAATTTAATTTCCAACTAAAAATTTTAAAAAAATGGCTCGAAAATTTAAATATATTCAAATTTTAATTTAATTATTTTTTTATATTAAAATATCATGTAATGGATATATGACATTGAAATACCATCATGAATTCATGATAAAAAATATTCTATTATAAATTAATGACAGTGACATAGATGACAGATGAATTATTTGTCATCCACCCCCTTTTATGACAGTTATTTTCCGTCATCCATTACTTTTTTTTTGTAGTGATATATGTCTCACCAACATAAAAGTGAGTGGGTTAAAGCCATGCAAGAAGAGATGAAATCCTTTAATGAGAACTATACTTATGACCTAGTGAAGCTACCTAAAGGAAAGAAGGCACTGAAGAACAAATGAGATTATAAGTTGAAGACTGAAAATAACTCATAACAATAGTATAAGGCTAGAATGGTTGTCAAGGGTTTTAGTCAGAAGAAATGTGTTGATTTTAAAGAAATATTTTCTCCTGTGGTGAAGATGTCTTCTATCCAAGTTGTTTTGTTATTAGCAGCTAGCTTGAATTTAGAAATTGAACAATTTGATGTAAAGACAGTGTTCTTGCATGATGACAGATAACTCTATGAAATGAGAGTTATCATGGTACTTTTAGGCTTAAATTAGGATTACTTAGAGAGTAATTGATGTGTTTTAGTATATTTTAATAATAGTTTGCATTAACATCCATTTAAGTTTAATAAATTTTGTTTGATTTTGAATAATTGTGTGTTTAAAATATGTGCATAATTGTAAGTAATTGGAAGCTCAAATTTTAAAGAACGGTACTGTTGCAATAAGCTTGCAAAAAGGACAAAAGAACATGGCTATAGAAGAATTGAAGTAAGTTTGGAATAGTACAGATACTATAGCCATTGCTGTAATATTCCTAGAGCATTGACAGAAAATATTTTGTGCGAGGTACTTATCAGATTGCGATCTGTAGTTTTTTAATCTAGAAGATGCGCGCCATAGGCTTTTGTTTACCTTGATTTTGAGCTATAAAATGGGCACACACGTAAAGGAAAAGGGAGCCATCAACCAAGATCAAAAAGAAAAAAGAAACAAAGGAGAAACATAATTTAAGAACAAGAATCAAGGCTGCACTATTGGGAAATTTATGGGAAACAATTGGAATTCAATATTTCTTATTATTTTCTTGTTTTCTTGTTTATTCTTTAAGCATGAGGATGTATTTCATGGTTCAAATTTTGTTATTTATTTTTCTTTCGCATACTATGAACTAAGGATTTTACCCAGTGCTGTAGCAGATACTGTAGCAACCGCACCTAAATTTAGAAGAAATAGTCAAAACTATTAAGAGAGTTTAATCACTCAACTACTTTAGTTCTATTGATTTTATCCTTTAGCGTGACGTAAAAATTTACTTTCTGCATATTCATTTATTACATTTTATTATGTAGTTTGTTAGTTTAATTGTTCACTCTATTGAAATTTCACTCTATTTTCAATTAAGGCAAAATTATACTGTTGAAATTACTGTAGCAAATCTGATAATATCAATCCCAATGAAGATGATCTTGAATACTTATCATTATATTACTTGTTGTATACACTTACACACTGACACCAATAACATTTGAATTTATAGCAACATTTACTTAGAGGAGGAAATATACATGGAGCAACCTGAAGGATTCAGTATCAAAGGCCAAGAAGAACGTATGTGCAAGTTGAAGAAAAATTTGTATGAGCTGAAACAGGCACTAAGGCAGTGGTACAGGAAGTTTGATTCTTTTTTGGAGAATCATGATTTTCAGCAATATTATGTACAACCATTATATTTTTATGAAGAAGTTTGGTGATAATAATTTTATTATTCTTTTGCTTTATGTAGATAACATGTTGATTGTTGGGCAACTAGTAGGATTGACAATCTGAAGAGAGAGATTAGTAAGTCTTGTGTGATGAATGACTTGGGACCGACGAAATAAATTCTTGGCATGATGATTTCCAGCGATAGAAAAGTTAGGAAGTTATAGTTATCTCAAGAAACATATATTGAAAGAGTTCTTGAAAGATTTAAAATGAGCAAGGTAAAATCTATTTATTCTCCACTTGCATGTCATTTCAAACTTAATTATGAGCATTGTCCTACAAGTGAGAAAGAGAAGCAAGAAATAAAAGGAGTTCCTTATGCTTCAGCAGTTAGTAGTTTGATGAACGCCATAGTTTATACAAGACCAGATATTGCTCATGCAGTTAGTGTAGTCAACGGGTTTCTCTCCAATCTGGGCAAAGAACATTGGACAGTAGTAAAGTGGATTCTTAAATATCTTAATGGCACTTCCAATGCATGTTTATATTTTGTGGCGATAAATATGTGTTACAAGTATACACGGATACAGATATGGTGGGAGACATTAATTCTAGAAAATTCCTATCAAGATATTTCTTTTGGGCGCAGCCTCATGTGATCCCAGACTTGAACGTTGCCTATCTACCATCAAGCAGTAGTATATTGCAATCACTGAAGACTACCATTCACTTGGCAAAGAATTCGACATACCATTCAAAATCTAAATATATTGATGTGAGGTATCATTAGATATGAAATGTGCTTGAAAAGAAACAGTTGTAAGTTGAGAAGATACACACAACAGAGAATGATTTAGGTATAATGACAAAGTCATTGCTCAAGGAGAAGCTGAAAAGCTAAATACAGAAAGCGGGGTAGGTGGTGCTCCCCACATAATCTGAATGGGGAGATTTGTTGGGTCCATCTCATTCGGGTGGTTCAAGCCCAAAATTTAATAAGTTTGGGCAATTGAGTAATCAAAAAAACATTGAGGGGCTAAATCAACATTGCCATGAAATTTGGCTATAAAAACAAGTGAAAGCCACTGCCCTAGATAACGTGTGCATGCAGGAAAAGCGGCAAGAGAGAGGAAAGCCAGTGAAAGTTTTTAATTTGGGAATAGTGATTTTAATCTTTGATTGGATGGTTGTAAGGCGATTTTAACTTTGTTTTTTTCCAAATTTTGAGAGTAAGTTCCTGGCATTGTCCTCTACAATCTCACTGGTCTTGATTTTTATTTTATCCTCTCTTTAGTTATTATTTGGGATATCCACTTGTTAGAGAGATAGTTATTTGCTTATTGCTATAAGCCAAGAATATTGAGATTCTTAATATTGGTTGCCTCTAGTATTATTTAGAGAAAAATTTATGTTGTAATTCATTAATATAATAGAAGATTATATCGGACTACAGTCCCATGGTTTTTTCTGCTTTGAGTTTTCTATGTAAAAATCTGTATCTCTTATGGTTGGCTTTTGCTATGGATTTATTAGTTTATTTTTTATCTATTTATTTATGGTATATATCCTATTTTAATATACAAAGGGAGAAAGAGTTTTGTTCCCGTATAATTTACAACTGCTTATATTAGCCCCTTTCCCAATAGAGAAGTTATATAGCTTCTCTTTAAACTGCTCATGTATTAAATTTTGAAATTTAATAAATATAATAATGACAACAATTATAAATAAGAATAAGAAATTTAATTTAACTAAAATATAATTATGGAATGATAATTATTAATTCTATTAGATGGGCCACTTAAGGACACAAAAACGTGTCTTATAATGTAAGGCATGTATACACGAGTTGTAAGATGCTGGTGGTTGATGGGTGGTGTCGGGATAGTTCAGGGGTAACGACAGCGGCAGTTAAGTGGTGTCAACGGCGGCCAAAGAAGCAGCGTTGGTGTTGGGACTGGTTTGAGATAAAAGCCTCGAACAAAGGCTTGCGAGTTGTGGTTGGTGCGACTGAAATAGAGGCTGCTGATCATGTGGTCGCCGGTGTGAAGGGGAGTCTTCGGAGGTGGCAAAGCACCACCGCCGACGACCGATGAAACCATGGGCTGCTGAGCGAGGAGAAGTCAAAGTCGTGTGAGTTGAGAGAATGTGGGAGAGAGAAAAAGGGGAGCAAAAACAACAATACAGCAGCTAATAATAACTTATTGTTTATGTTACATGTTCTTTGCGTCAAAAATTAAAAAATTTATAGTATATTATATTTTATATATATAGAGACTTAGAGAGGTTATCTATCTCACAATTAAAACTAACTACTGTATATAGTTATGATAAGCATCCATAACAACTCGACGAACTCATTCTTTTGCAAATGAAATCAGCGGTGCAATAACGGCTTATCTATATTAGAAACCTTTTATGACTTATTGTTATAAATAAACTTTAAATATCTATATTCTAGCCGGCAGCTTGAATACGAATAACTAGGTGCAAGTAAATATTTCTCTCTTGCATTTAGAGTTTATTTGGGATTGAGGTTGGGCAATTATAGTTTAAAGTTATAGCGCTAAAGTATTTTGTAAACATTAATTGCTATACCTTAAAAATTATATTGATTGATGAGCATAATTTACATACATATTTTACCCTTAATTATATAATTGTTAGTTATATTTATTTATTATTTTTAATTAATTGAATTGTTTTATTAAATTGGAAATTAATTAGAGATTATAGATAAAAAGAGCATCAAGAAGTTTAATTTGTGAGCATTAAAGTTAATTAACTTGAAAGCAATTTGGCATATTTAAAAGGCCAAGTCTTTTTTGCTATAAAAGTGACAAAGTCAGTGGGGCCCATTTTAACGACTAAATATAAACGCCAAACTTTGGTTTTGGAAATGAGCGGCCGCGATAGAGGAAGCAAGAGCCGTGAGACAGAGAAGAAGACCAGCTGCAGCTGTTCATCTTCCCCATGACTGGTTTTATTCCTTTTATTGTTTACAATTCAAGTATGTCTAATTAATTTTCTTATACTGAGATTAAGAATGAAACCATATTTAATGAAATAATTATCTTTTTATTTTATTATTCCCTATATATGTTTTTTAATATTTATGGTTCTTGTTTTACATGATTAATTGGATGTTATTAAATTCTTTTCACCAATTCTATCATGCATTATTGATTGTTAATATTAATATTTAATTAAATCTATGCTTGGATCTATTAAGTTTACACATGATTGAATTGTTTATATAGAGTATTTAGGAAAACTTTATTTCTTTGTTATTCAATATGTTTACATGGGATTCTTAGATGTCATACTATTAAGCAGAAAAAGAAACTACACAAGATTAATTTTATTTAGGTTTAATTGTTATATCCATGAGACGACATAGATTGATTTCGAGTTGTCACTCTAAAATTGAGGATTAATTGATAATTACATAATTACTAGTTGAATAGTAGTGGATTATGAAACCTTGGTAATTTTTGTCTTATTGAATTCTCATTTGCTTTAATATTTTCTTATTTAATTAGTTTTATTTCCCTTAAATATTTAATTTGCTCAATTAGGTTATAATTAATATTAATTTTAGTTTTAAATTAGACTTTTCAATTTATAACAATTCATGTGGATTCGACCTCGTTGCCACTATTCTATCTTTAGATTCGTGCGCTTGAGAGTATATTAAAAATTTTCACAATAAGTTTTTGGCGTCGTTGCTGAGGATTGTGCCAGAAAATCAGTTTAATCTAGGTTGATTTGATTCTTCCACTAGTTATAATTTATGTTGTCTTTTATTTTTTAATAAAAAAACACAAAAAAAATTTTATTTGTCTTTAAATTCATTGTTTGGTTGTTTGATTTCTTTTATTTTTAAATTTTGTTTATTGTCATTATTGTTAGTTTATTTTGTTTTATTTTATTTTATTTTTCTTTCTTTCCTTGTCTAGTTAGTTTATGAGTGTTTGGGAACATGATTTAACAAATCTTTTGGTCAAAAGAGAGTCGAAAATTGATAGTAGTCAAGTTAGTTTTTTAGAAGTGATGAATGACCCAAATAGAATATTGTCAATACTTCCACCAGTGCAAGGGGTGAGAATATTTTTCACCACTTGCAGCCAACCAACCATCTTGTATTGTGTTGCCACAAACCACAGCAACACACTTTGAACTTAAGCCTCCGTCATTCAGCTTTTACCACCTTTCCATGGGTTAGAGAGAGAGGACTCATATTTGCACATTAAGGAATTTTTGACATATGCTCTACATTTCGTTTTTAAAATTTTAATGATGAGTCAATTAGGCTTCGTATATTCCCTTTCTCATTAAAAGACAAACCAAAAGCTTAGTTAAATTCACTTCATATCGGGTCTATCACTACATGGGATGAATTGAGTAATAAGTTCCTAACCAAATTTTTCCTTATATCCAAAACAAATGCCCTTAGAAGAGAGATGAGTGATTTTTATCAAAGAGAGTGTGAGCAATTTTATGAGTGTTGGGAAAGATTTAATGATTTACTCCTCAAGTGTCCCCACCATGGTTTTGAGAAATGGAGACTTATACAATGCTTTATAATGGTTTAACTATGTCAAATCGTTATATGGTAGAGTCTATGAATGGTAGGAGATTTTTGAACCTACATAAAGAGGCTGCATGAGATTTCTTTAATTCACTTTCTGAGAACTCTTAACAGTGGGATTTTTCAAATTAAAGAGAGAAATTGTCTCAAGTTTCTAAGAAAGGTCTATATGAAGTTAAGGATAATTTTGATGTGAAGGCTACTCTAGCTAAACTTTCTAGAAAAGTAGATGCCCTAGCTCTGACCCAATCCATGAATCATCATCCTAATGTAGCTAATGAGGTTTGTGCTCTTTGTTCCAACCTATCTCATATGGCACATAATTGTCCATCATTAGCAGTCTATCAAGAGACTTATTCTGAGCAGGTACATGCCTTACAATCATATGAAAAATCCTTCAATCGTCTATATTCATCCACATATAATCTTAATTAGAGGAATCACTCTAATTTTTCCTCGAAACAAAATCAACCCTTATCAAACCAAGGAGGACAACAATTTAGCACGCCCAATCAACAATTTGTCCATCCTAACCAGATATATCCTCATGCCCAATAGTCTATCCCTTAATTTTTTGCACCCCAACAAAGAGAACCTTCTTTAGAGAATACACTTCAAAGTTTCATTCAGTCAACCCAACAAGCCTCTCAGTCAAGCACTTAAGCTATTATAAAGCTTAAACATCAATTGAGTCAATTAGTAACTACTGTAGCTAAGAGTGAAAAAAGAAAATTCCCTAGTCAACCAATTACTAATCCCAAAGGAATGCACGGAGTTAGATCTAGTTCAAGCCATCAGCATGAAAAAAACAAAGTCTATTATGACTTTAAGAAGAAGAAAATTGTTTGACAACAAAGTGGAGGTTTAAACAAGAAAGACTTTTAAACGTGTTTCTTCAAATCTAATCCTATTGCAAGACTCATCACTAAATGATACAAAAGAAAGTGGCCCACCACCTTACATTCTTAAGGCTTTTTTTCTTCAAAGGTTAGCAAAAGTAAAGAATGAGATTTCAACAAGTGAGATTATAGAAATCTTCATGCAGGTAAGTATAAATATCCCTTTACTTAATGCTATTAAGCAAGTTCCTTCCTATACCAAGTTTTTGAAAGATTTATGCACTAAAAAGATAAATCTACATGTCGCCAAAAAGGCATTTTTAACAGAACAAACAAGTAATTTACTTCAATGTAAAATGCCACCAAAATTTAAGGATCATGGTGCTCCTACTATCTCATATGTTATAGGGAGCCAATTGTTTGATAAGGCGTTATTGGATTTAGGCGCTAGTGTTAATCTCTTACCTTATTATGTTTACATGCAACTTGGACTAGGTGAATTAAAGTCAACTTTCATTATTTTGCAACTTGCTGATAGGTCAATGAAAATACCTCGTGGTATTATAGTGGATGTGTTGATACAAATTGACAAATTTTATTATCATGTTGATTTTATTGTTATTGATACTCAGTATATACAGGATCCTAAGAAACACACTCCAGTTATTTTAAGTCATCATTTCTTAGCTACGGTTGATGCTCATATTAGTTGCATGACTGGAAACATGCAATTGTCTTCTGGTAACATGACCATGGAACTAAACATTTTTAATGTTCCCAAGCAGGCATAAGAAGATGATGAAGTCGTTGAAATAGATATGGTCGAAGCACCAATTGATGACTTATTTATTTCTAACCATTGTGACAATCCATTAACACCATGCACAACTATCTTTGATTTATCTGTTGATGTTGACAGTGGTATTGAAGAAGTTAATGCTTTACCTGATTCAACTCTTATCATAGATCCAATTAAGTGGAAAGAAAAGATTGAGCCACTTTCTCCTGAAGAGAAAATTAAATCATTCAAGTTAGAGCTACTTCCTAAAGAAGTGCAATATAAATCACATTCTAACATGAAAAAAGGTGGTAAGATCTAAAGTGCTTAAATTGTTATATTTTTACACTACTTCAGATAACTCTCAGGTAAGCTTGGAACAGAAGAGATCAAAGTAGTGCGATATTGATGATTTTCATTACCATTGTCCTTTTATAGATAAAATGCTCCAGTATTTAGTCAATTATGTTTTATGATATTTTCTGTATAATTGCTTTGATTTTCACCAAATTCTTATTGATCCTGGTTGATTTGTTGTTTACATTAACTAGTTAGTTTTGTAGGATTTTATTTATTCTTTTTTTATTTCTTTTAGCATTTTCTTTTTACTTGTCATTTTCTTTTAAGCCTTCCCTGCCCATTCAGGTGTGTTCTCTCCAACTTTTTCTTTTATTATTTATGTTTTTTTTTTCATATTTTTGCATGCATATCCTTTATTTATGAAACATTGAGGACAATGTTCTGAATAAGTTTAGGGGTGGGAATAGAGTATGCTTTGGTTATTTAAAAAAAACCAAAAATTAAAAAAAAATGTGTTTTTTTTTTGTTTTTATGTGAAAACCCAATGATAAGAAATTGGTTGACTATAAATATGGTTCTTAGAAAGGGTTAAATATTGTCTTAGTTTATATTTGGTTCTTGTGTTAGTTCCTCTTAATTGAGATTCTTTGAGCACTAATATCAATTCTTTCATAATTTTGACTTGAAATTTGAAATTGACACAGCCTAAGTTGAAAATTTTAGAGAGAATAAATGATTATTTATCTCGATTCTTATCTCCACAATACAAAATAGTATATACAGGAGCAAAAGTCAGAAATAGCTACCTATAACCCTTAAGAGTGAAGCTATCCTTGAGTAATTTGGGCCTATGTACCACCAGTATGTAAAGAATAATCTACCATGAGAAGAAGGCTA
Source organism: Citropsis articulata (assembly GCA_030449925.1). NCBI lineage: Eukaryota > Viridiplantae > Streptophyta > Magnoliopsida > Sapindales > Rutaceae > Citropsis > Citropsis articulata. Next base: position 7,522,258 of record JASUUH010000080.1, on the reverse strand, counting down.
CCTTAAAGGGTAGAGTGAAAGCTCCTAACAATGAAAAAAAAGAAACAGAAAAAAATTCAAATGCATGTGCTTAAACAAAATCAAAAGCAAATGCACATAAAAGCCTGTGAAAAAAATTTGGAGATTAAGATGATAAGATTAGTTTGACCTACTCTTTCTTTGTTTGAGACAAAGGCTGTTGATGTTGAAGATTTTAGGAATGAATTTGATTGAATTGATTTCACACACACACTACAATAATAAAAAGAGAGATGGAATTGACTACTGAATTAAAGCTAGAACTTTGCCAATATTTGAAATTTTCTTTGAGTTATATAATTTATGCAATCTTTGAGACTATTTTCATATTTTATTTAAAGATTTTGATTCCTTTTTTTTAGTGTTATTTTTTAAAAAACATGATATTTATGGGTATCATCACTGAAGCCCTCATGAGACTATAACTCGTCCATTAGGACCGCCTAGGGGTTTAAAGACTTGTTGCATACGCTAAATGCAATCGTGATTGCCCGCGAAAGTGGTTTAATTAGGATTTATTTTTTATTTTATTACTTTTATTTTTGTTTTTAGTTTTAGTTTTACTCTAGAACTAACAAAATCTAAGTTTTGGGATATTTGATGAGCACAATTTACATATATATTTTATCCTTAATTGTATAATTGCTAGTTATATTTATTTGTTATTTTTAGTTAATTGAATTATTTTATTGAATAGAAAATTAATTAGAGATTATGGATAAAAAAAACATAAAGAAGTTCAATTTGTGAGCATTAAAGATTAATTAACTTGGAATCAATTAGGCATATTTGCATGTGACGTCAAGCGAAGGAAACCGAATTCAACAAATTAGTTTATCCATGCACATGAAGACAAAGAAGATAAAGCGACTGGAAACAGTTCCACACTTGACTTTGATAAGTGGAAAAAGGAATCCTAGTGCAAGCTTAATTGGTGAGCACGTGAGTGAGAGCAAAGAAAATTAAAGGGCCAAGCCTTTTAGCTATAGAAGTGACAAAGTCGGTGGAGCCCATTTTAAAGACTAAATATAAAAGCCAAACTTTGGTTTGGAAAAGAGCGGCCGCCACAGAAGAAGCAAAAGCCGTGAGACAGAGAAGAAAATCAGTTGCAGTTAATTCATCTTCTCATGATTGGTTTTATTTTTTTTATTGTTCACAATTTAAATATGTCTAATTAATTTTTTTATACTGAGATTAAGGTTGAAATCTTATTTAATCAAATAATTATCTATTTATTCAATTAATTCCATATATATATTTTTTAATATTTATAGTTCTTGTTTCACATGATTAATTAGATATTATTAAATTATTTTCAACAATTATATCATGCATTATTGATTGTTAATATTAATATTTGATTAAATCTATACTTAGATCTATGAAGTTTATACATGATTATCTTTGGTTCTATATCTTTCATTAAATTGTTTACATAGAATACTTAAGAAAACTTTGACTCTTTATTATTCAATATATTTACATGGGATTCTTAGATGTCATACTATCAAGCAGAAAAAGAACATACACAAGATTAATTTTATTTAGGCGTAATTGTTATATCCATGAGATGACATAGATTGATTTCAAGTTGTCACTCTAAAGTTGGGGATTAATTGATAATTAAAGAATTACTAGTTAAATAGTGGTAGATTCTGAAACCATGGTAATTATTGTCTTATTGAATTCCCATTTGCTTTAATTATTTTCTTATTTTAATTAGTTTCATTTCGCTTAAAGATTCAATTTGCTCAACTAGGTTAGGATTAATAATAATTTTATTTTTAAATTAGACTTTTCAATTTATAACAATCCATGTGGGTTCGACCTCGTTATCACTATTCTATCTTTAGATTCGTGTGTTTGCAAGTATATTAAAATTTTTCACAATATTGATATGATTTTTCAATTGTATGATGGAAAATCTATTATATCTTTAATAAATTTATCAAAATTATTATTTAAAATTTATATTTAATATATACTATTAACTTTTATTTCATAGTTACAATTTATTTTTCCACAGCAGCTGAATCTTAAAAGTTACGGCACCTCAATCCCAAACAGGACATTAGTTTTCTTTTAAATTTTTGGTTGAGTATTTTAGATTTTAATTAAATTCTAGAAAAATAGCTTGATTTGATAAAACTTTTGGGACACGTTTGGATGACTTATCACAATTTGATGATCCTTGCGATGATTTTCTTCGTTCATTAGTTCAACTAAAGTTTTAGATTATTGAAATTTGTTCACTGTTGTTAGTCATGAAACTTAAATTTATGATAAACCTGTAGAATATTCGTCATTGCATCTCTCCGATTGGTCAAGCTAGTGCTTAGTGTTCCGTTTTTTGTTGAGAATTTGGCAATTGAACTATTTAGTCTAGAAATAATGCTAGCCATATTCGACAATTGGTTCTTGATCAAGTCATGCTGAATTAGCTTACACTGGCTGAGATAAACCCGGTATCATTTCGTGAAGTGTCTTTACCATTGCGATCCTAAATTGATATTGTTACTAGTGTTTGGGAAAAATTCAGTTTTTAAAAAAAACTTTTTTAGGACCGATCTCATAAAATATATATGAATCATGTCCTGAAATCGTCTGAAAATCGATCGGCTTTTCCGATGTGATTTAGGCTCTCAGATCACGATCCGTCACCACCACGTTCGTTTGATCACGATCCGTCACCAAACGATCTTCCAGGTTATGACTTAGGATTGATCTGCACTTGACGTGTGGGCGCCTTTATCACCACTATGAGCAAACTAGGAGGAAAAAAATTTTCTCTAAGAATTCTTGTAGAGAAAAAACCTTTTTCTCTGATATATATAGTGACTTTTTCCTCTCATGTTTAGGATAGAATAAGCCCTTTTATATCTCTTTCATAGTGGGAATCCTAAGGCTCCTAGAATTTTAAAACTCACGTTACTTGCTTTTTGCCATAAGGGGACCACCTTGTAAAATAACATAAGGCCCCTTTATAAATAAGCATATTAATGGAGCCTCCCACTAAAAGATATAATTATATTTTTGACCCAAATTACTAGTTATCTTGCTTATTAATCCAGTAATGGTGCAATCAATTAAATGAGCTAACCTGGGGATCATTTGGGAACATACAATCGTTGCTACAATAATTAAGCATGTAATTAAACAAGCCTAATCATTTAATTCTAATTCTACTCCACTATAAGATTGGAACTGACCTCCATAATTGTATGTTCGAATAATAATTCGTCCCAAGCCACATTGATTTCTTTCGCCAATCCTTTGTACCACATCGTTAATTAAATCGATATCTCAACTGTCCAATCGATTTAATTACATCTTATTCCTTGATACTTACTGGTTTTCTCTAATGATCATTTTCATCATATTAAATATGTTGACACACTTTGGCCAGAGAATTCTATGATCAAGTACCGAAAACACATCAAGAGACGTGTCGTACAAATTCTATATTGTTAATCTATAATTTTAATACTCATAATTGCTCCCACCAAAATATCGGGTAATCTTGACCACAAATGTGTGTCGTGCCCATTAGTAATTCAAATGGAATAACAATTACAATCATGAAATCATAATTAACTCAAGATTAAGATTACAGTAAAATCAATGCCTATGAGATTTAATAAGTCTGACAGTCATTTCAAGGTTAATTAAATCTCATGTGATCCAAATTTAATGTAGTCAAACTACATCAGTAAATTCATACATGATTAAGACAAATCATTCAATGAATTTACTACAGTCTAAACATAAATAGAGCGCCCAACTCTATTTATCAACTGCGAACTTAATTTATTTAATCATAAGATAACTTGTATTTATGTCTTCTGTGAATCCATATGATGATCACATAAATACATATAATATGATTAAACGGACCTTTTCAATATATATTATGCAATTGAAAATATCTCAAATATTTTATTAATAAGAAAATAAATTAATATGCTTTAAAAGAGCATATTAACCCAACAACTAGTGTCCTAAAATTGTCATAAGAAAAATTAATTTTGAGCTGACAACATTAAGATTTTTTTTTCCCCTCTGTTCGTGAAGGTTTTGCAAAGAAAATACAGCACAAGCCATCTCGTTTTCAGTGATGATTTACAGGTAATAATGTTGCAAAAGCTTTTGAAATATCAAAACGTGTATTATCTTATTGTGTTTCTCTTTTAATTTTTCCCTAGCCATGCCCTTAGCTTAATGGTCTCATGAGCGTATTTTTTGGTTCAATCATAGAAGTTAAATTTCGTCCCGGAGAATGATTATAGTTAAATAAGTTTTTTTTTTGTTAGTTACTTTTTCCAAAATCTGTTGGATATGATCGGTTTGATTATAGCCTTTAGAATATATCTTTACATCTCTCTTGATAATGAGGCTAGGCTAGTGATTCATCATTTGTTTTTTCTTTTATGGTTATGACCTATTTCAAATTTCTACCAAAAAATTAGGAAAATAAAAATAATATAAATTCTAGAGATATTATAATTTTCCAACCTAATTTTTTCTGACACATCAAGTCAATACCAAGGTTTAGTGAAAATTATATTTTACCATTAAACATGTACGCTGTTATCACTTTACTACTATTCCATTAATCCAGCTAAGAATTTGTTGATGTCATAAGGATATTTAAGAAATTTCATATTGAAACCAGAATGATAACATGATTGTTCAATGATAAAGTGTTAAATTCAGAATATTTGGCTTGATATTATCAAAACTAAAGTGCTTGACTTGTATTACTTTAAATGTTGACACAACAGCATGTTCATATAATTTAAAAAAAGATAAAAGTCATTTTTTGAATATAGTGACTACTTTTCTAGGATAATTTTTGTGTGTTGTAATTTCTTTCTTTTCAAATGACAAAATCATTGTTTATACTTTGTGTTAAATATTTAGTTATTTTTAATATTTTGATAGTAAAGTGATAACATTTTAAATATTAGGTAGTAAAATATAGTTTTTAGAAAATCTTGGTATTGAATTGATATGTCAAAAAACCTTCAGTAGACAAATGATAAATTTCTCTTTTGTAATTTCTTTCTTTTCAAAAAGAAAAATCATCTTTTATACTCCAGGGACAAAATCAACTTTTAACTTATATTTCATTAAATATTAACTTATTTTTAATGAAATGGTAGTAAAGTGATAATAGTGTAAATGTTTAGTGATAAAATGCAGTTTTCACCAAACCTTGCTACTGAGTTGATGTGCCAAAAAAATTTAGGTGAAAAAATCATAATATCCCTATACTCTAGGATTTTTTGTGTTACATGATTTGTTAGATATTTCTAAGAACATATTTCAATTATTTCATATAATTACTGAAAGAAACTCAGTTATGTTTCTCCATTGCGATTAGCTCAATGGTGCGAAAATGGAATTTTTTTTATAAAGTTCTGTAATATTTGATATTTTGTAAAATATTGATCATGCTCTATTGTTTCTCCTTTGATTATTGTAATTGTGAAGTTCGGTTTTCTGCCTTGTTCAATGGTACAAGTTAAATTTCGTTTTTGGAGAATGATTATAGTTAAATAAAGTTTTTGTTATTAATTACTTTCTCCAAAATCTAATGGATATTTTCGTGTAGTATAAAACAGTAGCGTGAATTCCGAGCAACTAGAGACTTTCATATAGAGAGAGAGGCAAAGAGGAGACCAAGGAGACAACTCTATCAAATGCTAGATCAATCGCACCTTGGTAAAAAAGATTTTTTTTTTTTTGACAAATTATTTGCTTATTTGATGATAAATAATATACTAATTTCCTGAAATAGAAATAATGGAGTTTTTAAATTAATTTATTACTTACTTGCCAGGTTCTTGTTTCTATTTAAGTCCATTCAATAGAGTGTTAACTTCTTTTTGTATCTGTTCTAATAATATGTCATTTTTTTTTTGTAATTTATAGTTTTAGCAGGAGAGAGAATTTCCAAAGAAAAAGCTTTTGGTGACTAGTTAAATACATTTATTTTTCACGTTGTGTAAGTTATATATATTATGTGTTGTTTTTCCTCTCTCCGCAACCCTGTCCTTTTCCAATGACTAACTCGTAATGTGCAGCCTTATACAAACAGGTTTTGAAACTTTAGCTGGTAAGGATAAAAACCTACTTTCAATATACCATAAGATTGGCTATTCTTTGTTAGCATTGAAATGTAAAGTGCTCTTAGTGAACATAGTTTTGAGAATTAATGCTTAATCTATATTCTTTTTAAAAAATGATGAGTCATTTGTCATTTAATACTGCAATGAATACACGATAGGCTATACGTTTTCCCTTAGTATATCCTTATCTTGTTGGTATTTCACATGATTGGATTTGTACATTCTATGAGCGGGAATTTTTAATTGTGAGTTTATGACGGCATTAAGCAATGGCTAAATAGCCGTTACAGAAGATACTTGGCAGTGTCAGAATTAGGGTTAGGAAGCACGTGCAACGCTCTCATATGTAACCCCTCACAAAGTCATCACAAAGATCGTATATGACGGCAATTAGTGCCCACACAAACCAATTTTTCTTGTAATGATATGAGATAGATTTTTGGCATAAAAATTTAGAATAAAAACCTAGGATAATCGTAGTACTCGTTTATTTTGTTCATTCATAACTTAATTTAGTGATCATAGATTACTAGATGATAAATTAATTAATGATCTGTAACGTTCATTAATTATAACTGTTTTATTTTCACTTGGTGCTTTTTGCCTATCAATATTTTTTAAACTATCTTAAACCTACCCATTTAACATTTAACTGGAGTGGATATGTAAGATTTATAGGATTCATTTCATGGGGGAACTTAATAGCAGTCCAGAAAGTGGTCCCTAAGTCATGATTTAATTGATTGACATCATGTTCAAAAATATCAAGTCCAAAGTCATCAGTTTTTAGCCTCATAATTAGCCAACCATTTCAACATCCTTTCAAAAATAAATTTACATAATCTGTTTCTCACGTTTAGATAAAAAAAACAAAGAAAATATTAAGGTTTTCTTATACGAATTAAATAGGTTCAATTGAGTTAGAGTTATTTGATCAACTAAATTTTTTACTATTTATGGTAAATTTTTTTATCCAAAAAATTATATTAATTTAAGTTATTATTTGAAAACAACAAAACTTCAAATTGTTGATTATGTTGACAATAAAGTTAGAGTACCTAAGTTTTCTAAACTTAAAAATGAGTCAAGGTTAGTCAACGTTAGCCATAAATATGTTCAAAATCATTAATTCAATAAAGTTCAATAATTTGGCACCTAGTATTTTTGGTCGAATATTTTTTTAGTTACATTTGATTAAGCCCTCCTAGATAAAATTTCTGACTCTACCACTGCTTTGTACATTAAATGATCACGACATCAAAGTATGGAGGAGTTTGATAGAATTTTTCGAATATTTAAACAAAAATAAGACTCCGCACACTTAATTTATTCTTGGTTGCATATACGTATATATAGTTCTTACATGAAGCATCATTAGAAGTAAATAACTTATCACAACGCATACAGCATCATTTATTTAGATACATATGTATAAGGTGCACGATCAGTTGTGAGGCTTGGCTTCACTCTTCAATTCGCTTCACCAGTCTCTCCAGCAAATTAAAGAGTAGCACAAACTACAGCCTCTTCCGTTGTAACCACTGCTACTCAACCGCCAGGAGGGTTCCCACCACCGTAGACGGGGGCACCACGAGGGTCACCATAGACGGGGGCACCTGGAGGATTACCATAGACACCCCCACCTCGAGGATTACCATAGCCACCGCCGCCAGGAGGATAACCATAGCCGCCACGGCCAGGAGGATAACCATAGCCGCCGCGGCCAGGAGGATAGCCATAGCCGCCGCCGCCAGGAGGATAGCCATAGCCGCCGCCGCCAGGAGGATAGCCATAGCCACCGCCGCCAGGAGGATAACCATATCCGCCGCCGCCAGGAGGATAGCCATAGCCGCCGCCACCAGGAGGATAACCGTACTTAGCACCGCTTACTCCATTTCTCCCAGTGGCCTTTTCAGCTGCAAATTAATATTTTATAACAAAGTGTTATCTATATGGCTATACATGTAAACGCGTATCCAATTCAAACTCCATAGGGCTGCCTTTAGTATACTTAGGACACCCACTTTCATGGCTAATAACTTGTAAGGGTTCTATCTGTTACAAGAAAAAATCATGCAAGTAACAGATAGATACTCCTAAAAATATAATTAATTAACCTTACCATTTTTCTTGTGATCAATGGAAGTCTCAGCGAGGTCTCTAGCTGCCACCTCCGAAGATATGAAAACAGTAGCCACCAAAAGACCTAAAACAAGGAAAATTTTAGAGCCCATTTTTTCTTACTGTATCAATGTAAGATGATTTTTCGAAGAAGGATATGACAACCGTAGTGTGTTCGCTTATCTTTATTTATAGACGGTTTAGGGAGCTAGCAAGCGGTCAGAGTAGTTGTCAACAATTTTTAAACTTTTGACCCACTTTGTTGTCATGTTATTATTGACTGGTTCTATTACCTATTCATCAACTCCCAAAAATAAAAAATGAGATAATAATTTTTTTTTTCACTTAGAAAAAAGAAAACTACCACACCAAACATAATTATAAGGGTGTATTAAAAATTAACCTCAAATACCTGGATCACACCCCAGAAAATATATTTGGATGATTGATTATTGAAAAACGTTATATGTGCCGTGTTGAACTATTATTCTGGACTGATACACAAATTTTATCAAAAAGTTTAAAATTACTATCCTAGGTCTTGTATCTAGGATTTTATAAATTGAATAGATATCAATACGAAACCGTTATAAAGTAAAAGTAAATTTTACAAAAATTTGTAATGATATATTATGATAATCTGGGTCCGGCTATGGTGCCCAAGTGACACTAGACCCCCACTTTTTGTCATTTTCTTATCAGCTATTATGAGCCATCAGATTTTACATAAAAGTAGTTCAATGGTTTAGATGGATTTAATAGGTTATTAACTCTACAATCCCTATTTTTTGCTTGCGCATTAAAAAAGAATAAAGTTTCAACATTTTGACAGATAACTCCAAATCGGTTTAAATTTTTACACTTAAGTCCATTACCTAATTTGACTTTTTTATAACTTATTTTAAAATTTGCATTAATACATGTTAATTATTTAATATATAATAGATCTATGTATTATTTGCTAATCACTGCACACTAAATAAATTAACATGTTTTACTCTACTCTTAATATTTTGAAATGTGATTAGTTCATCCTTATCTATTAGATTTTTTTATTTATTTAATCATTGACCATTTTGATCATGTAGAATTTAATTATACCCTTATTAAAATTAAGGAAGAAAAAGATTAATTACCATCACGATTGGTTCCAAAAATGTTTTTCTCATTTTGGTTCTAATCATTATAAGTTAAAAAAAAATTACATACAATCACTAATAATTTTATTGTCATGATTACAAATAAATTGCTCAAAGCTTTCTATTTCAACCATTAAACCTTTTAGCCACTTCTAGACATGAAGAATTTAAAGTTATAATTTATAAGTGTAATTATATTTGCATATGTCGTAAGAGAATACTTTTAATATTATTTTTATTTTTAATCATTCCTCTTTTCTTTTCTCTTTTTTTCTCTCTCCTCTCTCTCATGTCCCCCCATTTTCCTTCATTTACTCACTTCCTAGACACCCATTATAAAATAGATTTTTTTAGATTTTATTATCTTAGAGAATTATATTTTGTAAATGATGAAATAACTTTAATGAGTGAAAACTAAAATTAAAGAATAAGACTATTTGAACTCATAAATATATTCATTATATGAGAATAGTTTAGGAAAAAAAAATTTAGATTAAAAGAGTAATTTTAGGAGTTAGAGTAACAAGCTAATTATAATTTTTCATTACATTGGAGTGAAAATGCAAATAAAAGAGAGAGTAAGCAGCTAACCGTAATTTACTAATAACAATAGATAAGAAGTGTGGTATGGTGTCATATGGGCACCATAGCCGAACCCTGATAATCGAGAGAGGAAAAAAATTCATTTATAGTTCATTTTTTACATTAAATTATAATATTTATAATTTTATGCTTTCACATTTATACTTTAATTAAAATTCAAAATATTTAGTTAAAATTTGATTAAACTATAAAATTGTTAAATAATTGTAATGCAAAATTGGAAATATATTTAATAAAAATAAAAATTTAACTAAATTATGCTTAATTAATATCATTGACGTTGATAGGTATAATAAATAATACAAACATTTTCGAATCATATTAATAAAAAATTATAAATTGTAATATTACAACATAAATTATTATAATTAAAAATATTACATTAATACTTCAATGTTTTGTAGTTAAAATACACAACCACCTTCTAGATGGGGATGACAAAAATCCCCACATGGACAGGTACCCTCGGCGATTTTCCCCATTCGGGGAGAGTACGGAGATAATTTTATACCTGATTTCTTATTCAGGGAAGAGACAAGAAAACTTTTTACTTAGTTTCTTATTCGGGAAGGGACGGGGATGAGGTGGAATCCCCATCCCCTCCCCATTTCCCCCCTTTTAATCTTTAATTTTAATTTTTATTTTATTTTTTAAAATTACTTGTAAATAAATAATAAAATTTGAATTATATTATAAAATTATAAATATCGGTAAAAATGACAAATATCAAAATATTTATATTATTAAACTTTTAGGCCTAATTAACTAATTAAAGTCTTAAATTAGCCCCCAAGGGCATGGTTGGGTTAGTTGCAATGCAGCTGTAGCCTCGACCAAAACCCGGGTTCGATTCTTGGGGCGGTAAGGAGGGTGAAAATTATATTTGGGCTTGCCCACCCCCTTTACCTTTTAAGAAAAAAAAATTAAAGTCTCAAATTTTTTTTAGGACATTAAAAATGGCGGATAGATTCTATTAGCCTAAAAATTTTGTTTTAATTTAACTTTTGTATTAAAAATATTAATTAAGTATCTACATTTAAATTATTGTCGATATAAAAGTAAATTTTTTTTCTTTTTATTGTAGGATTATAAAGATTGACAAAAATAATTATTTTGATAATTTGTATTTTGTATGTGACCTTTGTAATAGATCAATGTTAATGTAAGATATATTTTAAACTTTACTTTTATTTGAATTTTTTATTTTAATATAATTAACTCAAAATTGAAAAAAATATATATTAGTTATTCGAGGATCGGGAATCCTCTGTTATTATTCGGGAAAGAGATGAGGATTCTCTCAAGCAATTCTAAGGGAGACGGGGACATACACAAATATCGAAGACGGGTACGGGAAGACTGATCCCCTCCCCACCCTTCGCCTCCCCATTGCCATCCCTACTTCTAGATAAGTAGTGTGTGCATTGACCGGAGTCACTGAACGTGATGCATTGACCGGAGTCACCGGACGTGATAATTACCAAGAAAGAGTCTTCTTTCATGTCGCATGTGAACGTATCAATCTTTGCTAGAGGCAGCTGGACCATGGTACCACTCGTTGCCTGTTAGCTACGACAAAAGCTCATTAGCATTAATATGCATACAGATGATTCGTTACCCGTTAGCTACGGCAAAAACTCATTATAATCAGGAACGACTTCGAAGTAAATATTCAATCCAACTCGTTAATTAGTCTCCGATAACCTTTGTTAGATAACTTTTTTTTATCCAATAATCTATGTTAGATAGCGTTTAATCCATCCTTTCTGCCTTTGTTAAATTAAGGTTGGTTTGGTATTGATATGTTGTACTTTTTTAAGCTATAGTTGTAGGAAAAATTTATAATTAAAATAATAATTAATAATGAATAATAAATGTAACTTTTATATCATGATTTTGACACAATTAATAAAGATATTATAAATTTTTATCATAAAAGTGGTTAATCAGATTAATGAAGATTTTATTTTACAGCAGCTATTGTTTATCAAATACTTTAATATTAGAACTTTTAAACTAAGGAAGCATTTGTTTTTCTAACTTAATGATTTAAGTGACTTGATTTGAACCACTTGTGTTACTAAGTTTATTTATTTTATTAACTTAATGAAATTTTTCAGTCATTAAGTTATCAAACTATTTGGCCAAATTTTTTAAATTTTTACTTAATCTAAAAAGTCTGGTGACATCATTGCAACATATTTTCCAAAATATCTTTAATTTTCATCTTTGCCTAAATTACACTTACTAATCAACATTATTATGCATCTCCATAACTTGTGAAAATATAGATTGAGATTATTTTTTTCTTATTTTCTTCAAATTAACATTATTTACTTTTGTAAACTTTTATGGGTATTTTTCATATAAAACATCATAAAGTGCAACAAAAATTGGTCAACCTACTCTAGTTTAGAATATTACAAGGTCATATTCATTTGAACATAATGTATATTGTAATAAAATACCATATATTTATATTTTTTGAGATTTTTATTATTTATTTAACAATTAAAAATTTTAAGGGCACAAATGTAAAATCACTTGATATCAAATTTTTTATGTTGAAAAAAATCAACTTGTTATTTATTTTCAAAAATTCAAACCAAAAAAAAAGAAAGAAACATTATATTCAGATTTGAACATTCAAATCTATTTAAAATTCAGACTAATTTAGATATATTCATTTATCAGACAAAAAAATAAATCTATTTAAATTTCAAACATAAAAACAAACACAAACTACAATTACCTAATCTTAATATCAAACAGAACCTAAATGTATCTTTCACAACCTGAACGGCTGAACCCGAACCCATAATGATGTGAAAGGCCCCTGGATTATTGAACGAAAATCTGTGCAACAGCCGATGCAAACGACTTCAAAGATTTAATTCGATTGAAATATCTTCCAGGAAAATCATGTTAGCGAACTGGCAAGGATGATGAAGACACTTGTTTCAAAATACACTTGGGTTTATATGATTCAAAGACCAGTTTGCATCAGTCGTGGTCCTCGTGGACTACTTTTCTTAGCTCACTCAGGTACCTCGCTTTAGAAGGGGAAAAAAAGTCAATCGAACTTTTCCCATTTATAAATACACAAAATTAGGTGCGGTGTTCACATTTTTCTTAAGATGATTTTGAGACATTAGCGGAAATCTCAGTCGGGTCTCTAACTGCGAACACTGAAGAGGTAGGAAGAACCATATCCACTAAAAGAAGAAAAATCTGAAAGCCCATAGTTCTTTTTAGGAAGAAAAACAAAATTATTTTGTGTTTTCTTATGTCTCTATTTGTGATGGCTTTAGTGCCAAGAATTTTCTAACATTTTGACAGTGTCGCGCCGTGTTTGACCTTCCGGTGCTACTTGTTACTTGTTAGCTACGGCGTTAGTCATATTTCAAGTTCAATCATAACTTTGGATTAAATACTAAGAGTTAGGGATGACAATGGACACTGCTCGTAATGGGTTTGTCATTATTAAACTCGCACCCATACAAAATTTAAATTACTAAATACATCCACAACCCGCTACGGATTTTAATTTTTTTAACAAAACTCATCCGCTATAGGTTTTGATAATTGCCAAACCCGCAATGGTATCTGGTAGATTTTTTGTGGGTTTTCACATTTAAAATCACAAATATTCAATATATAAATTTTTAGTAATAACTTAAAATTCTATATAACATATTCAATTCTAAATTTAACCAATATAAATGAAAAATTAAAATTTCAATATCAATATAACACAAATTCTTAAATTTAAGCATAAAATACATAAATTTATTTTAAAAAAATCACAAATTAGTATCTAAAGATAACAACTATCATTTCATATTATCATTCAGAAAAAAGTTTTTAATATCGAATATCTATAGATGATATAATTGATTAAAACTTTTTTCTGATCGCATATCTATAATTAAAATTCTGAAATCCATTCATGTATACTTCTTATGTAGCATCACAAAGTAAGTACTTTGCAACGCATAAATTTAAGCAACATTTATTTACTGAAACAAATATCTTTGCATCACCAACAGCCTCTAGCAACACCTGCAACTGTCAAAAAGCAAAACATGCGGGCACCACCTTCTAAAAGGCGGGCCCCCCTATTTTGAAGAAGGAAGCAACGCTTCCTTAATTCTTTGAATGGAACAGAAGAAAAAATGGGAGAGGAAAGAAAAATGGGTGCCGGGCCGATAAAAGAGAAGAAAAAAATAATAATAAAATAATAATATTAATTAATTAATTAAGTAAATAGTAGTCAAGTTTTGGCTATAAAAGGAGGCTCCTCCTCCTCATTTTGTCATCCCAAAATTGAGAAGCATTTTAGCTATTAGAGAGAGTTTTGAAGAGTTTATAAATAAAACTCTTGTTCTAGTGTTTTGAGAGTTTTGGTGTATTGGCGTTTTGGGTAGTGAGTTAAAATACCACAATATTTGTAACTTCTTTTCACTAGTAAAATATTTTCCTTTTGTCTTCGTCCGTGGACGTAGGCTAAAAGCCGAACCACGTAATTTCTGGTGTCCCGTGTGATTTTATTGTCTCATTATTTCTCAATTTTACTTTAGTTGCGTTCCTGCTTCACCCAATAATTTCCTAACAGTGGTATCAGAGCTATTGATTGTATTTTTTAGAGTCGGAGGTACTGTTCACGGAAAGGGTACAATTCACGTACACAGTATTGTTCACGTATATGATACTATTCACATATACTAGGGTACTATTCATATACGGTACTATTCACGAGAAACGGTGGGAGCGATCCAATGCGAGGGAAAGTAAGGAATAGTGGTGTGAGTAGTACAACTGTGTAGTTCTGTACATATTTAGGAAAGTTCTGTCACAAAGGCGATAAGAGCCTAAGGAGTCTGGGTTTTAAGTGGGACCGTTGTGACCCCTCCAGTCTTTCCTGGGAACTTTCCTGGTGTGCATTCTCACACATACTCACAACTATTCAAGGTGGTACACTAGTTTGTGTGCGGTATTTATCAACAAAATGGCAGCAAAGTGTGAAATTGAGAAATTCAACGGGAATAATTTCTCGTTGTGGAAAATGAAGATGAGGGCTATTTTGAGGAAAAATAATTGCTTGGCAGCAATTGGAGAAAGACCCATAGAGATAACTGATGACAAGTGGAACGAGATGGACAACAACGCCATTGCTGATCTACACTTGGCACTTGCAGACGGGGTGTTATCCAGTGTGGTAAAGAAAAAGACAGCAAAGAAAATTTGGGATACTCTTACAAAATTGTACGAGGCTAAGTCGCTGCACAATAAAATATTCTTGAAGAGGAAACTCTATACTCTTCGAATGGCGGAATCCACTTCGGTGACTGACCATATCAACACTTTGAAGACTCTATTTTCACAACTCACAACGTTGGGTCATAATATAGAGGAAAATGAATGTGCAGAGCTTCTACTTCAAAGTCTACCAGATTCGTATGATCAACTCATCATCAATCTGACGAACAACAATCCTGCGGACAGTCTAGTTTTCGACGATGTTGCAGCCTCCGTATTAAATGAGGAGAGCATGCGGAAAAGTAAGGAAGACAGACAAACAAGTTCGCAGCAAGTGGTGGCACTATCAGTGACGAGAGGGAGATCAACAGAACATGGTCCTAGTGGGAGCCACAATCATGGTAGATCAAAATCTAGAAGTAGGAAGAATGTTAAATGCTACAACTGTGGTAAGAAAGGGCACGTCAAGAAAGAATGTTGGAGTAACCAGAAGAGAAGAGAGGGCAAAGAACCTGAGTCATCAAATGTTCAGGGGTGTGTAGCAAGTATCTTGGATGATGGCGAAATTCTCTACAGCGAGGCAACAACTGTTTCAGAAGGCAGAAAACGGCTATCTGATGTCTGGCTCATAGACTCAGGAGCTACCTGGCATATGACCTCTCAGAGAGAATGGTTCCACACATATGAACCTATCTCAGGAGGATCTGTATATATGGGTGATGATCATGCCTTGGAGATCGCTGGTATTGGTACTATCAAAATTAAAATGTTTGATGGTACAGTTCGCACAATTGAGGAGGTACGATATGTAAAAGGCTTGAAGAAAAATTTATTGTCTTTGGGACAAATAGATAGTCATGGGTGCAAAACTCATGTTGAAAATAGGATTATGAAGATTGCTAGAGGTGTGCTTGTATTGATGAAGGCAGAAAAGATCGGTGCTAATCTGTTCATGCTTAAAGGAGAAACACTGCAGGAAGCTGATGCGTCGGTCGCATCAAATGGAGAAGAATCAACGATGATGTGGCATCTCAAGCTTGGGCACATGTTAGAACAAGATTTGAAGATTCTCTCTGAGCGAAAATTGCTTCCAGGGCTCAAATCGGTAAGTTTACCATTTTGCGAGCATTGTGTTACAAGTAAGCAGAATAGATTAAAGTTTAGTAGATCTATTGCTAGAAGTAAATGCATTCTAGACTTAGTTCATTCTGATGTTTGGGAATCACCTGACATATCCATGGGAGGTGCAAAGTATATGGTGACTTTCATTGATGATTATTCTAGGAGATGTTGGGTATATCCAATTAAGAAAAAGTCAGATGTATTTCTAGTGTTTAAAGAATATAAAGCACGGGTAAAACTTGAATCTGGCAAAAAGATTAAGTGTTTAAGGACAGATAATGGTGGAGAGTATACAGTCGGCGAGTTTCTTGCTTTCTGTAAGCAAGAAGGTATTCAGAGGGTGTTCACGGTGGCATACACTCCTCAACAAAATGGAGCGGCAGAGCGGATGAACAAAACTCTTACAGAAATAATAAGAGCTATGTTGAGGACTGTTGGTCAACCAAATTTATTCTGGGCAGAAGCAGCCAAAACCGCCTGTTATATAGTAAATCGGTCGCCATCCATAGAAATTGGGCTGAAGACAGTGATGGAAATGTGGACAGGAAAGCCAGCAGATTACTCTCACCTACATGCATTTAGGTGTCCTGTGTACGTGATGTACAATGCCTAAGAAAGAACAAAGCTGGATCCAAAATCTAGAAAATGTATCTTCTTGGGATATGCTGATGGAGTAAAAGGGTATAAATGCATGGGACCCCACGCCCACAAGATCGTCATCGATGAGATGTTATCTTTGTAGAAGATCAGCAACCGCAAAGGAGAGAGATGGGGATGATAGCACTGCAAAAAAAAAGTCAGAGACTGTACCAGTTTATGAGGAAAAGAATCAAAAGATTGATTCTTACGGCGACGACACGAGGAACAAGAACCAGTCGAGTCTGAGGCCCCAGAAGTTCGACGGTCAACTCGTGAGAGACGACCGCCAACGTGGCACTCCGATTATGTCACAGAGATTAATGTTACATACTGTCTTCTAACGGAGGATGGAGAGCCATCAACTTTCCATGAAGCTTTAAACAGCTCAGATGTTGCTTTGTGGATGACAGCAATACAGGAAGAAATTGAGGCTCTACACAAGAACAAGACATGGAAACTTGTACCACTACCACGTGGAAGAAAAGGCATTGGAAACAAATGGGTCTACAAGATCAAGTGTGATGGCAATGACCAAGTGGAGCGGTATCGTGCAAGATTGGTGGTGAAAGGATATGCTCATAAAGAAGGTATTGACTTTAATGAAATATTTTCTCCGGTGGTTCGACTCATGACAGTTAGAATAGTCTTGGCAATGTGTGCTACATTTGACCTATATTTAGAGCAGTTAGATGTGAAAACTACATGTCTTCATGGACAACTTGAAGAAGAACATTTATATGCTCCAACCAGAAGGTTTTGCTGAAAAAGAAAAGGAGAACTTGGTTTGCAGGTTTAACAAATCTCTATATGGTCTCAAACAGGCGCCGATGTGTTGGTATAAGAGATTTGATTCTTTCATCATGAGCCTTGGATACAACAGACTCAGTTAAGACCATTGTGCATATTACAAGAGGTTTGAAGATAATGATTTTATCATTTTGCTGTTGTACGTGGATGACATGTTGGTAGCAGGCCCCAACAAAGATCGAATCCAAGAATTAAAGGCACAATTGGCTAGGGAGTTCGAAATGAAGGATTTGGGACCAACAAACAAGATTTTAGGGATGCAAATTTACCGAGATAGAAACAACATGAAGATTTGGCTTTCACAGAAGAACTACTTAAAGAAAATCTTGCGGCGCTTCAACATGCAAGATTGTAAGTCAATTTCTACCCCACTTCCTGTTAATTTCAAATTATCCTCAAGTATGTGTCCTAGCAATGAAGCAGAGAGGAATGAGATGTCTCGAGTACCATATGCATCGGCAGTGGGAAGTTTGATGTTCGCTATGATTTGTACAAGACCAGACATTGCACAAGCAGTGGCAGCAATCAGTCGATACATGGCGAATCCTGGTGGAGAGCATTGGATAGTTGTGAAGAGGATTCTGAGATACATCAGAGGAACCTCAGATGTTGCATTATGTTATGGAGGATCAGAATTTATTATCAGGGGCTACGTGGATTCAGATTTTGCAGGAGACCTTGATAAAATGAAATCCACTACTGGCTATATGTTTACACTTGCAGGAGCAGCTGTAAGCTGGGTTTCGAAATTGCAGACTATTGTGACTTTATCTACAACAGAAGCAGAATATATGGCGGCTACACAAGCTTGCAAGGAAGCTATTTGGATACAAAGGTTATTGGAGGAGCTCGGGCACAAACAACAGAAAGTTCTTGTGTTTTGTGACAATCAGAGTGCCTTGCACATTGCCAGGAATCCAGCCTCTCATTCCAGGACAAAGCATATAGGAGTACAGTATCACTTCGTTCGTGAAGTAGTGGAAGATGGAAGTGTGAATTTACAGAAAATCCATACCAAGGAAAACCTATCAGATGTTTTGACCAAGCCGATCAATGCTGACAAGTTTATTTGGAGTAGATTCTCTTGTGGCCTAGCAGAAACGTAGGCAACATGACTATGGCGAAGCAGAAAGGATAGTGTGGAGATTGATTGGTTTTCAATCTAATCTCCAAGTGGGAGAATGTCAAAAGCAAAACATGCGGGCACCACCTTACAGAAAGCGAGGCCGCCTATTTTACTAGAGGAAAGAAAAATAGGTGCCGGGCCGATAAAAGAGAAGAAAAAAATAATAATATTAATTAATTAATTAAGTAAATAGTAGCCAAGCTTTGGCTATAAAAGGAGGCTCCTCCTCCTCATTTTGTCATCCCAAAATTGAGAAGCATTTTAGCTATTAGAGAGAGTTTTGAAGAGTTTATAAATAAAACTCTTGTTCTAGTGTTTTGAGAGTTTGGGTGTATTGGGGTTTTGGGTAGTGAGCTAAAATACCACAATATTTGTAACTCCTTTTCACTAGTAAAATATTTTCCTTTTGTCTTCGCCTGTGGACGTAGGCTAAAAGCCGAACCACGTAATTTTTGGTGTCCCGTGTGATTTTATTGTCTCATTATTTCTCAATTTTACTTTAGTTGCTTCCTGCTTCACCCACCAATTTCCTAACAGCAATCTCTTCCCTTAAAACCACCACCACATCAAACTTTGGGGCTGTTGCCGCAGCCACGGCCGTACTGATCGGACCTCCAGGGCTTGGCAGCACCCCGCAAGTCAGAGGAGGATTTTCACCGTACTTGGCTTCATCTATTCCACTTTTCTCTGTGACACCCTTAGCCGCACATGTAAGTAGCATCATGTCATTTTTGGTGTATTAATGTATTATATCAGTAATTAAAATATTATTATGGACTACGATTCTTCTCTGCTGATTTAAAATTGTGTTTTAATAAAATCCAACTTAAAGCACATAATATTGCTATATACGTTCGAATATATATGAAAACAAAATTGATCTAATTATTGTATGCTCAACATTATTGTTAATCTAAATTAAGAAGATATATAGCAAGTACTGGAACCTATATTTATAAGCTCGCCATTTTGCTTGTAAGCGGAAGTCTCAGCCAGGCCTCTAGCCGCCACCCCTGGAGCGATAAGAACGAACACAACAGCCATTAAAAGACCGAAAACAAGGAAAACTTAGAGCCCCTTTTTTTTCGTACTAAGCGAAATGGTAGAGGCATATTTACTGAAAAGTATATGATGAAATATAATAGTACTTTCTTATCCCTAGTTACATTAGTTTTAAGGAGTTGGTGGTCTGAGTAAGCCACCAAGAATTTTCAAACTTATAATGAACCATAATTAATGTTACTTTTTCCATCTATGCAAGCCGCACCTTTGTATACAACTTGTTTCGAGTGAGCTGTTGATTCCTCTCCAAAATATCAAGATGATGACAGTTCACTTCTACGGCAATAAATTAATCGCAATATTAGGTATCCCGATATTTATTGGTTGGTGGTCAAATAATTTTATAAGTTATAAAATTCTTAATCTATGTACAACATGGGATTCAAGTTTAGACTCAAATATTAGAGTCCCTTAAATTATTGATGAATTAAATGTGGTTTATAAGCTTGATAAACCAATCTATGGGATAGGTTGGGATTGTGGTGGTTGATTAAATAAGTTACTTTTGTTGTGCGGATGAAATAAACAATTGATTAAAAAAGCAACTTAGTATTTGATTAACTGTGTTGTTGCGGTTGCTATGAGTTTGAAAAGTAGAGCATATATGTTTAGTAAATTTTATTACGAAAGTGTTATTTTATTATATAATAACCAAAATAGATATAAGTTTAAATTGCCTTTTATTTTTAGAGTATGTTTAATAGATTGTTTAGACATGCCTTTTTCTTCCTTTTTTTTTTTATGTAAAATTACATAATGTGGAAAAAAGAAGATTTGTTACAATTTGTAGGTGCATTATTCTTTTTAAAAGTTTCTTACTATTGTAAATCATATTGGATTCCACCAAATGGTGCTCTCCCCATTTTCTCTTAATGCTCTCCCCATTTTCTCTTAATACTCTCTCTATTTTCTCTTATTGCTCTTCCCATTATTAATTTTATAATTAATAATGCTGAATTACTCCACCTTGTAATGCCTATAAATAGCATTCCTTTGCTAATGAATTAACACACTTCAATTCCTTACTCAAACTATTTTGCTTGTTTTCTTCAATCTCCATTTGAGTATTTCTTACTTAGAAATCATCATCAAATAATTGTTAACATAATAATATCCATTATATCTAATTTTATAACACGTTATCCAAGTTTAAGTATTCTATCCATTTATGCTTTTATTTTTCTACGCATTTATTTTAAAAAAAATTCCTATAAGTAATACTCATTATTTACATTTTTTTCTTTCAATATTTATTATATTAATCCCTTTTTATTTGTTCGTGATAATGTCTCACTTGACAAAATTGGAGTTTAATGCTTTAGATATATCTGGCGATAATTATTTATCCTGGATCCTAGATGCCGAAATTCATCTTGATGCTATAGGGCTTAGTGACACGATAAAAAATAACAATGACTCATCCACTTAAGATCGAGCTAAGGCCATGATTTTTCTACGACATCATCTCCACCAATCACTTAAAATGGAATATCTCACTATAAAAGATCCATATGTTCTTTGGAGCAGTTTATATGAAAGATATGGTCATTTAATGTCAGTTATTCTTCCTAATACTCGTAGTGAATGGAATGCTCTCAGACTACAAGACTTTCAGTCAGTACATGAATATAATTCTGCACTATACAGAATTACGTCACAATTAAAATTGTGTGAAAAAAATATTACTGATGAGGATATGTTGGAAAAAATATTTACAATATTTCATGCTTCCAACATGGTTTTACAACAACAATATGGAGCTCGTTAGTATACAAAATATTCTGACTTGATTGCATGCCTTCTTGTGGCAGAAAAGAATAATGAGTTATTAATGAAAAATCATCAAGCCCATCCTACTGGTGCAAAACCAATTTTTGAAACAAATTTTGTCTCACATGATCATGAAGACAATTATGAAAATGGGCGTGGTCGAGGGTATAATCGTGGCCGTAGAAATAGTCGTGGCCGTGGTCGTGGTCGTGGCTATTATCGAGGTCGAGGACATAATCATTATTATCGACCTCGTGGTGGATATAAGAACCACAAAAAGGGAAAAAATGAGGATCAACATATTACTCAAGAAAACACTTGTGATAGATGTGGAATGTCTGGTTATTTTTTGAGACAATGTCGTACTCCCAGACATCGTGTGGATATGTTTCAGGCATCCTTAAAATCGAAAGGAAAGAATATTGAAACAAACTATGTTGATGACTCGGATCCAGTGGATATTACACATCTTGATGTTTCAGACTTCTTTGAAGATAAGGATGGAAAAATTGATCATTTGATTCGTGATAGAAATGTTCATCACATTTAAAATTCTACTTGTGCTTTATGTTTTCTCATGTAATTTTTATTTTTATTTTCATGTTATCTAATATGTATTTTCTTTTTTTTTTGTAAATTTTTGTCTAATGATATGGATTTCAATAAAATGTTTGATGGAGAAATATGTTTGGCTGATAGTGCAACTACGCATACGATTCTTCGAAATAAAAGGTGTTTTTTAAATCTAAATCTAATTAAGGTGAATGTGAATACAATATCAGGTCCAGTAGATCTTATTAAAGGTACTGGAAGAGCAATGATCATATTAGCAAAAGGTACGAAATTGGATATTCATAATGCTCTGTATTCACCTAATTCAAAAAGAAATTTACTTGGTTTCAAAGACATTCATCGTAATAATTTTCATATAAAAACAAAGGATGAGAATAATGTAGAATATCTATGCATTACTTCTAATATGTCTGGAAAGAAAGAGATATTAGAAAAGCTTCCAGCTTTCTCATCTGGCTTATATTATATGACGATAAAATCAATGGAAAGTTACACAGTCATAAAAGATAAGTTACATGATTCAAAATCTTTTATACTTTGGCATGACCGTCTTGGTCACGCTGGATCAACAATGATGCGTAGAATTATTGAAAATTCTCATGGACATCCATTGAAAGATTTAAAAATTTTATTGTCAAATGAGAATAGTTAATCGCCTGTTCACAAGGAAAATTGGTAGTTAGACCATCACCCAGTAAAATTAATTCTGAATCTCCATCATTTTTACAAAGAATTCAAGGAGATATCTGTGGGCCTATTCACCCACCAAGTGGACCATTTCGTTATTTCATGGTTTTGATTGATGCATCTGCACGATGGTCACATGTTTGTTTATTATCTACACGTAACGTTGCATTTGCAAGATTGTTTGCGCAGATAATCAGATTATGTGCACAATTTCCAGATTATCCAATCAAGACCATATGTCTAGATAATGCTGGTGAGTTTACTTCCAAAATATTTGATGATTACTGCATGACAGTTGGGATTGATGTAGAACACCCAGTACCACATGTACATACTCATAATGGATTAGCAGAATCTCTTATCAAACGTCTTCAGGTAATTGCCAGAACTTTATTATTACGAAGTCAATTACCTATTTCGATATAAGGACATGCTATTTTGCATGTTGTGGCATTAATCCGCTTAAGACCTACTGCCTATCATAAATACTCCCCATTACAATTATTATTGGGACATCAACCAGATTTATCCCATTTACGCATTTTTTGTTGCGCAGTACAAGTGCCAATTGCGCCCCCACAACGTACTAAAATAGGACCCCAACGACGTTTGGGAATTTATGTGGGATTTGACTCACCATCCATTATCAGATATCTTGAACCATTGACTGGTGATGTATTTACCGCAGGATTTGCGGATTGTCATTTTGACGAAACAAATTTTCCTCCATTGGGAGAAAGAAAAAAAGTTCATGAGGTTAGGCATGATCCTCAATGGAAAGTGACCCATCTATCTCATTTAGATCCACGCACATCTCAAAGTGAATATGAAGTGCGAAGGATAGTTCATTTGCAACAAATTGCGAAACAATTGCCAGATGCATTTACAGATGCGGCAAAAGTAACCAAATCATATATACCAGCTGCAAATATACCTGGCCGGGTCATTGTACCTAAAGAACAATTAATGAAAAGTACAACTGATGAATTATCTGTGTCACTCCAGAAGCGTAGTAGACCAATTGGTTCAAAAGATAGTGTTCCGAGAAAAAGAAAAATGATTAAACAGGGTTCTGTTACAAATGATGATAAAAATCTAAAAGAACAAATTGCTTCAGAAAAGCAACTAGTCTCTGAAAAGACTAAAAACCCTGACAATACACAAATTCTTCATGAAGAACAAAGCCCTGCAAAGGCACATGAATCCAGAAATAGTGAGATTTCTGTTGATCATACTGATGGTAATATTGTCATCAATGATGTGTTTGCGTTTAAAGTAGCTACTGATATTATAAATGATCATGATCCGCAAACCATTGATGAATGTAGACTGAGGCATGATTTGCTTAAATGGAAAGAAGCAATCCAGACAGAGTTGACTCTTTTAGCCAAACGTGAAGTATTCAGACCTGTAGTCCAAACACCTAAGGATGTCAAACCTGTTGGGTACAAATGGGTATTTGTACGGAAACGTAATGAAAATGATGAAGTTGTAAGATATAAAGCACGACTTGTTGCACAAGGCTTCTCACAGAGACCTGGTATTGATTATAATGAGACATACTCTCCAGTCATGTGTGCAATTACGTTTCGATTTTTAATTGGTTTGGCTGTATCAGAAAAACTTGATATGCGTCTCATGGATGTGATGACAGCTTATTTATATGGGTCACTTGATACAGATATATATATGAAAATCCCTGAAGGATTTAAAATGCCAGAATCTTGTCAATTATCACATCGTGGCTTGTATTCAATAAAGCTATAAAAATCTTTATATGGATTAAAACAATCTGGACGCATGTGGTATAATCGCCTCAGTGAATACTTGATAAAAATAGGACACATTAGTGATCCTATTTGTCCATGTGTTTTTATCAAGCAATCAAAATCTGGAATTGCTATTGTTGCAGTTTATGTTGATAATTTGAATTTAATAGAAACTCATGAAGAGTTCCAAAAAACCGCTGAATGCTTGAAAAATGAATTTGAAATAAAAGATTTAGGGAAAACTAGGTATTGTCTCGGGCTGCAGACCGAGCACAGACCTAATGGTATGTTTATCCATCAGTCAACTTATACTGAGAAAATTTTGAAACGTTTCAACATGGATAAAGCTTACCCATTGAGTACCCCAATGGTAGTTCGGTCTCTTGATCCTAAAAAGGATCCATTTCGTCCTAAAGAAGATGATGAACAAATACTTGGTCCTGAAGTACCATATCTAAATGCAATTGGTGCTCTGATGTATTTAGCACAATATACTAGACCGGACATAGCATTTTCTGTTAATCTGTTGGCTCGATTTAGCTCTGAACCAACTAGAAGACATTGGAATGGTGTCAAACACATTTTTTGTTATCTTCAAGGAACAATTAATTTAGGTTTATTTTATTCTAAAGAACTAACGAAAAATCGAAGTCTTGTTGGTTATGCTGATGCAGGTTATTTATCTGATCCCCATAAAGCTCGTTCACAAACGGGATATGTTTTTACTTTCAATGGTACGGTAATTTCTTAGAAGTCTACAAAACAGACTCTCGTTGCAACATCCTCCAATCATTCTGAAATTCTTGCACTACATGAAGCCAGTCGAGAATGCATATGGTTGCGATCTGTAATCCATCATATTCAAAGTACGTGTAGAATATCTTCAAGTTCAGATATCCCAACAGTGATATATGAAGATAATGCTGCATGTATAGCTCAACTTAGAGGAGGATACATTAAAGGGGACAGAACAAAACATATTTCACCGAAATTCTTCTACACTCATGAGCTCCAACAGAACAAGAAGATTGATATCAAACAGATACGCTCCACAGATAATTTAGCTGACCTATTTACGAAAGCTCTACCTACATCTATATTTGAGAAAATAATATATGGCATTGGCATGCATCGCTTCAATAAACTATCAAAATAATACATGTTGCCATCAGGATGAGCACTCATAAGGAGGAGTGGAATTTGGACATACATACATTGTACTCTTTTTTCCTTTTGACCAGCTTTTCCCACTGGGTTTTTACTGGCAAAGGTTTTTAATGAGGCAGTTTAAAATCACATCCAATATTATCAGGAGGAGCATATCTAGTAAATAATTGGTGAATCCAAGGAGGAGTATTGTAAATCATATTGGATTCCACCAAATGGTGCTCTCCCCATTTTCTCTTAATGCTCTCCCCATTTTCTCTTATTGCTCTTCCCATTATTAATTTTATAATTAATAATGGTGAATTACTCCACCTTGTAATGCCTATAAATAGCATTCCTTTGCTAATGAATTAACACACTTCAATTCCTTACTCAAACTATTTTACTTGTTTTCTTCAATCTCCATTTGAGTATTTCTTACTTAGAAATCACATCAAATAATTGTTAACATAATAATATCCATTATCTCCAATTTCATAACACTTACATATTTATTAGTTATATACCTCCATCTTAATCAATTGATTCTAAAATTCATGAAAGTTATCTATGAATTCATTCAATCTCTTAAACGATGGTTAAGATCTTGACCTGTAAAGTTATTAGGTAATTCTTTTTATTGTTTGTTTCTTATGATTTATATATATCCCTCCTGTGGTGCATTTACTTCTTAAATAGAGGAATCAGAATTTCGAATCGGAATCAAACTCACGTTGACTTGTTGAAATAAGAAAAGGAATAGAATTCATTTTGGCGGGACCTAAACAAAATTAAGAATTAGGAATGGGAGTCTAGTTCCCAGGGGACTTGGGAATTAGAATCCCATTTCTTAAACTCCCTAAAACACCTCACTTAAATTATATTATTACAGCTATAACCTTTTTTCAAATAATCAAAATAAAAAATACAAAAAATAATTAAAAATCACGGCATCCGAAACCAGATCTTATTGTACAATACATTAGAATCATATCATTGGCCAACACTCAACACCTTTGGTGTCTTTTACTTGTTGATTTGAAGATGAAAAATAGATAAAGAAGAAGAAGAAATGATAAAGGAGAGAAAAAAGTAAAAACGAATGAAAAAAAAAAAAGAAGAAGAAATGAAGAAGAGGGAGAAGAACAAGAGAAAAGGAAAAATGAGTTTGAAGATGAAAAATAGCTCGCCAATCAATTTTTTATCAAAAGGAAAGGGCTTTAGTTATGTAGCGCCCAATTTAAAAACAAAAGAAAAAAAGAGAAGAAGAGGAAAAAAAAATAGACAAAAGAGATAGAAAATAATAATAATAAAAAAGATGAAATAGCGAAAATAATAATAGTTATAGTTATTATTATTGTAACACTACTAAAAAAATGTATATCTATGACAGAATTTTTATGACAAATAACGTTGAGTCACGATTCTATCATGAGGAGATGACATATTCATGACATATAATCATAAATCAAGATTTCATGATATATTTATGAATTGTAACTTACTGATATAAACAAATGATAAATAGTTGTCATACTTGAATTTCTTTTTTTTTTTAGAATTTAAAACGGTAAGTCATTCAATGAACTTGGCTGCACAAAGATCCGAGAGTTTCATCTCAATTCAATGTAAGGTCATTTGAATAGATTTCGTTTCCATAAGCCTTCACTCTAATTCTTTTCTTCGGATCCAATTTCAGTAGTCATGAATAACTACTTTTGTTATTTTTAATTTTGGGATTTTTTTTCTTTCCAAATGAAAATTGGAGTTTTTTTATTTTAAATTTTTCTTTGTAAACAACGCTTCAACACTTTGCAAAATATGGTTGAAACCTTTCTATACTTTTTTTTTATTTGCTCTCAACAACAGAAGAAGCCTTTTTTGCACGGGCCTTCTTTTTTACTCAATTGACGAAAATCCTAATCACCCACAGTACTTAACAGCCTCATCACAACTGAAGAAAATCAATTGAATGAAGCCCAGCAGACACCAAGCACCTTTCACGAATTTACAGAAGCACTCCAACTGCTAAGCCTTTTTCACTCACACTCATCAGCCGTCACTCAACAGCCCATCTTTCAGAACACCAACTGTCATTAGAGAAGAAAGAGAAGGAGAAGAGGTAAGTTAATGAAAAGCCAACAGTCAGTTAATTTTTCAATTAATTTACAGATTAGAGTAAGGAAACGACATCAGTAATTTTTTAATTTGTAATGTTGAATCCTTAGTTGGCATTAAGTGCAATCTTGCAGACTTTTTGTTATGGTACACATCAAAACTAACTCTTTTTTCCTTTCCTTTAACTTTTTTCTATTTAAATTCGTTTTCAAGAAATAAAAAAGAAAAGCTAGAAAAATCCCTAAATAGGTACAATACAGAGGACAAAAAAAAGTTTGCTATGGTTGGATGGTCCTGATGAGATGCCATCGTCTGCTTCTCATCACACTAATATTTCCCTCTCTTCAGACCCTGGTAATTACTTAATTACATTTATTTTTTTAAATTTCGAATAGGAATTTTAAATTTTAAAATTTGGGCTGTAATTGAACTTTAGCAAATCGTTAATTGGGGATTGCTTGCTCATGTCATTAGATTCGTTTTTCATTTAGCCTTTTATATTTTGAACTTGCTTTGTGCTTGGGTACTTAGAAATTTTACGAAGATGAAAAATTATATTCTTTAAGAATCCTGTTAAGAATCTTGAATCTATGTGGAAATGAATTTTTTTTTAAACAATTTCAAATTCACGCACTAATTTGTTAGAATGACATTTATAATTTGTTTCTTAATTGGTTGAAGCTTTATTGAGTTGCAACATTTTTTTCCACTATCTTTTTTCTTATATTTCGGATGGAAAGCCCATAGATTCAGTGATTCCTATCCATATTATGACCAATGCTTCTTAACTTCCTGCTGAATTCTTGGAACCGTTGTCTTAGAGGCAATTGGTCATTTGTCTTGACTGTGAGGGAGTTGACCTTTATCACCATGGAAATCTTTGTACGATCCAGGTATAATGTGTTTTGTTGTCCTGTTTGATCCATCTACTATATATGCTTAATGAAATATATCTTTATGTTTGTTTGTGTTTTAATAGGAATGAACCAAACCCTATCTACTATATGTATGTGAATTTGATTTAAGAGAAAATTTATAAACTTAAGCTTTGTGCTTTTTGGCAACTAGCATTTCCAAATGCTATATGCCTGGTTGACGTCATTTAGGGTGGGGAGATAGTTGGGAAAGCTTATAAGCCTGCACTTTAAATCTTGTTACATCACAAAAGTTGTTCACAATTGCAAACGAGATAGTAAGGTCTCTTATTGGATTTGTTTACTTCTACATTCAAAATATGATATGCTTGAAAATATGTTATTTCTGTTTTTAAATTTATTTATGTGTTTTTGTAGGCATTATATTTTCAATTTGGCATTAAGTTGCACTTGTACAATGTTGTGGACGCCCAAGTAAATATCCTTTATAACCTACTAAAAACTATTGTAGGATTGTGTGCCCTTTTAGTACTTTTTCAAGATAAATAAAAGATGTCCTATTTTGATTTTATTTGGAGATATTAGTAATGGAAAACAAGTGAAGTTTTGATCATGTCAAAGTTTTGTTTTGCTTTTACCTAATGCTTAATTGACCTTCATTTATGGATAGGTCTGGATTAAATCTCTTGCACATATTATTGGCTATGCCTATTAAACTATCATTGCTTTATCTGTTATTGGTTGGAGAGATCTTGAATATGTAGAAGGAAAAACCTAAAACATTTTCCAATTGTATAAAGAAATTTTGCATTGTCAATCTGTAATTTACTTTTGAAAATGATTTAAGGAATTATTTTGGAAACCTGATAAACTACAATTAGACAGATGATGAGGAAAGTTTACATTCAAAATCACATTAGTTATATTCTTGTTACCATTGCCTTCTTACTTATTGCTTTTTCTTGAATGTTAGTTGCTAATATTACAATATTTCAGCTGATAAGTTGGGGAAACCTTTTAGCTTCACGAATCTAGGTCATGTTAGCCTCAATAAGGTTGAAAATGCCCTTAAAATGCATATAGCGAGGTAATAAGCAATTTATGAATGGATGATCTATGTTCGAATGCTCATATAAGTTGAGGAGTTGTTTATTAAATACTTTGGTTAGTTTAGGTCTGTTTTGAGTTTTAATGTTCATTTACTTGGCTATTTTAGGATGGTTTGAGAGTGAATTTTGATATGTCAATATAATGTATAATCATTTTGAGCTGAGCTTGTAATTATGTTGGATTAGATTGGTTTGGTTTTGGTGCTTCATTGATGGAACATTGCCTTTTTGGAAATTTTGAATGTAATGGCAGTATGACACTACGTTTAGTCTAATTGAACATTGCATATAGTTTAATTACTAGAAGTGTGAATCTAGTGGTATTTGGTTTGGTTTATTTGATGTCCTTTAGAATTTCACTAGCATTTGGTTTTGTGCAAATGTTTTACTTGCATTTGATGGTAGTATCAGACTGTTTTTGGTTTTGTGGCATTTGATGGCAGTTTGGTCTGTTTTTAATGTTGATTTAAGATTCTTCTTGTTGTGTTGATGTTGACTCCAGTTGCTTTAATTAGCTGGTGTTGCTGTTTTATTCATATGGTTGTCTCAGGCAGTGTTGCTGGTTTATATAGATGGTTGACTGAAGATTGTTTACTTAAGAATTGTAATTGTAATGTTAGGAACCAAATGAAGAATTAATGAAGTATTCATTTAATTATAATTGTTGTAGTTATTTTATTTTATAACTGAATTTTACTCTATGAAACTTGTGAATGGGTTTAAGAATTATTATATATGAATTATACAAACACACACACACACACAAACACAATAATTTAAAGAATATATTTCAATTCTCGTAAAAAAATAATATAAATCAAATTGGTGTCAATTTCAATAATTCCCGCCAAATAATTAAAATATATTTTATTTACGGCCAAAATTTCACATACTAAAATTTCAATTATTTCTGTCAGATTTATAATTTTAAGGAATTAATATTTAATTAAAATAATTAAATAATTTTATTATTCTAATTAAATATGTCATTTTCATATGACATGCAACCGTCATGAATGAGAAGTGTTTATGATAAATATTAATCATATGTAAAATTTTTTTATCAAAGTAACAATGACAGAATCGTGATAAATAATATGTCATGCATAACATGACATATAAAAACAGTCATCTTATTTTTTTGACACCGGAATCAATGACAGTCGTTCAACCGTCATGCAACATGACAGATGATGGGTAATACTTGTCATAAAGGCCTTTTTTTCTAGTAGTGTAAGAATTATTATTATTAACAATAATTTTCTTAAATAATAATAATAATAATCATAATCATTATAATAAACAAAAAAATAATTACAATAATAAATTAAGGAACAATTCATTCTGATTTCAAAATAAAGTAAACATATCAATGACAATATAAGTTATTCTAATTTCGATTCCTACAACTGAAGTAAATAATTTATTCTGATTCTATTTCCCTATTCCAATTGCGGTCTATTCCGATTACCGATTAATAAATGTGCCATTAGATTTTTCTCTCTTTACAAAAGTAAAATAGATAAAAATGAAAATTGTGAATTAGATTCGAAATGTGATTAATGTGTATTTACTTCTTAGATTAGGGAATGAGAACAATTCTCATTCCTCATTGACAATGTTTAATTGCTAAAACTATAAAAGAATATAAATGGATTTTGGATGGGGTCCATACATTTAGCATTAAAGAATGAGAATCTCATTTTTATTGTTGGGAGGAGTGAAAAAGGGAAAATAAGAGTAAGGAAATCATTGACATTTTTAACTTTAAACAAAAATAAAAAAAAAATTTATCGTGTTTAAATATTAAATAATAATTACTATTATAATTATGGTAATAATAGTAATAGTAACAATAATTATTTTTTTTATTTTTATTATGATTATTATTTTATGAATGTAAATCTTATTAATTATAACTATTATAATATTACTCTTACTATTGCAATTGCAATGATAATAATTGCAATAGCTATATACTAATATTAATAATAATAAAATGTCAATTTTTTTTTCAACGAAAATGTGCGAAATCAATTTTATTCATAATGTGAATTAAACTAGAGAAATAAGAAACGGTACATCAATAAATTATGAAGGGAGAAATTAATTCATTTGAATTACTAATTTAAATTAAATCATTAGCACAATTCTCATTTTGAAATTCGACTGCATTATGGGCGCCATCATAAACAATGCTCTTGTTATGCTGATGCACAGCTCCAATTACAGACAAGCCATGTCCCGGCATCAATGCCAAGCAGAAGATATTAAGATTGTCGATGAAGTAATGCACAAATAATCCGTCTAGCACGTAATTAGCATTTTCGAAATGATAGGTTATTGACAAATACTGATAAGAACCAGGCCTGGCCGTCCAAAAATCCTTGAAGACAGAATCGTAATAAGCCCTAAACGCATCTGTCACAATCTGGTAAGCATTGATAGGGTAATTTCCAGTTTCCGCCCGGAGGTCTGCCGTATCTCCACTTTGAGAGATTATATCAATGTATTGTTGGAAAAATATGCTCTTTAAAGCATATGTGTTTTATTTAATTGTAATAAATAATTTTTCTGATTAATAAAATAAATGAGGTATATTATTCAAATATCTTAATTGCATAATTCTTTGAGTAAAGTTTATTTAATAATATTATATGTATTTATGTGATCACCATGTGGATTCACAGAAAACATAAATACAAGTTATCTTATGATTAAATAAATTAAGTTCGCAGTTGATAAATAGAGTTGGGCGCTCTATTTATGTTTAGACTGTAGTAAATTCATTGAATGATTTGTCTTAATCATGTATGAATTTACTGATGTAGTTTGACTACATTGAGCTGGATCACACATGAGATTTAATTAATCTTGAAATGACTGTCAGACTTATTAAATCTTATAGGCATTGATTTTACTGTAATCTTAATCTTGAGTTAATTATGATTTCATGATTATAATTGTTATTCCATTTGAGTTACCAATGGGCACGACACACACTTGTGGTCAAGATTACCTG
Source organism: Citropsis articulata (assembly GCA_030449925.1). NCBI lineage: Eukaryota > Viridiplantae > Streptophyta > Magnoliopsida > Sapindales > Rutaceae > Citropsis > Citropsis articulata. Next base: position 7,489,162 of record JASUUH010000080.1, on the reverse strand, counting down.
GTATTTTGGTGGGAGCAATTATGAGTATTGGAGTTATAGATTAACAATATAGAATTTGTACAACACATCTCTTGATGGATTTTCGATTGATCTTGATCATGTGTGAGTCAGTCATGTATGTTGAAAATGATCATTAGAGAAAACAAGTAAGTATCGAGGAACAAGATGTAATTAAATCTATTGGACAGTTGAGATATCGATTTAATTAACGATGTGGTACAAAGGATTGAGCAGTAAAGAAATCAATGTGGCTTGGGACGAATTATTATTCGAACATACAATTATGGAGGTCAGTTCCAATCTTATAGTGGAGTAGAATTGGAATTAAATGATTAGGCTTGTTTAATTACATGCTTAATTATTGTAGCCACGATTGTATGTTCCCAAATGATCCCCGGATTAGCTTATTTAATTGACTGCACCACTACTGGATTAATAAGCAAGATAACTAGTTATTTCAGTCAAAAACATAATTATATCTTTTAGTGGGAGGCTCCATTTAATATGTTTATGTTTAAGGGGCCTTGTGTTATTTTACAAGGTGGGCCCCTAACAAAGAAAAGGAACGTGAGTTTTAATTCTTGGAGCCTAAGCTTCTCCACTATAAGGGAGATATAAAAAAGGCTTATTCTCTCTTAAACAAAAAAGGGAAACCACTTTATATATATATCAGATAAAAAGGATTTTTCTCTCAATTTTTTTCAGAGAAAAATTTTCTCTTGCTAGTTTGCTTATAATAGTGATAAAGGCGCTCACACGTCAAGTGCGGATCAATCCTGAGTCATAACCCAAAAGATCGTTTGGTGACGGATCGTGATCTAACGAGTGCGATGGTGACGGATCGTGATCTGAGTTCCAAGATAATTTTCATTGTTCATCTTCTCAGATTATTAAAATACGATTTTTAGATTACATATTGTTATATATTGTATGAGATTGATCCTAAAAATTTTTTTTAAAAAAAACTGATTTTTAATCCAACATGTATCTCCCCTTTCCTCTCTTGCCATTAGTATGCAGTTTCGTATAAGGTCACATACTTTATTGATTAAATATTCAAACAGTTTCAATAGATGCATGTTTTATTAATGTGTTTTTATTCAAAACTACAAAAACATGCTCTCTTCTCTTATGGAAATCAAAGCCACAAAACTCAAAGCCCATTTCAATTCCTCACAAAAACGCTTTGAAGAAATTTATAGCTGCACATAAAAAGAAAAAAAAGAAAACAAAGAAAAAGAAAACCGAAGATGAACCAAATCTGATTCGATCATGGCGGATACCCGTTCAAGAAAACAACTGAACAAACTGCCATCAGAAAGTACCGACGATGACCTAGAAACCACCTACTTGCAATGGAGCCGTGAATCAGGTAACTGTAACCTTCCTCCTTTTATGTATTTTTTTTTTTCCCTTCTAATGGTGATAAGATTAGTTAAAAGTGAAGCTGGGTTTGTAAAATGTTGGTGATTGTTATTGATGATGAGGGTTTCTGGAGATGATTTTTATCTTTATATATATATATATATATATATATGTTCCAATCTAAAATTTTAAAGTGTGGGAACGTTTGATAAAACACATAAACCGTGTGGTTTAATTATTTCAAGTTGTAAGTCTTTAAAGCCCTGCGGTTTTAAAGTTTTTCCGAACTTTTCCTGCACTTTAAGATTCCCAACCAGAAAACTATTATATATAGATCAAATGCATGATCCAAATTGGGGTTATTTCATTGGAGAAAAATTTTGGAGGCAAAAGATGAGGTAATCATACGAATTTTGCATGCCTGTGTTGAAAGCTGATTAAATGAGTTGTAGGAGTTCTTTTTTTTTTTGGGGGGAGGGGGGGTGTGGTAAGGGAATTTGTCTACTATGTAGGCTAGCTAGTTGCTGCAACGATTTTGTTGTTTTTTTTAATTATTATTATTATACTTGAAATCGAAGATGTTTTTGAAAAAATTGGTTATAGTTACTGATTGTGGTGGTTTCTAGAGACGCTTTTGGGGCATTTTATTTTCATTTAACTAAAATTATCAGAACGCACGTTATAAGCTATGGATTAGAAGATATATACTTTGTGCATTTTTAGAATTTTTAGTCTAAGAGCTGAACTTTTAAGAGATATTTAGCATGAATTCATTCAAAGTAGAAGAAAAGGATCTTGGTTTTTTTTTTTAATTCTTTGGTGGGATTATTGATACAGAGTTCTGTTCAAAGTTTTTGCCTTTTGTGTTGGGATCAGGATCCTCTCCTGATCTGAGCACTCCTGATCTTTTATAAATCTTGTGCCACATGTATTTTAGTATTAGTGGATGATTAGGATTTAACTACTTTTTCTTTTTAATTTATTAACTACCAATCATATTAATAGGTTTTGCTCAGATAAAAATCAGATCAGAAGAGGATCCTAATCCTTTGTGTTGATCTCCTCATATTTTTGCTAAGAATATAAAGTTTTAGATATGTGAAGAACACTTATGCCAATTGTTGGAGAAAATTTAGACGTGTGATTGGAAGCCACAGGCGGCTAGTATTGCAATTGAGTATGAAAGCACTTTTTTCTCCTTTTTTAAATTACATGGACTACGAACCCTTTTTTTTTTTTAATTATTATAAAGAAATTGAAGCAGTTATCCACAATAATGAAGGCACAAGAAAATAAAAGGAACGCCTTCGTAGAAAGTGTTTAATTCCAAGAGTATTTAGTGCACTGGAAATATTTGATGGATGGTAAGGTTATTTTCTGTGGCATTAATTATGAATTTATAAGTTGTCTGATGTTGCATTTGCTATGTCTTTAGTAGGTCATTATTGTACACATTCTGACAGGAGGGGGTACAAGGGAAAAACCTAGCTTTGATTACAAACATTATGAATTTAGACATTAAAATAAATAAATAAATAAACACATAGGAAAATGTTGAATACTGTTTGAGAGAAAGTTTACACACAATATATGATCAAATAAATCAAGGAGGAAAACAAATGAACGAGTAGTATACATCATCAAGCTATATATTCAGGATCATCCTTTAGAAGCAAGCTTCATAGAGCCAACAGCAGCAAAGAGGAAAGAGGTTGCAGCAAAGAATTACTCAAATTACATTACCACAGTTTTGATGTGTGTGTGTGTACTGTGTAGTGAAAAAAAAAAATTACAAGGTCGGCAAGCAATTCTTGGATGAATGAATATCAATAATATTCATAGTGCAAAAAATAGATGTCCATTAGTCTAACTATGTTCATTTGTATCTATTGCAGAAGTATTGTTGATCACTTTCTTATCATCTTTAAATGAACCCGTGGTCTCCTTTCTTCTTAGTTTGAGGCAAATACTACTTCTTCTTTCCCCTATTGGCGTGAGGATTTTCAGTTGGATACCCTATAAATTAACAAGAAACAAAGATTACGATATTAGATTAAAAGTTTAAAGAAGAGAAAGAGGGAGATTGGTTCCTTTGATTTGTATATTATTCATGTTTACGGAACTGGTTATATAGGATTTGTTTCATTGACTTAAATTGTGTTGTCTTAAAGCAAAAGTACTTGAATGTGTGGGGAGCTTGAGATGGATAATGAATAAGATTTGCTTTTTTGATGTGGATTACTTGTGCCACAACTTTTGATTGTAATGAAAAATGAACAGCAAAACAATTGTGAATGTCGAGCTGATTTGAGGCTGTAAAAATGGCCAAATATTTTAAGCTTTTTTTTTTTTTGGTTAAATTTTATACTTTGGTTTATGAATCGGCAAAGATAAATGGAAAATTTACCCATTTGACCATTTTCCAACTTTTAATATAAAAAAAGATCTCACTTCGGTTTTTCTTAAGATAGCAACCATTTACAAGGTTTTTAGACCAAAATACCCTTAAAACCACTACAAGAAAATTGACAATAGATGACTGTAAAAATTTATCATAAAGGGGGGTGGATGACAGTGAAATTATCTATCATCTATGTGCCTGCCACTCTTTTATAATAGAAAAAAAATATGCCATTAACTTGTGATAGCGTTTAAATGTCCTATGTCAGTCATGGAAAAAAATGAATAAATTATTTAATTTTTTTGGTGGAAATGTGATTTTTTTTTTAATTTTGAAATTTTGACTGGAAAATTGATTTTCACGCGTGAATTATTAACAGGTAAATTTTAGTGGATAAATTATTTTGTTTGTGACGGAATATATGATTGAAATTTTTTGTCATAAATTATTTTGTTTTTGGCAGAATTTTTTATTTTTATTTTTGATAGACTAGGGCTCACTTAAGAGCTAAAGAACAACAGACCGGGAGGTAGCAACCCCGTAAGCGTCATACATCAGAAGGGAACTAGCCCCAACCGGAGGACTGGGATACAACGTAAGGCCAATAGGTAAGGAAAAAGCAAGATTCACCATGTAATCTGCAACAGAGTTCGCCTCTCTGTAGACGTGGGAGATAGAAACTTGCCAGTCCTTATTGAGGTACTCCTTGATAGCAGAAATAAGGAAGAAAAACTCATTGGTGGGCATTGGTTGTTTGGCCAACAATTGGGTGGCACACAAACTATCCGTCTCTATCTTGAGCCATCTGATTCCAAGGTTCCAAGCAAGGAGGATGCCCTGATATAAGCCCCACAGCTCAGCCAAAGTAACAGAACAAGAACCAATCATCATTCCAAAACCAGAGAGCCAACGACTAGAGAAATCGCGAATAACCCCCCCTGCTGTCGAGACTCCATTGGGCTTATGAGCCCCGTCTGTATTCAAAGAACACCAAGGCCATTCAGGAGGGATCCATCTAATCCAACGGGCAGCCCTCGTCTTCCCCGTGATTAAAGTATGGTTATGAATCTTACACATTTCAGCGGCGCGCAGACTGATATCCGCCATCAAAGCTCCAGAGCCCGTAGAGGTTTTATTGAATACAAATTGGTTTCTCCAATACCAAATCCTCCAGAGACCGATACCAAAGAACATGGACCAGTTGCAAATGTTATTAACCTCACTTTTATCTTCAATATTCATGCAAAGCCAGTTGGTAAGATTAGAAGAAAAGAACACTTGCCTCTTGACAGCCGGGACAACGTTGAGCCAAAAAGCCTTGGTATCCACACAGTCACGAAGAACATGTAAAGCATCCTCCTTAAAAGCACCACAACGATCACAACTCTCCGGAATGGGAAGGTGACGCCGAGCTAAAACAGACTTGGTCTTCAAGCGATCATGGAGAACTTGCCATAAGAAAATTTTAACACTTTGGGGCCCTCTCCACTTCCAAATGGACCTCCAACGGTAGTCTTCAGCAGCCGAGAGAGAACCAGAAATGAACGAATAAGCTGACTTTGTAGTGAACTCCTCTGTTTTTGAATGGGCCCAAAAACTAGTATCCAAACCACGAGAGGGAGATGGAGGGTGTAAGGCTGCAATATGAAGAATGATATGATTCGGGAGGAACTGCTCAAATTGGTCCCACCACCAAGAACCATCAGTCTTGCGAAAATCAGCCACTTTATAGTCAAGAATATGATTAGGGACATTTCTAATGGCATAAGCAGCAAGCGCCAAATCCTTCGTAACCCAGAGATCCCACCAAAACCGAACAGATTCCCCATTACCTAAGCACCATCGCCTGCAACCAAGAACATCACTCCAAATCGCGCCCATAGATTTCCATAAATGGGAACCATAACGAGTTGGCAATGTATGAGGAAGGGTATCAGTAGCAACACCATACTTAGTTCTCAAAACTTGAACCCATAAGCTGTCAGGCGAGGAAATCAGCCCCCAAGCAAGCTTCATATGTAGGGCTTTATTCATCATAGAGAGCGATTTGAAGCCAAGACCGCCATTTGCTTTAGGTTTGCAAATGGTTCTCCAACTGATCATACTAATTTTACCCTGTGAGGAAGCTCCACTCCAAATAAAACATCTACAAGCTCTGTCAATTCTATCTCGTACTCCACCTGGAAGCATCAATGTTTGCATAACATAGATAGGAATGGCCTGCAGAACAGACTGAGCTAAGGTAATGCGACCAGCTAAAGATAGATGCGAAGCTGTCCAACCTGAGAGCCTTTGCTTAACTTTATCAACAAGCTCATTATACCTGCTATTAGACATCCTGGAATGTTGTAAGGGAATGCCGAGATATTTACCAAGATCAACAGTGACCGAAAAACCTAGCAAGCCCGAGATAGCAGCAGCCTCCCTAGCATCCACATTCTTGGAGAAATAAGAAAGGGTTTTGTTCTTATTGACCTTAGAATTAGAGCTATAGCAAAAGGAATCCAAGACAGACGAGATAACTTGGGCCTGCTCAATAGAAGCTTCAGCAAGTAGCAGAAGATCGTCAGCAAAAAAGAGATGGGATAAAGGAATACCATTGCGGGCAAGGGTGATAGGCAACCACTTTCCAACATCAACCGCATTGAGGATACCATGACTTAGACGCTCAATGCAAAGCACAAAGAAGTAAGGAGACAGAGGATCACCCTGACGAATCCCTCTCGAGGGAGTAAAAGCTTCAGTGGTTTCCCCATTCCAGAGAACTCGCATAGAGGCTGACGTGATGCAAGCCATAATGACTTGAATTAAATCCCGAGGAATGCGAGCTTCACACAAGGTCTCATTGATAAACTCCCAGCTGAGGCGATCATACGCTTTCTCAAGATCGACCTTAATGGCCATAAAACCCCGAGGACCCTTCTTTTTACGCATTGAATGGACAATCTCTTGAGCAACCACAATATTCTCCGTAATATGTCTCCCAGGAACGAAGCTTGTTTGATGAGGTCCGACCAACTGAGGAAGAATGGTTTGGAGTCGATTTGCAATGATCTTTGTGATTGTCTTATAAGTAACATTACATAAAGAAATAGGCCGATACATTCTTAACGAAGTGGGGTTCGCAAGTTTAGGAATAAGAACAGAAGCGTGGAGTTTAACTCACCAGAGATACGTTTATTCCTGAAGACCTCCTTAACAAGCTTGCAGAAAGAGGGGCCCACCGTGTCCCATTGGGATTGATAGAAAATTGCATGGAAGCCATCAGGACCAGGGGCTTTTAAGGGATGCATATTAAAAACAGTCCTTTTAATTTCGGCGTCCTTTGTGTCCCTCGGGTAGCCATCGAGCATTATCAACTAAAGGAAGCAGTTCGGATGAGGATAAGGCCTAAACTCCGATGTTCGCAAGAATAAAGTAGAAAAATTGTATAGTATGGTTTTGATCTTGTCTTTCTCGTAAATCCAACCCCGAATTATCTTGGATAGCGAGATATTATTACGTCTCCTTCGGGAGAGGGTTTTGGTGAAAATAAGAGGTATTTCTATCCCAGAAGCAACCAATCTTGGCGAGACTTCTGCAGCCATAAAATTTCTTCGACTTAACACCTCTTCCAATTCTACTCTAAGTTGCTTTTCAAGAGCAAGAAGCCCATGAAGAATAATCTTAAAGCCTTCGAATACTACCTAGCCAAAAGGCGTCGTTTCTTCCAAAATATATTACGAACACGTCTTTGTTCCGCCAAGACTTTAGTCGTGAAAGAGGTGGCACCTCCATATAATTAACTTCGATTCCAAGCTTCATTAACAAACTGAAGCTAGTGTTAAATAAGCCGCTTGGAATCGAAACGGACGGTTACCCATATTCCCTAGAGCCGGATTATTGCACTTCACCATGATAGGCCTATGATCAGATGATAACTTAGGAAGATGGAGGATACTGCAGTCTGCAAATCTCTGAACCCAATCATCATTACAAATAACTCTATCCAATCTTTTAAAAAGGTTTCCCCTTGACCACGTAAAGCGAGGCCCATGGAATTGAAGGTCATGCATGCAATGGGTATGGAACCAAGCCTGAAACAGCCTACAGGCACCCAATCCATGAGGAGACCCCCCTTTTTTCTCTGAATCATACATGATAGAATTGAAATCACCACCTAACAGCCAAGGACCCTGCACCGAGGAGACCAAGAGATCCAGCTCACACCATAGAAACTTTCGTAGACTTGGATTAGGACTCGCGTAGATGGCAGTTATCCAAGAGATCAGATTATTATTCCTCGAGACCCTAAGATGGATGAATTGAGAATGATTCCGGATTATCTCCACCTCAAAAAAATCCTTCCACATGACCCAAATGCCTCAGGAAAAAACCTTCAGCCTCCACTCTGTGAGACTTATCAAAGCCACTATTTTTTATAAAAACATCTGCTTTAGGACCACTGATACTCGGTTCCATTAAAACAACCATAGCAGGCTGATAATTCTTAACCAAAGTAGCAAAAGTGCGACAAAAAGTGGGGGACGCAACACCCTGAGTATTCCAAAACAGAGTTTTAATGCACATAAATGAATTAACAGAGGTGATTGGAGCCTTACTGAGAGCGCTCCAAAGACTCTGAAACAAACTCCATAGCAGAATCAGCCACAACTGACACATCTCCATCAGACAAAGAATCCTCAGTTCTGTCTACCCACCATTATCAGGAGGGTCCCCATCCAGGTAAATGTTATTCTTTCCCACATGAGAAGAACTAGGTTTTGACCGAGATGAGGAAGGATCGGACGTTAAAATGGAGGGTTTAGGAAGCTTTGGGAAAGAGACAGCACTGTGTTGACTAGAGTTTAAAGTTGTAGGGACGTGCGTGGGACTAGCAGCTATAGGGTAAATGTGCATGCCTTGCATGGGTAAGGGGCTATCATTTGGTCTACGTGCAAGAGATGCATGGGGGTCAATATAGTTTGTGTGCATGCCTTGCATGGCATCCGGGTTTATGCTGAGACTGGCATAAGTATTCGACTCTTTAGGTAAATGTTGAATGTTTGGGTTTAAATTTTCAGGCAAGGTTGTTTTAGGAAAGGTGGACTTAGATTCCGACCGTGTAGGGAATTTCCTGTTGGGAGGGTTATTCAACTTCTTTTTCATATTTTTGGTTCAAGGTGCCAAATTCTGGAAATTTCCCAAAAGGGATCTAGTATTACCCAGATTTACATCCATATCAACTCCCTCATAATTGGGGGTCGAATCCTTCTCCATCTCTGCCTCTAGGACCCTAAATCTTGAGTCCTGGATAATAGGTTGCTTTTGGGCTGACATCTGATTTTTCGGGATAGAACTTTCAATGGCTTTCCTTGTACGGGGTCTCCGGGTAACCACCATCCATGAACCAAACTTCTCAGTTACCTCCTTCGCCTGAATCTCCTCAACGGTGGAGGGGATTGGTAAATCCTTTTCCCGTGGGTCAATATCATCTGCATCTTCACAAGTATCCCTATAATGGCCAAACTTACCACATCCAAAACAAATCGTGGGCATGTACTCATATTCCACTTTCTGGACTCTCCCATTGAAGTTAAAATGGGATACCAGAGGCTTCTGAAGGTCTATCTCCACCGTAATCCGAGCATATTTCCCTCGCTGTGCTTCAACTGTTTTATAGTCAATTTTAATCACTGGGCCAACAATCTCCCCCAGACGCCGGATAATGTTTTTATGATAGTAGTGGATATTCATTTCAGCAAGACGAATCCAGGCAACAACTTTATCAATTCTGTTTGTTGAGACATCAAAAGAGGGAGTCCATTGTTGAACAATGAGATAATAACCCATGACCCTCCAAGGACCTTCTGTGAGGACATACTCAACATCTTCAGCACTGGAAAAACGAACTAAGTAGTAATCATGAGCAAGATCCACCACAGTGAATCCTTTAGTAACGCTCCAAATTGACTTTAAACGCGCCAACAAGACTCTGTAGCCCAGATTCCGTCCTAAGATCTTAACCACCACAGAGTGAACATACGGTTTCACCAACCGCTGTTGGACCCTATCAAAAAAAGCAATAAAAGGCATGGGCTCCTCATCTCTAAAGATAACGTCACCTTCCTCCAAAGCCCAATTGTCCTGCTTATCAACTGAGACAGTGACAGAACGCCGTTGCATCCCCATGGCTATATCTGCATAAGAAGGAGGAGGAGGGATATCCCCATCATCCCCATGTTCTCTGAATTTAGCTTTCTTGGTAGAACGGTCAAACGCTAGCGGCGGAGGGGCTTCCTTTTCCACATTCATGATTTAAAAAACTAAAGTTGAAACTTGACAGAATTTTTTATTAATAATTTATGTCACATGATCTAAATTTATATTAAAAGAAATTATGAATTATTTCATTTAAATTATGCATTTCTATATCTGAAATTTAATCACAAATTCAATATGAACAAAAAAAATTAAATTATACATTCTATTAAGTCCAAAAGCAGTTTATATTAATAACATCATCCCAAACACTTGTATCCAATAGTTAACACATCCAAAGTAATTAAAAAGTTAATTCCTACAAATGTTTCAAATTTTACAAGCTAACAAGCCGTCAAATCTTGTAATGCAGAACTCCTCCCATATTCTCAGTAAAATTTCAGTAGATAAACTCCCATTCTCAACAGATACCAAGCAAAACTCCCAAGTCCAGTAGTTTCTCTCAACCCGCATACGCAACACCTATTGAATATGCCTAGCACTATCATTATAAAAAATTAACTACTACAGTAAAACTCCTAAGTTTTAGATGCAATAGAATCATTACAAATTCAAATTCAATCTACATGTACACCACTAATGAATATTGCCAACGCTATCATTATAAAGAGTTATCTATTAAAGTAAAACTCTAAATTTACAATGCAACTTAACTTAATTCCTTCCTGCAATAAAATATAGTACCAAAAGGGTACCCATAAAAGACAGTTAACTTTGCTGCAGGTATGAAAATAAAGAGGAAGCTTTGCTTTGAATAGAAAGCATACAAATTTACTACAAACGCACACACAGGCCATATATTTACATGATATATCAAATTTCCTTCTTGTCGCTTAGTATATGGTTCCTATTTTGTGATTTCCTAGGCATATATCTAGATCCAAGTTCATTGATTGTGGTAATAGCTTGTCCTATACAAATTAAGCTAGAAACAAGAATTAAAATGTGGCTAAGGCTTTGGCACATGTGAATATAACTAAAATAGAAAAAGCCACAGAAAAAAAAAAACAACAGTTAGCTAAAATGAAGAAATAATTATGAGAACACTTGATTATAGTTTGAAATTCCCAGACCTGGGATTGTCTACTTTGTTGGGATGGGAAATGTCTGGTATTTGTCCAGGATGGGGTAACACAAAACTTGGACAAAAAAGAAACGATAACAGATGAACAATGTATATATATATATATATATATATATATAGAGAGAGATAGAGAGAATTAAATTACAATTGATATATAATGAACAAAATTACAACTCTAATTCATACTCCTCTAATTAATTAAGCTTAATAAAATATCAGTGGCAGAGAATTCTGTTCTTGGATTCATTTTCAACGGTTTGCATTGTATATTACATCTTTAAGCAACTTCCATTTTTATAAATACTTGGAACTATTTAAAAACCAATCTAACAAAATTTACTACTGCAAAAGGAAAAATATTAAGCACATAACAGAGCGAAAGTATGCTTCTCTCAAAGGCATATACATAAGAATAAATCTCCTTGATATCGAATAGAAAAGGTCAAAGTAAGTTCAATAAATAAGTTGAAATAATAATATTGTATGTTTAGTTGTAAGGTGCTATTTACTACTTTGGCTGAACAACAAAAAGGTCTATGAAGACTAGCCATAAGTTTCAATGAGCCCATGCCTGACTCTATACATATTAAAAACGATTGCAACATACTCCAAATTAATTTTAAACAATGGTCACAATTAATAGCTAATAAAGTAGTGAAAGGATACCTTCATAGATAATTCTAGTTGATGCTGCAACTTTAGTATTAAATTGTCTTTAAGTCATTTCCTCAGTTTAGCATGGACCTGTCACATACATTTAAAATATGGTATGAGAAAAATTATTACCAAAAAATTGACAGAATATCAACTTTAAAAGCACAACAAAGAGCAATTATGTCAGCAAGTTTTGCAGGCAAAAAGTGATAAAGTAATAACTGAAATAGACTGAAAACATCTATTTACTTGTATTCAATATGTAAACACAAAGTCCAACAATGTTTTTGTGCATGTCCCTATCTGAAAAGGTAATGATAAAAGCATAATTATCTGTGAGTTTGCGCAAGTAATCAGGCAGATGTATAAAGCAGAGCATCCACAAGCATGGGAGTCTGAAGATGGATTGAGAAACAAATATAATTCTTTGCTATATGTATGAATGTATAAGGTGAAAAAATGATAATGACCATAAAAACAACTCCACTATATTCTTACTTATTTCAAAGCTACTACAGCTATAGACAAATTCTGAAATGTCATGCCTAAGGTATAATGCACATAGTGAAAACATATAAAAATGTGTGGACATAATCAAATCCTGTTAAAAAAAAGAAGAAGAAAAAAAAAAGGCTTACAATCAATCCAACAATATGTATGTTGTTAGCAAGCCAATAAGGATATCATATCATTCTTACAAACATAAAGATCATTTTCATTGAAACGTCAAATTTAATAAGACATAACTCGAACTTACTTCCTGAGCTTGAGCAGGGTTGCAATCTTCCCAGTACTAATGGCCCAAACTAGCTTATAAGCCAACACAACATTGTCTCGGTTGGTTTTTTTTTTTTTACAAGAGAACAAATAATTAATTATTCATGCACTATAGAGTATAATATTACAAAATATACAGTCTTTTACTGACCATAGATAATCATCCTTTAAGAAAAGCAAACTACATGACCTTCTATACCTAAGATCAGAAAAGAAACAAAAATGTGTTTGTGTGCAGAACAAAGCACAAAAGCATATTCATGATAAAGCAATAAAATTTTCCCAAACAAGAACTAGATTGTACAGAACAAAGCATCAAATATGCATGTACAGTTTATAAAGGAGCAGTTGCATAACTTGATTAATTATTTTATCCCTTTCCTTTAAAGGAGCAGCTGCATAACTTTTTTTGTTATGCTCTCTACAAAGTGTATCCCTTTACTTTGTTACAGTACATACTTGTAATCATTCCAGCCGGAAGGCAACTAGAAATTAATAGTTGCAATGACTTAAAATAGAAAATGAGTTAAGAAGAAAACAATATATCATCCCTGTAAAGGCTATCTACTGGAAAAAAAAATCACATTCTTTTAGATAGATTTAAATGTATTGACATTATCTATGTTAACTAACATTATCAACTAACTTAATCACCATTTTTCAGCTCATTTTAAATATATCATAAACTAAGCTGGAAATTGCACATTAACTAATGCATTAGTCAAATATTTGACATACTAAAGACAAAATCATAGGAATAAAACAAACAGATATGCATGACATGCTATTAGAGGGACATATGAACATGATTCTTCTTCCAATAACAGCTCAGACTATTAGTTTAAAATTGTAACTGAAAATAAATGAAGAGAACTTAATCCAACAACTCCCAATTTAGGACTCACATCCGAAAACTGTTTCTCGATTTTAAGTCACATTCCTAACCTACCACATAGTGGAACCTATGCAAAAACGAGCATGGACACACACACACAAAAAAAGAAAAAGGTCTGGAACAAAAAGCATACCCTTCTTTCCAGAGTTACAATGCAACCCTTTGACAGTATTCCTCCCGTAAAGTTTCAAGTTCTATATCATTGTTTTTTTCTCTAATCCAAAATTTCAAGCTATTAAATCAAAAATAAAAAAACCTTCACTCTCTCTATCTCTATCATCTCATGCAACTTCTTAACTAAACCCATCATTTCATTTAGTTAGTTAGTCAGTCACTTGCTCACAAACTGTCCAAAATACAAAATTTCTCTCAACCACTTAAGGCTTTAAACAAAATTAGATAAAGAAGAAAAACAAAACCTGAAATTGAAGGTTTAGGGCTGCAATCCTCTAGTTCGCGTGACAAAGTCAGGGAGTGGATGATTCTGGTTTTGTCGCGCTATAGCAATTTGTAGTTGTGGTGGCCGACTCGAATTTCGTCATGGGTTTGTGATTTGGGTGTTGCTTTATCGTTTGCTCGATGGTGGTAGTTGCTGATTGTATATGGAAAACTATATATAGGGAATGGATTTGGCTAAGTTTTGAGTGCTGATTGTGAGAGAGAGAGTGATGATAATTGTGCCTAGGGTTTGAGTGTCGTTTGGGAAAGTAAGAGTGATAATGACTGCGGTGAGTGTAGGCTAATTGATTGAGAGTGTGACGATGGTTGTGGCTAAGGTTACAATGCTAATTGTGGAATGAGAGTGATGATGAACGTGCTTTGGGTTTGAGTGGACTTTGCAAGAGTGAGAATGACGATGGCGATGGTGAGTTGTGTAGAGGTTAGGACTTAAGAAATTTTTTTGCTTTGTTTAGATTTCGGCTACATGCACTATTTTGTACTATATATTTTTTTATTTCAAAAATCATTTCACATGCTAAACGTTGCATTTTAGATTTTGAAAAAATTAAAATAATACTTTTAATTTTGGTCAAACACAATCAATATCTAATTTCTATCATAATATTTGTGACTGAGTTAATTCGATCATATACATATCATAAATTTTTGATAGATCAATATTCTATTACAAGTACATCATTAATCGTTTGATAGACTGAAATTCTGTCACGACTCCATTATACTTACATGATAAAATGATTTATTTCATAAAGTGGCAGTCATCTATTGCCAGTTTTCTTGTAGTGAACTAAACAAACAAACCCCCAACTCCCAAGCAACAGTCGAACATCTCCACACACCACCAAAACACTCCTCATTTCATCTCTTCCACATTATCCAACTATCACTCAACCTCCCTTTTACATGTCTCATATTCATCAAACTAATATATTTATCCAAGTATTGAAGACAAAATCAAGCAACAAACCAAAGAATAATAAGAAGTTAAGGTTAGTATTTCTTCAATCTTTATTTTTAATTTTTGGATTAGGTTTCATACAAAAGATCAGTTGCTCATTTTATTAAAATGTGGGGTATATTAAATGGTTAATATGAGGTCATAGATTTATAAGTTAGTAAACTTTCAACAAAATTTGATGAAAATGGGTTTTGAACGATGTTGAAGATGAAACCCAAAATCCAAGCTACAAGTACCTATTGCTCTGGCGACAAAACTGTCGCCCAAGCTTAGAATGACTTATCGCCCGGGCGACAAGTACGTGTTGCCTGGATTTTGGTATTTGTCACCCGGCGATAAAATACTGCATATTGAGTGGTTAGTGCTTGCATCGCCTAGTATACAATACTATCACCAAGGTGATAGTGTTATCACCCGGATCACCCGAATTTGCTGATAATTAGTTATTTATTTAATATAGTTGGGCGATGCAAGTGTGTCGCCCACGTTGCTTAGCCTCCCAAGTCATGCATGGCCATTTGGTTAAGTGATAAGGGGACGCCACCCGCCTTGCCCAAGCTTGACATGGCCAAATTTTAGGCAACAAGGGCAACCATCCACGTTCTTGATTGGCCGGCACACCAACCTTCTCTTTAACCTCAAAATAATTTTAAGTTTAGATCAATAATTTCTTAAAGGCACTTAAACAAACACTTGGTGTCCCATTTATTAGATATCTTAATTTTAAAAAAACTCTAATATTTTCATACCCAATACTCATCTTAATGATTAACTATGATCAATGATGAATCAACCAGGCAATTTAAACAAAAATTTACTTTAAATTAATGAAAAAAATCAAGAAAGTACATAAGCTGTTGAAACCGTAAGTAAAAGAACTTGCTGGAAGCAAAATAACTCACACAAATTGCCACTGAAAGTGAAGGAATTCGGTAGAACTTAAGAAATGCCACAAGTGAAGAAACTTTGTGTGGGCGTAGTTGGGGCGATAAGAGATGTTTTTAGGTGAATATTGGGTGAAATGTTTTATTTGTTTTGTTTTTGGTTATTTAATTTAGTCAACAAACGGTCCAATTAACCGTCTACTAACAGCAAAAGAGAATGTGGAGATACGCTGATACAATCTCTCAAAAGAAAGATACGACAAACTTTAGAGGAAGAAATAGAAAATTACCCAGCATTGATACCATTGTTGTTTGTGTCAAGTTGACTGATTGGAGCTCCTGAATCAATAATGAAGCAGCACCTCCCTTTCAATAATAATATAATGACAATTATTAAACAGAACAATAATAATTGTAATTATATAATAATAATAATAATAATAATAATAATATAATAATAATAATAATAATAATTTTTATTACAATAATTTAATAATGATAATAGTGATAATATTTATAAAAAAAGTATTTACTCCTTATTTTCTTAGTGAATAAATGCATAATTGTATCTAAGGACATTTTAATAACTTTATAATCTATTGTAATCGCAAGACAAAATAAATATATCAATGAAAATATAACTCATGCCGATTATAATTCTAATTAGGGATGGCAAATTAACCCGGACCCGGATCGGACCCGGCTAAACCCGGATAATCCGGTCCGGGTTTAACCCGCACCGGAAAATAATAAAATGCGGATCCGGGAGGCATTTTTTGAACCCGGATATATTCCGGTCCGGGTCCGATTTTATCTAAACCCAGATATCCGAAACCCGGACCCGGATAATTTAAGTATAAAAGAAAAAAAAAAACCCTAATGCGCAGCCGCTTCTCTCTTCTCTATCTTTAACCAACTGCAGCCGCTTCTCTCTTCTCCATATTCTTTAACCAACTTCTTCCTTCTCCATCTTTTTTATCCAACTGCAGCCACTTTCTTTCCTCTCCATTTTCTTTAACCTACTGCAACCACTTTCTTTCCTCTCCATATTCTCTTTTCATTAAACCCACCCACTGCAGCCGCCTTCTTTCTTCTCCAATTTCTCTTTCTTTCTTCTCCATCTTCTCTTTTCATTAAACCCACTGCAGCCGCTTTCTTTCTTCTCCAATTTCTCTTTCATTCACTCAAATGACTTGGAAAAATTTTTGTATTGAAAGGAAGACAAAGAGGAATGCACCCATTAAGGCTGATCCTCATTTTTCTGCCACTCTTGTTGGTTTTTTGTCACCAGAAACTGCCGGATCTCTACAGTAACTTTTTGACGATGCTCTCTTCGACGCTGACGACAACACCAATGCCACCAAAAATCTGAAAACTCAACAACCTTCCCTCGACATTCATTTAGCTATGGTTCCAGGATTTTGGTGATTTGAGATTTGGAGATTTGAGGAAGTAATAGCAAGATAAAAAAAAAAGAAAAGAAAAAATTATAATAGATATCCGGGTTTGAAACCCGCAATCCGGAAACCCGGATTTTCCGGGTTCAACCCGGACCGGACCCGGAATTAAAATATCCGGGTTTAATCCGGGTCCGATATAACAAAATTATCATCCGGGTCCGGAACCGGAAAGATCGAACCCGGACCCGGACCCGGATTTTGCCATCCCTAATTCTAATAACTCAAGTAAATAATTTATTTTAATTTCTATTCCTTATTTCAATTGCATCCATTTTGATTCCAAATCGTTCCAATTTCTATTCATAAATAGCATATAAACGGAGGGCACAATCAGTTCCATAATACTTCAATTAGAACTAAATTTTAGTACGAGTATTTTGCAAGTAATATTTTTAAAAAAAGTTTATCTCTTGTGATGCGGCTCTCACATCTTATTTGTATAAGATGATGATGATAGTTTAATAAGTACATTTTAATTTTTTTCATATATTTTGTAAAAGTTTTGAAACCTATCTTTAAAAAAAATAATTAATCAAAGTAGCATTGTTGGTCTGTCAATTAAGCGACTTTATTTTCGCTAATTAAGCTTTGCCTAAGCCGTTGGGGAAAAAAAATGAAAAAGAAAGTGTACCTAGGCCATTTCATTTCAATCCAATCTTTGTCAAGGGCTTCCATTTCCAGGCATGGATAAACTTTTGTTGGATATCTTAAAAGAGTAAGCAAAAGCTTCAGTTTCCATTCCTATCAAGCAAGCCAGTGCCTAATTGCCGCATAAATAGACAAATTTAGTTATCATTTTCATAAATAAGGTTCAAGCTATGGTGCCCCTGCTTTTCCTTTTTTGACTGCAACCCTTACTTTCTTCTTTATTTACAGTTTATTAAAGTAATTTCCTTTTCCTCTTTCTTTCTCCCCTCACCTTTACAATCTTTCAAATTTTTTCCATTTTCAATTAAACCTATAATCAACCAAGTGCAATCAATAAGAAAGAAGTTGACAAGTTATTTCTTTATCACCTTGAGATTCATTTGCTCTATAATACATAAGCAATAATGAATTGAAATTTTTATATTAAAAAAATCACATAGATGTATTTTTTTCACACTCTATTTATTATTTACAATGAAATTAAGATACAAGTAAATTAAATTTTTTATCTTTTATTATGTGTATTCTTCCCCCTTTCTTCTCTGTGTGTCTCTTCATTTTCTCTTTGAATAATCTAACATAAGGCTTTCTAATAATTGGTTTATTGTTATTATTTTTATAAGTAAAATTTTTCTTTATTATGTCAATAGGTTTATTTTTTCAAGGAAAAAATAATAATTCCGTAAATGACCAAAAGTGAGATCATTAACAAAAAATCAAAACCCATCTTAATTTTTGTTATCTTTGTTGATGCATATGGCATGTTAAATCTATTAATTATAATTTGTAAGAGTAAATACCATAACACAATAATGATACATTAATAATTAGTGATTCTTATTAAATGTATTTAGAGAGAAAGAAATTAGCGTAAAATTTTATAAACTCTGTCTTATTTAATTTTTCACCAAATAATAGGGACTGCATTATTAAAAACCAAATAAATATATCCATGCCCTTAAAACCACTTTTGGATTAGATCCACGTAGCACAAAAAGACAAAAATGAGGATATGGTGCTCCCGTTGCATCGTAGCTAGATCTAATAATTAATTATAGACAAAGACATCGTAACTTTTTAAAATGATGAATTAAAGCTCTAAAAATGCACTCATTTATTCATAAATACTTCTTTTATATAAAAGAAGTACTATTTTTGTGAACAAGCAGCTCACATTGCCCTTACAAAACAAAGAAAAAAGGAAAAACAGAATGAAGCTTACATCGCATAAATGTAAAGCAAGATTATTTATTTATTCAGATACAGATACAAATTTATTATGGAGCTTCAGTTTTGAGGCTCGGTTTCAGGCTCAGTGTCAACAGCCTCGCCAGCGTAAGTACAGCACCTGCAGCCTCTTCCATAATAACCACGTCCACAGCAACCGTAGCGGCAGTGGCCACCGCCACGGCCCCCGCCATGGCCACCGCCACGGCCCCCGCCATGGCCACCGCCACGGCCGCCGTATCCACCACGGCCGCCGTATCCGCCGCGGTCGTCCTCAATTTCATGTGTCTCTGTGGCCTTACCAGCTGCATATGTATTTACAACGTGTTACATAATAATATTAGCAATGATTAATGCTAATATTTATTTATCTTGCTATTATTTATTTTGAAGAATAATAAACACGTTAAATATGTTGTTTATCTAACATCCCTATGGCTTGTAATGATTAGATATTTTAATATAATGCGCAAAAAAAAAATCCATGAGTGACACATAATAGTTAATTACAATTAACTCAGTGTTATCAAAGTGCAGATTTGAGACCAAATAGTGCTATTTAGTTAGAATACTTCATTAAATTAGTATAAAATTTCAAATTTGTAATTTAAAATATGTTTTTATAAACTAGGCAACCGTTAGTTATATAAGCTCACCCTTTTCGTTGTGATCAATGGAAGTCTCGGCCAGGTCTCTGGCTGCTACCTCGGAAGAGATAAGAAGAACAATGGCCATTAAAAGGCCTAAAAGAAGGAACAATTTGGAACCCATTTTCCTTTTTCTTGCTTGAGAAAACTATCTATGAAGGATTGGAGAAGGATGATGAAATTTGCGTTCTCATGTTCTCTATTTATAGTGGGAGGGCACATGAGAGAGGAGTGTGATGAATTTATGAGTCATGACCCACGGTGTTAGTTGGCTGTTGAAGGTCTGCTTGTAGAAAATTCAATCTTTTTAATTGAATTTGTCAGTACTTGAAAATCTACTGTTTTCTCTTACTCTTAAGTAAAAGAACGAGGTCGATTAATTATGTCGGCCACTGGATTCATACTAATATTTGGTCCAGAAGTGGCCAAGTGTTTATTAGGAAAAACATTTCATATTAATCGAAAATAATTATTAAATTAAAAAAATTATTAATTTTTAAATTAACTTTTGAATATAAATTAGTTACATACGCTTCACGACACTTTTAACTAATAATTTTTTTATTTTAAAAAGACATAATATTTTATGTAATCACATTCCCAAAATTAATAAAAAATTATTAATTTTTAAATTAACTTTTAAATATAAATTAGTTACATACGCTTCTACGACACTTTTAACTAATAGTTTTTTTATTTTAAAAATACATAATATTTTACGTAATCACATTCCCAAAATTCGAACTAAAAATTTTAATTAAATTAGAATAATTCCTTACCAACTGATTTAATAATTCTTCTTTTTAAAACATGGCACAATGTCTCTGTAACTCTTTTATTAGTGTTGGGTCCATGGTCACCACTTGCTATTGGACACTAGTAGTACGGCAAGCATCGTCTTTGCAACGCGATGATTTTAATTTTTCAGAGGCAACATTCAATCCAAGCCGTGAATTGGTCTTTCATTATGCATTCACGATGAAGCCGCCTTCTCGCGATAATTGCGACCTGTTAATGCCAGTCGTGCACTTGTTCAGTTCGTCTCATCACAATTGACTTTAAAGCCACGGCGTCTACAGTCTGGATAGGATAGAGCTAATTTAACTAGGGAACGCGATGAGTTCAATAATGCGGATTTCGTGTCATGTTTCATTCTTCACGGCTTTTCGTTATTAATAGGGGCAATCTCTATCTTACAACTCATATAAGATATAATCCTCTCACAAAAACAGTATATTTATATATAGAGTTCACACACTGTTTATATGAGAAGTATATTTTACATAAATTGTTAAATAAGATGATCTTAATAGGGGCGGTTCAAACCTTTAAGAATTTTTAGGTAAATTATTTTAATTAGGTCATCTTAAAAATTTAAAATTATATATATATATATATATATATATATATATATATATAATTTTTAGGTTTGACAATAAAAGGGAAAATTAATTTTTTCTCTTTTGCTTTAAAAGATATATTGTCATAATTTACAGTATAGGGAGTGATAATATTTATAAAAGGGGTTCCTAAAATAACAATATGATGAATATTATTTGTTAAAAGGAAGGAAGTTTTAAATTCAAAATCATCATTGTGCACAGATGCATCAACTTTGGATTTTATCTTTATTTTTGAATTATTAGCGGCAGAAAGCCTTTCATTTGTCTTTTCATGAAATTTCTTTGGAACAATATCTTCTTTAATGCAATTTAAATCAGCACCGGTGTCAAATAATGCAATGGTGTCAATTTCAAATTCTTTTGAAAAAATTAAAGTAATTTTGATCAAATATTTTCTTGTGGTGATTTGTTTTAAAACAAAAAGAAAATCATTGGGTATTGATTCAATGTTTCGAGTTGTTGATCATTTTCACCATCAGAGTTTGATTCTTTATCAGTATTTTCTTACAATTGTTTTTGTAACAAAAGCTGGATAACTTCTGAGTCATTTTTTTGTTTTTCTTTTAATTCTTTAATCTCAGATTTAATTTCTTTAATCTCTTTTTGAAGATCTTGGACATTCGGAGTTGTTTTCTTTGTTTTATTTTTATCCAAAATTTCTGTGAGATCATAAGTGTTCTTTTTAATAGTTAAAGCTTTTGAAGTTTCTGGTTTATCCAGGGTCTTTAAAAGTTTGTCAAGATATTCTTTTTGAAGACTTGGATCAGAAATATGTTTAACAAGTTCAAGAAAAGTTTCTTGTTCTTTTGTTAAAACATTGATTTTTTTTAAGTATGATTCTGAATCAGAATCACTATCGCTTGAAACAGAAATATCAAAATCATTTAATTCATCAACTTGTAGAGGATCACTGTCTCCAGTCAAGGAGAAATATGAATCTGAGTCCGAAGACTCAATGAGCAATGGAGAGATTTTAGAGAGGATATATATATATATATATATATATATATATAATTCTCAAGTGTGGATGTCTATATTTTTTTTAATGTAGACATATTTTTAAACTACGTATTTTAAGAGAATTAAAAATAAATTTTATAAAATTCTACAGTTTAACATCTTGTCCACGTTAAAAAAAAAATTTAAAAACGCCCATGCGAAAAAAAACTCATAATGTGTGTGTATTGGGGATAGTTTAATTATTGAGAAATTAAGCGAGAACCAAAATCTCTAATTTTGGAAGCTAATAATAATTGGTTAACAGATTTGATAGTTAAAGATTTACAATTAGTGAAATGTAACGTTTATTAATTAATGTTTTGATTTAACATATGCTTTCGTTGATTGTCTGATCTAATATTTGTGTGTGATAGTTGATCTAATCGTACGTGTGTATCATTCAAAAAAAAAAAATTCAGTTGATGTCGAAGGCAGTACTTGGATAGATTAGCTGGAGATAAGATTATCGCTCCTCGTGTCGGTTAGCACGGCAATGAAGTCCACGGCATATCCAAAGCATGCTCCTTTTGATTTGACTTTTCGCATTTCATGATCCTTCGATATGTAGCTGCATTGATTATGGTTAATGAGGCGGCTACTTTTCATTTTTCTTGTTTCCAAAGAGTGAAGAAGATTCTGACACTGGGCACCCATCATTTTAATTGGTACTGAAAAAAAAAGGAAAAAGACCTAAGGTATTGTGACGCTTAATCCACTATATTAATTAAAATTTTATGTTCATTGGTCAATTGGAATGACTAATTGCATATTGCGAAAAAGAAATTAACATAAAGTTTTAACAATCTTTTAGCTTGTAACATATTCAAAATTAAACTGAAGCATACAACACTTACGAACGAGTTCTGAATTATGGCTATTAACAACCACAAGAACTGGAGAGGACACTTGTGAGTAGAGATGGCAAAAATACTGCTGGTCTAGGGATCGATCCTGCGGGTATTATCCGGTCCGGATATCTGGTCGAGGCTTGTCACAGATCACGATAAACCCGAACCGAATTTTATTAAAAAAATATTATAAAATATATATTATTTTAAATTTTTATATTTATTTGACTCATTTATTACACATATATAAAGTTTTAAACACTTAAACTTTATATTTTCATGTTAAATTTTATTAAAATAAATTTAAAACTTATAAAATTACCAAAAAATAAAAAAAAATACACATATAATATTAAAAAATATAAAATCCGGGTACCCGAATAAAAACCCAATAAAACCCGATTCGAACCTGCCCATCCATCAAGGCGGTCAGATCGCGATCTAAGAATTTTGCCATCCCTACTTGTGAGTTTTGAAGAATAAACAAAGACTAGGAAATAAAGTTACGGCGTAGGTCAAGACTCAAGATGTGATATTTTGGAGTCTTTCCTGAAAACCTGCAAAAAAAATATTGCCCATAAATCCATTATTTCTCTGAGAAACTCTTAAATATATGTAGATGAATTTATTATTAACTCCCTGGCCCCTGCCGTGCATTACTTGCTCCAACGTTCACAATAGGTAATTACAAATTGAATTTTGACGCGATATTATATACTTCTTTTTGGAGTCACCCATTTCACTGAATTCTTATTGTACTTGCATTGTTTTTCATTTTTGATGCTACAGAGATTATTAGTTTCCCTATTAAAATTAATATATACTACTTACTCTATTATAGTTTTCGTAATTGTCAATCATCTTGTTGATAGCATAATTTTACAGTTTTTTCTTATTTTTAAATACACTTTTATTTATATTTATTATAAATTAAATAAATAGTATGAATTGGAAATTAAAATTAAAAAATGAAGTACTAAAAATAAAAAAAATAAGTTTCGGTGTAAAAAAATTAATAGTAATATTTTTCTTATACTTTTCATTATTTTTTAACTATTTTTCTTATAATAAATATGTGTTTTATATTTCCAAGATAAATTATAAAATAAATGACCCATTTAGCCCATTTTTCTTTTGAATTTTTTATGGTAGGGGAATTTTTAGATATTATAAAAATTTTAAAGAACCAAGTGATATATACCAAAAAAATAATGAATAACTTTATAGTGTGTTTACTAAATGAGATTCGAAATGATGTAGAATTAAAATGAACTGGATTCAAAATGAGATACTGGAATCAAAATAATTTATTTACTTGAGCTATAAGAATCGAAATTGCAATGAACTATATTATCATTAATATTATTTATTTTATCTTGGAATTGGAATAAAATTGAATTAGATAGTTTCAAATGACTAAAATGCCCTTAATCAACTATTATCGTAATTATTATTTTGTATTTTAACTATTGTGATTATTATTGTTCAAAAATTATCATTATTAATTATCGTTAATAACAACATTATTGTTATTAAAATTAATTTATTAACTAATTGTAATACATTTATCATTAACAACAACAACAATAATACTAATAAATTTGTAATTTCTAATAATGGTTATTTTATATTTTAATTATTATGATTATTTTTATTAAAAAATGACGATGATAATAAAAAGTATTATAATCAATTATATAATAATAATCATCATCAACATCATCATATTTAAAATAATAATAATAACAACAATAATAATAATAATCAAAACAACAACAAAATAATTGGAATAAAAAATCATCATCAACAACACAATAATATAAAAAATCACCATCATCAATTTCTCAAATAATAATAAGAATACTAATCATCATCTTTTTTGCAAAAAAAAAAAAAATCATCATCATCATGGGCTACAACAGTTGCCGATAGGGGCAAGTTGTCTGTCGCTTCCGTGCGAGATCGGCTGTTGATGCGTCAGGGACTACTATTTCCAACAGCGATGAGAGTTCGATGGAGGCTTCTTCAAGTGATGCGGCTGCGATGGACGCTTCCCCAAGGGTTCGAAATGTTTCTTACCTTTTATCTGCTATTTATTTTTTTAATTTAACGTAGAGTATTTTCAAAATTTTAAAATTTTGATAGGGTAAATTTGGTAATTTCAAGAACGAAAAACTGAGTTCCAATCTCCATTGAGAATCACCCTCTCATTTTTCATTCTCAAATTAAAGTGAGCCTCGTGAATATGATTCTAATTCCCACCTTTGTTAGGTATAATAAACAACACCAATTATTTTTATTTTAAATTTTAATTTCCCAATCTAAAAAATAGACACACCATTAGAGATTTAGCACATATCTCTTGGGAATTAAAATTCATTAGAATTTCAAGAGCAAAATCTTTGTGAACTCAATAATAGGTCTAAGAAAAATCAAAGAGTTGGCTTAATCATATATGAGAGAAATATGAAGAGATATGCTCTTGTTCTGAACCGAAGCATACGTCATGTATGACGCAGATGGAAATGACATTGCATTTTGCATCGACGTTGAATCCAATTTCATTAACTGACGTGGGGACTCCATGCACGTGATAACCTCATGGGTCACAATATTATGTTAACATTCATCAATAAATCTTGAGGAGGCCAACTTAATATGTGTCCTTTTTCATCTCTGCAGAGCTTCCTCCGCGACCGTTACTAGAGAGACTTGCAAAGGAACTTCGTCGTCAACTGGTAGCTATTCTCATTTCTCCATTTTGTTTTTTACAGCAGTTTACAAGTCATTGTTGCCTGATTATTTGGATATATTCATCATGTAATATGTAGGGTCTACTCTGGATATTATCAGAGAACATGGGACTGGAGATCAATTTTATGTCATGGACATTAACTACTTCCCTGGTGAGTGAGAACCCGATTTTTATTTTTCATAGTTGTTCTTCTTCATTAGAGCTATAATTATTTGTTGCTTACAACTTTAAAGAATACTTAGTAGCACTGGAACTGGCACTGAATATTTTACAGGGTATGGGAAAATGCCGGAGTACGAGCACATATTTACAGACTTCCTATTAAGCCTGGCACAGAGCCGGTACAAGAAAAAGTGCTTGGATCAAGTATTTATTAAGTTGAATTATTAAAACATGATTTTATTAATTTTTTTTTTGTTTATGTTGTTATAGGTTTATGAAGAATCTTAGAATGTGCATAAATGGTGATGGCTACAAATTTATGTTGAAAACTTAAAATTATTTTAATTTGTCGCATAAAATTTGATCATTTGTAATTATGTTGAAGGCTTAGAATTATTATGTTTTTATTTATGTAGAGGTTGTTAAAATTTGATCACTTATAATTTTATTTCTAATATGGAATTTGATTATTTGTAATTTTATTTCTAAATATGAAGGTTGTTAGAATTATTTTTGTTTAAAAAAAAGAGGAAACTAAAATATTTAGAAATTATTATTTGAACAATGGTGATCGGGTCCCCGTTTTAATCCCCGCTTAATTCGGGGATTTTCGGGAATATACTCAAACTATCCCCATTACAATTTTTCGGGTATGGGGCGGGTTCGGGGGATAGCTTCTAAATCGGGTTCGGGTTCGGGGATTATGGTCACCGCCCCGAACCCGCCCCATTGACATCCCTAAAATCAAGCTTAGCAACTTCTTCTTAAGAGAAAGCAATGGGTTCATGTAATTTCAGTGGGGGACCAAACACTTAAATTAAGAGGCTTAGTTTAAAATTTTTTAAAAAATTTATATTTTTTTAAAATATTTACTTGAATACATTTTTAATTTTATAAACTCAAATTTCGTTTTTTTAAATTTTAAATAATAATAGGAATAAATTATTTATTTTAAATGTATAAAAATATCTTTTTTTTTTACATAATTTTTATAAAATATTTTAAAAAATAAAATAATGTGATTATTAGGATTTAATTGAAGACTCTAAAATCATCAAATAACATACTTACTTTTAAACTACAAGTTTTTTATTATATAAAAAATGTGTCTAAATTTTTTTATTTTATTTTTTCTTAAAGAACTGATGGTACTTTTAAAGGAAAAATTAATGGTCAGAAGGGCTTGAAGCCTCTCCTGGGCCTTAGTTGGGTCCGCCAGCCCATGCCTGAGATCTCTTTGTTTTTTCTTATTTGTCTTCTCTTTGCTCTTGCTCTTTTGGCATTTGCTTCAAATGATCACTCAAGTGAGTAAGGGGAGAAAAAAAAGGAAAAGAAAATGCTGCTATCATTCTCTTCAATTACCTTTCCACGCATGCATGAAATTATTTGCATTTTAGCTTTGTATAGTATGTGTGCTGTGCGTATTAATTTCTAAATCTGCATAATAAGCATGCAACGTCATTTGTTAGCTAAAATTTATTAGTTACTGCACGCCCACACACTTGTAAATGATACATTCCTACAACAACAGTAGATTAGAAGTCATAATATCCAACATATCTACCTTAATTCATTTTATGAGTGAAAACACAATCTCACATCAACTTAAAATAAAATATTATATTAAAATATGCAAGCTAGAGGTTATTCTCAATTCTGGAACTTATATATGACTTAGTTTTATAAGTTTCTATGGAGTATATACTATACAATAGGATATAATCCAACATAGTTTAAAATTAGCATATTGCGACTGTTAAATTATTGTTATAAGTCTCATGCTTGCGCTTGCACACACGGGTGTGCGTGGGGGATGAGAATTTACTTAATTATTGTTTTTTTATAACTACCAATCATGTAAGTATGTTTGCTCAAATAAAAAATCAGATCGTGAGAAAATCTTGATACCATATATGGATCCTTTCATGATCTAATCATATCTTAACTTTGAATAATTTTTTGACCCATATGCGCTTCTACTTATGTATGGTTAGGATTTACTTTATTATATTCTCAATTATTGACTACCAATGATGAAAGTATGTTTGCTCTGATAAAAAATTATATCATTTATATTGTTCTCATTATGGAGGAATTCTAGAACACATCAAAAGTAACGCAATTAATTAACATACGTATAATATGTGTAATTAAATTTAATATAATCACCACTTGTACGGTCGTTTTTCAAAATAAATATATACATATCATAGCATCATTTACTTATTGTATGATTACCATATTATTTTTGATGTATTCTAAAATTTCTCCATATAATCACGTTGATTTTTATATTTTCACTAATCCATTTATTACTATTATATTCTATTGCAGGGGAAAGTGTGAATCCCAACGGCGTCGAGGAGGCAAAGTATGGGGGCCGCGGATATGGGTACCCACCAAACGGAAATTATGGAGATCGCGGCGGATTCGGACGGTACCCACCACGAAGAGGATATTGGATGCACGGATGCTGCCGCACCTACCGCTATTCAAATGACTGCTGCAGGTGCTGCTCCTATGCTACCGACAAGCCCAACGCCGAGTTTGAAGATGATGTTAAGAACTAATTAATATCCTCTCCAATATTTGCCTAATTTGTACCAGTGATGAGTATGAACTTTTGTGCTCACGTGAAATGCCATGTTTCAATAGAGCTTAATTAGTTCATTATTAGTTTATTAGGAGCAACTTCTTCTAGTCTTGTTTTCAACCAATCAAAAGCAAGTACTCGCTAACTCTAAATCAAAAGGCTATGGGACAGTTCATATCAGCATTAAACCCAAATCCGGTGAGCAATAATCATCCCCTCCCAAAAATATATTTTATACTTTCACCATAAATAAATCCAGAACATACATATAACTATGTATATAACATATCATATTAATTAACATAGCTAGTAGAAGTAGAAATATGGTATCAAGAAAATATACAATTTTTTTTTTTAAAACTTGAAAAATTAATAAATTTATTAAATAAAGGGCAGATATACACCTAATTAAGGGACATAATGAGCCTTAACGCTTCAACTAACATGATATATGAAAGTAAAAAATTACCAAAGAAAGGACTACGGAGATAGCTAAAAAAACATTCATAAAGAAATACTTTAGGATTTATTAAACAACACGTGATTTATATCCCAAGAAGGATATTAAGCCAAGTAAAATCAGAAAAATCAACAGTCAAATTAACTAGACAGTCAACAATACTATCAGCTACCCGATAAAGTTTTAGAAACCCGATAATGTATCCTTTCAACAAAATGATAGTAGTTCAGCCACATATTACTGGTGGTATAAGGAGGAAGCAAAGATATATTGTTGAACAAGTACAAGTAATAAAGGAAACACACAACTCAATGCAACCAATGCACAGATCGATTAACAAGATCAATCAAGATCATGCGCAAAGAATGATGATCAACAGGAAATTAATCAAGAAATTAACCTATCTCTATGTACAAGAAACATAAAAGATATAAAAAACACAAAAGGGTTTAACTAGTGTTTAAGCCAAGAGCTTGGCTTACTTCCACCAAGGAACAAATCAATACTTCTTTATTAATGAATCAATTGTTTGTTTACGGAGAATTATGAAGAAGGCATACATCTGGAGCCCCTGATTATGGTCTCAGCTACTTTATTTTGCGCTAAGCATTTGAAAAATGCCCGCAATTTCAGCCGCTATGTCGTTGTTGTAACAGCTGTGTAAATATAACCAAACCAGCACTTGGGAGCCAAAACTAATAGCAGTGAACGCTCATTTGACTGGCGTTTGACTAATCTAAGTCAAGCGTGTGGCCCATGATAGTTAATTACACACAAAACGCAGTCGTTTTCGTATTCACACAGATTCCACGATCTATTATTATACGTACATTCATGCGAAGGTTCATATATGTATAATATAAACGCATGACAAACTTAATTGAATTTTATATATTAATATAGCTGCGGCTATGGACCTCCTAAGTCGCACCCACACTGTTCTTCAAAGATGCGTAGAATTGAATTGAAGTTTGAAGCTGTATTTTTAAATTCCACCTTTGACCTTTTTGGTCAATTTCTGTTGATATGTTTGACTTTCTAGAGAACACGGTGAGCCCATCGATTCTCAAAAGTAATTGAATGGCTACACTAGCAAATTACACAAACATGCATGCACGCCCACTGGCTCGAATTTTTCTGCAAACCTACTACTTCTCACTTCTCAGGCGATCGATTCAAAAAGCTATGGCAAAATTTTGAAACTGCCCTTCAAGCGTGCACCTATAAATACCAACACAACCCAACTTATGTTTCAACAAGATCGAAAACTTCCGATCCTCTGACTTTACATATTACTATAAAGCAAAAGAAGGCAGCATATAGAAGAGCAAAATGAGTGTGGAAGTGTTAGATGGTGCGACAATTGTCAGCTTTGTGGAAGATGAAGAAGCATTCAACAACTCGATACGAAACCGTTTTGCCCACCTTGATACAGATCGTGATGGTCTCCTTTCTTATGCAGAAATGATGCAGGAGCTCAAGGGTCTGAGGGTCTTTGAGACCCATTTTGGCATCGACGAGAAACCAGACCCAGAAGAGCTTGCTAGTGTTTACAACTCTCTGTTTGTCCAATTCGATCATGACTCAAATGGCACGGTGGATTTGGAGGAGTTCAAGGCAGAGACCAAGCAAATGATGCTTGCCATGGCCAATGGTCTCGGTTTCTTGCCTGTACAAATGGTCCTGGAAGAAGATAGCTTTTTGATGAAGGCTGTGGAGAAGGAGTCCACTGCCTATGCGGCTGCTTAACTAATTTTATTGCCAGTTCGGACCTGACTAATTGTTTTGCTTTGCTCTGTTTTTCTTGTTTCATTTCTTGCTTGTTATTCCCGATCAATAATTGATAATGTTGTATTAAATTTAAATGAATAAAAAGTCACTCTGTTTCAACTTCTTGGTACAAAAATAGATACCAAAATTGATCAACATGCATGATTGCAGATTCCATAAAATTTACTTTCATTTGGTATAGGCAGATTTCTGTAGTAATCGCCACTAAGACTTTGGCCTAGTGGTAGATTTGTGCCCTTTAACAGATTTCTCCCTATATATTAATAGGAATATAATTTTGATTAGTGTCAAAAGACGTTTAACTTATACTACTATTATATGTGTTTAAATTTTTAAGAAATTTTAAATCATAGCATTCGTAGGCAATAGATTGTAATTAATTTCTTAAAACAAACATCTTGTTCAAAGAAAAAAATTAGTAATTATCGTTATTTTTTTATGACTAGATCGCTAAAAAATAATAATTCCCATCCCAAAATTCATTTTCAACTTTGCTCATAAAATAAATTAGAAATAAACATATGTAGATAAACAGATACGTTGTTGCTGAGTTGCCCCTTCCGCTTGACCCAAAATCCTATTAAGTAAAATCCAACGTAGGAATACAATCAGGACCCCCTGGTTACGGTCTCAGCTACTTTATTTTGTGCAAAGCAGTTGCAAAAAGCCCACAATTTCGCTGTTGTAACAGCTTTGTAAATGCAACAAACCCAGCGCTTTGGCGCCAAAACTAACAGCAGTTAACGCTCATTTGATTGGCGTTTGACTTTTCTAGGTCAAGCGTGTGGCCCATGATAGTTAGCTACTTAGTTAGTTAGTTACACACAAAACGCAGTCGTTTTCATATTCACACAGATTCCACAATTTATTATTATACGTACATTGATGCGAAGGTTCATATATATATATATATATATATATATGTGCAGTAGCGGCTTGATCTCTAGGCAAGTTAGGCGGTTTGCCTAGAGCCTCGCTTCGTATGAAGGCTCTATAAAAATATTATTTTGTATATAAAAAGAAGAAAGTGAATTTAATAGTCATTATTGTTCATTTAATTTATTATTATTTTGTAATTATTTTTTTCCTAAATAAACTATCAAATTCTTATAAAGTTTATTTAATGTAGTACTTAGTAGTTTTAATTTCTACAAAACTGATAAATTAATAGTTTCAATCCTACAAATTCTCTATTTCATTGTTAGAATTAATATGTTATAATTGAAAAGTTTTATATTCATTTTAAACCTCTATAAAAGGCCTTCATTTTATTGCTTGTCCATTAAATTTTTCCTCCAACAATCAAAACGAGATATGTTTTTGGTGTTTAAGATAAAGAAAGAGAGAGAGAGAAAAAAAAAATCATGCTTCCTCTACTTCCCACTCAAGAAGAAAAAGAAAAAATCTAATAGTTTTCTCTATTCTCTATGACTATTGGTCATTACTCAGATCCTCAAACAATTAATATAAAGATAAAGTTAATTTATGATTTCATCTCAAATTCTAGATTTTATCTTTTTATTATTCTCTTAATTAGTTGTGTTATTTATTTGTTCTCATTTCTTTTTAATATATTCTTTTATTTATCTACTTTTTTTGTGCTTGTTTTATCTATTTTGAAATAAACCTATATTGAAAAAATTTAGAAAATAGAAGAATAGAAAAATTAGTTTAATCTAGAAAAGGAATGGTAAAAAAAAAGATGCAATTTGAGTTAAAAAAAGAATAAGCGAAAATGTTATAATTGGATTAAAATTTCATGGATTATCAATAGTAGAATAGAATTTTATTTAATAATTTTACATTTTAGAGTGTTTAAATAATTAATTTTCAATAAATAATATATAACTAATATATATTTTTTGTCATAAATTTTAAGAAGAATAAATTAAAACTATTTACCTAAGGCCCCGAATATGATTGAGCCGGCCCTGTATGTATGTATGTATGTATGTATGATGATTAACAAACTTAATCGAATTTCATATAGTAAGAGCCTGTTCGGTATGGCTTATTTAAGAAGTATAAGTGCTTATTTAATTCCATAAGCACTTTTTTAAAATTTTTATAGTGTTTGGTTATTTTTTGAGTAGAGGTTTTTTAGCTTAAATAAGCTAATTTACCTCTACTAGAAAAAACCTAAAATTTGAGCTTTTGGGAGTAAAGGTTAGAGAGCTTTTCCAAAAAATATATAATACTAAAAATATCCTTAACATATTTAATTAATTACAGAATATTCTTTGTACAAAATCTATCCAATGAAAATTGTTGCCGCTATATAAATATATTGTTGCCGCCACTTCACTCACTCTCTCTCTCTCTCTCTCTTTTTTAAAATAACGAGCACTTTAATTTTACAATCTCTACACACATCTAACACTTGAGAGAGTATATATCAATGATGCAATTTAATTGGATAGTAATATTTATTTAGAAGAATATATCAATGAAGCAATTTTTAATTTTGAAAATTAAAGAAGTGATTGAACTGATTTTTTTTTATTAATTGATAGTTTTGATGCATTTTGTTACATATTATATAATTATGAATACATATCCTTTTTGGTAATTTAATTATACAAAAATATTTTTAATTTTACACAACCAAACAGTTTAATGGTTCAAAAGTACTTTTTTAATTGACAACCAAACACCTAATAGCTTTTTGTCCAAAAACTCTATTCATATAAACTCTACTCATATAAACTCTACTGCTATAAGCTCTATTTAATAAATTGAACCAAATATAGCCTAATATACCTACGGCTATGCATCTCATAAGTCATACCTACACTGTTCTTCAAAGATGCGTAGAATTGAATTGAAGTTTGAAGCTATATTTTTAAATTCCACCTTTGACTTTATTGGTCAATTTCTGTTGATATGTTTGACTTTCTAGAGAACGCGGTGAGCCCATCGATTCTCAAAAGTAATTGAATGGCTACACTAGCAAATTACACAAATATGCATGCACGCCCACTGGCTCGAATTTTTCTGCAAACCTACTACTTCTCACTTCTCAGGCGATCGATTCAAAAAGCTATGGCAAAATTTTGAAACTGCCCTTCAAGCGTGCACCTATAAATACCAACACAACCCAACTTATGTTTCAACAAGATCGAAAACTTCCGATCCTCTGACTTTACATATTACTATAAAGCAAAAGAAGGCAGCATATAGAAGAGCAAAATGAGTGTGGAAGTGTTAGATGGTGCGACAATTGTCAGCTTTGTGGAAGATGAAGAAGCATTCAACAACTCGATACGAAACCGTTTTGCCCACCTTGATACAGATCGTGATGGTCTCCTTTCTTATGCAGAAATGATGCAGGAGCTCAAGGGTCTGAGGGTCTTTGAGACCCATTTTGGCATCGACGAGAAACCAGACCCAGAAGAGCTTGCTAGTGTTTACAACTCTCTGTTTGTCCAATTCGATCATGACTCAAATGGCACGGTGGATTTGGAGGAGTTCAAGGCAGAGACCAAGCAAATGATGCTTGCCATGGCCAATGGTCTCGGTTTCTTGCCTGTACAAATGGTCCTGGAAGAAGATAGCTTTCTGATGAAGGCTGTGGAGAAGGAGTCCACTGCCAAAGCGGCTGCTTAAGCTTAACTAATTTATTGCTAGTTCTGACCTAAGTAATTGTTTTGTTTTGCTTTATTATTATTATTTTTCTTGTTTCACTTCTTGCATGTTATTCCTGATCAATAATTGATAAAATGTTGTATTAAGTTCAAACAAATAAAAAGTCTCTCTATTTCAACTTCTTGGAACAAAGTAGATACCAAACTGATCAACGTGCAGGATTGTAGATTCCATAAAATCTACTTTCAATTTGGTATAGGCAGATTTCAGTAGTAATCGCCACTAAGGACCAAAATATTTCAGTGGTAGATATGTGCCCTTTAACCCGAATTCCTATAAGGACCAAAATATTTCTCTTTTTGTAGATGTGGGTGGGGTAAATTTCTCTTTATATATTAACAGAAGTGTAATTTTGACCTGTTAAAAAACGTCTAAATTGTCCTACTATTATACATGTTTAAATTCTCAATAAATTTTAAAGCATAAATTCATAGCCAGTAAATTGTAAGTAATTTCTTAAAACAAACATCATTTTTAGAGAAAAAAATTATTCATTATCTTTTTTTTAATGAACAGATCGGCTGAAAAAAAAAAACAATTCCCATCCCAAAATTCGTTTTCAACTTTCTCATAAATATAAATTAAAAGTAAACATATGTAGATAAATAGATACATTAGTGCAAAGTTACCGCTTCTGCTTGACTCAAAACCTTATTGAGAGAAATTCAACATAGGAAAAAGCTGATTTGTTTGGACAAAACTCGGGTTAATTCGCCCGGGCAAAGCAGCATGGTCATAAACATATTTAGAATAATAATAGTCACGTGCATAATAAAACAAGCCAAAGATTGAAGATGAGCTTCGAACCATAGACTCTTCTACTTTCTGTCGGTCGGTGAATTCAAACACAGAAACTTAGAGGTAAATATGTTCTGATGGACAAGGATTCTTTCATATTTTAATGAGGGGTAAGATTGAATTTTGAATTCTAATGTTGACCATCTAAGTTATTATTATTATTTTTTTAAATTAAGTCAATTTTTTTCACTAGATTTAAAAAATCAGGAGAGGCTAGGAGGGAGACCCCAAAAAAAAAAAAAAAAAAAAAACTAGGAGAGAATCCTAATTCTTAAAATAAAGGGCTTACAAGTCATTTTTGGAGCTTAAGTTTTTGGTAAACTATGTCGTTGCAAATGCAATGAGTTTGAAAAGTAAATACATACATTTGTTAAATTTTATTGTAAAATATTGTTTTATTTGATGATAAAAATAGCAAACATAGGTTTAAATTTCCTCTTATTAATATGTTAGGTTTTATGAAAAAATAAGAAAAAATCATCTTTTCATTAAAATATTAATGTTATAATAAGAATCTAAAAAAGTGTGATAATTTAATCAATAAACTGCTTATAAAAATAACTCCTTGCTTTTTAAATTTTTTTTTTTGTTAAAATAGAGAAATTTATAAAATAAATAATTTTAAAAAAAATTATTTAATACTGTTTTTATTAAAATTTATAAAATAAGTTGTTTATAGCATTTCAATGTAAATCCTAAATCAGCGTAAATAATAATATTCAAATTTCGTGTAACACTTATATGACATTTCTTGTTAATAGACCATGCGATGCGAAGGATTATGTATTAATTAAACAAGAAAAATTACAGACACAATGCCCGAGGTGGTGGCCACCGAGACTGATCTGTGGGTCTCAAACCTCCATTGTTTCTTAGAGGCGCGTAGAATCGTAGTGAAGAAATTTCTTTTGATTTGGACTTTTCAGACGTTGCAACTGTAAGCCGATTGAATTTTCAAGGTTCAAAGGCCACAGACATACGTTCCCATTAAATCATGCCAGCCCACCGACTCGTCTTCTATGAGGTGTTATTTATTTATTAGGCGTAAACCATCAATATATTATACACTTTCGAATAATAATTAATTCAGGAAGCTCCTGTGGGATTAAGAAACAACAGGCTCAAAAGGAAAGTCTGAAAGTAAAACCGTCCTTTAAGCGTAACTAATTAACTATAAATAACAACGCAACCCAACTTATGTTTCAACAAGTGAAGATCTCTTCTGCTTTGAATGGTAAAAATCACAAAATATACTCTATTATTTAGTTGTAGCTTTTACTTTTACGCAGTTGAGAAAGAGCGATATGAGTGTTGAAGTGCTAGATGGTGCAACAATCGTCAGCTTTGTGGAAGATGAAGATGCATTCAACATCTTGATACGTGAACGTTTTGCCCATCTTGATACAGACAACGATGGTCTCCTTTCTCATGCAGAAATGTTGAAGGAGCTGAAGTGTTTGAGGGTCTTTGAGACGCACTTTGGCATAGATGAGAAACCAGACCCAGACGAGCTTGCGAGTGTTTACAGCTCTTTGTTCGTCCAATTTGATCATGACTCGAATGGTACGGTAGATTTGGAGGAGTTCAAGGCAGAGACCAAGCAAATGATGCTTGCCATGGCCAATGGTCTCGGTTTCTTGCCTGTGCAAATGGTTCTGGAAGAGGATAGCATCCTGAAGAAGGTTGTGGAGAAGGAATCAACTGCCAAAGTGGTCGTTTAAATTGCTTGTTCTGACCTCTGACTGAATTAATTGTTTGTTTTGTTTTCGTTTTTCTTGCTTTTCACTTTTTTCTACTCCTTTATATTTCTTGTACGTGATTCCTGAGCTACAGATATTGTACCAAGATTAAATGAAAAAAAGGTCACTCTATTTCCCAAGGTTTACGGGAAAGAGATAATCAATCAGAGACGGTCAAATCTAAGGGCCTAACACCTAATTCCAAACTATCAACACGAGCCATACAAAAATGCCCAATTTCTTTCATATAATTTTTATAATTCACCACAGTATCCTTCTTTTATAACAGCTCACAAGAACAAAGACATTTCAGGAGCTGGAATGAAGGAGAGAATGCCTTCACCAAACAACTCAAACAGTGAAACCAGAAGCTTACCAGAATTTAAGTCATCCTTCCAAATTTGAGGAAGGATTGCTGACATCTTCTGAGCTTGACCATCACCCTTGTCTCTTATACTTCTGCTCTCTGACCCACTATCAGGAGGAATCTGCCCAGAAGATGACGGGTCCGCATCAGAATTATCCAAAGGAGTTGCAGCTGCTGCATCCTCTTCCATGGGAGTGGGCATGGCGCTGGTTGACACGGCATCAACTGGTCCATCGGTTGCAATTTTCTTGGGGGGTGGCTGCTCTTCTAAATCCATGCTTGTCTTCCGCTTATCTTGAATATGTACAAGGTGAAGCAGGTATCACTCATTTATTTTATTCAACCAAAAAGAAAATATTTATAGAGCTTTGTTATAGAATAATTAGGTCCTGTCTGACTTACGAGACACAGTAGCAACTTTTGCATTGGTCTTCCAGACAGAACTTGCAGGCAGAGATAACAAAGGAGGGAATATCTTGAGTCGATCATATATGCATTGACCAGCTGCTTGCTGGAAAATGCAGTCCAGATATCCTCATTAGAAATCCTTGTTAAGAACTAATCCTACTGGATGTTTTATGCAATATGCAAGCATTATATATGTCATAAAAAAAGGAAGTCTCACCAGCAAGGCCCCATAAACTCGCCAAGCCTCATGCCTCTTCACCTCATTCTTTTGCTTCTCAAGAAGCATCTCTGGTTCAAGAAGACTTAGATAAGGACCAAGATTTGGAAGGAGGAGGAGGCGAACCTACTTGCAAATAGAAGCATCATCAACAGCTAAATGTTAAAAGATTCTTAATAAAAAAGGATACGAGCTCAAGCAGGGCATAAAAAAAAGATATAATCATCTGCAGGGAGAAACTCAAATCATGGAGTGTTTTGTTAAAAATTTTTTACCGATGGCATTGGTTAGTTTATATGGCAAGCAAAACTGATCATAGCTAAAAGATAAATTCTCTCTTTTCTCTATTTGAGAGAATCACAATGAAGAAATTCAAGTTTAGAACAACAGGCGGAGTAGGAAGAAAGTATCCATACGAAGTGAGAGAGACAATTGACAGTGAGCATTTGTTATCACATCTTTCAGAATAAATGATAAGAGTATTTATTGATCCTAGACTTCAAAAATGTAATCATGTCCCATCAAAATCTTATGTCCTTCACTTGCTAGCTTTATATAAGATAAAAGATACAGGATACAAAATAATTAAAGGTACATCCATGCAACAACTTGGAAAGAAATTTGGTAAGTGCACACACAGCAACATAATATCAATTCAGTTAAAATTCTTTTCGGGTTACAGCATCTCCAAATCCGCGAGGAGCATAGTGAGGCTTTCCGCCCCCCTTCAGCTATTCTCCTCTCAATACAATTATTAGTTCTCTCTTCTCCATTACTTCCTCGAAACCCAATATTGGCAGGGTTAGATTGGATTCACATGAAACTTTCCAAATGTGTGAAAAGCAAACTCATTTGCATTCAAACATAATAACATTTTTATTTAATCATCTATAGCATGAGAGAAGAGAATACCACATTGGGCCCCAGCGCTTCTAACCCTTGGACTGCCCCATAATGCTGAGTCAATGCTCGTTTTGGGTCCAAAAGTGCGTTAAGAAGAGTTTTGGTTAGACGTGTCTGGAGAGTGTTATACACATGCCCATATCTGCATATGCCAAATGTTAGAGATCAATTAATTATAACATATCTGTTATAAATGGATGACAAAGTTGAACAGATCTGTCTGAATATATAGAAAACACCATTTTTTACACTGAAACAGTTGACTTCAGAAGAGAGGATGAGAAGGGAACCCAATTTAGGCCCCTGAGTACAGCTCTAGACAGTCAAGATGGCACCTCCAGAATCATATTCTAAACATGTACAACATAAATCTAAGTAAAGAAGTCTTACCGTTTGCATATTGCAGCAACAAGTTTTGCAGTAAAGTCTCTAAGTTCCCAGTGGTTATCTGCAAATCTATTCCCCAACCTTTTTGCGACAAGGCAGGTAACCACAGATGGCATCAATTGGTGAAGCTGACAAGAAAAGAATGCCTTCTCAGATTCATGGATAGTAGATCCTTCACACAAACTGCAGGGTATATCAATGTACTGAACAATTACTTATAAAGAAAAGGCCCTCTAAGATTGTACAGCCACAAGCAACAAAAGCCACAAACGTCTGAGGAAATTAAGTTGATGAGGACGAGACCAAAATGCAAAAATAAAAGAAGTGGGAAGCGGGAAGCGGCAGCAAGAAAATGGATAATTGTTAAGAATAAAATGGATATAATGGCCAAAAAAAGGATTCATCTAGCAGACAGAAAACTCAGTATGCATGGGTTGTGAGTTAAGCCGAGTCCAATTAAGACCATTGTAACATGGTTTTACACAACATGATTTATCACTAAACCACATGAAGATATATGCTCTCAACATTCACAGCTCAAATAACAATTCAGTGACCGAATGCAGCTGGTACTTTTCACTACCAATCAAATTAGGTAAAATATCAGAATGATAGTACATTCACCTTTTTCTCCTTAGAAGAACTTTTCCACAATCCAAATTCAGTCTTTATCTTTTTCTATTAAACATTAATGACCAAATTTTTTCCAGGTTTTTGTTAATATTACATGTTCTAAATTTCTCTCACATAAACTTGCATGTTCCAGTTACTCTTAACCACCAAGAAGTAATTAACCAAAAATTTTCAAACAATCAGAATATAGGTCAAACGGTTGGCAGTTAACATTGTCCAATAAGAATGGTAGAAATGCATGCGATTTCCTTAAAAGAGCTCGCTGAACAGAGCTTCATCCACATTGAAGTTGAAGAATAGGCTTAGCTTATTGAAGTTCTATATGAAACTGTATAAATTAAAAGTTAACTTACATAAGGTTCTATTTGTATGTGAGGATTCTGGAGAAGATTCCAAACAACACGCATCAAAGCAAACAAAAGAGAATAATTATTCAGACCACGAGAAACCTGATATCATTGGAGAAGGATCAGTTAGAATGAGAATTGTCAAATATTTCCCTGAACTGTTCATGCTAATAAAGTATGCTTATAATTCCTCACCTCATCAGCTACAAAGTATGTGAAATAAGGAACCAATGGATGGAGACCTGAGTCTGTGGCCAAGCTCACTAACGCTTGTTTGAAAAGGGCTGAATCGGACCTACTCACAGCAAGCTCAGTGATTTTATCAAAGTACAGCTGCAAAGGTGACAGAAAAGGAAAAGTAAAATAAGTTGCAAAAAGAAAAACAGAATAATAAAATAAGCACTGATAGATTTTTACAAACCTGAAGTTCCCTAGACAATATATGCTTTACTGGTAATTTAATCTCAACAGGAAGCCCATCTTTCTGTTCATTGTTTGTGCCATTAGAAGGAGCAGCAATTGCTGATACAAGTAAAAACAAATTTAAAATTAGGTGCCAAATTTTGGAAAACAAAGATAGCACAACTATAAATACCAACTAATACCCACTATTATCTTGGTCCTGAGATTATCGTAAACACGAAATCCTAAAAAAACCAATGTTTTAAGAAGAACTGTCTCAATTTGTAATTTTACCACGTACACTTAACCCCAAAAAAGAAAAGCTTTACCTAATCTACCACAGACTACATTGCATTCGAGACCACCTGTATAGCTATTCTGCCACAAAAAGGTGTAACCTGCAAGATATCCCATTTTTAAACCTAAAACAAAGCGAAAGATCACTCAAACTGGCCCTGCCTTGGTACCCCTTCCCATACCAGTCTGCATGTGCAAGAAACCCAGGTTTACATACTAACGCACTAGATGCTAGGAAGTCTTAGAAAATAGATCATCATACTGTATGCTAACTATTCAAATTTTATGTCTGATATATTAGAAAACTTGGTGAAATGCCCACATATAGAGTGCAACCTTGCACCGGAGCATTTTCTGGGATTACTGGTTGTACTCCTTCAATAGCAAGCCAGTGACAGACAATTGATGTATCAAGTGGTGCTCGAGGTAAAGGAGCTTCAATCACCTACAATTGAAAAACAGTCCCATAAAATTAATAATAGCTTGTACCCATTTCAGTATAAAAGCCAACAAACATAACCATCAATCTCCTTACATCTTTAAATTCCACATCCTCGTCATCAAGGTAAAACAAATCCCTATACCCAATAGCTCTTCTGAACCGCAAAGGACCCCCTGAGGCAAATCCATACACC
Organism: Citropsis articulata; assembly: GCA_030449925.1. Classification (NCBI taxonomy): domain Eukaryota; kingdom Viridiplantae; phylum Streptophyta; class Magnoliopsida; order Sapindales; family Rutaceae; genus Citropsis; species Citropsis articulata. The sequence continues at coordinate 7,447,650 of JASUUH010000080.1, read as the reverse complement.
GGCTGATACAAGACGATTAAACAGGTTAAACATTAAAGATTTGAACAGGCACCAAAATTGATACCAATAAAGAATTTGAAACTCACCTCCACGTTTCTTAATTTAAGAGCCTCATCAACATCATCAGTTGTCAATGTAGTTCTCCTTGAATGCCTCATGCATTTAATTGCCTCCTATAGTCCAAATTAAGGAAATTACATTAATTCCGCAAAATAATTATCAAATTTGCTCAATCAACTTGTCTATTTCTTCAACAAACGAAATATCTTTACCCTAACAGAACATAACTTCTTAATGTATTCCATTTAATCAATACTAATAATAATAATAATAATAATAATAATAATAATAATAACAACAACAACAACAACAACAATAATAATCTCAGGTTTAATAAATAAAAAAAATAATTCAAAAATTAAAAATTAATTTTTACCTGCATGATTTCGCGTATACGATATTCGACATCAGGAGCAAGGGCAAGCGCTGCATCCGTGGAAAAATTACTAATACCAATGCTTTGGGCAATAACCTCTACTGTTTCCTTTGGTACGATACTCATTTTCTCTTCTTCTAGCCTTTAGCAGTTTTCCATTTTGTACTTGCAACACTGCAACTGAGGAGCGTACGCTGCGTACGTAAGTTTTTAAGAATTAAGTTTTTAGACTGTAACGAACACGGATCTGCTGCAGGTTCAGGATCCGAATTGCACTTATATACAAGGGACAGAGAGTGGTCGGTTTCCGGGTTTTATTGTTGACCTGGCCCAACCTTGGCGTTGAATTTTGGGCTGTAGTTTTAGTACCACTCTCAGTATTTACTAAGTACACCCATCCACTAAATCCCCACTCACCTCGAGTCGGTGCTTAAAAAAAGCGGGTCGATTCGAAAAATTAACAAAAATTGATCGGTTCATATAAAAAATAAAAAATAAAAAATTCATAAACTATAAAGGTTTCAATGGTTTAAAATTAAAAAAAAAAAAAAGGAATCAAGACCGAACCAATTCGATTTGGTTTATATAATATTGGACAAAATTCAATTGATTTAATCTAATTCAAAACCGAATCGATCTGTGTCTCAACCCTATTCATAAATTAAATTTTAATTTCCAACATCTGAAATATGAATGATTGTCATCCGAATCACTAACTTGGATTATTTTTAATTTTTTTTCTCTTTAAAATATTTTGATGGAGATAAGAAATCTCACCTACCAAACACCAATCTTAGTTCTCTATTATAGGAAATCGTAAAGAGAAAATATAGTTCATGACTAGTAGAATTACAGATAAAGCAGTTATCTTTAATTAAGATATCATTCTCAATGAAATAGAAGACAGTTAGATTAAAAAAAATCACTTTACTCTTATTAGCCAATAAGTGGAAGCAAACCCCTATCAGTGTATGTTTTGAACATTATGTAGAAATCCAAACCTAAAATCTGTGGATGTTCAATTATTGCCCAGAGTGGGGGAAGGAGGGACGAAATTGAGCATGAAAGTTTGTGATGAATTGATGATTATAATTTACAGCTACAGGCGGAGGCAATATATTATATGATTGGCCTTCGCTAAAACAAATCAATTAGGCTCTATTATTTTTCACATGGAATAGCCCGCCAGTCTGACCTTTTGGCAGTTCTACGGACCACATTGTCCACACAGCTGAGTCCTTGCAACATTACCAATGATTTCTAATTTTCATGCCAATCCTTTTATTTTGAACTTATCCCCAGCCACTACAAGCCCACGTCCCTATACTACGTACTAAGCAGTCAAATTTTATAGTATTAGGAAAGCTCTCTCATGTGTAAACTTTTATCTGATAACGAATTGCTTTGGATATTAGTTGTTGTCCATGTGGGTATATTGAGTCCAGAACATTGCTGTTCTTGGTACTGAAAGTTCAGTTGTCTTTAGGTGCAAACATGGCAAGTCATGATCACTTATGCTGCTCTCAAAAGCATTTCTGGAACTTGCTTTAAACCACACAAGATTCCAAAGCCTGCGTTTTCATTTTACCAGTTACCACAACAATAAATTAGACGGTTTTGGTATCTAGTGAATGATATAGAGAAGCAAGTAATTGTCATGTTTGAAGTAAACAAACAGCTGCGAAAGTAATCTTCGTGTTTTTCATGTTTAAGATAATGGAATAGGAGCAAGTAATTTAAGGAGAAGCACTTTGAGAGCAGTAAGCAGAAAGGAATAGACATAGCCCCTGTAGCAAGCAAACTTTGCGAGCCCAATGTGCTGCAACCCATGTGCATAAAGTGAAGTTAAAAAAGCTTCCATCTAATCTTTTCTTCTTTTTTTAAATAACTTTTTCAGTTTCTATTATTTTGGAATTAAAGCTCACAAGTCCAGCTCTAAAGCTCTGACAAAACCTGCAAATATTCAAACTTAATAATAGCTAACATATAGGTTATCAAAATACTAACAGAATTAGTTGTTCACCAACCTTCATAAATAATAGTTCAGTGAAGCTTAATATGCCACTTGCGGGTTTCAACCTTTCTGCGACATAAACAATAATTCCGGGAATCTTTTAGTACCTCTGGTGGTTTCTTAAATAATTGAAAACATCTCATACGAGATTTCTGCATTGGCATTGATTGTTTACTCCCTGAGATGGGTATTACTGGAGAGTTTGTTAGGACTGTCTTCTCTAGAAGCCGGTCTGTCAGCACTCAAGGGACCAGCGTAAGTCTCCATAATATAACTTTTGTAACCTTGAATCTATTATGACCAATTTCTTTTATCTAATTGATGTAGCGGGCAAGTAGTGTGGTGGAAAAGAGAAAATGGAGGGCAGTAAGGTTATACGTGTGTGGTGAAGAATTCAATTCAGTTCTTGCAGAGGAAGATTCTGCTTCGGTTAAGAGCTCTGAGGCTACTGTCACACAGCCTATGGTAGAAGACTTAACAGACAAGGGAGATATCCAAAGTGTGGAGACAAAGGAAAAGCATAATTCAATGTCAAAATTATTCCATGAAGAAGATGCTGCGATCATTATTCAGTCAGCATTTAGACGCTTTCTGGTTAAGCTCTATTTTCATATTTGTATACACAATAGAATAAGTAAGTTCCTACAAATATGGAACTGTGACTCTTTATAGGCATTATGGTACTTGATTTTCAGGCTACACGTCGGAATGAAGAAGACAAAGCAAATGATAGCAAGCAGGAGCCTGTTTCAGGGAGGGAGAGTCCAAGTAGGGAGTCTATGGGCACATCAATTGAAGTGCAAACCGGAAATTCTGTAGAAGGATCCTCATTTGGAGAAGAAAGCACTGCTGTGACTCACCGTGCGCATCCAAAAGCCAGAACTCAGATTTTCAGGGTAAAGGTAAAGCAAAGAAGAATCTTAACAAAATAGTTATATGGGGTGACATATGTTGGCTCAACTAAGGAATTTCACTTGACTCTGATTTTTTTTTTTTTTTTTTTTTGAGAGGATATCAACAGGAAGACTGGGATGATAGCACAGTCAGTAGCAATGTATCAAAAATGAGGATTCAGAACAGACTGGAAGCTACGACAAGGCGAGAAAGAGCTCTAGCATATGCCTTTTCACAGCAGGTATAGCTTAAGTACTTGGTCTGAATGTAAACAAAGAACTAAAAAGCCAAATGCTAACCTAACTTTAGTTCCATCCACTTGATTTAAAGCTGAGAATCTGTTCGAAGAAGAAAGAAAGAAAATCTGATGGCACAGAACTCAACATGGGATGGAGCTGGCTAGAACGGTGGATGGCAACCCGCGTTCCTGAGAGATCCTCTGTTGAAAGTCATACAAGCAATCAACTTGAGCCATTTAGAGACAACAATCAAAGACTCATGGTGAGAAAAGGTTTTTTCGATGTAGCAGGGGAAGAAAAGGAAAGCTGTGGATCCAATGAGGTATCTGTTCAACTTGATAGCTTTTCAGTAACTACAGCAGCAGAGACGGATGGCTTCAAGCCTGCCAAGAATAGGCTGAAAACGACAAGAACAGTGTCAAGGCGGAAAACTGTGCCCAGCACCAATGCCCAAAAGAGGGCAGCAAGGTAGAACTTCCTCATAATAATTATTAGAATACTTGCTAAAGAGAGAATATTTTACTAAAATTTAGCAATGAATATGATTACTGCAATAGTTGGAATTTGAGAACCTTCAATTTGCTACAGGTAAGCAGGAAAAATAGCTCAAAGGAGAGTGAAATTGATAAGAAGAGGCAAAAGCAAGTAGGGAACAGGGAAGAAATAAAGTGCAGCTATACCGCTGCTTAAGAATCACATGATCGCCAGAGCAGCAACAGATCCAAGTCCCCTTTTTCGTCTATAAAGTTAATGTCGGCTTCATGCTTGTACTTTTAATGTAAATCATCATTGCATGGCTTCTAGGCATAACAAATTGCCTTTATTTGCTATGTTTACCTTAATAATTAACTTTGTTAGCCACATCCCAGCGATCAATCAAAACAAGAATCTTGTTCCAGAAACACATGCCACAAAAGTAAGAAAAGAAATTAAGTCAGGTGAAGAAAAGGAACCTATGTTCAAGAAACCTTGAATGGGATGAAAAGGGGTAACAAAAAACTCTGATAAAACTGAGAATGCTGAATGCTGTAATCACAGAGCATGGCTACAAAACACAACAGCATTATAGTCACTATGAAAAAATGACATCCTGATTAAATAACCATATCACGTTCGCTCAAACAAAATACCAAGCATATACAATGCCAAACCTCAATAACTTTTATGATGCAATTCTGGGTGGATAGGAAAATTCATGGCAATCAGCAAATCAATGCACAGTTTTAACACAAACTAAGATAAAAAGATTCTGGCACTTTACCATCTTCCTAATTGCCACAACAAATTATTATCGACATTAAATATCTGCACCATAGTAGTATAAGATTCCATTCTAGAAATACCACTTCAAAAAAAGTGCAGAACTAAACAAAATTAATAAGCAAGTAATAGGCGTTACACGGAATTTGACAGGCTCACCATTAAAAATTCCAAATATATAAGCTGCAAACACATATTTTCAGCTTTTAAGTAACCAATACATTGGCATTCTCCATATCTGCTAAATATTGAACATAAACCCCAAACAGAGTCGATTCTCGGAGCCTAGATCTTATCAATATCTTCGTCTTCAAACTCGATGTAATCATTATCAGCACCATCATCCTCTTCATCAAGACCACCAGCAATGCCCTCATTGAGACGGGTACTCTCTGGAAGTTCACCATATGCCTTCAGAAGCCTTGCCTCGTCAGGCATATACTTGAGGATGACATCAGCCTTGTCATCCTGATAATCACGTAGGCCAACAAGTATTATATCACCAGCTGCAATCCAAACCTTCTTGTGCATCTTCCCACGGATGTGGCAAAGACGCTTGGTTCCATCGATGCACATAGCTTCACACCGACCATTGCCGAGCATCCTAAGGACTTGGGCATACTCCTGTCCGTCTTCCTTGAAGACAAGTTCACGCTTCTCGTCGTCAGCTTCATTCTTTCCCCTCTTCCTGTTCTTTCCTCCCTTTCCCTTATTCTTTGGCATGGTTTCTGATTCTACTACCAATATAAATATTGGTTATTTAAGATTTTTTTTTTTAAAAAGAAAGAAATCTCACAAAACCTATAAATTCAAAATTTACAAAGCAACACCACTATAGTTTAAATTAAATTTTGGATTAATTCTGTAGAGTACCAGATAGGACCCAGATGCAAACTTTGCTCAGAGACTAGGGATTCATCACAAATAGCAAACAAACAAGATATACTTTTTCGATCTCCAACTTAAATAAGATTACTGATTAAATTGGAAAGCACGATTAATCAGAAAATTAACAAAACTTAATTCTAATAACTGATTAGGCAGCTCCATCACAACTGATCAATTTAATAAAATTGGAAAACAAGGATTTTCAGCTCCAGTTAAAAAGAACAGTTAAACCTAAACGAATCATAGAACAAAGCGAAACAGATAATGATCCTAAAATAAACTGATTAAAAAAAAAAACAACAAATTTACCCTGTAAGTGAACTGAGTCGATTTGGAATACCAATCAGGAAAAAAATAACAAAAAGAAATTAAATTGAAAATAGGAGGAACGAGCATACCTTTGGGGGAGAGGTGGAGTCGGAGAGTTAAAAAGTAGCAAGATTGAAATCAATCTGTTTCTAAGAAGTTACAAACACGAACCCTAGCATTTTTGTACCGAAAAGATCAGGTCAAACTGTCGGCTATTGTGGCCTAACCGACCCAGAGTTACTAAGTATACCCCGTTTTATTTATGAATACAGTCACATCCAAAGGAATGTCCAGAATTAGACAGGGGAAGGTTGTTGTAGGCCACTCGACTAGTTTACCCAAGAAAAATGCTGGGCTAGTGTTTTTAACACTCCTTCAAAATCCGTATAACATCCCTTTTAGTTTCGTTTCTGATCGTCAGTTTAATTGACAAAATACTAATCCATATATTAAAATTAAATATTTTCACATAAAACTTTACCCAAAAATTCCTTTTAAAATTGTATAAAATATTTATCTAAATTTTTTTCTTTTTATTATATAATTTCTATCTTCATAACTCTAAACTCTTATAATTTTCTAAAAAAAAATATTTTTTAATTAAAATATAAATATAAATTATAAAATAGGTTAGGCGTAAAAAAAATTGTCAAAATAATTTATCTAAGTACTTAATTGAATTTTCATTCAAAATAAAAAGTATATACGGTTATTTAAATAAATTCAATTAAAGAGAGATTTTAAGAGGAATTTGAGGAGTGTCAAATGGCCTACTGAAAATGTTCACATAGCCCAAAAATTAATAATGTCAATGCATCGTTAATTTTTACTTTTATTTTTTTATAAGAACATAATTTGCATAATTAACTAGTTTTGTACGTTGCGCTTTTTACATCTCAATAACTCAAAAGAAACAATTGAACAAAGTGCTATTCTAGAACGCTTCCCATAGATTACGATTATGCATTGTCATTGACGCAATTGAGAAAACTGTCTTATTTCATTTTTGTATAATACTCAAAAATTGTAATTACAGACTGCAAAGACTGTGTTCTACATTCTTTTGGGCCGACGAGGGTACATATATCACATGTCACAGCTATTTTTTATTGCTGTGAATCAAATAAATGAATTCTGAAAAGCATGAATGTTCTTGCTGTGATGAGTAAAAAATTGATTATAAATGCAAGGAACCAAAAATAATCACATGTCAGACTTTACAAAGTCTATCACAGAAATTCCAATTGGATATGACCTGTGTAGCTTGGTCTTGATGGCAGGGATTTGCTCACTAAGGTAGTTGGCATGATCAATTTTCTTCGTGCTTATTGATTTCTCAATCACCGGAGACTCATTAGCTTCCGCCAGGAATTGGAGACCCTGGAAGATTATTATTATTAGACCATGTCACTGAAAGAATCTAAAAAGATGCAAGCAAAATAAATGATATCTAGTACCTAACATACCTTCAATGAGTTATCCTCATACCTCACCGATGGATGATATGGTAGCTGAGCACTCACCTCCTGCTTAAGTACAAAAAATAGTGATTTAATCAGTAGGTCATTGGAGAATAAGGAATAATGAATACATGATCAATTGACCAACTATATGCCCAATTGCCCATCCTCCGGAGCAGGGAGGATTAAGTAAAATAAGGCTTATGTATTTGAAGAAGGGCGGGCATGTAACCTGAATTTGTTAGGGCAATCTCCTTGTACTCATTTACCACGCTGATTTAGGAACAAGGCAGAGAGAGACAAAGAGACCATCTAACCTGGAAAGGTTGAATTAAAGCATTCTTAACATCTCCAGCGACTTGACATAAATACATGAGGCCTGAGTTAGCCATATCCTGCATGATGTTCAAGGAAAAGAATAAATATCAAACATTAGAAATTGTTTTTTGAGCAATTACTTAAAGCAGAAGGTACTCCTTTCAGTTGCACAATTCAAATATAACCTGTTTGCCCTCAAGAAGCTCAAGCTTTCCTTCCTGTTGAAATCATTGAAAGACAATGCATCAGCAAGTAATCTTGTGAGCTAACCAAATTTGTATGCTAGTTATAAATTAGAGTTATTTAAATAGAGAATTGAAACTCACCAGGCCAGCTACCATTTGACGAATCATTTCAATGTCAAAGCCAATTTTGGAAAGGTTTGAGTTCATCACTTCTACCTGTATGCAAGTAAACATTGAAAACAAGCAGCATAAGCAAAGTTCCTTTGTGTGGCTAGACGCAAGATGCAGCCTCTACATTATCCCCTCTTTTTTCACTTGATTGGGATCCAATGTCCAGATTGTGTATGGTATGCTATTTTAATGAATGGAGTACCAAATTTCATACCCAAATTAGAAAAGAATTACATAGTGTAACCTTAAAAGGAATTAAATATCCATATGGACACAAAACTCTCTTAATTAATGTTACAAACACTTAATGTTCTTCATTGTTGAAGATACAATGCCACCATTCTCTAATTGATCTTCTAATCGTAATCAACTGTCAGGATCTACAAAAGTTGGTCTTCTAATCATAATCAACTGTCAGGATCTACAAAAGTGAGGAGCAGTAAATGACAAGGAACAGGTTCGCATCTGGATCGATTTATTTCACCTTTTAAATCTTGTGGTATCTCTTTTAGCATGTGTGTAAGGGTTTTCAAAATTTATTTCAACAGCTGAGAGAAAGCGACGCTGTTTCATCCTATGTTGTTAACAAGATCAGCTGACTTGAATAGACAGCAGCTCCTATGTCCAAGTTACTTCAAAAGATACAGATAGCTCAAAAAGATGACATACATCATTTGCAATGAGCTTAGACGTTTCTATCTGCTCCTGCAGCTTCCAGTCCAAGTTTTGCAGCCTCTTCGATAGTTGTCTCTTTGTTGACTGCAGAAGTAGTCTGTATAAGTTAGAGAATTGCCATATGGTAAACAAGTAATCAAGTAGAAGGCAATCTAAATCTACTTACAGCCAGTGCTTCAGATACATGCTCTAATTGCTTTGACACAGATGCAACAGCATTTGCCATGTTATGTTTTGTGACAAACATTACATCTGACAATGACCATCCCTGTGAAGAAGATAAGAGCAAAACAAATATGATGTAATCAGCAAAAACAACAAGCTTAAATAACACAACACCAGACGCCATTGTGCTGGCAAATGCTCAGGCTTTGAGTTAGAAGTTGTAAAAAAGACTCACCTTCCACCAGATGTAACAATATCCCATTGCTCCAATGGCTGCAGCTGGAGCTAAAAAAGAAGAATAACCCCCTATATGTGCAAGAGAAATGCGTAAAATCTTAGCAGCTTATTAATACTGGGTTCTATACTCATATGCCTTTTTTTCTTTTGGGTTCAATAGACACTGATGCACATACCGCTAGAAGATGGATTCCCATTGAAGATGGTTACAGGATTGGATAACGTTAACTCTTTGATCTCTTGTGACAATTGTTGAATCTGAAGGTAAACGCAGAAAGAAGTACATAAATTAATAAGTACATCCTTCATGAGGATGAATAACAGAGATAATTTCCAACAATCAGAGTGACCTTCATTGTATAGAAGAAGTAAAAACAGAGAGGACCCAGCTAAAGAAAACAATTTACCATTGTTTTGAAAATTACCTATTCCAACATTAACAGCTTGCTACAGTTTAAATATGGTTAGGATACCATACAAGGGGTGTCTTGATGATAGAGGTTACAACTCCAAAACTTTTAGGTTGCTAATCTAACAATTCCAGTTACAATTCTAACATGTCAGGTATAGTTCTAACTTGTATCGCAGCCACTCCCTTTAAAAGAAGGATCATCAATGCAAAAAGTTAAAGCTGCCAAATAAACAGAGGTAACTCACAGTAATAGGCCTAGCTCGTGACTTCAGCAATTACCCATGAAGTGACTAATGACAGAACTTAAATTTTCAACATTTTTGGTCTTAAGCACAAAATTAGCTTATTCTTAATAAGTAATAACCTAGATAGAAGTTCGAGATTTCAATTGCCAGGCCACCTTAGATACCTTAATACTAAATCATCCAAGTAACACTCACATCCCTTAAAATATTGAGAAAAGACAAGCAATTGGCAGTACCTGAGCTGCAAGAAGTGCGCTATCATACTTAAATGGCGAAATCTGAACTTCATCCACACCCTGAAGCAATTCTTGAAGCTGTGCAATTATCTCAGACAATCTTCCGCTCCTCAAAACAATTGAACCGGTCAAACCTAAATCATTGACCAAAATTAAAGGCAAAGAAAATAAATAAACAATAAATTACTAGATGAAATTAAACTTACAACAATAACTACGTCCAATAAACAGAAAAAATAAATGAATTTGTGCCAATGACTTCTGAGAAATTCTGATAGCATACTTAAAACGTTACACATATTTAGTAAAACTAACACTGTAAAATCATAGCAAATTGAATGATTTTAATCGGTCTGTGATTATAAGAGGATTGAAAATGATTGTAGAGAGTGACCTGCGCCGAGAAGCACGATAACTTTGGAAGTTGAGACTCCAGCCTGCAACGCCATTGTTTTGCAGGTTGAGGCGTCGGTCGTCGTTTTCTCGTTTCAGGCCCAAGAAGAATTTTGGGTTCAATTTAATTGTATTTTGCTCGATTGCACTTTCAGCAAGGAAAGGAAACTGAAAAACCAGTCCAAAAAAATTAGAAGAAAGTTCTAGAATACCCCTCGTAAATTATTGCTAAAGCCAAGATTGCAGTTTGCAAGATGATATATTTCTCGATTTTAAAAAATGAAATGGAAAATATATTGGTCATTTTGGACATTTCGCGGGAAGAGGAAGATTAAAATGGAATTAACGTTGCTATTTTTTCGACTGTTACCAGCTGCCCTCCACTTCCACGCGTCTTCAAGGCCCGCCATTGCCGTGAACGGTGAACCTAACACCGAGAGCGGGGGGAAAAACTGATAGTTTAATTCCCAAAAAAAATGAAAATTTTATCAAAAATTCTCCTGCTTCCTCTTCTCTTGATAACGTCATCTTTCTTCTCTTCACAAGCCCAAGTTGGGGCCTCAAACCAAGAATCCTTCACATCAATAGTTATATCTCAAACGGGCCTCGACTTTGTAAAGGACTTGCTTATAACGAAAGCAATCTCTTCAATAATCCCGTTAGCGCTACCCAAGATTGAAAGGGCTGTTAAAATCCCAATTTTGGGCAATGTTCGCATGGTATTATCAAACATCACGATATATAACATCGACGTTTTGTCCTCTTACGTTAAGCCGGGGGACACTGGTGTTGTATTTGTTGCCTCCGGTACCACGTGTAATTTGAGCGCGAATTGGTTTTATGAATACACCACTTGGCTTTTGCCCATTGAGATTTCTGATCATGGAATCGCTTCTGTTGAGGTAGTTTATCTTGTTTAATGTTGAGTTCTTACAACATTTTATGCAAATGGGATTTATTTATTTATTTGTTTATTTATTTTTTGAAAGTTAAGTTTCTTGTTATATTTTATGTGTAACTGGTGATGTTGGTAGAGAAATGTTACTAAAACATTCTGTAATTACTAATGGGGTGTATAGATTGGCATCTCGGACTGCTGTTTTATCGAGTTATGATCCCGGTTTGTAGGTTTTGTTCTTTAAGTGTAGCTAATGATTTGGATTTTACATGTTTTATTGAAATTAGAGAAAGGACTTCATAGAAAATGGGTATTGAAAATGTCTGTCTTTGCATACTATGTGATTGATTTTCAGTCATTAAGGATTTTTTTTTTGGGCCATATAATTTTTGTGTTTCATTTGTAATAGGTACTGTTGGTGATTTTTGCTGCCATTGTGATCTGGGTCACTAAGACAATTTTTGAATTAGTTTCTGTTTTTACAATTTTACTGGCTTGTGGCTTAGAGGTTTTCATTAGATATGCTTTTATAGTGGTGTAATTTTAGATTATTAAGGTTGTTGCTAGTATTAGAGGTGATGCTTGATCATTGCTGTTTGATTATCCTCTGTATTCTTTTTGTCTTCAAAAGAAAAAAAGGGAAATTTGATGTAGTGCTGCTTCTGGTTAAGGTTGAAGGCATGCAAGTGGGGCTCACTTTAGGCTTAGAGACTCAAGAAGGAACTCTGAAGCTTTCGCTTGTTGACTGTGGTTGCTACGTCAAAGACATCTCTATAAAATTGGATGGAGGAGCTTCTTGGCTCTATCAAGGGTAAGTAATTTTTTATTGTTTTGGGCTGTTTGTTTTAGTTGTTATCTGCACTCTGTATTTTCAGTTGGCTGTCTTATGGAATGTTATGCATCTATCATCACTTAAATATCATATCTTGGGGATCCTACAATTTTACAACTTTGTTTACTGAAACTGGAAGTTGTATCTTGCTATATCTGGTGACCCTTTTCTTCCTGTCTGGTTATTAAAACTGAATGGCTCTGTGGGTTGAATGTTTCGTGCTGTGCTCCATGCCAGAAGAACTCCATATTTTGTTCTTTTATCATTTACTTTATTTCTAAAAGCTCTGATGGCAAATGATTTTGCTTTCCCCATTGAATTTTGTTTATCCTTCCAGATGCCGCTGCAGTGCCCTATATGCACCAATTGTTCTTTTCATTGAATAATAGGAGCAATATGTTATTTCCTTTGACTTTAACCATTTTTTCTTTGTTTTCCAGAATGATCAATGCGTTTGAAGAGCAAACAGTGTCTGCAGTGGAAAATGCTATAACCAAGGAACTTAAAGAAGGAATTTCAAAGCTTGATTCATTGCTACAATCTCTTCCAAAAGAAATTCCAGTGGATGATCATGCTTCTTTGAATATTACCTTTGTGGATAATCCTTTATTGACTAGTTCTTCAATTGAGTTGGACATCAATGGGTTATTTACAGCAAGGAAGAAGGCTCCAATCCCTAACTACTACACCAGTAATTTGCAACCTCCTGTCTTTTGCTCAGATCAATCTAAAATGCTTGGAATTTCACTAGATGAAGCTGTCTTGAACTCTGCATCAGCCCTATATTATGATGTAAGTTTGGAAATTTAACTTTTATTAACATACCGACTGAACTGTGCTGTATAAGTTTCTTAAGTGATGAGGTTTTTGGCAGTGGCTACTTGATTTTTCACAGGAATTTTGCCTTGTATTTATGTTAGGTAGTGTAGAATGATGCCTTGAGCTAAAGTTATTGGACCCAATGGGGGCATTGACCACCATTTCAACTTATCCTATCAGATTGGACTAGGATTTACTCTGCAATGAGTTTAGATCTATCTTCATATCGTGCACGTTGTCATATCCATGAGTAATTTTGAGTTAGATTTTGGTGAAACATTGGTGTGGAGTATCTAGAATCATGGTTGCTTACCACTGCCCCAAAAAAAAAATCTTGAAAGTATATGCTTTTTTCATCATATTCTTATATTTGTCTGGTCAATAAGTTTAAATGGAAGTTGTTTTTCCCTTGTTAGGCAGAATTTATGCAATGGACTGTGGATAAAGTACCAGATCAGTCCCTTTTAAACACAGCGGGATGGAGGTTTATCATTCCTCAACTGTACAGAAAATACCCAAATGATGATATGAATTTGAATATCTCTTTATCTTCCCCTCCAGTCATAAGGGTTGCAGGGGATAATATTGATGCCACAGTTCATGCAGTCTTGATCATTGATGTTTTGGAATCAGACGAAGTGATACCAGTTGCTTGCATTTCATTGGTAAGCTTATGGATATGCAGCAAAACTTGTATGTATCCCCTACTTCCTTTGTTTCTTTATGCAGTTTTGTAGCTTATTTTTGCATTTACTTCGCCCCTATTGCATAATTGGTTTTCATTAGTCTGTAGTTCTTGAAACTTGTATCACCAATATCAATGGGATATTAATGATGGGGTGATAGCTTAATTGACTCAAGGTTTCAGCTGAGCAGGTGCCATTCGCATGCTTGAGCATTGTCTTCCTTTTCCATTTTCTGTGGCATTTACATTGTGCAGTGTTCAAATTTATGCAACTTTGTGGTGTACGTGATCAAAATTGATTAATCCTCAGGCTTTTATATTGAATATCACAATCTTGTGCTACTTTGGTACAGGTTATTCATGGCTCATGTTCAGTTAAAATCTTAGGTAATAACCTTGGCGGTAGTGTGAAATTGAACGACTTTATGATGTCATTGGAGTGGAGCAAAATTGGTAAACTGCGGTTGTATCTCATTCAGGCATGCTTCTTTGCTTACCAAAATAAGTACATTGATAAAAATTGGCAAGTTACAAGTTAACTGTTGAAAAGTTCACATCTTATTCGATTCCTGCAGCCGGTGGTGTGGACACTTATCCAAACCGTTTTTGTGCCATATGTAAATGCACATCTCGGGCAAGGCTTCCCTTTGCCCATCATTCACGGTTTCACCGTTAAGAGTGCTGAGATTATATGCTCAAGTTCGAAGATTACAGTTTACAGCAATGTGGCATATGCAGATTCACACAATCTTAATCAGCTTTTCATTCCATTTTCCAATAGATACACATAAATTAAGGTTTCAAGGAGTCCTGGAAATGCTTGCGGGGAAAGCAAACAATGTTTCAGTTTTCCAGATTCCAACGCCTTTGTACAGAGTTGTTGATATTTAGGCTTCAGCTACAGTTCTTCACCAGCTTTTCAGTGTACAAGTTTGATAAAAAAACTTCAAATATTTATTTATTTTGACACATGGTTTTCTAACATTTTCACTGGTAAAAAATTCAATTTTTTTTTTTTTACAAAAAAATCAAATTCCATGTTGTCATTAATTATTTCATAATGAAATTTCAAAATCTGAAGTTTGTATGCACTGATCGAAAAACATTATGAAATTATCTACACAACCAGAGTGATCCAACGTCAGTGTAAGAATTTTCTGCACTGGTGATGAGGAGCCAAGTGAAACGCGGCGTTTAAGCCATTAGCTTAAACTTTTAAGAAAACGCACCGTTTCAAATTCGTCTTCCCACAAATTTGGCTTCTGCGACCGTCTCGGAAAGGCTAAAAATCTGAAGCCGGATCACTCTTTCAGGTAAAGCGTCTGAAAAACCTCTCTCATAATGCAACTTTCACTGCCCACTTCGCCCTCCAAACTCCCAACAATTTTCCCATTTCATCCCTCCTCAATCCCCAAAGCCCCACCATTTCCCCACCACCTCTCGCTTCAACCCCACGTCGGTCCCCTAAACGCCCTCAAATCCGCCGGCTTCTTATCCTCCATCAGCCGCGCTATCGACGAAGAAGAAGAATACCGCAAGGCTCGTGCCGCCGTTGTCCGCAAAGGCATCGATTTGGAAGGTTACACTATCGAAGGCGTTTCAATAGGCGGCCACGAAACATGTGTTATTATACCTGAATTGAAGTGTGCCTTCGATATTGGGAGGTGCCCCACTAGAGCAATCCAGCAGAATTTTGTTTTTATCACTCATGGCCATCTTGACCATATTGTAAGTAGCTGTTTTTTTTTTTTTTTTCTTTTCTTTTTCAGTTAATGACTGTGGAAGTTTGTAAGTTTAACGTCATTATGAGTGAGTTCATGTAAGTTGAGTGCTTTAAGGATACGATTAAGATGGGGATGTTGTGGCCGACCCACAGCTGGCGTGGAATTAGAATCACTAATACAGTATAAGCTGGTAGTTTGTTAACAAAAATTAACTTCAAAGTAAAAGTGACACTCTAATTCCCATCGTTTCAAAATTAAGCGAAAAACAGTTATAAGCTTAAAGCATACCCTTATATTGATCGTATAAGCATGTGATGAACCTAGTTTGTTGTTTTGATTGTTCTTGGAGCTCATTGCTTGGGATTTGTCTGTTGTTGCCTATATTATATGAGCTTATGCTGCGTTTACTGGCTTAGGGTGGGCTGCCAATGTATGTAGCAAGTCGTGGGCTGTACAACTTAAAGCCACCTACGATATTTGTTCCTCCTTCCATTAAAGAAGATGTGGAGAAGCTGTTTGAAATTCATCGGTCCTTGGGCAATGTGGAACTAAACCTCGACTTGGTTGCATTAGATGTGGGTATGTTGCTTTGGCTGTCTAAGTTTTGCATTTGGCTGACGACTTCTTTTTTATCGAAGATGACTTTATGATATTGGCTTCAGGGGAAACTTACGAGATGCGGAATGACATTGTTGTCCGTCCGTTTAAAACTCACCATGTCATACCAAGTCAGGTGGGTTCATCAAATTATTGTTAGTTTATTGGGCCTCTTTTTGACCTTTAATTTTGTTTAATATGTTAATCTGTCATAGTATAAACTCTTTTGAAATTGGGATTTGCTTACTGTCTAAAACTCTAAGTTACGTGCATCCTAGGGTTATGTGATTTACTCAGTCAGGAAAAAACTGAAGAAGCAGTATATTCATTTGAAAGGGAAGCAAATTGAGAAATTGAAAAAGTCTGGCGTTCAGGTTTGTAACTTAAACAAAATGAATTTTCTTTAAGTCTCCATTACTTAGAATTCATTTCTCTTTGAACTTTTCATTATAGATTACAGACATCATATTGTCTCCAGAGGTGGCATTTACTGGAGATACAACTTCAGAGTTTATGCTTAATCCACGTAATGCTGATGCATTGAGGGCAAAGATTCTTATTACCGAGGTAACGTGTGTGGGAGCTCCTATGTTGACTAGTTGCTCATTATAATTCTGTGTTGGAAATGGCCCATTTATGCATGCAGACTTCTAGCAATAATCTTCTTTTGAAAAATAAAAAATTGAAAAAAAATTCTGAGAAGCCAACATTCTTGTCATCATATCATTATGGTTACAATCTGTTGAATCTTGACCTCTGACAGTGAGGCTCTCATACCAGGCAACTTTCTTAGATGATGAGATGAGCATTGATCATGCTCAACAACATGGTCATACTCATTTGTCTGAGGTATGTGAAATGTTGATTGTCACTAAATAAGATCAATGACTTCAGTTGATGCTAGCTAATTCATATGGAATGTGAATCTATTAAAACTGCAGATCATTGAAAATGCTAAGTGGATTCGGAATAAAGCAGTGTTGTTGACTCATTTTTCCTCCCGCTATCATATTGAGGTGACTACTTCATTAAATTTAAAATCTTTTATGATATTCTTATATGATCTTATATGAGAATGTGAATATCCAAGCTTCTATGTGAGGTCATAATTGGTTCCTCTTGGTGCCTCTCACAGGAAAGGCACTTTAAACGTGTAGGCCACTCCAGTTTATGACACCCCTTCCAGTCACTTTTAATTTGTTCGTTTACCATCGGCTGAGCCCTGCTGTTTATTATTAAATTCTTTCCAAACCTTAGTGTACAGATTAATAAGATGGTTTTAATTCATTATCTGCTGAAATATTCTATTGATTCAAGCATCTTGTGCAGTGTAACCTCGAAAGTGTTTATTGCTTACTGTTTGAGCAGCAGTATTTTTTTAGTCAGAACTATCCGGAGCAGGGATGAACCTCATTGCTTCATTTTATGGATGTTGTTAACTGATTCTCTCTAACAATTGCAGGATATTCGCCAAGCCGTCTTGAAGTTGCAGTCAAAGGTGTCAGCAAAAGTGGTTCCTCTAACTGAAGGCTTCAAGTCGGTGTACACCTCTTAAGTCATTTATATAGGATTCACTTTTGTTTAACGGGGGTGGGGATCTGTAATCAGTTATTATTTTTATTTTTTCTTTTTGTAATTTTTCCAGTTTTGTAGAGAGCTTGTGATCTTAATAGGAAATTTTCGATAATGCATCATGTTGTTAATATGATAGGGGCATTCAAATCAAAAGAGCGGTGTAAAATTGAATGTGAATGGCTTTCCTACCATTGTCAAACGATCATACAAACATGGAAATTATGTCGAAATTCTAAAATGATGATTGTTATAGATAATAAAAAAAAAAAAGTGACAATCAGTTGAAATAAGTAAAATCAGGCCTTTATCAGTTGTCGACATTGATATACATAATAATTACTTCCTCTTCACCGCAAAAGCCCCTCCCACTGTACAGCTTCAGTATTATATCTATATGGGAAAACTGATACTACAAAGTTTCCTGATCTCTATAAAAATAATGAACTAACGACTACAACATTTTGCTTGGCAGCCACAGCAGGCCATCTCCTGCAACCAAGTTCAACCAATAATAATTTCAAAATTTCTACAAAATAAATTACATCGAAATTTGTAAGAATGATAAATTTTGGAAAAGAAAAAAAATGCAAAATTCTTCCATTATGATGCTCAGAACAGCTCAATAGTGCCATAGCTACAATTCATTCTTTACTCCGTGAACGTCATTGACATTTGCTGAAGAGAAGGGAAGCATTTGTTCCTCCAAAGCCAAAAGAGTTTGACAAAGCTGCTGATATTGGCATATCCTTCGAAGCAGTTAAAGGCATGAAATTGTCATTGAATATAGGATCTGGTTTAGCAAGATTAAGTGTTAACGGTGCAACTCCCTGGGAAAAGAAACCACAGCATCTATTTAGTAATCAGAGAAAATTTTCCAAATGTTGAAATGTCTAGAACATGTTGGTGATATGAACCAGCAATAAAAGTAGATCTTTCAAGCTGTGTACATGTTTAAAGCAACAAAAAGAAGCCACAACTCAAAATCTCAGTCAGAGAGCCACTAAGGTAAGTGTCATTTGTAAAAAGCGAGGATCTGGAACTTATAAAACAGTCAATTTATTGGTTCAAATTCATTAACAAGTACACACACATATCTTGGTTTTGAGTTCATGCTCAATGACTCAATCACTACCTTATGTATGCTTACATTCAATTATCTGAAAAAGCATATCAGGATAACATTACTCACATGGTGAATTGCTAAAACTGCAAATATTGCTTCAACCGCTCCAGCTGCTCCAAGGAGATGACCGACGGCACCCTAAAATGAAAACGTAATGGTGAAAAGAATAATCACAATACAAAGGGTTGGTTGATAAAGTTTATGCAAACCATGTTAACCAGTGCAACAAGTATGAACTGGGCCAAGCAAACCAGTTCCAATATCCTCCTGTCTCCAAAAACCAATAAGATCCAGAATTAAATATACCTTTGTGGAGGAAAAGGCCAAAGAACCTGATGTTGCATGGTCAGAGAATACATTTCTGATAGCAGTGGCTTCCACAGTATCACCTGAATTAAGGTTCCAGCATATAGCACATAAACAGCAACTACAGAAAATACAACATTCGGAAGTTACTGGGTCAAAAGCAAATTGTAGGACCAAATACATACCCAGAGGTGTAGATGTAGCATGGGCATTCACGTAATCCACTTGATGGGATTGAAGTCCAGACTGCAACAAGTGAAATGAAATCATATAAAGCTAAAGCACAAGTTAACTAATAAACACATCGAAGAAATTTGTTAATAACAATAGAAGAAATTTGTTTAGGACACACCTATATGATCATAAAATAGAAAGGAAACCGACTTCTACCATCAATGAGCTACATGTGCCAAGACTGGACAGCAACAAACTGTTGCTTAACACCCAGTAAATGAAGCAACAGGGTTCTTATGATCATAGGCACTCCAACTTAATTTCAGTAAGCCTACACTAATCATATAGAAGTAAGAACACGCATAATCTTGATGCTCTTAATTATTAGCTCTTGTTGAGTCCGGGTGAGGCATCACTATGAAGTCAAAAATCATTGAATTGTTGTCTAAGCTACCCAAGAAAAATGCTGACCGCCAAACCTTGGCTATAATTGATCAAAGTGCTAATACAACTACATCCAATGCTGAGTCTTCATTTGTAATTTAGTTCAGCTGCTAACAACTACTATTGGATGGACAACTGTTCAAAGCCATCAACATTGTGTACTACCTGTTTTAAGGCACGTGTCATGGCCAAAATGGCACCTTTTCCATCAATATGTGGTTGGGTTATGTGATGTGCATCACCTACACAACATCATTGCCTTCAGAAATCAATGCTTCACCACAAAAGCAGGACCATAGATGCAAATTTTGGCTATTTAAAAAATAGTTCTGAAATATGACCTGACATCCCATAGCCACGAACCTCAGCATATATTTTTGCTCCTCGTTTTTTAGCATGCTCAAGTTCCTTGCAAGGAGGAAATAAAAGAAAACAAAACCAAAAACAACGAAGATTAGCCCATGGAGAATGAGGGATAAAAAAAGAGTGAAATGTTCTCCAAGGCATGCTCTACTCACCTCTAATACCAAGACACCAGAACCTTCACCTATTCTGAGCTCGAAGTGTAAGTTCGACAGAAGAAAGCATAAAGCAAATCAGCAACAAACTATTATATGAAATATTAACATACTATCTGCAATTACTTACACAAACCCATCCCGGCCACAATCAAAAGGTCGTGAAGCTTCTTGTGGGGTGCCATTGTACTTTGTAGTCAAAGCTCTCGACCTGAAATTCCGTAAATAATTATACGCTACTGAATAACTTAGTTAAGATGACATACATAGAAAAGAACTATAAATTCAATCGAGCAGACCTCACTAAAAATGAAACTTGTGAAACCTAATTAATGAGTATCCAGCCACAAATCATTTGCAAGCTGTGTGGACCCAAAAGGGAAAAATCCAAGAAACAGCATTAGATTCCTTAGTTTTATTTTGAGAATTCTTTTAACCATCATAGAAAGTTAAAGCCAAGTTAGTTTTTTCAATTCATCTAGTAACATTAGTTTTTTCAATTCATCTAGTAACACCTCAAATACTGCCCCTATGTGTTTCTGTTCTCCACCTTCATGAACTATTTCTATTGCTAAGAAAAAGGAGACACTGCAGAAAGGAGTGTCGAGTCAATAGCTTCCATGGAGATAAAGGCACATAATTCAGTCTGATGCTTACTTGCAAAATCCTGCCATAGATAAAGCATCAATACTGGACTCAGTGCCCCCAGCCACCATGACATCTGAATCTCCAAACTGAATCATCCTTGCAGCATCACCGATAGAATGTGCGCCAGTAGCACAGGCAGTTACAGCAGCATGGTTTGGTCCCTATACTCAAAAGTGACATAAAGCTTTTCAAAAAAAATGAAACAAAGAGAAGTTCAATTGGCTTCTTGAGGGCATTAACCGCTAAATCACTATTTGAACAGAATTCTGGCTAATACAGTTCCTTCTTTTTCTTATTTTTTTAAATCTTGTAACTACAAGGTCTCACTTTTAAATAGCCTAACCAGAAACATGGACCAACATGATGTGCAATCACGAACTATATAATTTACAAGTTCATATTTTCCTAGCTACCAAATTTTATCTCTAGCTCGAAAAGCTGATTTCTTCAAAACAATTGATCAATGAACAGCGAGACCTTAACACAACCAATAGAGAGATAAAGCACAATTTATCGAGTCCTGATCAATGCATAAGTTAGTAACACAAAGGTACAATTCCAAGACTGCACTTATATCCTCAAAAGCTCATCATATTAGTTTTCAATTAAAGAAGTTATGCACGCACCTGGAATCCATATTTCATGCTCACATGACCAGATGCCATGTTGATTAATATCCTTGGAATGAAAAATGGACTAAGCCGACGAAGTCGCTGAAAACGCAGAGTTACCAGTAATTTAAATTCATTATTCCAGAACCATATGGCTTTATACATCCCATACTTGATACAAGAAGAAAAACTGATCAATCAGTCAAGAAGTTGCAAAATCCGATAGCAATGAAACGTGGTTCTGCAAATAGAAATAGGAAGTATTAAACCAACCTTTTCACAGATCATTTGTGCTGCATCCACTGTATCGCTGATACTTCCTATGCCCCCGCCAATAGATACTCCCTATGTTCTTAAGGTTGAGACAATATCCACCACTTAAAATGGAATATAAATCCACATATTATCTGAATATAAGAAATAATTACCGTTCTTTCCTTCTGTCCCTGATCACTGGGTAGCCATTTTGCATCATGAAGAGCCTCGTCAGCTGCACATAGTGCATAGGCTATAAATCTTGCTATCGACCTGTGATCCTAAAGGTAAAAAGTAACTATATGATGTAAAAGTACGCAAAAGGAGTACAGAAAAGCAGCTGAAACTCCATCATATATGTCGAACCAGTAAAACAAAAGCTTGTAGCAGAGACTAATGCTTCTAGCACTCATGATAGCCAAAAATCCTAGCCATGCCGCCCCACTCACTGATTGTAATCAATTAATAGCTCTCTTCTATCAACATTTTGCCCTCAAACCATTACGCGGACTATTTAGCTCCTAATAAGGTACCCCAAAACAATCTCAACTAGGTTTCTCTCAATCTAATTCAAAACATTCAACTCAAAATTCATCTAAACTCTGTTAACATTTATTTTTTCATGACAGCTTGTAAATTCCTTGAATCCACTCAACAAACTCAAGCCTGATACTGGAGCCCTGCACAATAACCACTTAACTAACCCCTTACTTTAGACCTTAACACAAGCAAATACCAAATATTCCAACTCCATCAAATATCATTCACCGGTTTAATCAGAAATACATATAAAAGAAGCAATCACTGTATGCTATCCAACTGAAATAAGACAAGCATTGCAGAAAAGAGGTTACTTTAGAATTAAGCCATAAGTCCTCATTGAATTCACCAGAACTGATCCCACAGGGCACAACAGCAGCAACTTTCGAAGTCAACTGGCCAAATGCATGCAACTGAGTTTCCCTATCAAAGTTACCCATCTTAAGGTCCTCGGGTGTAATTTCCCTTATCCCACATTCACCCGCTATCAAACGCCTCCAAGTGGTCTCCGCTCCGCAGCCCAGCGGCGTCACCATTCCTATGCCTGAGAAAATGAAAATTCAACACACACACACAGCAGTAGGTTGATTTCATTAAAACCCCCCTAAACTCAGGCTTATACACAAGACAGACCCTATTAGTTTCAATATTCGTTAGTGTTACCGGTGACGACGACTCGGCGAAGAGGCGAAAGTGGAGGCGGGTCGAAAACTTCAGCACGTGAAGAAGAGGAAAAGTAACGATAGAGATCAAAGCGAGGAGTGAAAAAGAGCCGGCGCCAAGATGAGTGTGACATCGTTGACTGTCTGAATGTTTGGAACCTCGTACGATGCTTCCACTTGGTTTCTTGAGTTTTGGATTATGCGTTAAGAGTGCTTTAGTACAAAAGTGGCGGTACTTCACGCTTGAGCCTGGGACTCTGAGAGAGACGCGTGAAGTCGCGGCCGAATTACTATCTTGGAAAATGACCGTTGGCCGCTGCCACTATTGCTGATATATTCAGGGGTAAAGGTAGTCTTCGGATAAATTTTTGAGAATGATTTTTTTTTTGTTTATTAACGGTGTAGAATTTTATTTTTGTTTATTAAACCAAAAGAAATTATTGTAAAAAAAAATATTGTAGGGTAAATTTATTTGTTCTAACTTATTTAAAACGTCATGATATCAAATATTTGGTGGATTAACATATTAACCGGCCATGATCATAGAGTTTTTAAATAATACTTAATTAATTAAATATAAAATAATTTCACAACATTAGATCCTCACGCATTTACCACTATATTTACAAATTTTTTTTTTTTTTTTTTTTTTTTTTTTTTATACAAAGATTGGTGCAGACATACATTCAGATTACAATTTATTATTAAAGTTATATTACACTATACTGATATTTACAATCAGACATATATTACTGGGACTTATATTATTATATTTAATATTATTACATTTGAATTCTACAAGATACGTAAAAATATATCGATATTTACAAATATTATTAAAGTTATATTAATTATACGATATTTACAATTAGACATATATTACTGGGACTTATATGATTATATTTGATATTATTACATTCAATTCTACAAGACACGCCTGTAAAACGATCCTCATAGAGGAGGACACCTACTCCACTCACATTTTATGAGAGGAATTATAACATTTAACCCCACAATGCTATGTAACCGCATTACTCTCACGTGTTCATGGATGACAATACCAACCATCAAGATGCTTCTAAGAACAATAATCATTTTTAAATCTATTTGAAAACTCAAAAATGCATCGCCGATAAGACAACTTCTCTTATGACAATTCCGAACAATTGTCCTTAGAGTTTAGACATATTCAATCGAAAATTAAATCATTTTTATTATTTTATTAATTAATTATCTAAAATTGATTTCTCTATGACATGGTATTTACTATTGACCTGTTTAAATTAGTAAACTATTTATAAAAAGGCGTGAACATGCATATGCATTAATCATATAAATAAGATGATATAATAATTAGAATGGTGCAATTAAAAAAAAAATCAATTGCATATTTTTTTGGCCTTTTTAAAAAAGGATCAAAATATGGTAAAGATGCTGTTTGGGAAATTAGAAGGTCGCCTAGGTCAACGTGGCAGGCAACAATTGGTCAACAACCCCAGTTCAAATCTAAGAAATGAAGAGCCTACGCAATCCGATCAGAAACAAGAAACCAAAGCAAAACAGAAATAAAATCACAAGTCATAACCTGTCTAAAAACAATTTTATAGATGCATATATGTGTGTATACACGCACATGGCCGTCGAGAATCTCTCAAATCAAGCATTCCCTTCAAAACGTTGACACATATACACAACAGCTAATCCATAATAATAATAAAAAATTAAATTGCACAACATCAATAACAGTAACAGTAGCAATTGCATAATCATAAATCAATCAATCAAAACCACAGCAACAGTCTCATCAAACATCAATCAACTTTCTTTCTTTTTTTTTAATAAAAAATTTTCGATTCTAATTTACCGTGTTAATAATAAGGAAATTATAGTAATTAAAATTTAGAGAAATAAATAATAAAGATTTGGTTGCTAGTCATGAGGAAGAGGGAGAGAGAGAACCCGTGCTCTGTGTGCGGCCACTACCACAAGTACGAGGAAGGAGAAGTTTGCGGGATTTGCGGCCACCGCTCTGCGTCGTCGGCAGAGAAAACGACGACGCTCCAAGTCAGCGCGTTTCCGTCTGAGATCCTGCCCGATTTCCTCTATTTGGGCAGCTACGACAACGCGTCGCGCTCAGGGCTTCTGAAGACTCAAGGGATTTCGCGTGTTCTTAATGTCAGTTTCCTTTTCTTTTATTGTTGTTTAATTGAAATTTGATTTTTTTTTTTTTTTTACTTTGTATGGGATTTATTTATGTCCTTTGGTTTTTCTGTTAGGGCTCAACACTGAAGAGAAAAAAAAAAATCAGTAGGAATTGATTGACACACATGTGGATCTAATTTAGCTGGTTTAGGAGAAAAGGTCCACTGCTTAGGGACGAACATAGATGTGTGGGCGTAGCCTGCAGCGAATCGATTGATGAAATGAACGTTTGTGCTCCCCTTGCATATTGGTGTTTCACAGTTGCTGATTTTTTTTTTTTTTTTTTTTGGGGCACAGGATCCGTAGATGCTATTCTCATTGCCGTCACAAACTTTAGTTTTTATGGTTTATTGATATAATGATTGCAATTTTTTTGTTGTGCCCAAATTCCATTGCTTTTGTTTGTTCCATTGGGTGTGTAACTCAGTATTTGTGACTTTCCATATTGTGTTTTGTATATTGTTAAAGGCATCATTTGTTATCTGTGCTTCTGCTGGGAGAATAACTGCCTGGTGCAAGTGCTGTTTGTGTTGGTCCGAGAATGCATATAAATGGCTTTCAGTTATTTAAATAGCACTTTTGTCTGTCACTTATACCACTTATTTCGTCTGTATGCAGACGGTACCTTCTTGTCAAAATCTCTACAAGAACTCATTTACCTATCACTGCCTTGAAGATGACAAAATTTTACAATTCGATGATGCAATTCAGTTTTTAGGTGTGTTTCTTATTGATGCCTGTGATTTGCTGATCAAGTGCATGTTTTTGGTTTAGTACTTGTGTGTATAAATGCCAGTCATTGAAATTGTTTTAAATTCTGTTATGTTTAAATTTTTATTTATTTGACTCTTGTCAGTTTTACTTAGGCTTGATTTTGCATAGAAAATTGAAAAGAGAAACATTCTCCTTGTCTCTTGCATAGAGCAATACAGGATTTGCTCTATGTTAAATTTGCTCAGTCCCTTCAAAGGCATCTAGGTTGATCAGATTGAGTTTAGTTGACATCAAAATTTTGCTTTGTAGTCACTAGAACTTGTAACAAGCCTTTGATTTACGCTCTGTGATTCAGTTTTCTATGTTGAGGCCATGAAATTCAAATTTTTTAAAATACTGCTTCTATATTCAAATGGTAAACTCTTATCCAAAACAAATATATATATATTCGAATGGTAAAATGTGTTACTTTTGCTGGCAACTTAGACTTTAGGTGGCTACTTTGCCTGTGCTTGTCACCACATTACATTAAAGAAAGATTTTTCAGTTTATGCATTGCTGATCAATCACCATTTATAATCTTTGTAATTATGGATGGATGAAGGTCAAAATGTCGAGGGTAGAAAAACCCTTGCTGCTTGTGCTTGCTATGCAATATGATTAAGGAGAGTAGGAAACTTGTCACAAAGTATTTCAAATATAATTGATGAAAGGTTTTGTTGTTGTAGTTTACCAACTGCTTTGCAGTTGCTAATATATCAATTTAATTAGGTGCTGGTGTTCACATGTCTTGCAGTTAATTTCTCTCTATGCAGGGAGTGCAATTAACGTACTTTATTTTATCTTTTGAATTTACTTCCTGGCAGAACAATGTGAGAGGGACAAAGCTCGTGTTCTCGTGCACTGCATGTTTGGAAAAAACAGGTTGCCTATCATCTTAAATAACTTTTCTTTTTCGGACAGAGGCAATAACAAAAGCAGACATACTACAACTCACACACACTTTGGCACTACAATGGTAGGCTTAGGTATCACATATCGCTTGTTTGGTGGACTCTTCTGGATCATGATTCTGCTACATTCCCCTGTGGTTTACAGTGAGGATTCCCTTAGACAGCTAGGCCATTGGTAAGCACTAAATTTTGATCATCTTCTTTTTGACAGGTCGGCTGCTATCGTAATAGCATACTTGATGAAGTGTAAAGGATGGAGACTTGCACAGAGTCATCAGTGGGTGAAAGAGCGGAGACCATCTGTTAACTTAACAGAAGGTAGTTATATTGCTGAATGATAATCTGCTTTCACATATACAGAAGAAGCATTTTGGTCATTGAAAATTTAGTAAATGGAAGATAATGAGTTCAATTGAAATATTCTAGAATGCGGAAGATTTGTGTCTGTTAGGCCAGTCTGTCCACCCTGTAGGCAGCTATGTTAATTGTTTAAGAAAAGCACAAAGTTGTGAGAAGAATGTGAAGTGCATATGGTAACTGGTTATCTCATGGGTACTGGCCCTTGAAGAAGATCTCATTTTTATTAACATTTGAATCCTATTTGTTGAATGTTCTTAACTTCTTATTGTTTCTATAGTTGCCATCTTAACATTTTGATTGTTTATATGATTGGGTATCGGAAAGTTCAGCTATCAAAAGTGCTTTAAAGAAATTCTCTCTTTTGAAATGATCATTGTATTTGTGCATATATGCATGAAACTCTTTACCACCCTGACTTGATGCCTGTTGAGAATTACAGATGTCCACCAACAGTTGCAGGAGTATGAACAGAAGATCTTTGGGTCAGTTGATGGTAGCAATCCTCCTCCCGTGCCTGCTCTGTCTGCAGGCATGCCATCCTTTAGCTTCGGCTTCCCAAAGGGTAATAATGATCCTGTTCCTGTACCTGTCCCTGCCCCTGCTTTCAACACTAATTTTGGAGCAACCTCCATTTTTGCCGGTCGTCCTTCAAACGTTCCTACACAGGGGTTCACATTTGGAGCTGGCCAGACTGACATCTCTCAAACCTCTTTCAGTGGCAACATTCCTAACCCAAATGGCAACGATATTCCAATGGACAGCTCCTAATTCGTTGTTAGCATTGGTGAGATCGGCCATCAGCAAGAAGTGTTGTGAATCCCATCTCAGTGCACTTAGAATGAAATTTGGTTGTAAAGTGGGAGTTAATACCCAGACTCTTTGCTTTGTGGGATTCGACGTGTGGATACAATGTGATGCATACTTCCTCACTCCAATGTTCTTGAAATGCAGCTTGTCTGGCTCATTGTCAAATTTTATGAGGTTTCTGTTTTCGTGGAGATCTCCGTTTTGGTTAACTAAATGAACTTTTACTCCTGACAACACACATCCTGTTTGGATCAAATCATATACTATTTCCTTGTCTTTACATTTGCTATTGCATCAACTCTTTTATTCTTGCGTTTGCGTTTACCGAAGGAGCATCTGCAGCGCTATTATCATTGATATGAACTAAATATAACACAGCCTGAACAGGGTGCAATGCTTTGAGGAAGGACGCCAGAAAAATTGATATGAATATAAAGTACTTGGAATACATGGTTCAAGTAATTTAGTGAAAGAACCGAGCAACCGCCATTCTCTTGATGGAATGATCTTCAAGGACATCAAATGTCTAAACAATAGTATCATAATATCTATCGTAATGTGAAGTATGCAACCATTAAAATGCACTAATCAATCCGGATGAACTTAACGCCATTCCACACTTATCACAGATCCTTTTATTTATGGATGTCACAATATTAAATGTAATGTACGGTTCTGTCGGTATTAAACAATCCACAATGTACAATTTCACATGTTGCGCACAATTTTTTCGTCGTATGCTAACAATAATACAACACCATTTACATATTGCACACAGTTCCTAGAATCTCTCATGGCTAGTAAGCAATGCACGTTTCGAGAGAGGACTTAGCAAGCCACAATAACGCCAGGTCATTCCGCTTCAACACTAGGTAAGTCTCGGCTTTGCCAATTTCATCCAAAACAACATCTTCATTGAAACCAACCAGAAAAAGAATTTCCATGGCAGCTGTTACACAAGAAGCAAGTTAAAAGTCATTCAAACAGAACATACTCTTCGCAAGATGGTTTTAAATTTTTTTCGGCCCTCACTTCAGCTAATTAACAAATACACCCCCCCCCCCCACCCCAACCCAAAGAAAAAAAAAAACAAAAAAAGGGGAAAAAAATACTAGGCAAGTGACCTTTTACTGGTCTGATATAGCTATGGAACCCCGAGAAATTCACATGGCAACCATTACTAGAAGACAATAGAGAACAAAACAGCAGGGTTCTCAACTAAGCTGGCCATTACGTTAGTGGGCTGAACATTGTACTAGATATTCCCTGGACATTGTACATAGATATTCCCTGAACAACCAGTTGGCCAGCTTTTTCCAGAGCTAAGCAAGATGGCAAAATCACTTATCATATTACCGCCATATTTAAAAACAGTAAATCATACAACATTGATGCCAACGGTTGTATTAGATCATAACAGATCTGCTTTAAGCCAAAACAAGAACTTGAAATGAGAAACATACAAACCTTTGTAATTGGCAACGCTCTTCTGGATTATGGGGTTCGCCTGCAATATACCATGTATTAACTTTTTTAACAATTAGAAGAAGAGAAGATTCAAAGGAAACAAAAAGGAAAATTTATACAAGAAAATAATTCTACCTTTCGAAGTCTTTTATACTTCGTCTCATCTGGGTGTTCAATCACATTCCTGAGAGCAAAGGCAAACATATCGAACTTTTATCAGAAGTTCTGTGCAAGAAAGAATCATAATATTTGTAGGATTGATCAATTATCCAAATCTCTTTAGAGGTCTATAGTAGATTGAATCTTCAAAACCACTATGGGTTGCAAAGAAGCAAAATCAGGTACCAAATTTTTGAGTGCAAGGGAGCAGGGGAAGAATTGCTAAATCATCAAGCTAAATAGCCATACCTAATTATCTTAAAAAGGGTTTGAAGGACAGTAGTAGCCTCCAAAGGGCTTACTTCAGCTCGCAGCATTTCAATGGCCTTCTGCAAACGACTGCAAACAAGAGAAACAGTGTCTTGTATACTCCTTAACTCTTGATCATCTGGATCTGGCTCATCAATTTTCATACTGGATATTTCCTGTAGCTGCACCAAATTATCATCAGGATCAGGCTCTTGTTGTACGACTTCATTTGCCAGCAATTCATCTGGATCAGGTTCTCTTTGAGCCTTATATAGATGGCCTTGATCTTCCATGGTGTCATTCGCAATTTTTATTTTCAGTTTAGCCTCTGAATCATCTGGATTAGGTTCAGCACTGGTCCTCCTCAGTTGAACAGTGTCGTCCACTTCCATTAACTGAGAGCAAAGAGATTCCGGTTCCACCACAACACCAGACTTCCACGAAGTTTCTGAGTCATCAGGATCAGGCTCCTCGTATGGGTTTGTGGCTGCCAGCTTCTTTGGAGACACCTGCTGAACCATCTCAGGGTCAGAATAATTTTCAGGTTCCAAAGGTTCCCCATCCTGGGAATCATCAGGATCAGGCTCAAGCTTGTTCTCATAGCCAGAATCGTCATCAGGATCAGGCTCATGACCTTTCCACTGATCTCTACTTGGACTCTCAATATCCAGACTTCTTTCTGCTGCTGAAACTGTATGATGAGATTCTCCAAGCATAATGAGCCCTGAATCATCAGGGTCAGGTTCTTCATGTACTTCAGATACCCCCAAACTGTTAGCAGAAGCATTTGCTAGACGACAATAAGCAGCAGCCACAGAAGACGCACGAGCACTTGCCAATTGATCTGAAATATTTCCTCCAAGCTTCTGAGAAAAACTCCTACTATCACTGACGAAGAGGCCATCTTCATGATGGCTGGAATGCCTGACTCCACTCAAGATGTGGCCTCTTGATTTAGTCCAATCTAAAGCAACAGCTTCTTGGTTCAGCTACCCAGAGAATACATTAAATCAAGATTATGTTACTACAAGTGAACCATAAAATTAAGTCATAGAATACTTAAAATCCACATATAATAAAAAGCGCACAAGCATAAATGTACCTGCTTATCAAGAGCATAAAAGTTTGCATCATGTTCGGAGTATACCATGTGAGCCTGAAAAGGAAAAATGGAACATTGTAATTTTCTTCAGAGATCATTTGCTAATTGCAACTATAATGCAAACAACCATGAGTCAGCCTAAATGAAGGCATAAAAACAACATAACCTGTTGAAAATCTAGCTTACAAGTTCATGTAAAAGAGTTTTCTTGATGCTTTCGTATTTTCTGAAACCCTTGAGATCATCAGTCCGAAGCCGCAGAGATATCTCTTCTCCATGGTTCTGAGCAAATAAGAGTGAACGATAAAGGAGTATGTGACAGTTGTAAAATAAATGATATAGTTTCATATGCTTAAAATAGAAGTTACCTTGTTAAAACCGAGAACACATTTTGGACTTACACCAACATAGCCAACAGGAGCCAACTCTGTCATAATTCCTACATGCCAACGATGCTTTAAAGTAGAAAGGAAAATATCAGAGCTAGTGCAATTTAAGTTAGGCAACTAATAGTAATGCAATGCACATTTCTTAGTACCTTGTTCATAATAGCAATTATTCCAGGATCTGCAGCAAGCATGTGCATTATTTTTAAAGCCTCAGAAGCTGGAGGGTTCAACTATAGACAAGCAAAAGTCACCTTAAATCAGTTCAAAAGGGAGAAGGGGAAAAAATTATTTCCTTGAAACTGATATCCAAGAAGCTACAACAGAGTACATTTATATGCATCTTAAGCAGACCATCAAAAATCTTGTCACCTAGTAACTACAACCATGGAAAAACTTTATACTCCTCTTTAATACCGAGAACAAAAAGATTCGAACCAATCCAATATAAAGCTGAAGCAATATTCCGCATTTTGATGGCCACCAACAAGGTTAATTTATCCACAAGGCATCAAGACATTGTAAACTTTAAAAATTAAGGGATCCAACTTGAAATTTAAAGCTATCATCCATGTCACACCAAATTACAAATCTATCTATTAGTTCCTAGTTATAACAAGTTAGCTTAGATTCAGCAACTGAAAATCACAAGTTCATGAACTGAAGCAGCACTTAACCAACATAAACTATTCCGATGCAATTTCTTTACTACATATATAAAAGAAACAGAGTAAATTTTCTCAAAGGGGAAAAAAAAGAAAATAAAAAGTAGTCCACAAAGTTGGTAGTACCTCTACTCCAGGAATTTGAAGAGTGCGAAAATCACAGAAAATGTATTGTCCTTGAGGAAGTTTCAGTGGAGCATTGGTCCTATCCAGCATTCGCTGCTTGAGACGTTTTTCCTCCTCATCAAATCCAGCTATCCTAAGATTTGCCTTTTCATTTTGGAGAACTTTGTCAACTTCATCTTCGGATACTCCCATCATTCTGATGGACTTCCCCTAAATCAGAAAAAACCAGTACATCTTTGACCCCATCAGTATACTTAAAGATTTATCAGAATACTTAAAAAGTGACAAAAGAACAAGCACGACATGGTTTGATCTAAGGATGGCAATGGGGAGGGGATCCACATCCCAGTACTCTGCGTATATCCTTGTATCCTCCTTGTCCCCTTCAAAATTGCTTGAGGTAGGGGATGGGGATTCCCAAGGGTACCAATCCCAAAATAAGTGATAATTTTATTTTCTAAACTTGGTTTAATCATATTAACGTAAAAATATAAAATCGTATTACCAACATAGAAACATCAAAACAAACTAAAGTAATTAAAATTATTTCCATCAAACCAAGTCAATGTCATCAAAATTACAAGTTAATCTATGAAATTAAGAAAAAGTAAAGCTTCAAAATTGATCACATCCATAAAAGTCACATGGTATAAATTATCAACAAAATTATCTTTGTCAATCCTTAAGTGCTTATATTAGTTGTTATTTATATTATTTTTATAAATATTATGATATTTGTTATTCACATTATATCCATACCATTACAATTTAAGTTTTAAATTTATTTACTAAAATTTTTAGAAGAAATAAAATAAAAATAAAAAATTGATACGAACAAATGGGGAGGGAATGGAGATTTCACCGAATCCCCAACCCCTCCCCCAATACAATATTGGGTATTATATTGCATTCGTACTTTTCCCAAATAAGAAATTGGGAATAAAATTATCCCCGTACCTTCCCCGAATGGAGAAAATCCCTTAGGGGCCCATCCCTGTGGGGATTTCTACCATCCATACTTTGATCCCTCAGGTATTCTAGTAAATTATCATGTTTCAACAACATACCTCAATAATAGACACTTCCTGCAAACTTAAGCTTGAGTGCTCGTCAGAGAATGGAGACAGCAGTTTCGAGCCTTTGTTTTGAGGAACTATAAACCGCATTGTATCTGCCTTGACATCAGTCAATTTCTGTAGCTCATGCCCTAGCTCCTTGAGAGATGAACCAGAATTCACTTCCACAACATATTTTTTTCCTCTCCAGATAGCTGAGACGTTGAGCATACTCCCTGAATCCTGCATTTTACGCTGAAGAAAACGACAAATGAAAAACAAAACTAAAATAAAATATAACAGCACTCCATTTAACAGCATGAGCCATATGTTAGAACAGAGCAAATCCAAGTAATACCAGAATTAAGTATATCAATTTCTTAACAACAATCTGAAAACAAAGATACTAGTGAGTAACATACTCTATGTAATATATTCAAAAGAAGTTTCCTTTTTTTTAATATTGGATCATCTATGTGATGACAAGTAAATACGCTAACTACGCAAGGAATTGAGTGACAATTTTCTCATTCTTTACATTTAGTCTTCGAAATCTTCAAAACTAAATTAAAAACATAAAACCATAAAAGAACCCAGATAAAATCTTTCTACTTTCACAGCAGTTAATATCACCATAACATCAACTAACAGAATAATACCAATAAAATGAAACCCATGTTCAGCTAACACACCAAAGCAAGTCAATGAGCTAAAAGTGGCAAATTGAACAAAAACATCACCAAAATCTCACAATTTTCATTACCGACATTTCATTTCACTCTAAAACATCGAATTAAAGAACAATAATAAAATTAAAAAACAATCAATTACAAGAACTCACAAAAGCGGGGAAAAAAATTGTACCCAGGTTCTGATTTCTTGGTCTAAATTTTGTTCGAACAAAAAAAAAATTACATGTTTTTATTAACAAAAGGGTTTTGAAGCAATTACCTAAATAGAAAAGAGCAGGATTAAGAAATTGACCTCAAGTATTGACGGAATTCTCTGACTTTTTTTTTTTTTTTGGGTAATTACAGACAAAAATTGAGTGCCAAGACTGAGAATTTTAGTGGTAAATTTACTTTATATAGGCATCGCGGCGTAGAATAAGAGGCTGTGCATTTTGGCAAGTTTTCATCAGCCAGATGCTAAAGTGAGCGACCGCTTTGTATACGTTACGCACGTGCTGGCGTAGCGTTGCTGGGGAGACGTCTAGAAGGGTCTGTTTGGCAACAAAGACAAGTGGATCCTTTGCTGGATTACGAACTTCTTCCAACATAAAATATTTTAATTTTTTCATGTATACTGCAACATTTAAAAAAAAAAAAAGAGATGCTATGTTTATTTATTTTGAATATTCAATTGAGATATTTAATAATATGGGTCTTTTATGTATTATTCATTAAGTCAATTGTAAAAATAAAAAGTTAATACTCAATAAAAAATTAATGGATATCATACACATGTTATTAGATTATTGGTGACATGTGAGTGAGTATTCTAACTAACCATTCATACTTAATAAACATAGCATTATTGAAAAAGAAAAAAATATAAACATCTATCGAAAAAAGAATAGAAAAATGAAGGACCAAGAAATTAATAATGATGATGCTGATTTTATAGTATAATATTATAATATTTGTATTAGAAATTTATTAAAATCTTTTAGATTAATTTTTTAATGTACAGTTCAAATTTTTAATTGTAGAACAAATTATGTCTAAGGACAATATTTTTAATTGTAGAACAAATTATGTCTAAGGACAATACTAATTACGAAAACTATTTTTAGTTAGAAATATCTTGGGCTAAGTTGGTAATGCTACAGCTTTTAAAATAATTATTATTAGTTATGTTATAAAAATAATCAACTGAAAAGATAATTAGTTAAGTATTTGGTAAAATTTGTATTTAAAAATGCTGTAAATTTTAAAAGCAGTCGTATGTATTTGATAAATCTTAGTATTAAATTACTGTAAGAATGTAAATGATTGAATTGGATGTAAATAATGTTCAATAAAATTTATTTATATTTTTATAAACATGTATATAAAATATTTTTTACTATGTCTATATAATAATTGATAACTAAAATAAATATTTTATGTTAGTAATGTCTTGTTTTGGTATCTCAATATAATTGGTAACATTAATAATTGATCTCTTTAATGTTAATAATTATATTTCCTAGTTAATAAGGATTATTTTGGATTTTTATAATATATATGAAATTGTATTAAGTATAAAACTAATTTTTAAAATCAAAATTTGAAAAGATGATTCTTCTCTACTTTTCAACATCTACTGTACAATGGGATAATTTTTCCAAAATCAGTTTTTTTTAAAAAATTATCAAATTTCAAAATTAACTTTTAAATTTTCAAAATCACTTTTTTATCTCTAAAAAGCAATCCCAAATGGACTCTTTCTATCTTTAATATTTTGCCACTACGCTGGTCGAATTAATCTTGACAAATTAAAAAAAAAAAAACTTATTTTACAATTACCTAACAGCTACTTAATTTTTACACTTTTTAAAAAGGCTTGCAGACGATGACTTTATAATTGTTGTTATTCAGTCTGATATTGTAGTGTTTTGGCCTTGCTTTCCGCATCATCAATTGAAGCCTTACCAACAACGTGAAAGCTTTCCTAACTTATTGTCGGTTTATCATTGGCACCGTGACGGGCACTGCATGCATGCAAAGTGAGGAAAAGAAAGAGAGCAAGAGAAAAATAGGAGATTGACATTTTAAGAAGTGAGCTTTTCATTCTGAAGGTTGAAAGTTAAGATAACAATAAGAAAAGTTTTTGGAGTTGTGGATGTATGGGACCATAGTACTGTAATTTATAATAGAGTTCTGCCATTTGCCCGGGTCAAAACCCCAAAACTTGGTTAAAACGACGTTGTTTGTTCCTTTTTTTTTTGTTTCAATCGCGTAAAACGACGCCGTTTGACTTAAGCAAAGTCGATGCCGGGTAGAAAAATTTACAAGGGAAAGAATACTAAACAGCAAGGAGTAGTACAAGGCACAAACAAGTTGACTAATGTGGAGAAGCAACTTTTCTTTTTACAACCACATAACATTGACAGGAGATCAAAGGAACCCATCAGCAGACGAATCAAAATCCAAAATCACCTCTCAGCAAACAAGCTAGACAAATGCCATGCCAAGTAAGTGAAGTTCATTGAAACTCTTCCTTATGTGATCAAGTACAAGCATGGTAAGGAAAACTTTGCGGCTGATGCATTATCTCGAATCGGCTTTCTCTTCGAATTTCCGTTTCACCATAGAACCTCAACAATAGAACTTCAGATACATGCAGCTAGCCACATCAAATAGTAGCCTATAATTATAGAAGAAGAAGAAGAAAAGAAGTTGAAGAAAGCTGTGGCAGTGGCTGGGCTACGGTGCCTTTGATGGTGTCTGTGAAAGGGAATAGGAAAGAAGGAAAGATGAAGAAAGAAGTTCAAGGGATTTGATGCAAACGAAGAGTAAGAGTGTGCTTACTTCTTGGAATGAAATGGGAATGGAATGAAATGGGAATGGAGGAATGAGAATCAAAGTTATATTTATTTGACAAAATTGAATTTGAAAATGAGAATAAATTGTGTGGGTCTCACACAATTTGGGAATAAAGAATGGGAATCCCATTTCTATGGGGGGTAGGGAATGAAAATGTGGGAATAGAAATGAAAAATAAATTTACTTTTGTACCCTCCTAATTATCAATTTATTAATAATATTATTATTAACAATAAAAATAATAAAAATAATAATTATTATTTTAGTTATAATAATTAATAATAATTAAAATAATAAAGTTAATAAAATTTAATAATAATAAATGTTAATAATGATAATATTAATAAAAATAATAATAACAATAATTAATAATAACTAAAACAATAAAGTTAATAAAATTTAATAATAATAATAATAAATGTTAATAATGATAATATTAATGAAAATAATATTAATAATAATTAATAATAAATAAAATAATAAATTTAATAAAATTTTTAATAATAATAATAATAATAATAATAATAATAAATGTTAATAATGATAATATTAATAAAAATAATAATAATAATAATAATAACTAAAATAATAAAGTTAATAATAATAATAATAATAATAATAATAAATGTTAATAATGATAATATTAATAATAATAATAATAACAATAATAATAATAACTAAAATAATAAAGTTAATAATAATAATAATAATAATAAATGTTAATAATGATAATATTAATAAAAAATAATAATAATAATAATTAATAGTAACTAAAATAATAAAGTTAATAAAATTTATTAATAATAATAATATTTATAATAATTATTAACATTTATTATTATTATTTTAATTAATATCATTTTTATAATAATATTTATACATGTATTTAGTTAATGAAAATTACATTATTTAATACTATGGGTATTTTGATAAATTAATTATCATTCTCATTCCTCGTTCCTATTTATTTTGTTAAGTAAACACATCAATGGCATTCCAGCACATTCCCATTCTCATTTATTTTTGCCAAGTAAACATTAGAATCTCATTCTCATTTCAACTCATTCTCATTCTCATTTCAACTCATTCTCATTCCAAGCTCATTCTCATTCCAAGCTCATTCTCATTCCAGCTTATTCCCATTCCATGGAAGTAAATGCACCATAAGAGAAAGCAATTGGGGCTGACGTTGCCGTTTTAGGGAGAAAGAAAAAAAAAAAAAGAAGAAGAAGATGAAACGGTGTCGTTTGCAGCAGTTTTGGGGTTTGACCCGGGATAAATATCATTTTCGTTTATAATAAGCAGCATTAATTAAGTTCATATCTAGACATGAACAACAAACCGAATAACAAAATCATAAAAGCTTAATTGTCCATATTTGTTTGCTCGTTTATTTCTTGTTTCAGTACCAAATTAACAAATTTTATAATTATATTCAGATGTAAAAAGCGAGTAGTTTTATATCATTAGCCTAATGTCATAATTTTTAAAGCTTTCTCTTTAATAATCTCAACGGTTTCCGTCTTTCGGAGAGAGATGCATTTCTTAATATAAGAAATAGACACCTTACAAGGGTAATAACGATGCCTTATTCCTCATCCCTAGCATATACATTGCAATGTAAAAATGCAGTGCGTGCTAAAAGAAAAAAAGAACAGAAAATTTGAAAATTAATAGATTTCTCTACACCTCGACAAGTTAAAACATGCTTTTACACACTCCAAGTCCATTTGGAACTGCTATTCGGGAGATGTAGCTTAAAGCAACAGTTATAAAATATTTAGTAAATCCTTATAGCTATAACGTCAACCTGATTTTATCTAATATTTATTTAATAAAAAGTTTATGTTAATACATTTACTCCTAGTTTTTATTATATTTACTAAAAATAATTAAAATTTATTTAATGTGCTTTTTGAAATACTACAGTAGATCTTCCGGACAATACATCAATAAAGACAAAATTTTCTTCTACTGTGGTTTTCATATATGCCATTCACAGAAAATTTTCATCAAACCCATCTTGGGATTCCAAGAAGGCTCATTTCCTTTCAATTATTTGGAAATTACTGAGAACAGACTATTAGCCGTCTTTTTTTCTCGATTGCCATTTTGCTAATGAACTTTGGGACCATGTTTCACTATTGTTTAACACATTCAACCCCCCCCCCCCCCCCGAACCCCAACCTGGCAATGCCTGCGATCTTCGAGATTTATTTTAAGCAAACAATTTCCCTTTGATGTCTTCCCCGTAATTTTACACCATATTACGAAGGCTATGAATAAGCTAAAATTTGAAAATATTCACAATTGCACGTATATAAGCATTAGTGTTTGAAACCACTTGAAACAGCATGGCTAGCCACTCACTTCTGATGTGAGAAGTGGTTCGGCTGAAACGCATTTATGAGGTTTAATTTATATTTCCTCAGTCTCGAGCTTGAGTGAAGCGGTCTTTTTCCCAATATGGGAGTTTGACGTCTCTTGAATATTTGAGAGGGTTTAAAATCTGAGCGGTGCCATATCAGAATTGATGTAAACGGGTCTCAGTAGTTGTAAATATCAGTTGTAAATCTCATATAATATGAGTTGTAATCTGAGCATTGGTCTCATGTAATTCAAAAAAAAAAAAACATTAGTGTTTGAGTTGCATGTCTCAATTAAGTAAGTTATGTCCAGACTTTGTAAATCTTCCCGACTCTTTTTCTATTTATGATCTACTTAACCTGAGCAACCCTCTTCACACTTCTTCAAAGATCTCTATAATTCTATGGTATCCTCCGATCTTTTTCTTGGGTTAAAGTTAATATTGATGGTCTCTTTAAAGGAAATCATGGTCCAACTTCTTGTGGTGCTATTTATAAAGGTCTTCCTAGAACTTTTTTGGGTTGCTTTGTTATGTAAAATTGGGAACTAAACTTCCTTTTATGCATAACTTTATGCTATTATTTGTACTATTGAGTTTGCTTACCATAAGGGTTGGCATTCATTGTGGTTAGAAGGTGATTCGATAACTACTTACTCTTGTCTAAAAAGTGATATCTCCTCTTCTTCTTGGCAACTCCGCACTAAATGGTTCAATTGTCTAACTATGATAAAGTCTATTTGATTTTGTTGTTCTCATATCTCCAGAGAAGGTAATGGTATTGCAGATACCTTAGCCAATATCGGTTTGACTTTCTCATAATTGATATAGTGGGATTTCTCTCTATCACAAATTAAGAAGTCTCTACTTGATATCTCATAAGGAATGCCGAAGTACCAATTTTCTTAATCCCATGATAATTTTTATTGTATAAACTATTTATAAGATTCAATTTACCTTTGTCTCTTTTAAATGAACTTGGTACCTTTATTTTTCATTTAATATATTATACCTTTCTTGAGGTTTACTAAAAAGTTTATATCTTTTCTTAATAAAAAAGTCATAAGCATAAATAACAAACAGTAATTCGACAACAAACGTCTACTTGAATTTGTTATACTGAATCAAGACAGTTCGTTTAAAAAGATCTCTGAGTTTTGCTATGAAAGCAAATCTTTATACCCCACGACAAATTCTCTTCCTCGAACATCCATTAGAAAAACAATATCTGAACTTCCCATTTTAGCGGCTACAGCATTTTGTTAATTGTTTAAGGTACGTAGAGGATATTTGATCATTAAAATATTTTCTACACCTATTTTTAATTAAAAAATTTTCTGACTAAAATATCCATGAAAAAATTACTGAAACAGAAAAATCATTATTAACCTTTTTCCCCCTATTTGTACTCACCATAACCCACAATACGTTTTTTAATGTTTAACTTTACTTTGTTTTCCATTAAACTTTGCATTCCATTGATTTTGTTCTTCACTGTTTTATCTCTAAACTATTGTATAGATTATTTTATTTGTAATACAAGAAATGGAGAGAGGAACATTCTTTAAGTGAATTTGTCAAATAAATATAGCAAATGATGAGTTATATCGTTCGTCATAGAATTAACTAAATTTCCATTTCACCCAAAGAAATCCAGGTCAAGGATATGGGCTTTCAAATTGAAATATAGATAGTATCAAAATATTAACAATAATAATTCGAATCAAAATCAACAAATCGGGAAAAACGGCATCAAAGAATATAAAAAAATTGAAAAAGTTGAAGACTGGTTATTTGGTTTGTACGTTTAAAGAGTAAAATAATGAAGGTATAATAAGGGTTAGTTTTGGGATATTAGAGGGTTTTTGAATAATTTTTTTTAAAAGAAAAATTGTTAGTGGTATATTAAGAAAAATGGATGTCATGAAGAATTTTATGAGTTCTAGTAGCCTTATCTTTTTAATTTTATTTAAATGAAATATGATACCAAAATTGAATATAGTTGTATACTTTTAGGCCGTTTCGGTATTAGAAGATGGTATTTGATACATGAGCATTATGCCATGTTGGGCGGCAAATTAATTTAATGTTGTGTTTATTAAACTGGAATTGGAATAGGATGGAATCAGAATGGACAGAAATAGGAATAGACTGAAATGAGAATAAAAATAAGTTATTTACTTGAACTGTAGGAATCGAAATCGAAAAGAGCAGTATTGTCATTAATGTGTTTACTTTATCTTAGAATCAGAATCGGAATCGAAATGAGATAGATTATAATAAATTACTAAAAAGAAATTAATGAATTATTGTAATAATTATTATTAACTAATATATTAATTAATTGTAAATTTGTTTAATTAATTAATTATAATAATTATTAATATAATTATTATAATAGTATATTAATTAATAATAATATATTAATTATTGTGATTATTTATTCAAAAATTAAAATTATTAATAACTATTGTTAATAACATGTTAATATATTAATTAATAGTAATAATTATATTAATTCATTAATAATAATACATAAATTAATTATAATAATTATATTAATAATTATTATAATAGTACGTTAATTAATTATAATAACAATAATAATATATTAATTATTATGATTATTTATTCAAAAATTATAATTATCAATAATTGTTGTTAATAATATGTTAATATATTAATAAATAAATAAATTAATAAATAATAATAATAATAATAATGTTATTAATTATTTTGATTATGTATTTTAAAAACTATAATTATTAATAATTATTGTTAATAATATATTAATATATTAAATTAATTAATTATAATAATACATTAATTAATAACAGAATCATTTGTTATTCCCAAACCTCCTCCTTGGGAATGAATCTTCCATTCCTTATTTTCAAATTGTGGTGGGCCTCACAATTTTGATTTCGATTCTTAACTTTATTTTATGAAGTAAATAGTATTAATAATTCTAATTTCGGATTCCAATTCCCTAATCTGAAAAGTAAACGCAATATAATAGTAATGCCAAGGAGCAAGGGTGTCCAAAACTAAGAACGGGAGAGGGACTAAAGAGTCAACCTCTAGAGAACAAAATCACGAAAAGATTATGAAAATTTGTGTTATATAAAAGTTTGAAAATGTCTTTAATCAAATCTACATATCCAACTCTACTTTATAGGGCCAATGTGGCATCTGTGATATCTTCGATAAATGAATTAATTCTTCAAATCGAAAGGTTCATTTTCTTTGTCATTAAAAACTAATTTTGTAATGTTATTACTTTCAAAATAATTATTAATAACTTTATTATAAAAATAATCAACTATGAAAATACATCATTCCAAACCCAACATATTATAATTACACGTTTCAGTTTTTATCTCATTATCTCATTTTTGTGATTGAATCCATTTCTATATGCTCTATATATATATATATATTCT
The DNA here is from genome assembly GCA_030449925.1 of Citropsis articulata. Classification (NCBI taxonomy): domain Eukaryota; kingdom Viridiplantae; phylum Streptophyta; class Magnoliopsida; order Sapindales; family Rutaceae; genus Citropsis; species Citropsis articulata. Next base: position 7,405,119 of record JASUUH010000080.1, on the reverse strand, counting down.
TTCTTACAAAGGTTTGAGAATGCACATATAGGGATACACATTCAGGATTAAGTTTTGCTCCACTAGCTGCACATGGTAGCTACTGTATCTTTCACCAAAAACGTACCCGACATTGGCTTTGTTGTGTTCTGAGGTTTTGTGGCTTAAAATCATTCAAATGGAAGCTGTAACAGCTTAATTTAACAGTCAACCAAGCTATTTAATTATATTTCAATGATTATTTTAAGTTAAGGTGCTTATTAGTATACATAGTACCAGAAGTTAATTAAGATATCCTTAGAGAACAAAAATTAAACCCAAGACACAGATTTTGAATCTCATCATTTTATTGGAGACATACCGATCAATAATATTATTCTATGATTTAAAATACATTACATACGCGATATTAAATTATTAATAGAAAAAGAAAGAAAATTACTTTGCCCAGGTTGGCTTTGGGGATACTTGCTCCCATCGATCTTTCTCAATTGACATTTGACAATAACAGGATCATGTGTGTGTCAGTGTGTGGGTCATCGTAGCCCAAAGCCCCAAATGTCAAGTCAAATATTCCTACCTATGAAATTTGACAATGCAGACGACTAGAAGTAATTTAATCTCAGCAAGAGGCACTATTTGATACGAATGGTTACAGGCACGAAGCAAAAAATTTACTCTATAGCGATCAACTTTAAGAAAAATAAAAAATAAAAATGTAAGTTATGTCTTTGATTCATAATATATAGATTTCTATCAGCAACATTTACAAAAAAAATTTTCGTAGCCAAAAAAATTTACCGGTAAAAAATATGTTGGCGCATATATCTTTAGCGACGAAAGTTTGACATATTGTGATCAAAATTTTCGTTGCAAAAAATGTATTCAGCGACAAAAAAAATACTATTTAGCGATGTTTTTTTTATTGCCAAAGAAATATATAGCAACGAAATATGTTTTATTGCAAAATGTATTTTTAGCGACATATACTTTTGTCATCGAATATAGATTGGAATTACATTTTATTGCATTCGGATAAAGGTCATCGCTGAAGAACATTATGGCGACGAAAATAGATTCGTCGTAAAAACCATTTGGCATGTAAAGAATATGTATTAGCGACGAAATAATTTTTTTACTAAAATTGTTTGACATGTGAAAAAATAGGTTTTAGTGACTGTAATCGTTTTGTTGCTAAAACTCTTTGACAAGTGAAAAAATAAGCTTTAGCGATGGAACGATTTCATCGCGAAAACTATTTGATATGTTCAAAATTATATTTTGATAAAGGAACAATTTTCTTCGCAAAAAGTGGTTTTAGCGACGAAAGGTGCTGTTACAAAAAATGCTTGACATGTAAAAAAAAAAAATGTTTTAGCATTTGCAAGGAAAATTGTTCGCCGCTAAAACTGTTTGACTTGTAAAAAATAAGCTTCACTGGTGAAATTAGTTTAGTTGCAAACAATAGTTTTAGTGACAAAAATATTTCATCGCTAAAACTCTTTAACATATACGAAAAATATTTTAACAAAAAATAATTTCATTGCTAATGCTCCTTTTTGGCAGCAAAATTACGGGTTTGTCACTAAAGATCTAATAAATTGATACAATTTTATAAATTTAGAGTGCATTTTTAATTATTTTAATTTATGTTCATGATTAATCTTTTTATTGATTAACAAGTAATCAAATTTTCATTATGATAACAAAAAAATTTAAAAAAATTATGAAAAATTAAGAAAAATAAATGTGTTAATTGTTAATTCTTTGCGAGAATAATGATAAATTCACATTCACTAGGAAAAACTTATAAGTTTTGTAAAATTAAGTGAATTGACTTAATATTACTACCCTTTTTTAATTAAAACTTACAAATATAGTTTGATGAGAGGTTTATGACTACTTATGTTAGGAGACTTTTAATAATGGGTGAAGGCTGTGTGGGATGGAGAGATTACCATCACCAGCCTCGTCTTGGCATATGTAAGTGGGATGAAAACATCACGTTCACTGTATTTTTTGGGATAAAAATATCTGTATCCGTCATCAAAAAAGATGGGATTCTGCAGGATCCCATCCCAATTGAAAATATTTTCATTCTTTGTCGGCAATTGATTGATATTGAAAAGTGACATTTAATAAGGATAAAATTATTAGTTTTTCACTTATTATATCAATTAATGCGCTCATTATTTATAAATTATTTTAATACTCCCCAAATATACTTTTATGTTAAATTAATTCACAATATCTTAATTTTCATCTTGTAAATATTTTTTCAGGAATAAAGATGGAATTGGAATTGAAAGCGGGAACAAATAAGAACTACTGGAGCACAATTGAGGAGATGTAATAATAATAATAATAATAAAATAAAATAAAAAAGAACAAAAGAACAAAGAATCAAAGGCAACCAAATTAGGTTGCCCGTGATGGTCAGGAGGCCATCATGTCTCCTGACCATTGCACTTTTCAATATATATATATATATAATAATAATAATAATAATAAAATAAATAAAAATATTGCATTCCTTGCCTATAAAAGGCAAGGAGATGGAGGGAGCAGGGGGGAACGAATTCAAGAGTGCAAAAAGCCGAGAGAAGAGCATAGTGCTGAGGAATTGTGTTTTCTCCTCTTATTTCTCTTTTGTTTTGTAATCAATTTTCCTTGTAATATATTTCTAAAGTTTATCAAATAAAAAGAGTATTTGGTTTTCTTTCAACATGAGTAGCTAATTTTACTAAGCTGAGGTGAATGGTGAAGCTCAATGTTTCAAATCATGAAATTAATTACTTTTCTCAACTGAGTTTTAAGTTTATTTTATTCTTTTCTGGTTATTTTTATGTCATGTTAATTTAAAAGTTTTCTTGGGTTTGTATGGTATTTTGACACAATGTCGACACATTAATATAAGTTGTGGCACATTAGGTACTTTATTCCATATTTATCCACACACATAGAATTAAATGATATAATAAATAACTGGTAAAAGTGAGGCAAAATATAAAAAATGAGAGAGTAAGAAAATTATAGTTTGAATACTGAGAGTGGATCTTGCAGCCTTAGCATATTTTTAAATTCGTTTCAAATAATTTCTTTTCCCCCCACAATTAATCTTTTTAGTTTTAAAATGACTACTAGATTTTAAATTCCCTGTGGTTCGACCCCAGACTTACCGGGTTATATTATAACTAGACACTCTTATACTTAAAAGTAATACATTTTTGAGTTGTGTCAAGTTTTTGGCGTTGTTGCAGGGGAATTTGCTAAATTTGGTATCAATTTGTCTTTATTTTATTTTTTTTGTTTTTGTCGTTTACTATCTTGCCGTCATTTTATTTTATTCTTTTTTGCAAAACTTCAGCCAGCACCCCTCTTCTCTTGAAATCTCAACATTATTTATAAAGTTTGTGAGAAACTTCACTTTAGCCCAGAAACTTCGCAAATCAATCCTCAAACTAAATTCCTTTCTTTAAATTTCTGTAATTTACTTTTTCTATTTATTTTAATGGTCAGTTCCACCGCTTGACTGTTATTTAAATTTTGTTAATTAATTTATGTTTGTTTATATGGTCGGTTCTATCGCCTAACATTTTAATTTCAGTTTAATTATTCTTGTACATTAATTTGTTTAATTTTATGTTCTATTGTATGGCTGGTTTTAAAATATTGCCTAACTTGTTTTCTTTAATTTCTTTATTTTATAGCTGGTTCTAAACTACCGCCTAATTTATTTTGTTAATTGTTTTAATTACTTTATTTTTATGGCTGGTTTCACCGCCTAATTTATTTTATTTCAGTTTGTTTATTTATTTATTTTTTCTTCGCATTTTTGCTTATTAAATTTCCAGTTTATTTTTTTTTCTTTTTCTTTCTGTAATTTTCATTTAGCGTTTTACGCATCATTAGTTTAGCACACATCATTAGCATTGCATGCGTTGTTGGTCTCGTACAAATAGTGGCAGATTAATTAGGAAATCACATTCACCACCTTTAGATATGGCTAATATAGGACCAGAAAATTTTTCAGGACATGAAGATAATCAAGCCTTACAAAATCTTCATGAACAACCTAGGACCCTTAGAGACTTCATACATCATACTAGAACATGATCACCATCATGCATAATCTTTCCTCCTGATGCATCACGTTTTAATTTCAAACCTGATATCATTCAACTTCTACCTACTTTTCATGGTTTTGAGTCTGAAAATCCATATTTGCATTTTAGAGAATTTGAGGAAGTCTGTAACACCTGCACTGATCAAAATTGTAGCATGAACATAATCAGACTTAAGTTTTTTCCTTTCTCACTAAAGGATAAAGCTAAAACTTGGCTATAAAATCTTAGGTCAGGATCAATAAGAGCTTGGGATGAAATGCAAGCACAATTTTTGAAAAAAATCTTCCCACCTCCACAGAACAAATTTTTTTAAAAGACAAATCACCACTTTCACTAAAAAACCAGGAGAAACCCTCTACCAAAGTTGGGATAGGTATAAAGAGTTACTTAACATTTGCCCACACCATGGTTTTGAAACATGGAGGTTAATGTCTTATTTCTACGAGGGATTAATATCTCAAAGTAGACAAGTCGTTGAAATGATGTGTAATTGTGAGTTTAGAGATAAAAGTCCTGAAGATGCATTAGATTATCTTGACTATATAACAGAGAATGCACAACACTGGATACAGTTGGGTCTTATGAGTCATCAAGTAAACCCCAATCATCTCCATCTGGTGGAAGCATGCATAACCTTAGGGAAGACCATGACCTTCAAGCCAAATTTGCATTTTTAGCTAAAAAAGTTAAAGCACTAGAGTCGAAAAAGAATGATCATGTAAAGTCTGTTCAAAGTATTTCATGTTATGTTTGCGAATCTACTGACCATTCTACGTAGGATTGTCCAACATTGCCAGTTTTGAGAGAAAATTTGCACGAACAAGTAAATGTTGTTGACAATTTCAAAAGACCAAATCCCAATCCATACTCCCAAACTTACAACTCTGGTTGGCGAAACCACCCAATTTTCAGTTGGAGAAATGACAACCATGCACAACTTTCACAACCAGTTCCTCCACGCCAAAATTTCCAAAACCCCCAGAGTTACCCACCATATGTCCCACCACCTAGAAAAACTTTAGAAGACACATTGCATTCATTTCTTGAAAAATAAGAGTCGATCAATAACCAAACAATGCAGACCTTGACCAATTTGACTGAAACCATCTCCAAACTTACATCTGCTCTGACCTTGCATGAAAAAGGAAAGTTTCTTGCTCAACCTGAACCAAACCTTAAGAGTCAACAACATCCTCAAATAGGAAATTCAGGAAACCAAAATATGAGTCAAGTCAAATCGGTTATAACCCTTCGTGATGGAAAAGTTGTTGAAAAACATATCCTCGACCCTCGTGAAACTAGTAAAGATCCAATTTCAGAAAATCGGGAAGTGTCCATCGAACCTTTAACCCACGAAGAAATAACCAACTCTCCTCATGTACCCCCATTTCCTCAAGCACTAATCAAGCCAAAGAAATCAAACCACAGTCCAGAAATTTATGAAGTTTTTAAATAAGTAAAGGTTAACATTCCTCTTTTGGATGTCATTAAACAGGTGCCTTCTTACACTAAATTTTTGAAAGATCTGTGCACAGTGAAAAGGAAACATAAGGTGCAAAAGAGAGCTTTTCTAGCAGAACAGGTAAGTTCTATTCTCTCAACCAATAGTGTTTTGAAATACAAGGATCCTGATTGTCCAACTATTTCTTGTATTATCGGAGATCATAAAATTGGACATGCTCTACTTGATCTTGGTGCCAGTGTTAATTTGCTTCCTTATTCAGTGTACCAACAACTCAATCTCGGTGAATTAAAACCAACTTCTACCACTCTTTTACTTGCTGATAGATCGATTAAGGTTCCAAAATGAATAATTAAAGATGTATTAGTCCGAGTCGATAAATTTATATACCCTGTGGATTTTATTGTTTTGGAAATGGAACCAATTACTAATGAATGCAAACAGATTCCTGTTATATTGGGTCGACCATTTTTAGTTACTGCTAATGCTTTGATTAATTACAGGAATAGAGTAATGAACTTATCTTTTGGCAACATGACATTGGAACTCAATGTGTTCAACATGTGTAAACAACCTCACCACCAAGAAGATGATGATAATGAGAATGAGGAGATTGATCTTATCGAGTCAATTATTGAGGAACACATTCAGGATGAAAATTTTATAAATTCTGTGGATATTTGTTTCACTGGTTCTTTTGAATCAAGTAAAGAACTAAATTATGATACTGCTAACATATGCTCTACACTTGATTCTATGCAGGTACCTACTGGTGATGATGACCAAGCAAACTTTAAAGATATAACATAACCTTAAGAACCAAACGAAGAGAAAGCACCAAAGCTCGAATTAAAGCCCTTACCAGAAGAATTGAAGTATGCTTATCTTGGAGAGCAGCGGACATATCTGGTGGTAATTTCTTCCCAACTTACGCATGATCAAGAAGGTAAGTTGCTTTATGTACTTAAAAAATATAAAACTGCATTTGGTTAGACCTTAAAAGACATAAAAGCCATTAATCCTTTAATATGCACACACCGAATACACCTAGAGGAAAATGCCAAAACAACTTGTCAACCACAAAGAAGATTAAATCCTCATATGAAAGAAGTGGTAAAGAATGAGGTCCTGAAACTACTCGATGTAGGAATTATCTATTTTATCTCTGATAGTAAATGGGTAAGTCCAACACAAGTAGTACCAAAGAAATCTGGAATAACCGTTGTAAAAAATAAAAATGGTGAACCAATTCCAACACGCATTCCATCTAGTTGGCGCATGTGCATTGATTACAGAAAATTAAATGATGCCACTAGAAAAGATCATTTTCCACTTCCATTTCTAGATCAAATTCTCGAAAGAGTAGCTGGACATCCCTACTACTGCTTTCTTAATGGCTACTCTGGCTATTATCAAATTCCTATAGCCTTAGAAGACCAGGAAAAGACCACATTCACATGCCCATTTGGAACATTTGCATTTAGAAGAATGCCCTTTGGACTTTGTAATGCTCTTGCAACATTTCAAAGGTGCATGTTAAGCATTTTTAATAACATGGTTGAAATTGTCTAGAGGTTTTTATGGATGACTTAACTGTATTTGGTAATTCTTTTGATACATGTCTTGATAATCTAGAAAGGGTTTTGGAAAGGTGTAAAGAAAAAGGATTAGTTTTAAATTAGGAAAAATGTCATTTCATGACCACTTCTGGAATTGTCTTGGGCCATATCGTGTCGTCAAAAGGAATTGAAGTTGACAAAGCCAAAGTTGAAGTCATTTCAAAATTACCTTCACCAAAGGCAATTAGAGAAGTCCGTTATTTTTTAGGACATGCAGGATTTTATAGGAGGTCTATAAAAGAGTTCAGTGTCATATCTAGACCACTTTGTAATCTCTTAATAAAAGACACACATTTTGAATAGACAAATGATTGTCAACAAGCCTTTAAAAAAATAACTAGGCTTTTGACATCAGCCCCAATAATGCAACCCCCTTATTGGTCTTTGCCTTTTGAGCTAATGTGTGATGCCAGTGATTATACAGTTGGTGCTGTTCTGGGATAGAGGAAGGAAGGTAAGCCCTTTGTTATTTATTACGCAAGTAGAACTTTGAATAGTGCTCAAATAAATTACACCATAACTAAAAAAGAACTACTTGCTGTAATATTTGCGTTGGATAAATTTCGTTCGTATTAATTGGTTCATCTACTATTGTTTATTCTGATCATGTTGTTGTAAGATATTTAATGTCTAAACAGGATGCCAAACCAAGGTTGATACGATGGATTTTGCTACTTCAAGAATTCAATTTGACAATCAAAGACAGAAAGGGCGCTTAAAATGTTGTTGTAGATCATCTTTCAAGACTTACAAACGAGTCTTCAATTGAAACAACACCCATCAATGATTCTTTCCCTGATGACTTTTTGTTTTCTATAAACAAAATGCTTTGGTATGCTAATATTGTCAATTATCTTGTAACAGGTGAAATGCCATGTGACTGGAGTTCCAGGACAAGAGTAAATTCTTAACAGAAGTGAAAAGTTTTTACTGGGATGATCCATACTTGTTCAAGTATTGCTCTGATCAAATTTTTTGAAGATGCATACCAGACGACGAGGTAAGTAGAGTCATTCAATTTTGCCATTCTGAAGCATGTGGTGGCCATTTTTTTTTTTCAAAAAAGACAGCTGCAAAAATATTGCAGTATGGATTTTATTGGGCTACATTATTCAAAGATTCATATGCATTTTATAAAGTGTGTAAGAATTGTCAATTGGTAGGGTCCATTTCAAAATGAAACATGATGCCTTTAAACCCCATTCTTGTCATTGAAATATTTAATTGTTGGGGAATTGATTTTATGGGCCTTTTTCCATCATCATTTGGATTTGTATACATTTTGGTTGCTGTTGATTATGTTTCAAAATGGATCGAGGAGATTCCTTGTCCGCACAATGATCACAAAAATTGTGATCCGCTTTCTAAAAGAAAATCTTTTGAGTCGATTTGGAATACCTCGAGCTATTATCAGTGATGGGGGAAAGCATTTTTGTAATAAGCCATTTAAGTCCTTAATGAAGAAATATATAATTACACATAAAGTTGCCACCCCTTATCACCCTCAAACAAGTGGTCAAGTTGAATTAGCAAATAGGAAGATAAAACAAATTTTAGAAAAGACAGTTAATCCAAACCGTAAAGATTGGTCTCTTCGACTAATTGATGCACTTTGGGCATATCGTACTGCTTTTAAAACATCTTTAGGAATGTCACCCTATCGACTTGTTTATGAAAAATCTTGCCACTTACCAGTTGAACTTGAACATAAGTCATTTTTGGCCATTAAAGCTTTTAATTCAAATCTTGATAATGCTGGCAATGTGCGTAAATTGCAATTGAATGAACTTGAGGAATTAAAGAATTATGCATATGAGAATTCTATAATTATTAAGGTAAGAACTAAATTTTTTCAGGACAAAAGAATTTTTCGAAAAACATTTGAAATCGGTCAAAAAGTCTTGCTTTATAATTCTCGTCTTCATTTATTTCCAGAGAAGTTAAAATCAAAGTGGAATGGTCCGTTTGTTGTAAAAATTGTGTATCCATATGGGGCCGTAGAAATTGAGAATCCAAATGATGATGTCATATTTAAAGTTAATGGTCAAAGACTAAAACCATATCTGGAATACCAACCACGTGAAGCAGACACCGAAATTAATTTGAGTGACCCACCTAACCTCGATTGAGCCTTTTGTTTTAACTTTTTGTGAATTGGTTTTACTGTTGCTTTATCGTTTGAATTATTCAATTTTTTTCTTCTTTTCTTTTCCCTATGACTTGAATGGAGTGCACTGCATTGTTTTTAATTGTGTGCTGTTTGACAAATGTGTTTTAGCTCACCAAATTTTTATACTTATCATGAGTACCTCCATGAGAAATTTCCTTTTCGATCATCTTAAAACACTTTTACATGTAAAATTTCACCTTAGGAAATTGATCCGATTTTGTAAATTACATCCTATTTGGGATCTACAACCACCAGAGTTAGTATTCCACGATAAAGATCTAGAAAGACAACTCACAAAAATAGAGGATGGTATTTATGATCTGCAATTGGAGTTGGAGGTAAATCAATAAAAAGACGAAGGTGAGTTATATTTCTTGTGTGTTTTTGCTTTATTTTATTGTACTTATTCACTTTTGATTTGATTTTACAGATTTGTTTTGTTTGTTTTAATTCACTCTCCCATATAAATGGCAGATAACGGTACTTCATGACTTTTTAAAGTCGGTATTCTCAGTTTCCCACAATAACTAAACCCCAAAGTCAAGCATGGAATAAATACAATATAAATTGCATCAGCGTTTTCCTTCTCTCCCTCAAAATGCTCTCAAGAAGATTTACAAAGCTCATTGTGAACGACTGCGCTTGTTAATGATTAATGGGATTCCTGCTGATATTCGCTGGTTAATTGAAGCAAAGGTCCGACTTGCAGGTGAGTTTTCTGATCCATTTGTTTCTTACATGCCTGGTTTTGGTAAAAGCACGTTTGCGAAAAAAGGAAGAGCTAAGCGACTTGGCTCTAAATGTCCTAACTGTGTAAGACTTGCTTGCAACAAACCTCGTTGTAAAACTTTAGGAATGGTTTCTATAAATCGTGAAGATAAAATCAAATTCGTTAATGATGGCATGAGTAAAGAATCGTTGGATGATATCTTACGATCTCTTGAGACGCATCCGAGCGGATTTGTCCAACGTGAAATTCACAGTTTATGGAAGTTGTTCCAAAAAGAAAGTGCACAGTTTAGTCTTGGGAATCTGACTCTAAAAGACCCTGTTTGCCAGTTTATAAGAAAACTGGATGGGAAGCCTATCATCGACCCACAGAGGGCGTTCAAGCCGTTACTGAACGTAAAACCAGAGGAAGATGTGAGCCATAATCACAACTACCAGTAAATATCCTTTTATTTTATCCTATCTTTTGAATTATTATTATTATTATTTTGTGTGATTTTATATCTAATCACTGTTTGCTTTTTCTTTTCACTGTTTGCTTTTTCTTTTCACTGTTTGCCTTTGAATTATTTAGTCAAAAGCTTCACGCATCGTTTGACAAACACACCACCTCATTTACAGATGTATATCATTATGTCTGTCACCAAGATCCTTAAATAAGAGCTCTTTTTTAAGCATTCACAAATTGTTTCTTTTTAGAATTGTTTTAATGGCAGGAACTTCAATCAGACAGTTTAAGAACATTTGTGTACTTTCTGGATTTCGTTATGGAAAGTATAAGGAGTTTGTTCAAGCAGCCATAGAGTTTGGTCGTGCTATAGCAGAGCGAAAACTACATCTTGTATATGGAGGAGGTGACCGAGGGTTATGAAAGCTTGTCTCTGAAGCTGCTTTCATTCGAGGAAGCCAAGTGCTAGGCATCATTCCAAAAGCCTTAAAACCTTTAGGATGTCTACCAGACCTACCAACTGGAGAAGAGTTAGTTGTCTTAGGTATGCAAGAAAGAATATCTGAAATGTTAAAGCATGCTGACGCTTTTATTTTCTTGTCAGGAGATCTTGCAACATTAGAGGTGCTAATTATATTTGCTTCTTGGGGCCATTTAAATATCCATAAAAAAACCCATCGGTTTGTTAAATGTTAATAACTTTTATGATGGCTTAATAACATTTCTTAATTATGTAATTAAAAATTATTTCATTCCTTCCTCAGCGAGAAAACTTTTTATTTGTGCTCCTACTTCTAATGAATTACTTGATCTTTTGCAAGCTTATAAACCAGAGCCAGATCCCATGACTTTGGCGTTAGATTGGGCAACTGATGACGATGGCAGTAACTCTCATAAAAATTGTAAATTAGATTTAACTCTCCATTTGTAAATAATTTCTAACAGTGACCAGGTGATATCTTCTAAACTCTACTCTTTTATTCTAAGACATTGGGGACAATGTCTCATTCAGGTTGGGGGGAGGGAATAGTTGACGATTGTGGAATGTCTTAGTCCTGGTGATGTTTTTACTAATTTTTATTGTAAAGACTAACTTCGGATAAAAATTTGAGTCGAAGATGGCAGAATATAGAATGTAATATCTCTAGAAACGCAAGCGCATCTTCATTTTAGAATTTTGTTTTCGCAAAAAATAAAAATTCTCTTAATCATCTGACTTAAGTTTCTGCAATCAATCCCAATTTTTTGGTGTGTTCTTTAACTCAAAAAAAAAAGTTTTATTTTTCGGTGTAATCTTTTAACATTAGATAACATGATGATTTCAAATTTTGGTATTTGTATTATCTTTGGCCTTGAGTTATGTTACACTATGTTTTCCCCATTGCGTGTTGAAACGTAAATTGAGAAATTTGATGAGTGAAATTGATTAAGCCATTTGGAGGAATGTACATATCATGAAAAGTCCAAGCGAGTTTTAGAGCCTATTATCCTTGGAGAGTAACCATATTTGCCTATACAGCTTCACAATTTATTGTACAAGATCTCTATATTTTCAAAAAAAAAAAAAAAATTGTGCAGTCGCATCTAAAAGTCCATTGAACTAGTGGATATGAAAGACTATTTAGAACCCTAAAAGATGACAGAAGGCAATCTTTGATCCGTTTGAGCTTTTCTAGCCAACCCTATTATAAAGTATCCATAGTTAACCCCTTTAAGCCTTAAAAAAATTTTTTTTTCTTTAATAACCTATCATCTTGTCCCACTCCAATGTGGAGTATCACCTTATGTTTTATGTTTTCCACCACCCAATTATGTTTGAAAATATGGATGATTATGTATTCCTGATAATGGTGCTAAAAAAAAAAGAAAAAAAAAGAGAGGATATGTATAAATAAATCAAATAAATAAATAAAAACAAAAAAAGAAGAAGAAAAAAAAATTCCAAAAAAAAAGGGCACCTTGTAATCTCTAAAAATCCCCTATTTTTCAAACATATATTTTTGTTTTCCTATTACTTTTTTTTTGTTAGCTATAACCTTAGCCTACGTTACGTCCTAATAAAAGCCTTTCTTGATTTTAGGGAACTATGGTCTGAAGTAAAAGCTAGTGATATGGACTAAAAGATGTGGTAATGCATAAAAATAAAAAATAAATTTTGCCATTAATTCCTTGGACTTGAGATCATTTTATTTTTAAGCTGTGGGCATTATTTCTTCATCTTGGTGAGAGCGTGTGATATTGTTTTATTATCCTCTCAAATCAATTTTTTCCTAGAGTGACAGCTTAATTTGGGATATATTTTCTTTTGAGAGAGTCACTTTTAATCGTGAGGTTTTGGGGTTTGATGTATCATTCTTAAAAGTGGTTTTGATTAATGTAGCTCGGATAATTGATCATTTTACATTATTTTACTTAACTGATTTATGTGGGTGTGATTTTCTTTAGGTCGAAGATAATGCTTATACTTTTATTTGATTGTTGTAATTAATCTGATGAAAGAAGTGAACACAATGTTTCTTTAGGTCGAAGATAATGCTTATACTTTTATTTGATTGTTGTAATTAATCTGATGAAAGAAGTGAACACAATGTTTCTATTAAAAAAAAAAGATTTTCAATTTGGTTTTAAAATTTCTCTAAATTTTTATCGCTTAAATTGCTAGGGCCTAGCAATAAGCTGGTTGGGGGGTGTGATTGATATTGAATTGATATTGAAAAGTGACATTTAATAAGGATAAAATTATTATTTTTCACTTATTGTATTAATTAATGCGATCATTATTTATAAATTATTTTAATACTCCCCAAATATACTTTTATGTTAAATTAATTCACAATATCTTAATTTTCATCTTATAAATATTTTTTCAGGAGTAAAGATGGAATTGGAATTGAAAGTGTGAACAAAGAAGAACTACTGGAGCACAATTGAGGAGATGTAATAATAATAATAATAATAATAAAATAATAATAAAAAAAAGAACAAAAGAACAAAAGAATTAAAGGTAACCATGTTAGGTTGCCCGTGATGGTCAGGAGGCCATCATGCCTCCTCACCATTGCACTTTTCAATGTATATATATATAATAATATTAATAATAATAAAATAAATAAAAATATTGCATTCCTTGCCTATAAAAGGCAAGGAGATGGAATGAGCAGAGGGGAACGAACCCAAGAGTGCAAAAAGCCGAGAGAAGAGCATAGTACTGAGGAATTGTGTTTTCTCCTCCTATTTCTCTTTTGTTTTGTAATCAATTTTCCTTATAATATATTTCTAAAGTTTATCAAATAAAAAGAGTGTTTGGTTTTCTTTCAATATGAGTAGCTAATTTTACTAAGCTGAGGTGAATGGTGAAACTCAAGTTTTCAAATCATGAAATTAATTACTTTTCTCAACTGAGTTTTAAGTTTATTTTATTCTTTTCTGGTTATTTTTATGTCATGTTAATTTAAAAGTTTTCTTGGGTTTGTATGGTATTTTGACATAACGTAGACACATTAATATAAGTTGTGGCACATTAGGTACTTTATTCCATATTTATCCACACACATAAAATCAAATGATATAACAAATAACTGGTAAAAGTGAGGCAAAATATAAAAAATGAGAGAGTAAGAAAATTATAGTTTGAATACTGAGAGTGGATCCTGTAGCCTTAGCATATTTTTAAATTCGTTTCAAATAATTTCTTTTCCCCCACAATTAATTTTCTTAGTTTTAAATTGACTACTGGATTTTAAATTCCCTGTGGTTCTACCCCGGACTCACCGGGTTATATTATAACTAGACACTCTTATACTTGAGAGTAATACACTTTTGAGTTGTGTCAGCAATGAAACGAGATGGGACGGAATCTACTAATCCCACTCTCATTTTGTATATGCAAGTAGGATAAAAAAAATGTCCCACTCCCGTCCCTGAATTTTTTTATAGGACAAAAATATGTTACAATCCTGTCCCAAATGGGATGGGATCTTGCGTGATCCGTCGGGAAAAATTGTCATCCCTACGAATAGCTTCTTCAATCACATGCTTCTTAATGTCTATATAATGATTGAATGATAAGTAGTTTATTTGAGCACAAAGTTGGAATACTTGCATAAATTTTGATAAAATTAAGAGCTAGTATATAGATTATATATCTTTCAAAGGTTAAAATTAAAATCGACCTATAAGGTAGATAAAATATATAGTTTAATTTATGAGCAAGTATGATGTATTTAATTTTATTTTTAAAACAAAATTATCAACAAAACTTGAAATAAAAATATATTTTCACATAAGATTCATATAAAACATAATTTATGAAATTATATAAAACATAATTTATGAAATTATGTAATTATAAATCGTCAATTTAATTTAATTAGATTAATATAAAATTGCAATGTAATTTTAAGAAGCAATAAGAACCTAACAAAATAAACAAAATCTGGTTTTAGATTAAACGAATCACTAAAAATGTAAAATACCTATTTGATCGCGATCCCCCTAAACTAAATCCTAACGTCTAACCTCTCTCAATACTAGGGTTAGCAACATTCCCTACAGGAATCCATACCCGTGAGCACCTGATCAATTATAAGTTTGTCGCTGAAAATATTCATTTAAAAATTTATATTAATGCCAAAATGTTAGAACTTTTGCAGTGAAATATATACTTTTAGCGATAAAATTATTAGTTCGTAGCTAAGATATTTGTTTAAATATCGGTTATTTTCAGCCAAAATTTTATACCTTTAGTTACAAAATACAAATTTCATCACTAAAAATATTTATTTAAAAATTTAAAGTGGTTAATTTTTCGCCAAAATTTTAGACCTTTAGCGACAAAATTTGAATTTTGTCGCTAAAAATAGGATCCAATTATTGTGCAATTGTGGTACCATACCACAGTGCTTTTAGCCATTGAATCTCTTACTTTTAAAGCATGGCACATGAATCTAAAAGATCCAATGGCTGAAAGCAACTGTGGCATGGTACCACAGTTGCACCATACCTAAGTCCCTAAAAATATTCATTTAAATATTTAAATTTCTAAAAAAATCTAGACTTTTAGTGATAAAAGATAAATTTTGTCGCTGAATGTGCACTACAGAATGACAAAATCTATATTTCATCGCTAATGAATACTCGCTAAACATTGTGAAAATTAAAAAAAATGATAGATTAATTTCCACTAAAATTTGTGAAAGTCAACAAATTTATATTCAATTGTAAAATTATTCTTTCAAAAGAATGGATATTGAATTTTGTAACTATTTTTGTATTTTCCATCACTAATTATAATTCTTTTTAATTAATTTGTTCTCTTTTTATTATAATGGTGTTAATTAACATTGTAATTTAGTGATAAAAATGACAATATTTAAATATTCGTAATAATAATTAAATATTAGAAAAACAATACCATTCAATGACGAAATTTTATTCATCGCTAAAAACACCTTTTAGCGATGAAAAACTAAAAGTGCCTATTGACGATGAAATCATATTCGTCGCTATAAATACTTTTAGTAACAAAATAGTTCGTTGCTAAAACTCATGCAAGTATTCGCTGCTAAAAGGGAGACATTTAGCAATGAAATTCAAAAATTCATCGCCAAAGGTCTAACGCAACACTCTTATTGTGACAAAGTAACGATGAAATTTTTTTATCGCTCTAGCCTATAGTGACAAAAATTGTATGCTTTAGCCACGACCTTTTTTTTTTTTTCTAAAGCCCTCTTTTGTTGTAGTGATTGTTCAATGGTTTTATTATGAACATTGTAAAAAATATCTTTCTCAATATGCTGAGTTTGAGATTAGGACCATTAAATATTTAATTTTAAGTTACCGAGTTGTTCAAATAGTTTTAAATGGCAAAGAGACATATCAATGAAAAATGAAAGGGACGGATTTATAAAGGTAATATGAACAGGACTTAAGTATAAAATAAAAAGTATTACTTTTTTAATTGAGGACAACTGACTGGTAGCATCATGCCGTGTCCATCCCAACATAGGTAAGATGATGCTAGAACTGAAGACAAATCTCAATAAAACCAAATGGCACCAAGACGCCGGCCGGACATTGCATGCATGCAAAAAAAGGAACAAAAAGAGAGCAGAAAGAGAATACAATGATCAACATTTTCAGTTGGGTCCATCTCATTTGGGTGGCCTAAACTCAAAGTTTAATAAATTTGGACAATTAAATAATTAAAGAAACATTGAAGGCTACATGAACTTTTACAATGAAATTTGGCCATATGAATAGGGATGGCAATAAAATTCGGTCCGACCCGCATCCGCAAGAATCCGAAAGATCCAAATTTGGAAAAATTCAGATCCGCATATGAAAAAATACAGATCCGGATCTACAAAATGAAGATTCGTGCGGATCCGGATATCTAGATCCTGTTTAATTTTGTTTTAAATTAAAAATCAAATTAATATATATATAACCGAAGTGGCTAAATCCTAACCCTAACCTTAACCCAAACAAATATCGCATCCATTTTCAGTTTTTCACACACTCTCAAGCCTCACGGTACCTCACCAGCAGCCGTAACCTTTAAATCCCTAACGCCGCCTAAATCTGAAGGGCTTGTAACGCCGTCGACCGGTCGCCGTCTTCCTTGTAGCCGAGCCTGAGCCTCGCGTCAGAGCCTTGCCTGAGCACATTACGGTTGCTGCCGCTGCGCACTGCAAGCCTTGCCGTCGTCACCTCCCTTGAGCACATTGCTGCCGCTGCGCACTGGAAGCCTCGCCGTTGTCGAAGCCTCGCCGTCGCTGCACCATTGTCCAAACTTTGCCTGATTGCATCATTCCTGGCTTTTTGTTTCTGTCAATTTTCATTTGTTTTTATTAATTACTTGGGTTTTTGCTTTCTTCGGTTAATAATTTGGTCAAATGTTTTATCTGTTTTTTTTTCACATATGTTAACTCACTTTAATTTAATTTCTCTAATCAAATGCATTAATTTTCTTGTTGGATTGTTAATTATTGCATTATGGTTAATTTTTAAATTATATGTTAGAATTTTTAAATTTTGATTTTGCGGATCCGGATATCTGGAATATCCGCCCGCATCCGTTGCGGATATTACCTGCATCCGGATCCATATGTTTTTTTATAGATCCGAATGCGGATCCAGATGCATACATGTAAATGCGGATCCGGATTCGGATTTTGTCAACCCTACATATGAAGAAGAGAAAGTGGAGGCGGCAGCAACCTTTTTGAGAGAAGAAAAAGGCGGGACAGAAAGGACGAGACGGTTGAGTTGAGGCTATTTGGGGCCAAGATTTTCAATATTTAATTGGGCGGGCGAAAGGTAAAATTAATTCTATTTTCTTTTAAATATTGAGGGTAAGTTTTTGGTATTACCTTCTATAATCTTATTGGTTTTTATTTTTATTTTATTCTCTCGTTAGTTATTATTTGATATACTCACTTGTTAGAGAGACAATTATTAAACTTACTGTAAGTTAAGAATATTGAGATTCTTAATGTTGGTAGCCTCTAGTATTATCTACAGAAGAATTATATCTACAGAAGAATTAGTGTTCTAATCTCATTAGTTTAGTGGAAGATTATATCGGACTATGGTCCCATGGTTTTTCTTGTTTTGAATTTTCCACGTAAAAATCTGTATCTCTTGTGGTTGGTTTTTACTTTGAATTTATTAGTTTATTTTTCTACCTATTTATTTGTGGTGTACATTCTATTTGAATCACACAAAAAAAAAGAATTTTATTGCTGCTTAATTTGCAGCTACTTGTGTTAGTCCATTTCTCAACATTTTCAAAGATGAGGAGCTAGAGCTTGACATTCTGAAGCTAGCTGATGATAAAAATAATAATTAAAGCTAGTAATTCTTTTCCTTTGGTCCTTTTGGATGCCTTGATGCATGATTTATAACTTATTGATGCATGATATATAACTTATATGCAAAGGAAAAGGCAGGTTGTCAGTTTCTCTTTATTAAAATTAGTATATAGCATTTATTTCTCCACTATTTTAAAGATATTCAATGATCTCTTTAGTTTCATAATTTTATATTGTTACCCTTATTTTAAAAAATATTTTTATTCATATTAATTATAAAGTAAATAAATTATATAAATTAAAATTAAAATAATAAAAAAATATATATAAGTTTCAGTGTGAACAAAATTAACAATAAGATATCTCTATTGTATTTTTTATTACTTTTAAGTATTTTTTCTTATAATAAATATTATTTTATATTTTGAAGATAAAATATCAAGTAAATTACTTATTTATCTGTCTTTCCCTTAAATTTTTGTGTCAAGAGGATTTTTGAGTTGTGAACTCTTTTTAATTTTTATTACTGATATGGATATCAACAAAAAAAAAAAAAGGTTTCCTAAAATCTCATGGTTCATATTTGTTTGTTTTCTAGTTTCTAGTATGTCAAACAAACCAATTTTCTTTTTAAATTCAGACATAAATGTTAAAAAGAAAAAGAAAATATGAGATACACAAAAGCCTTTACTATTCTCAATGTCCAGCCAGTCATGTGCATATCGTTATTTTTTTATGGTTCTTAGTAGCATGGGATGGACTCATTTGTAGGTGAATCTGCTTAAAAATCATGTAAAAAGTGATAGACATATTTCAAGTAAATTCATAGTCGTAGCTTACATCTAGTTTATATTTTCAGTCCAGTAATTAGTCTAAATTAATTTGGGATACATCAAAATTGAAAAATGAATTGCATCTCATGAGCAAAACATGTTGAGAATAGCTACTAAGATAATAATACATGCTTGAGGTGAAAATTGAGATGCCGGTAAAAATTGAGTTATTATTAGAAACCTTCATTATTTTTCCATGCAGTACAATATATAATTATTCACATCAGACATGCACGCAGGCATGTACCTAGAAAAAAGGCTTCAAACAAGCCACAAATATATAAACCAAATTAATTAAAAAATAAGGAAAATTGTAAATTCTTCGTCTATTATTAATTCCATACATAGATGGAAAAAGCATGTGGTTAGATGAAAGCTTAATTAATTGTTGTTTTGACCCCCTGATCCTCGACATTCAGTCGCCGGCTCGCATCCTCTGTGGTAGGGATTACCAGGTTCCATTTTACAAAGCTCGGGATGCACAGGGCTGCATCCAGGATTACCACCCGCTCCAATGGCTCCATAACCAATCTCTTTAGCTTCTGCACAATCCTTCACCACCATTACTGTACTTGCTGTGAGCACCATGATCACACCAAATACCATCATTCTCTTTGACATCATCATCATCTATTTAGTTAAAGTTTGTTTCTATTGAAAATTTGACTTAATTTGATGAATTGATTAATCTTGAATTAAATCCATAATTTTTGTTTATATAGAGGAGTATTAACTCTTAATTAAGGCACTTGTATTATTTTTAGTCACCCCCATTTTAGTCAGGTTGACGAAGTAATAATTGAATGTGTGGTTTCTATCAAGTCTTTCTATGTATTCTCATAATGCTCTCATCATTCATTCCATAATTTGTTCGATTTACAAATTAATTAAAGACATAACATAAATGTAATCATAACTAATTAATGGTTCAGTTATGGAGTAGTAATTAAATTTTATAATTTATAAAATTGTGACTTACTATTGCATTCCACAATTTACTAGATACAGGACCACTTGGGATGGACAAAATTGAAATATTACATGATAAATGCCTATTGGTTGATCATAACTAATTTTATAGTAATGTACAATTTATAGAGATCATGCTTAGTTTTTGAAGTGTACGAATTAGAGTGAGTAGTGATCACCTAATGTGAACTAACCTTTATCACATGTTCAAGGATTTTTCGACATAATGTATGTTATCAATTAATTAGTCATTTGTGGTCATGATGATGATGATGATTATTATTATTATCAATGATAAATGTTCTTTACAACTTTATAGTTTGGTTTAATAGCTCGTTACATTTTTATAGTTTGTAAAATGCCTCTAACACATTTTTTTCACTCTCAATTTTTTATATAATTTGACAATTTTACCGTTATTGCATATGTATCTCTCGTTAACCTTGCCCAAGTTAGTACTATACAAAAGTTGATGCTGCTTGTTAAGAATTTAGATCTATTTAACAGCTAGACAAATTAAAATCCTGAACAATTAAATAACCTAATTAATTAATTATAAAGTCAATGTTCACACATTACTATTCGTACAATAATGTTCGTAGTCACTGTTCACGAGTTATTGTTCACATTACAAATCACTGTTCATAATTATTGTTCATCATTATTATTCATAATAAATCCTTTGATGAAAACCATCACTTATAATCCAAGAACATTCATATTATATCACCAAAAATTAATAACAAAAAATATTGAAGTATACCTGAATCCATAATATTTAAATGCGCTCTGACGTTGTGTGGCTGACCTTTCAGATCTACACGTTTTTTTAAAGAATCCTTAATTTTTTCTGTGCTCTCTTTAATGATGGAATGTCAGAAAGAATAAAACGACACATGTGACCTGAGAACCATAACCACTTATATAGACAACTTTTCTTATTGTTTCTAACTATTTCTATTTTAGCCCATCATTAAAATAGAAATTACTCTTAAGTCTTTACACATTAAAGGCTCACACCCTATTAGAGACATTAAAACCCAAATTATCAAAAATTTTAATAGATTACTTTTAATTGGGTTTACCCTTATATAACAGTCCGCCACACATAATTATTCGCATATAAGCCCAACATTAGATTAGGATCCAACAATGTTGAATTGAAGATCTAGCAATCTCTCACTTGGTCTATATGTATAACCTTAAAATTATGCTTTACAAAAATAACCGTACAAGCTCAACCTTATTGTCATTATCAAAATATATTTATAGCTAATCTGGTCCATTAATCATACCAACAATGTTGGATCAAAGTGGCCTTCATTACAACTATCGTAACTCGATCTATCAATGGTCACTATGTCAGTACAACTGATTGACATAGATCATGATGTGGATATGTAGCATAGAAATTTCATGCAATGTGATCTTAACATGTCTATTTCCAACTGGTCCACCTTAAACTTTAGTGAGACCAAACCATGTTAAAATTAGTGTGTGAATAAACTAAAATTTTATTCTGCAAAAAATAACTTGAAATAACTGAAAATTTTCTATACAATAAGAGCATTTAAAATCACAAACTCCTACTAAAACTGAATATGTTTTAATGACACAACACTCAAATGAGCAGTGTGCTCATGAACATTTTGGGTGGTAATCTTTTCGTAAATGGATCTGCAATCATAGAGTTTTTGTCGATATCCATATTGTTGCTGCCAAGCCTATGTCCATATTGTTGCTGTCAAGCCGATGTCCATATTGTTGCTGGCAAGCAAAATGTCATCGACATATAAAACTAGAAAAATATATTTGCTCGCATAGAACTTATGATATATGCAATCATTGACCAAATTCATCTCAAAATTAAATGAGATGATCACTTGATGAAACTTGAAATACCATTGTCGAGATGCTTTGCTTGGGCTCATAGATAGATTTTTTAAGTCTGCAGACTATATTTTTTAGGTTTTCTAACACAAAGTTTTCTCGCTGCACTATATAGATCGTTTTATCAATGTCACCAATGAGAAACGTTGTCTTCATACCCATCCGATGTAACTCAAGATTGAAATGCACCACCAATGCCATTGTGATCCTAAAAGAGTCTTTCAAAGAAACCAAAGAGAAAGTCTTTTTATAATTGATGCTTTCTTCTACATAAAGTTCTTTGTGACAAGACGCGCATTGTACCTTTTCACATTGCCTTTTGAATTCCTGTTGGTCTTAAATATTCATTTACAACTAATAAGTTTTGCACTTATTGTTAATGGGATAAGATCTGATACATTATTTTCCTCCATGAATTTCATCTCACCATTCATGGTATCAATCTACTTCTAAGAGTTCAAACTTTCCATCGTTTGACGGAAATTAATCAAATCATCTTCCATCACTCTGATGTCTACTTTATGTTCTTGGAGAAATACAATATCGTCATCTAGCACCATACTTTTTCTTTCTCTAATGGATCTCTTTAATAGCATAGGTTTTTGAAGTGGTAGAGTTTGTTCTTCTTGAATAACTTCTTGTATAAAGGGATTCTCTAACATTATCTTGATCTGTTGTGTCTTAAACAAATTTAAGAATGAGACCTTAATTAATACCAATAACACTTATGGAAATATCAACATATTCCTCTTCAAAACAAAGTCTCTAACTGTACCTCCCCTCGCAAACTCGACATCCTAAAAAAACCGAGCATTTTTTAATTCGAAAATTAATTTAGTCTTGGGATCATAAAACTTATACCCTTTGGGCCTTTCAGAGCATTTAATAAAATTAGAACTCACCATTCTTGAGTCCAATTTCTTATCATTAAGCTTGTAAGGTCTTGCCTTAGTTGGACATCCCTAAAACATATAAGTGTTTACATTAGGCTTTTTGCCCATCTAAAGCTCGTAAGGGATTTTTTAGTCACTTTAATTGAAACCATGTTAAGGATATATGCTGCAGTCTTAAGCACTTCTATTTAGAGTGATTCTAGTAAGATAAAATGATAAATCATACTCCTTACTATGTCCTTAAGCATCATATTTCGTCTTTTAACAATACTATCTATCGTGGGTGAACCCGGCATGGTGTACTGTGGAACGATATCGCATTCTTCTAGAAATTTAATAAATGCTTTTAGATGTTGTTCACCTGAACTGTCATATCTCTCCAAATTATTCACCACCATAGTCGAGATTTGACTCTTTTGATTCTTTTGTCGAGTCATTTATTAACTTTAGCCTTAAAATATTTGAACATATCGAAGGATTATAACTTTTATGGAGGTGATATATGTAGCCATATGTAGAAAAATCATTTATGAACATAATAAAATACTGCTGACCATTTCAAGCAGCCGTAGAGAATGACCCATAAATATTCGTATGTATAAGTTCTAAGACATCCAAAGTCTTGTTAGCTTTAAATCTTCTTTTATTGGTTTGTTTTCCTATAATACAGCTAATACAAGTATTAAAATCTGTAAAATTTAAGCGGTCAAGGATTTCGTCTGACACAAGTCTCTTTATTCTCCTTCTGGAGATATGGCCCAATCTTTGTACCATAACGCAGCCAAATTCTTATTAGTTAATTTTCTCTTTAAACCTCGCATACTAAATTGTAGGAATTCATTATATGAAGCAATCATATCAATCAAATAAAGATTATCATATCCCGATAAAGAGCCAGAACTAACCAATTTTGAATCATGAAACAACCGAAAATTTTTTATTTCCAAATGAACAAGAAAAACCATATTTCTCCAAAGTAGAAATAAAAATCAAATTTTGTCTGAAAGATAGAACAATATATGTTTCATCAGGATCCAAATAAAATCCAGTCTTGAGCAACAATCTAAATTTCTCTATTGCTTTAGCTTCAACTACATTGTCATCACCCATATAAATATATATTTCACCATCACTTGGCTTTTGGTAACTCAGACAATAACTCAAACAATCCTACATTGACACACTAATGTGAATGGTGCACTAGAAATTTATCTACCGCATGTATCTAAGTACCGAAGTAATTTAGCTTCAAAACAAACCAAATTAAAAAGCATACTTTTTTTGGCATGCCATGCATGATAATTAGTGCAATGCTTCTTTTTATGCCCTTCAACTCAACAGAAGAAACAAACAGTACCTTCTAGATCACTTGGTTTCTTTTGTTATTTTTTTATGTAGCTCATTTATCCTTATTTCTTTTCTTATCCTTGTCCTTACTCTTAAAGGTAGAGACTAAATGAGCACTTTCAATCTTATCTTTCTTTAACCTATCTTCTTTCTGAACACAATATGGTATGAGCTCATTAAGAGACCAAGTCTCTTTATGATGGTGATAGCTCACCTTAAATTGGTTAAACTGTATTGGTAAAGATATTAAAACCAGATGCACTAGGAAGTTCTTAAAGAGTTTAAGCTTAAAAGCTCTTAGCTTAGAAGTAAGACGAGACATCTCTATGATGTACTCTCTAATATTGTTTTTACCCACATATCTCATTGAAATTAGACTTGTGCAGAACATACCAATTTTAGCCTTTTCGTTCCTGTCAAAACCTCTGTTCAATTTCTGTAAGGAACTATTTAGCTATAGTTTCTTTTTTAAACATTGATCCCTTGAATACTTCTAGAATGGTCACTTTCATGATCGTCATACGCATACAATTTAATCTCTCCCGCCTTGCTATTTTCTTTTGTCATCAGGGTTACTCTCATCCATAAGAGGTGGGGGAGAATCAACCTTTAACACAAGGTCGAGATCAATGATTGCGAGAATTATTAAGAGATTCTTTTGCCATAACTTGAAGTTAGAGTCATTTAGAATAAAAATAGAATTGATGTTGGCAGTAATATTTCCAACAGACATAACTAATATAGAACAACAAATAAACAAAATAAGCTCATATTAGTGTTAAACAAAAATAAATTCACATAAAGGTAAATCTCATCTCAAGCTACCGAACACTCCATTAATATTTCATCTTTGGACAAAATATTAACTTGCAAGTGATATCTTGGTGTCATAATCAAACATTAATAAAAACATGTCAAAAAAATAAATTTTCTTTTGAGCTGATTTATTATTCACATGTAAAATCAAATAATAATCACATGCTTATTACTATAAGTGCACATGCAATTATGTCAAATATTGACCTTCCTTTAGGCCGATCGATATTCACAAAAATTACATACACACAACTGTTTATATTCTAAAACAAATTAATTTCCACAAGAGAGGTCACTTTGGTGACATGTTGCTCAATTAATTTATTTCAAAATATATATAAACATAGCAATATTTGAATTTAAAAATACACTAAAAATTACTCTTCAAAAAATTAAAAATTTTTGTCAAAATATGGTCAACGGTCAACGGTTGATTGCTCAATCGTTGACCAGGTCTGGGGCTGGATCGGTTTGATTTGACCTAAAACAAATCCTAAACCAGCGCTAAATAAAAAAAAAACCTAATTTTTTTTTCTTTATTGTTGTCGCTTCTTCTTTCCTCATGGTCGCGCTTTTGCTAGCGCAACCAAACAGTCACACCTTTCTCTCAATCATTTTTTTGTTTCTTGATGATCGTCGCTTTAACTCAATCAGTCGTGGCCTGGTGGCCTAGGCTTCCTTGATGGTGTGAAGGGCGGCAATGGCTATTACTGTAGCTAGCTGTAATTTTTAAAAAGAAAGGAAAGAATTTTCCAAGTTTATTTTCTTAGTTCCAAATTTTCTAAATATTTATTTTGCTTAAAATTTGAGAAAACCAAAACTTAATTCATTAATCGAAAATAAATTTAATTTTTAATTATTCAACATGAAGAGCCTCTGATATCACTTCTTAAAACAAGAAATCCTTTGGTGAAAACCATCATTTGTAATCCAAGAGCATTCATGTTATATCACAAAGAATCAATAAACAAATATGCGGACTGAGTCCATAATGCTTAATTTCTCTCTGGAGTCATATGGTTGGCCTTCTAAATCTACACGTTCTTCTAGAGAATCTTATAATTTTCTCTGTGCTCTCTCCTTAATGATGGGATTTCAGTAGAGAATAAAATAATACGTGTGACCTAAGGACTATAACTACTTATATAAACAAGTTTTTCTGTTGTCTTTAGATATTCTTATTTCAGCCCGTCACAGAAATAAAAATTACTGTTAAATCTCTACACATGAAAGGCTTGCACTTTATTAGATATATTAAAGCTTATATTACCAAAAGCCTTAATAGATCACTTTTAATTAGACTTACCTTATATGACAGTCCGCAGTACATAATTATTCATTAATAAGCCTAATATTAGATGAAGGATCCAACAATGCTGAATTAAAGATCCGATATATAAAAGACCATAGGCAGCCAAATAGAGTTTCTTCATGTTCTTTGCGCTAACTACTTGATATAATATACATTATGCCTTCAATCACTTCAAATGTGTGAAATACTTTTCTTTATATAAGTGTGGTATTTCACCCAAACCCTAGTAGAAGAGTATTAGAATATACTTATTTAAGAATCTAATATCTCATCAATACTTGATATACTTGCCAATATAGTAATCACCTTTATTTGAAACTATTTGATATGTAATCCCATATAGACACCAATTTGCTTCTTTATGCCTGTAAAAATATTATCTAAGTTTTCACATAATCTAATATAATAAATACCTCAAGGTAGACACAAATATCTAGTACAAAAAAAATTACAATATTATTGACAAAATGATACCAATAATAAAAACCCTAACAATTATTCAATTGGGCAATTTAGAATTGGAAATTGGCATTGTTTGACTTCGTTAATGTATAAAAGTTAGTTATTAATGATTATATTCCAAACTGCAAAGCTTTAGTTTTCCTTAAATGAAGGTTCATCGTATAATAGTTGACATATAAAAATACGATCTTTGTCTTTTTTTACATAACATAATGTCAACAAAAAATTTTTTAAAAAGGCTTAAATTTGCTTTTAAAAATAATTTTATAATCCTAAAAATTTCTTTTGTATTTTTTTAATTTACATTTCTTTTGTATTTTTAAATTTATACACTCTGGTATTAATTTCAAATTGAACTAAAGCATACATAATAATATAGTTTGCTTATTTATGTTTACAATTTCCATGAGCAATGCCATTAAAAGCAAGAAAATTAGCTTAACTCATCATGATCATAGATGAGATATCATTACCTGACAGGAAAGCCAGTTTATTGAATTAAAAATTTGTTGGAAAACAATATATGATTTATATTTCCCAGTTAGCAGCTAGCATGGTCAAATTTTTTATGCTGCTTAGTTCTAAATTATATTTGCTCGTTATAGACATTAACTCACATTGGCACTGACAATGAATCTTGAGTTAACTATATAAGATTTAGGTAAACCTTAACTCTTGATCTAGCTTTTAGAATGTTAGGTCCACAAACTTCTATAAGAAAACATATGATTCAAAGAGATGAGATGAGTTTTAAAAAATTGAAAATTTATTTTTCCATTAAATTTTTACACATACCAACATAACATGTGCAGTAAAAGAAAAGAATGAAAGAATAAGGAATAGTCAAATATCCCTTAATTAGAATATTGGTCGTGTGTGTTCAAATGCATGGTAAAATGTCATTTAATCATAAAATCTCAATTAGGTTTTCTTCAATTATTTCTTGATTGACGTGGTCATGGCCATCTTGTCACTTAGTTTCTGGATTGCATCTTCTTTCGTAGGATTAAGAGGAGCGGGCGATATACAAAGCCAAGGATCACTCATAGGGTTGTATCCTTCTGGATTAGCACTGCATCGTATGGCTTCATAACTAATCTCATTTGTTTTTGCATTATTATTTTCCTTCACTAATGTTGTACTTGTCATAAGCACTACCATACTAAGACCAATTACCTTCCTTCTATTCGACATCATCACCATCAATTTAAAGTTTAAATATTAGGGTTATTATCATTTCACTACTTCAAAAGTTGTTAAATATTAAATGATTACAAGAAATATTATTCCCTATCACTATATATATATATATAATTACCTTGATTCTCTTCAACATCATTGCCAAAAATCAAAGTTGCTTAGTGCTCAACAACGAACACAAGTACAATACTATTTATAGGTTAATTTAACACTGTTTTGATATATTCATCAGTTTTACTAATCTTATATGTCAGGTCTAATAAAGAACAAAAACCCTAGGTTTTATTTTCTTTGTGTTTAATGTAAAAGTGTCTTTTCTTTTTGGCACTTTTAATGCAACCATGAAATTGAGGAGGTTTAATTGGATTTACGCATTTTTGCTGGCTGATTTTAGGTTTTACATATGCATGTTACGTTAGAAGGGCTACAAAAACCTAGGTTAGTTTCATTCATGTTGTATATTAAATTGGTTTGGTCTTTTCTTTTTTTTTTAATTTTTTGTGGCATAAAGGGCACTTTGATATATTCATGAAATTAGGTAAGTTTAATAGTGGTTTAAGAGATTCATGTTGTAACTTCTTTGAATTTAATAGATATCATGTTGTCTCTAGAACTAGTTTTATTATAGAAGGACATACACCATCCTATAGGTTTAATTAATCCAGACCAACATAAAATTGAAAATCCAAGAGTGAACACAATTCGTATAACATCTGTCGATGGTTTGGCCAATCATAAAATGCTCGAAATCAAATATAAGGATGCCAAGAACTGATAAGAAGAAGTCTATGACAAGCAGTTTAGATAATTAGATGCAGCGCCTTGGTCTGAAAAATTAGGGGGTGAAAACAATTGAGATGAGCTTTTTCTCACAAATCTACAAGACACTTTCCTAAACCTAACCTAATGAAATCAACATTTAGAACATTAATAAATGCATCTTTGACTTATCAAAACCCCAACAATGCACCACTTGAAGTTGTTACAAAGCTTTCCTAAACCCAAACTAAATATGCCCTTACTAAGACCGCCTAATAAATCTATCCCAAATGAAAACTTGCCTAACCTTGGTGATAATCATACAAGTAATGATGACTGGTCTGGATGTTTAAATAGGGGTTATTCGAATAATAGGAAGGTTGATGCTAGTGCTTATGTTAGCAGTGATGATGTCAATAATGATAATGATGTCAATGGTAATGATGGTAAAGGTGATCATGTCAGTAGTGTTGGTGTTGTTGGTGATGGTAAAATAAAAGATGTACCTTGTGGAGCAGGGGCGAATTTACCTTGAGAGTAGTTGGGACTTGAGTCCCTACTGGAAAATTTTTTTCTTTTGATAGTTAATTTGATTAGTCTAAAATTCTCAATAAATTTTTCTTAAGCCCCTAATAATTTCTTTTAACAAGCAATCGATCCAAATGAGTTAATTTCTTTTAACAAGTAGAAGGTATTACGGCTAGCTCAATTGTATACAAATGAGTTCTTTGCAATTGATATCATGGCATGTGGAACTTAACTTGATACATATATTTTGGATATGCGCACTAGTGGTGAGTTTTCACAATTAAAAGATATTGGTGATCTTGTAAAGTGGATGGTCAAGACTAAGAAACATAAGGTATATCTATTAGTTTACTTGTTAATAACATTAGCATTGACTTTACTGTTGCCACTGCTACAGTAGAGAGAGCATTTTCAACCATGAACATTTTGAAGAATCGGTTACAAAGTCGAATGGGAGAGCAATGGATGAATGATAGTTTGGTTGTTTACATAGAAAAAGACTTATTTAATAACATTGATAATAAAGTTGTAATGCAACATTATCAATGTATGAAAACTTGTAAAGGACAATTGTAAACATATATTGAAGTATGATAAATCTTTGAAATTTATATACTTAATACTTTTAACTTTTGTTTATATTACCATTGAATAAGCTCCTAGTCAATCAATATGTTGTCTTCGCCCCTGTTGTGGAGAGCTTGTTACAATTGATGATGGTAAAGGAAATGATATTCTATCAAGTCCTGAAGAAGATGAAGAAAATATGTCATTTAGTTCTGATGAGGAAGATTACACTGCCAAGGTTAAGATGACGAGGTACATTAAAGTTATTGAGTATAAAACTATAAAGAATGAGATAGATAAGCTTTCTTTGGGAGTTGTTTTTGTAGAGAAGAATTTATGAAAAAACTGCAAAACGTTATGATCAAAGAGGGGTTTAATGTTGAGAAAATTTATAATCACAAGAATGTATATCATACAAGGTGCAACATTAAAGATTGTCTATAGTTTTTCACAAGTGGCTTATTGGGTAACATTGGGGATTTTGTCATCAGAAAGCTGAATAAGGTGCACACTTGCATTATAGCAAAGAAAAATACTCCTATCTATGGTAATTGGATTGTAAAGAAGATAAAAAACTTAGTGAAGAAACCCTAAAATCAAGATTTCATAGATCATGAGCCACTTGGAGACTAAATGTGGTGTTACACTAAATAATTTAAAACTGTACAGAGCTGGTAAGAAGGTAGAAACTTTACTAGGTGGGAAACACTCCAAGGGTTACAAAAAGTTGTTCCAATACTAGTCAATGATGAAGAAGCATAATGTAGGGCCTAAGTGCAAAGTCTTATGTGATATAGAGAGTATTCTAGGGAAAATTGTATTTAAGAGGTTGTTTGTTCATTACCTACTCAGAAAAATACATTTTTGAATGGCTATAGTCTATATATTGGCATTGATAGGTATCATTTGATAGGAGGATTTTAATGGCAGCAATAGAAGTGGATGTTAATAATGATATTATTTATTTAGCCTATGCTGTTTGTGAGATAAGAGATCAATGGTCTTGGGGATGGTTTTTGTCACTCTTGTATGATTACTTTGATGATGTAGAAAAGTTAGTTTTATAAGTGACAGACAAAAGGGTTTGATAATTGCTCTTCAACATACATGGCCTACTACTCACAGTAGGCATTATGGAAGGCATATATATATGATAATTTTAGAGGGCATTTTTCTAGTTTACATTAAAGAAGCTATTCTGAAGAGCATGTAAGGCCAGCAATTGAACTGAGTTCTTTGCTGCTTTAGACAAAATGAGGTCTGTTAAAAATGGTGCAAGAGAGTGGTTTGATAACTTAAAAGACTATCAATGGTTAAGGTAGGGATTTAATAAAAGGGATATTATCATTTTACTACCAAAGTTATTCTGACATATCATGTCAGTACCATGGTTTGCTGAAAAGTACATTTTACTACCAAACGTTTGCGTCGTTATCAATTCACTACCATTTCATTAAGAACGTTGAAGATTTGCTAATATCATAAGGGCATCAAAGACATTTCCAATTGTAAAAATAAAATTGTTTGTTAATTTAATAGATAAATTATCATTTTACTATCAAGTTTTTAGGGAAATTATTATTTTACTACTAAGTTTTTAAGGAAATTATCATTTTACTACTAAACTCTTGGGGCTAAAATTGACTTTTAACTCAATTTCCGTTAAACATTAACTCTTTCTTAACGAAATAGTAGTGAATTGATAACAGCGCAAACGTTTGGTAGTAAAATGTACTTTTCGGCAAACTATGATACTGACATGATATGTCAGAATAACTTTGGTAGTAAAACGATAATTTCCCAATAAAATACTAAAATAGACCATATTACTAACAATACAACTGAGTGCTTCAATAGTTGGATTGGTAAGTACAAAGACAACCCTTGTTTAACTATCTTAGAGGAGATTATATATAAGTTAATGAAATAATTTATAAAGAGGAGAAAAGAAGCACAAATGTGGCCTTTGATTCTTACTCTAGGATCAAGAAACAAATTGATAAAACATCTGAAGAGTCATCTAAGCTGAGTGTAAAACCATCAGGTTATACTGCATTCCAAGTTAAAGACATTAACTGCACCTCGTTGAGATGGTTTATTTGTAGATGGTAAAAATAAAACATATGATTGTGAGTACTTGGAGATATTTGGACTATCATGTAGGCATGCAATCGCCTATATTATGTATTGCTCAATTCTATACTATTTCATTAAAGAACCATATCTAGAAGCTTATTCAGTTATAGTTTGCCCTATACCTAATCAAGTTACATAGGAGGAAGGAGATAGAGAGTTAATTAACCCTCCAGTGAAGAAAAGACAAGTTGGCCAACCTAAAAAGCTTAGAAGGAGGGAGCCAAATGTGGCAGTAAAATCTAATAGGTTATTTATGATTAGATGTAGTTTTTGTTACACGACAATTCATCATGTAAGAACTTATCAACTTGCTCAATTCAATGCTAAAAAGTCAAGGACAAGACATAATCAAGTATATGTCAGTGTTACTTTGTTGGGTTTATGAACATTTGGCCTTGCATGTTGCATCTGCGTTATTCCCTAACTATTATTTTTTGAATTTCTTTTGATAGAGGCTTGGAATGAGAGCTCAAGAACATTAGGTGAATCATCTCAACCCCCAGTGAAAAAATCTAGAAAGAATAAAGAATGATATATTTAAAACAAGTGTGTTCTGAAATTTTTTTATGTTTCTGTTATACTTATTTCATAACCTTTTAATCTACTTCCTATTGTTATACATAACACAAATGTTATGAGCGGCCAAAAGGGTGAGAGTAGTCATAGGATTCAAATCTGTGAGAAGGGTAAAAGCAATCAGTTTAGACAAATAGCTCAATCATCTACAAAGCAAGCTCTTACTCAATCCTCAGAAACTTCAACAAATACAAGGAATGCAAGAAAAAGAAGCAAAAAAATAAGTGCATGAGGAAAGATAAAGTCTAAATTTTGTTTTTGAATTTTTTTTTTCAGTTTACAACATTATAAAATTTGATTTATATACAATTCCATGTGACTACAGTTGTTATTCAATCAAAACCTTGAGGATCATTACACAATGGGTCACTTGCCATTTTGTTTAATCAGGCATTACTTTATAGACAAGATGTAAGTAGACAATGGATATTTAGATTCTATGGTAAGTATTAGGAAGTTTTGATTAGTATTGCTCAGGGTTTTTGACTTTTCTTTTTGCTGGAATTATTGTATAAGGATTACGAATTTGTATAACTAACGATTCCATTTTGATACCCCCAACATTGGAAACGAATGAATAAATGATCTCTAAGTTTTTGTTACATACATGAATTTATGTTGAACGATGGCATTAATGAACAAGAAATTTGGATGATTGAATAAAATGTGGAAGTGTTGATTTTGCCAATAAGTTTTAAATATTTTTTTCTTTTTCTTACCAAGAAGGGTACAATTGGTATTTTGGTAGTCAACTAACTGGTCAACTAACAATCTTAACGAAAAAGTAGTAAAACGAATAGTTTTGCAAATTCTAGTAGTAAAATGATTCTCGTAGTCATTTAATATTTTACAATTCTTCAAGTAACGAATTGATAATAACCCTAAATATTATTTCTATTGATTAAACTGACTCTGATGACTTAATTACAACCATTATTTGTCCACTATATAGGAGAAATTTTCATGCTTAATTAAGGCACTTATATTATTTTTAGTCACCAACATTTGCCTGCATAAAATCTCTCTTCTAGTTGACAAACTATTAATTAATTGTGTGGTTTGTATTAAATATTTCTATTCTTACAATCACATCTGACACATATTCGAATTGATCTCTTTGTTTACAAATAGAAAACATTTGATAATCTTAATTTAATTAGCTAGTATTTAAATTTCAAAATTAAAATCCAAATGCAATCTAATTAAATCTACATCATAGCTATGCACTCTTAACTACAAAGTGTCACTAAGAGTGTATAGGAAAAGGAAATAAAAGAATGATTGTTTGCTGATGTTGTCTTTTTCAATGCATAATTTCATTTTTTTATTATCTTAATATTAAAAATTAATCTTCTAAGAATGTCCTAATTAATTTTCTTGGTGAAATCAGAATTTAATTTGAAGGGAACATTTAAAAGAAAAATATAGTTGAACATTTGTTATATAAACATAATTGATAATTTGCCAATGGGTAGCCAATCAAAGAATTATTCAAACTCTTGAAGCAATTCCTTTTCTTGCTCAAGTACCTCTACAATGGAAAATGATCAAAACTCTCATTTTCTGTTAATAAATTAATTATTTCTCACCTCAAGCTTCAAAACCCACTCGTTGTTACAAAAATTAAAGTTGTTGTATTTCAAAATTTATGTCTATTGTCAAGAGAAAGGAGACAACATTAACAAAAATCGCATACTGAAAAAAACAAGACAACATGCAAGCAATAAGCACGTTAGAGGAAATGAGACAATATACACCAAAAAAAAAAAAATTGCTAGATGACAACATGCATCCAAGAGGCATCCACACATGAGAAGCATGCTTGAAACAAAATAAGAAAGCGTGAAACATGACATAAGCTAGATATCATGGAGCCAAAGTAATTGAGCAAAGAATTGAGCTTCATGATATAAGCAAGATGTCATGAAGGCAAACTAATTGAGCAAGAAAGTGAGCTTTATGACATAAGTAAGATGTCATAGAGGCAAAGTAATTGAGTAAAGAATTGAGCTCCATGACATAAGCAAGATGTCATGGAGCCAAAGTAATTGAGCTCCATTATACAAGCAAGATGTCGTAGAACCAAAATAACTGAGAAAAGAATTGAACTTCATGACATAGGCAAGATTTCAAGCTAATGTAATTGAGCAAAAAAGAAATAAGTTCCACGACATAATCAAGATGTCATGAAGCCAAAGTAATTAAGCAAGAAAGTGAGCTCCATGACATAAGCAAGATGTCAAGGATCCAAAGTAATTATTAAGCAAAGAATTAAGCTCCATGACATAAGCAAAATGTCCTATAACCAAAGTAATTGAGCAAGAAAGTGAGCTCTGTGATATAAGCAAGATGTCATAGAGTCAAAGTAACTGAGCAAATAAGAATTGAGATTCATTATACAAGCAAGATATTATAGAGCTAAAATAATTGAGCAAAAAGATTGAACTTTATGACATAAGCAAGATTTCATCAAGCTAATGTAATTGAGCAAAAAAAAAAAAAGATAAGTTCCATAGCATAAGCAAGATGTCGTGAAGCCAAAGTAGTAAAACAAGGAAGTGAGTTCAATGACATAAGCAAGATTCATGGAGCCAAAGTAATTAAGCAAATAATTGAGCTCCATGACATAGGCAAAATGTCCTATAGCCAAAGTAATTGAGTAAGAAAGTGAGCTCCATGACATAAGCAAGATGTCATGGAGTCAAAGTAATTGAGCAAATAAGAAATGAGCTCCATGACATAAATAAGATGTCATGGAGCCAAAGTAATTAAGTAAGAAGGTGAACTTCATGATTTAAGCAAGATGTCATGTGCCAAAGTAATTGAGCAAGAAAGTGAGCTCCATGACACAAACAAGATGTCACGGAGCTAAAATAATTGAGCAAATACAAATTGAGCTCCATGACATAAGCAAGATATTATAGAGCCAAAGTAATTGAGCAAAAAGCAATTGAGCTCTATGAAATAAGCAAGATATTATGGAGCCAAAATAATTAAATAAAGAATTAAGCTTTATGACACAAGCAAGATATCATGAAACCAAAGTAATTGAGTAAAGAATTGAGTTCCATGACATAAGAAAAATGTCTTGTAGCCAAAGTAATTGCGTAAGAAAGTGAGCTCCATGACAAAAGCAAGATGTCATGGAGCCAAAATGACTGAGCAAATAAGAATAGAGCTCTATGACATAAGCAAGATGTCATGAAGCCAAAGTAATTAAGTAAGAAAGTGAGCTCTATAGCATAAGTAAGATGTCATGGAGCTAAAGTAATTGAGTAAGAAAGTGAGCTTCTTGACATAAGCAAGATGTCATGGAGCCAAAGTAATTGAGTAAGAATTGAACTCCATGGCATAAGTAAAAAATCATGGACCAAAGTAATTGAGTAAGAAAGCGAGTTCTTTTACATAAATAAAATGTCATAAAGCCAAAGTAATTGAGCAAGAAAGTGAGCTCCTTTACATGGACAAAATGTCATAGAGCAAAAGTAATTAAGGAAGAAAATGAGCTCTATGACATAAGTAAGATGTTATGGAACCAAAGTAATTAAGCAAGAATTGAGCTTCATGACATAAACAAGATGTCATTGAGCCTAAGTAATTGAGAAAGAAAGTGAGCTCTATGAAATAAGCAAAATGTCATGGAGCTAAAGTAATTAAGCAAGAATTGGGCAAGAATTGAGCTCCATGATATATGCAAAGATGTCATGGAGATAAAGTAATTGAGCAAAAAAGTGAGCTCCAGGACATAAACAAGAAGTCATGGAACCAAGTAATTGAGCCCCATGACGTAAGTAAATGTCATGGAGCCAAAAGAATTGAGTAAGAAAATAAGCTCCATGATATAAGCAAGATGTCATGGAGCAAGCATGTGTGTGATCTGGAAGCACATGGGCATATGCGAGCGGGAAACACGTGGACATTATGCAAGGATGAGGTTATAGAACCAAAGAAAGCACGATTGCAAGATTTCGTAAACACAATATGAGAAAGAGATAAATATGGACTTCAAATAAAACTCTATTGAAGTAGTGAAAATCGATCAAAACAACGAATTATCAAGGACTCCGGATACCAAAATTGTATTATAAATATAGAGCTTTTAATGTAGAGAGGGCACAGGCGAATAACTATGCACAAAAAAAAAATTCATTGTAATTCTCATTGAATAGTGAAAGTTACTCTTTCTAATTCTGTAGACATAGGTCAAGCGATGAACCACGTAAATTTACTTTGATTTTATTCTTTATATCACCCCGTTTATTTAATTTTCCAATTGACCAAGAAATCAACATCAATAGTATCTTTTGTTATTTTACCCGTAATGTGGTAATACCAAAGATGAAATGAAAATTCTAAGAATGATGAAAATATCTATATTGGAATAATGAGCAAAACAGTGCATCAATCTCGGCAAACAAGAAGCACATTAACACGCAAATAGCAGCCTAAGAGC
Source organism: Citropsis articulata (assembly GCA_030449925.1). Classification (NCBI taxonomy): domain Eukaryota; kingdom Viridiplantae; phylum Streptophyta; class Magnoliopsida; order Sapindales; family Rutaceae; genus Citropsis; species Citropsis articulata. The sequence goes on along the minus strand of JASUUH010000080.1, from coordinate 7,368,030 downwards.
ACGAACGAGCAACAAACCAAAAACATCAAGGCGTGCTAAAAGCATTGTCCTAAAGATCAATTTTCGTGCTGCTCTAAAGACGAATTTTCAGTGCAAAAAATACAAAAACAAAAAAACAAAATGGACTAACCTCTATCATATAATGCCATTTTTATGATGCTGTACTATAATAATTTTTACTGCTTTAAGACAATTTTCAAGTGCAAAAAGAATAAAATCAATTGACCTTTAACATGGAGTTACACTGCAATGATATTGTGCTACAAGCACACCTTCCTTATGGGCTTTTTACCACTCCAATTCTCTGAAGTTAGTTTATTTATATAAACCAACTTTTCTCCGTTTCTAGATAATACTAGATAATAGTATTTTGAAAAAAGCATGTCTGTGGCAGTAAAGCCACGAAATGAAGCCACAAGTGGCTTATTAAATTAAAAGCAGTAACTACTTGCTTCATTAAGTTCATGTGCATTTGCGTGCTTCGCTTACATGCTTTTCCTGCTTGCTTCAGATCTGTGCATGAAACAAAATTGAAATTGAGAGTTGCTTCCCAAAATTTTTTCATTTACAACTTGAGACCAAAACAAACAAGTGAGAAAAAGAAGCAGAAAGAAAGAAATCGAGATGTTAACCTAAAGGCCTTACAAACTTTAATTTTGATTATAAAAAATAATATTGCAAAGATAATATAAAAAAAATCTCTTGAATTTTATTAGCTTTTAAAGGTCAAAAGTCATTCATGTGAGATCAAATTCAAAAGACTCAAAGGCATGCTCATCAAGACTGGACTCAAATGTAAAGAACACTAACTTATGTAAAGTTTCATTTTTATAATTCTTGTAAAGCTAGTTTGTTCAATTTATATATGGTCAAGTATTTACTAGCTCAAACTTAATTAGTATCCCATGACATTCAAATTTATATTTGGTCCTATGAAATATGTTTTCTATACTTCAAGAAAAACAGAAGTTAAAAGTTTATGAAAATGAATTTCTTCTAAGTAAATGGTTTGATTTGAAAAATCCTTGAAAGATTTCGATGTGTGGAAAAATATAGAAAGTTTATTTGTTCTTAATGCTAATATAAAAATCTGAAAGAGGACCCATTTAATAAATTTTTAAAACCTTTTGAGCACTTTCATAATTATAGAAAAGTATGGGTTAAAACTACATATATTGAAAAAAGCAGCTAGTTGATTATACAAAGTGTTGGCCTAAATGGCTATACGAACCTTGATTTTGATGATAACCAACATATGTCAAGGGTAAAATGGTAAATTTATTTTTCACTATCTTACTAGTTCTTGAAGCAAAACTTATTCAAGTGAGATCAAGTTCAATAAGCTCAATGGATAATAACATGATCAAGGACGAATGTTAAAAAGTACTAGCCCCAAAGTAATCTTCATTATTATAATTCTTGTAAAATCGGTACGATTTAATATATGTATGATTTAGCATTTTAAAAGCTCAAGATTATTTTTAAATAAATCATCATTTTCCATAAGTATAAAGGTTTTATAATTATAAGAAAATTGATTTTATGAAAATAGTTATATTTCAAGTTTTATGCACTAAATTGAAAAGTTTTGAAAATATTGAGGCTTATAAGTGTTGTTTTAAATTTTAGAAATTGACCTATTTGTAAAGATTAAAGTATTTTGGGCTGTAGTATAATTTACAAAAGTTATTAGGCATAACTACATATTTTGAAGCAATAGCAGCCAACCGCTTAATTAGTAACGACTAACTGCATGAGGTCCAAAAACATAGCGGCTAGCTAGCTAAATCTCGCAGCGAACTGCTTGGACAAAATTTAAAATTCGATTTTGTGACGGTAACTTACCACGTCAGCATAACAACTAACTACCTCATTTTAGCGACAATCTGGCAAGTTCCCAAAAAGTCAATAACGTCTAATTTGCTTGTTTAAACTATATAAACTCATATCGAAATCAAATTCTACAACCTTTTCGATCTCAATTAAGTTGAAACTTGTTTATACAACTAGTCTTAAGCTTTCATCTCACTTATCTACATACATTGAATCAATGTTGAGCTATTATTTGCTTATATACTCTTGTATAGAGTAATCTTCATTTATATATCAAAATTGAGTGAGTATAAGTGTGGCAAACACTTAGGGGAAAGAGGTGTGTGTGTGTGTGTAGATCACTATATTAACACTTTAAAAGTCAATTGTAAAATCTTGAAGTCTTAGAAGCCTTGGATAGTGGAATTCTGAAGTTCGATTTGGTTGGAAGCGTGGATATAGGTAGATTTTGCCGAACCACATAAAAATTCGTATGTTTATTTTTTTCCCTTATCTTTTTAAATTTATACATTATTGAATTTGCTGTTATTAAATTTGTTAAAATATTTATTTCTATTGTATTGTGTTTTTGTTTGTATAATTTTTAAAAGGAAATTCATCCAGTCCTAGTTTTTAGTTTTAAAATAATCTTCTCCCAGAGGCGTCACACTGAATGGCTAGCTAATATTTTTCATTGGTCACTCTTATGTTTTTAAAACTTTCTTAGATCTGAGGTAAAATTGTCATTTCAAATCATTTCTACGGTGGATATGTCAACCAATAATATAACTTAGTGGAATTAAGAATTAAATTGTATTTTGAAAAATATGAAAAAATAGGTGGTCGTGGATAATTTATCGTTTACATTTAAGGGTAAAAGTCATTTAAACAAAATTGGTTAATTTAATGACCTAGTGGAAAAGTGAAAAGAAATTTAACTTTATTTAATAAAGAAAAATTGTGTATTGAAAAGTTGGAAAAAAGCATTGAATAATTTCCCTTTTTAAAACCCAGTTCACCTCCCTTAGGTCTAGCTAGAATTTCTTAAAAGGGTTAATCTTCTTCCAGAGACAAATCAGCGACCACGTTTGTACAAAGTGGTTACCCATTTTGCTTAAAAGTCTCCCAGAGGAACACGTCACACTGCAAAATGGCTAGCTAATTTTGCACAGAATTTTTATCTTATGTTTTTAACAACTAGTTTTTAGATCTGTTTATATAAACCCAACTGCAAATCATTTCTACGGTTTGTCAACCAATAATTATTTGAAGAAATTATTTTAATTTAATTTAATTTTTTTTTATTTAGATGCAAAAATCTTAGAAATAAACTATTGTAATGACCCTATACATTTTGTAGATTTTTTATTTAATATAGATTGTTAAAAGTGCTATTAAGATTGAGTAAAGCGTTATTATGTAGCAAAGTAAAAATTTGGCACTTTTTGCTCCTAAGAGTGAGGGGTAAATATGTTAGTTAAGCTATAAAGAGAATATTCCGTAAATTTGCCACACATGTGATTGAATTATGTTAGCTAACATTTTGGACTGTGTTTCTCATAATGCACTTTCACTTTAAAAAATACAAGAGAAATTTTAACATATTCTTTGCACCACAAAATTTTAACATATTCTTTGCACCACTTTTTTTTTTTAATTTGTATCAATTAGCCACTTTTACACTAACACCGTTAAATAATTTAAACAAAATGATAATTTTACCCTTAAATAAATTAAAAGATCATTTTATTTTATAAAAGATTTAAAAATAAAAAATTATAATTATAAAAATACTCCTAAATTTAATAAAAAATAAATCTTAAATAGAGGTGTTCAGCTAACTTTTATTAAATTTAAATTTTGTAAAATGTTAATAATTATTTTTATTCAAAATTATAATTTTGTAATATGTTAATAAAAATAAGTGAATTTATTTATTAAAAATTATAATTTTACAAAATTTTATTAAAATAACTGAATTTATTTATTAAAAAATAAATCCCAAAATTTTAATAATTTAAGAGATTTTTATTAAATCCTAAAATTTTAACATATTCTTTGCACTTTAAAAAATTCAACATATTCTTTTCACTTTAAAACTTTAAATAATTTTTATAATTATAATTTTTATAATTATTTTTGTAATTATTTTTATAATTATAATTTTTATTAAAATAATTTTATTAAAAAAATAAATATTCTAATTTTTAGATTTATTTTTATTAAATTAGGAGTATTTTATAATTATAATTTTTTATTTTTAAAATTTTTATAAAATAAAAATGATTTTTTTATTTATTTAGGGGTAAAATTGTCATTTTATTAAAATTATTTAACGGCGTTAATACAAAAGTTGCTAATTGATACAAACTTGAAAAGAAAGGTAGTGTAAAGAATATGTTAAAATTTAATAGTAGTTAGATGAACATAAGGCAAAAGAGAGGTGGGACAATGATAATTTCCCAAAATACAATAATAAAAAAGGTTTACTGTAAATTAAAAACTTACTAGCAGTTTAATGAGGCATTTTAGCCCATTCACAATTTCGATCTGAATAGAAAGAAGTCCACATGAATTTTTGCAGCCAAAGAAACAAAATGTCCTATTGAATTGAGTGTCTGAGTTTGTTGACATCGGCACATCAATCTTTCATGGCTTCACAAAGCCTAATATGGTGGCTGCTGCTATCATGCTAGTGTATCAGGTGTGCAGGCTTGAAGCAGAACTTCTGGAATTATAGGTGAATCTAAGAGGAAATTAGGGAGAGAGATGTATGGAATCTTTGCTTTATAACGAATAAACCATTCAGTTAGAAAATGTGCTCGATAAGCAACAACACAAGGTAATCGTGCAAGCTGCAGCTCCACAGCAACTGTTCCTGAAGTACATAAAGCAACCCTGCTTGCCTGCAGGACATCCAAACAAAGTTTAAATAAATTATACCACTCAAATCTATGCAGTCCAACTGATTAGGTGCTGAACTTCTGAAATCTGAAGCTCTGTTTCAGTTGACAAATGACTTCTCCAATAATTGAAATAAAGAGATGGGAAAGAGGACCTACACTAAATGCTTCATATTTTAGATTTGAGGATCCTCCAGGAACCAATATAGAAGGCACGGACCATTTGTGAATAAGTCCAGTGATGTAATTCTCAACATGCCGATTAGGTGCCACATGGATGACTGTTATCAACTGGGGAAAGGAGTGTTTTAGTTGTTCCATAGTCTTTGCAAAGATGGGAAGCATTCGAGTGACCTCCTGTAATCTGCTTCCAGGGAGCAAGCTAATGATCGTGGCTCCTTTCAAAGATAAAACATATGAGGCATTAAGCCAAAATGAGATTTCAATATATGGACACATGCATTCTTAAATATACATACGTACAGCTCTATGGCTGTATGTATGATTGTGTGCAAACATCTCCCAAATTAGATTCAGTAATTTCGTGGGGCTTTGATCCTGAAAAACTTTCAGGCAATGTAGCTCCCGTCCATGTTTAGTGACTTAAAATTCAAGGCTATTGCCTCCTTAGAAACTCCTCAGATTCAAATTACCTGAAGGTACTGAATATTTATTTTTGAAATCTTCAGAGTTTCCTTCCATCTTCAATTCACATGGTGCAGGTCCCTTTCCCTGAACATATTATCCTTCCCCTCTGTTAGTGCTAAAATAACCACGCAGAAGGTAAACTTGGAAAGCATGAAAACTCAAAATCAAATTAAAATTTTACCAACCATTTTCCAAGAAAATATGGACACCCCACACAAACAAAAGTAGATCATAAATTCATACCAAATTCAACTCCAAACAATCTTCCACAACAGGGTGGCCTACAAAAGTTGCAGCCAGTCCATTCAATCTACAAATGGCTTCCTCATTTGGAAGTATGCACAAGATGTGATCCACAAATGCAGCTAAATTTTTGAGCCTTGCTTCACCTCCTTTCCATGCCCAGAATGATGGTGCTACATAATGGAAGTGCGCTGGTCCATTCAATCTTTCATGACTGTATCTAGCTGCAAAAATCATTCCCCCATTGTCCTACAGCATACTTATTACATAAGCAAATGTGCAAACATTGATCCTAACTCCGAGAGGACAGTTCATATTACCTCGTAATTGCTTTAGGAGACGGAACGAGAACCCCTTGGAATCCACTGTCACAACAACATGAGGCCTAAACAGAAGAGCAGCTTCTATAGTTTCCTTCAACCTGACCTGACATTTTAAAGTTCTAGAGTAACAATAAGAACCAAACTGAAAAGGTGCATAGGTGTTTCCCTCAAGCACCAAGTCATAAACAGGATTTTGAAGCCAGCACTACTTACCCTAAACTTATAAATATGTGGCAACAACTCCCAAATTCCCATTACTGCTATGTCTTCCATAGGGAACAAGGACTCCATTCCTTGCTCCGACATCATGGACCTTAGAGAGCAGAGACACATGATCACATTAGAGAAAAATGATAAGCGCTTTCTAGTACCTTACTAAACATTATAGCCCTCGTGCTTTCAAAATTAAACAGAAACACAACAGTTCATATATACCAATAAACTACACTTGATAGTTTTCTTTTTCCTTTTTTTCTTTTTTCCCCCGAAGAGGGGCTTCAAACTCAAACACGAGTAACGTTCCCAAATGCACCATAAAAATTTAACAGGTACGAGTGAAAGCTAAGATTACCCTCCAACCCCAGAAAAAGAAACGGGAAGCGGAGCTAGTTTCTTTATAGCTGACATGAGACGTGAACCAATAGAGTCCCCAGAAACTTCTCCCGCAACTACGAAAACTCTTAGCTCTCCATCTTTGACGGCACCCTCAATTACACTTCTACTCGAAGCGGACATATTTCTTCTCTGCCACTGCAATGCAAACAAACCCATGCTTCTTATGCTGCTCATTCTCCATATTTTGTTCAGAAACACCTTCATCAATTCTTGAGTGATCAATTATATTAATAAAACTGTGATTTTGAGAATTTCTAACTCGAACCCTTCGGTAATCAATTGAAATAACTTGACTGAGAATCAGAAAATGACACAGAGCAACTCTCTCTCGATGTGGGCCGCTTTTGAGCCAGAAATGGGCCGAGTCCACAAACCTTTAGTGTTGAAACTTTTGGACGATTTGTTCAAAAAGGGAAATAGTTTTTCATTTGTGTCAAATAGCACCATTAGGGCAGTTTTGTAATCTTTGCGAGCGGGACTTACTTTATATAAATGGAAAACCATTGTGTCTAAATCAGTAAATCCTAATCTGGCACTAACAGACACATAAAACATCAGGAGACGACATGTCGTTCACTGGAAACTTGCACCAATGTGTTCTATAAAACCATGTGAGTGAGAGAAACTGGGTTTATATTTTATAATATGTTTATTTATTAATCTAGATATGGACTTATTAAAGTTAGTTCTTTTGGAAATATAACCGAACAATATCATTTAAACAGTGACCCATAAAAACAATCATCCATCAATGTTCAACGGTATAAAGTTATAGTCGAGCCATGCATGATGGATCATCATTAATGCACCGGACATAAGCCGATAAGTTAGTTTCACGTCCAGCTCAATTCGATATCTAGGGTCTTTTGCCACCATTATAATTTATGATGCCGATTCCTTAGGTACCGAAATGATCTAGTGAGAATCAATAACCATCATATAAAGTAAGTACCTAATATATATAACACAATTCCGTGACTCTTTATAAATAATATTAAAATTATAAATTAATTAGACAGCAATATGTGGTACCATCGCTCACCATAGAATGAACACCATCGCCCATTAGATCATTACTCACAAACAATTGATTTTATTATAGTTTAGTCACAATAATCTTAATTAATTTATGTCATCTCTTTGATAACCACATTCAAGTTTGAACGTAAGTTTGTTCACATGCATGAACATGCTAATTTCCAAAAGAACATCCATATATTATTCAATTAAAGAGAAATCCAATTTATTGTCATTATTTCTTTTCTTTTAATTTTAGAGCAGAGAGTTGCATGATCAGGGTCTCATATTCAAGGATTGTAACACATCGGAAGTGCATGGAAAATGTAAAAATCTAACTGAGCTGTAAAGGAGTTTTCAGAAACTATGCAGCATATGTATGAGTGCCATCAAGATTTCATAAATGGACAGGACAGTAAATGAATGTCACCTTCTCTTTTGGAAGCCATTAATAATGTTTCAGGTCTCGTTAATTGAGGCTGCTGTCAATCTCTCACAACCACTCCCTTTTAAATTAAAAACTACGCTTTCATTTTCTCTTCACATACAAGAAAATGACTTCTTAAAAATCTCAACCGTCAGTTACCTGCCATGCACCTCTATATTTCACCAATGATAATGCAAATGTACAGAAACCTCAATTTGTTCGCAACTTTCGCTTATATATCTTGAAGCAAAATAACCACATATCTCAACACCAGCAATAATATTTCTCAATGAAAGGTTGCCATATTTTAACATCACTTAAAATTCTGTGTAAATTAAATTTTACTCTAAGATTATGACGATAAGCTCTTATTTCTCAATGTATTGTGATGTATCACCACCTGAATCACATATGTTTCAATCAAATAATATGAGATAAATATTAATTGGTAAAAAAATAGTAATCCATTTATGATCTTTATGTCAATATCTTATCTTTTTTTTTTTGTGTATTAAATTATCTAGTATCTCAAAATCACATTGAGTTTCGATTAATTTAGATTCGAATCGAGTAGAACCATTAGGACGGCAAAATTCTTTCAAGAAGTATTTAATACAGCTGCATTCCTAAGTTTCGAACCGAAAACTTTAATTAAAATAAAAGAACCACATACTAACTAATCTACGCATTTGTGGCTATACCCTATCTATTTGTAAGGTAGAAATTTTTTTGCGCCATTAATGCTTAATTAATGAAATTGGGGACGCTCATTCAGTCGTTATGTGATGCTTAAAACGCTTAAAATAGCCGCACCACCAAGACCTCATTTCAATAAGTAGAAATTCTCATCGAATTCTTGAACATAATCACCAGTCCATCTCCAAATATTGATCTTCGAAACCAAAGCAGAATGGCATTCACATACATTTCAGCAGGGCTCTCGATGCTGGCCCTTTTGTTAGCACAAGGCTCTATACTGGTCAAAGCAAAAGTACCAGCAGTCATTGTTTTTGGAGACTCATCAGTTGACACAGGAAACAACAACGTGATTGCGACGGTCCTGAAGAGCAATTTCCATCCCTATGGCCGCGATTTTGAAGACGGCCGCCCCACAGGTCGCTTCTGCAATGGCCGCGTTCCTCCGGATTTCATTTCTGAGGCATTTGGCCTCAAGCCAACAATCCCAGCTTACCTAGATGCAGCGTATAACATTTCGGATTTCGCAAGCGGTGTCTGCTTTGCCTCTGCTGGAACTGGCTACGACACTGTGACCTCCAACGTACTTGTAAGTCCTTCAAACAAATCATTTTCAGATACCCTTTTGTTAAATATACCCCGATAAGCATTATAGCCAAGTTAAGTTTAAAATTTCTGCATTATGACCAAGCTAGCTGATCCAAAATCCTGGTTGCTGATGTGTTTGTTTTAATTAAATTAAATTGCAGAATGTGATTCCCTTATTGAAGGAACTGGAGTACTTTCAGGATTATCAAAACAGACTGACAGCTTATGTCGGTGAAGCAAAAGCTAAGGAAATTGTTACCGAGGCGTTGTATTTAGTGAGCTTAGGAACAAATGATTTCCTGGAAAATTACTACATATTTCCTCAGAGAAGAGCCCATTTTAGTCCTACGCAGTTCCAGGATTTTCTAATCGGACTTGCTGAAAATTTTCTCAGGAAGCTGTATAACCTTGGAGCTAGGAAAATTTCCGTAACTGGGCTTCCTCCAATGGGGTGCTTGCCATTAGAGAGGACCACAAATTTCCCTGGTCACCATGATTGTATTGAGGAATACAACAATGTGGCCCTGGAATTTAATGGCAAGTTGTCTAGTTTGGCGACAAAGCTTAACAGGGAGCTTCCTGGACTAAGAATCTTGGACGCTGAGGCATTCAAAATTTTTTATCAAATCATTAGAAAACCCAATGCTTATGGTAAGTTTTACTTATCCTTTCATGAATCTACAAATGGCTCGTCATTTTTCCTTGTCCATCACTTCCTCTTTGATATATTAAAATTGTTTCTTGATTTTTTAAAAATGTTTTCAACTACAATCAAAAGTACACACACATAATTATAATATTGAAATAAGCTTCGTACAACTATTTTAATGTGACTTTCTTACGGCGTAAATAGTAAAGTCTCAAAAAAGCTCATTTCCGATTTCAAGTAAAAACATTGACATATTTTTTCTTGGAATGAGGAGCAAAAAGAAAACATGATGTCATGGTATTTTTGGTGGCTTCAATTATTCAAGAGTCTACCTAAAAATCAAAATAGCGGTTGAAAACTTAAATTTGCTTTTAATTAACAAGCGACGTGTTTAGTTGGAACGACTCGTGTTGGTCTGCAGTCTGCTGAATCAGTCTCATTAGTTTCGCTGCACTATGAGGGCAGTGAAATTGCTTCTTAAAAATCCAAGACTTGGCTTCTTCACTTCAATGCTAGAAAAATCATTAAAACAATAATAATAACAATAAAACAAAGATCATTATTTTTTCTCTCATCCAATATTTAAGAGGGCAAAATTATGGTACCACAGTTACATGGTACTATAGCTGGATCCAATTATTAGATTTAGCCCATAGTGGGTTCCAAAACTGAATTTAATGGTTAGATCCAGTTGTGGTACCATACAACTATAGTACCATAGCCTGGATGCTATTTAAGGTCCGTTTTAAAATCACAAATGTTGTCATGGTATAAATATAATAGTTGAATCAACATTTCTAAAAGGTGCAGACTTGAGAAATGTTGCTAAGCATTTAGTAAACAATTAAGTTAAAAATAACTCCATTATTCAATCATTTTTATATGGTATTGATTCATTTTGTTCGAAAACAGAAAATTTTAACATTAAAATAACCCCATTATTTTACTACTTTTATTTCATATTGAGTCATTTTGTTCGAAAACAGAAAATTTGAACATCTCAATCTCAAATAAAAATTTTTAAAAGTTTCACGTGTTCATTAAGTACTAGTGATAGTAATTATATCTGTTTCCATATATTAATCATTTTTTCACTTTAAAATCACCACGTATGTAATTCCATTTTTAACATGCAGGATTTGAAGTTGTGGAAAAAGCTTGTTGTGCCACAGGAACGTATGAAATGAGCTACCTCTGCACTCAACACAGCCCATTTACATGCGAAGATGCAAGCAAGTTTGTCTTCTGGGATGCTTTCCACCCAACAGAAAAAACCAACAAAATAATCTCGGATTACGTTACTCCTGTTCTTTTGGCAAATTTTGCATGATTTTAGAATTCAAAAGCTTCCATTTTTCCACGTTCTTTTGGCGAATTTTGCGTGATTTTAATATTATGTCGGGTTAGGGGACTATCTTAGCAAGCCATTTCGATGAATTACTGCTGCAGTATTTCAGGTCTTGTCTAAACATTTAATTTTTATTTTTTCTATTTTTTACATTAGACATTTTGAGTGGACAAATGTCAATATTATCTTAATATAGCGAATAATTTTTGCACGATTCTGTTGGAGTTAGATATGATGTGAACAATTGGTAAGTTTTATGGCATTATTGTCATTTTATTATTGATTAAATGACTGGGGGGAAAAAACACAAAGGTACGGGGTGCTAGGTCCGTTTAGAAGTGGAAAAAATGTTAATTTAACCACTAATTTATTTAATTAAAAAAACCACTAATTTACCGGTAAAAAAGAAAAAAAACACTAGGGCTGTTTGAATATATAGTTACTTATGTATATCCAGAAAATTACTGCTTTTCTTCTTATAGTTCATAATAATTTTTTAAAATATAATTTCAAGTGTTTAAAACATTTCTTTAAACTTATTCTTACACTAAATATTTCTTTTTTCTTTTTAAATTTTTTTCCAAAAGGCAGAGGTGGACAGAGTTCAAGTTAATTTTTTACCCCCTAATTCCCCAAGATTTGTACTTTAATTCGAACTTGGGATTTAACTTTTAAATAGTCACATAACTATACTCAAAAACCACTCAATTAAGCCCTAAAGACAACTGAAAATATCTTTAAGATGTTTGATGTGTTATCTAGTTAGCAGAGTGCACAAATTTTCTTCTTTTTTCTTATGTATTAACAATATGATGGGACTTTGCACCTTAAATAATATTATGGACACTCATTTACTCAAGAAACCCATATGTTAATTTTGTTGGACGGGTGGGCGCCCAAGATGGGTCGACCCGACCCGACCCACACATGGTAACCAATACCATGCACGTTTGGGAGAGAGAAGTTAATTTGTATTCAACTTCCCAACCGCTCCTAACTGCTGCATATATCTATTAACACCACTACCGTAAAACGTAAGCTTTTGACTCAATTTTTGATAAGAAGAACAAAAAGAAAAGCAGTGTGTGTGTGGGTGAATGAGAAAGAAAAACAAAATCATTGAACAATCTGAAAAATGGCAAATATATTGTGACTTGAGGAAGATTTACATTCATGATTTCTTTTTGACTTGTGACGTGATCCAACACATGTTTATTCCACTGCATAATTCGAAAAAAGTAAGGTCTATTGACTCCTTTCAAACATCCTTCAAATTTGAAAAAAAAAAGTTTAATTTATGAATCTATCAAAATCCCAAAAGCCAAAATTACCCTCCAAATTAGGTCTTTGGTAATAGCGGCAAACCCAAAGCCTTATAATACCTTGGACTAAGTTTATATATATATTGTAAACTAATCATTAAGTTTCACACGTAAAAAAATAACATATACCTAATAAAAGGACATTACGAGTTTTACCCCTAAAAATATTTATTCTATACAAAATAATTATATTTAAGAAAGAAGAAAATAAAACCACAATTCAAATAGAAGCTACATATTCCACTAATAGAATATAATTCAGAATTTTAAACGTACTAAAATGGTCCCAAGTGCATAATTAGCATGCTTAAAATTTGTTCATCTTCTTAATTTCAAAAATTATTTTTTGTGAAAAACAACAACAATAAATTGAGCTCATTGGAAACTCAATAGCTTAACTTCGAGATGTCTTCAATTTAAAGAGGACAACTTCCCTTAAGCACACATGCAATTTCTTCTTTAAATTTCTCAAACAACATGAGCTATATACCTACTACAAATTTATTGCCTAATAGGCTAAGAGAATTACGGTGAATTATATATACTTTAATGTCTAATTCTATATCCAAACGAAATCCTAACCAAATGTGAAAATTTAAAAAAATAGTAAAATAATTAGGATTAGCAAAAAAATTCAGGCCAGCCTAACCTTAACATGAGGGTCTAGACAAGGGTTTAAGAGAAAAAGCACGGCTCAGGCCCAACTCTCTATTTAAAAAAAATAAATTTATAAATTAAAATCTAAAAAAGAATTTAAAAAAAATTAAATCCTTAATTCATAAATGATAATTATTCGAAAAACCTAAAATTATAATAGTAAACTCTCTCTTAAGCCTTAATTAATTAAAACAATGTTAGAATTAGAGAATATAGTACTAAGAAATTATAACTATAAGCTCTTATTTGCTTCATTTTTTATTCATTATCTTATCTTGAAATTGTCATTTCTTTAATCCATAGTTGATTATAACAGCTTGTTGATTATTAACTCATTATAAGTTTACAATCATCTAAAAAAAATTTAAAATATGCGAAATCTGCCTAAGCCTAGTCCCAAGCCCAAGCCCCAATTTGCCATCCTTATAGATAAGCAAAAATCTATAAATTTTGATAATTTAGGACCAGTTTGGGAATACTGTAATTTTTAAAATAATTATTTTTAGCTGTACTGTAGAAATAATCAGCTGTAAAAAGGATCAATTAAGAGTTTTGTAAATTTTGTTTTAAAAAATACTATAAGTTTTAAAAGCAGTTGTAGACATTTGATAAATCTCACTGTTGAACTGTTAAGAAAAAATAAATGATTAAAATGTACATAATGTAAGATAAAATTTACTTTTACATATAAAAACATGTACATACAATATTTTTAATTGTATATTATAATAATTTTAACTAAACATAAATTTATAATATATTATTTTTTTATCTTAAAACAATTGATAATTAAATTTATAATATAGTGAAACGAATTTAATAATAATTCGACCAAAAAATTGATATTAATAAATTTAAATTGATGAATTATAATAAAAATTTATTAAAATATTGATTTTGTTTCCAATTTGAATATGGATAATTTTGGATTTAGGTAATAACTCTAAGGATATTTATGAAATTATATTAAAAGATAAAATTGATTTTTAAAATTTGAATCTAAAAGCTACTCTCTCCTAACTTTTTAAAATAGCTAATTTTGATAAAAGTGATTTTATTTATTTATTTTTTTACCAAACACTATCTTTAAGCCTTCTAAAAAAAATTCTAAATGGGCCTTTAATAATAAATACAAGTTTCTTTCCTTCATTGGGAGAATTACTTGAAAAAATTGACTCTACGTGTAGAGCGAAAGTGGTGGTTGACCACTGATTTTTTTTTTTTTTTTCTGGTCGTTGATCGGTGAAGGTCATGATGCAGAAAAGAGAAAATGAAAATAAATTTTGGGAAATATATTTTTAATATTAAGTAGTACTTTCGTAATATATTGCAAGGTGGCAGTTTTGTAAATTTTAATAAAAATGTTACATTGTTTTTTTAAGATCTATAGCACTCTACAGCCCCCCGTCTAGCCCATCTATGGTTTGCAAACCTTGGTTTAATCTCCTCTGTCCTCTACTCACTTACAACACTCATAAGAACCTCTCATTATTTTTTATCGGGGCCCATAAATTTAAGTCATATTCAAGATCTAATTGAAATCTAATTGAAAAGTTGATGATTGTCACAAGTCTATGTACATTACTTAATTCAATTTCAACTAATATGGAATTTTTTTTCTTAACATATAAATTATTTATCAAGTTATAGAAAGGTAGTATGAACCTACTAGTAGAGTTTCTTGAACTAATTCGCTCTTAAAAACTAATTTAGGAGGTGGGGGTTGCTTAATCATTGCGTTTAAATGAAATTAAAAAAATGGAGATATTTGGTTGAATATGCGGCCTATTTTTCGTTGGCATTCCGATTTAAAAGCTTTTAGAAGTCCTTTTAATGCATCCATTTTTGTTGAAAATGTATCTTTCTACGTATTAAGTTGGCTGGAAAAATAGCATTCCAATCTGTGACAGCATATTAAATTATGAAATCATTTGCCCGTGTTTACGGATTTAAATAAGTAAATTAAAATCCCAATTGAAAACCAGAAGCATTAATACTCAAAATCGATTATATTTAATTACAAATCAATGGTCTAACTCATATTTAAAAATTAATTCATGAATTGAGAAATGCCTCAAAGTTACATTCTTATCCTAATAGCTAATGTAGTTTATATGAGATATTTTCTTTATCAATGGATACACATATATTTATGCGATAAGGGACGTGAGAATTTTACTTGAACAAAGATTGAAATTGCTTTCTTAATGAGTGCGTAAATAGAGGGAATGACGTTTTAGTCCTTAATCTTATTTCATCTTACTGTTTAGCTTTCTCTTCTTTATAGATAGTTACATATTTCATCACCCATGCTGGCAGGATCACTCACAATGTTGAGTAAGCAAATGACTCCGGCCGAACTTTTTTAATCCCTTTAAATTTGTGACAATTCATTGGATATTATCATCATTTTTCTTTCCTTTCAATAACTCCAGTAAATGAGTCTCAGACTAGCATTAGATTAACATTTGAAATATGTTACTTCAAGAACAGTTTAATAATATTTCATATTTCTGACAATTCATTATAATGAGTATATTTAAGGTCCTATTGGGAATGTAATGTGCCTTTCATAATAATTAAGGCGTATTAGAACAGAAAAGCCAGCACCTCCATTTCTGTTGGAAGCTTTCAATGCGTTGGGGCTAAAAATTGTAAGGCAAGCAGTAACCTTTTCACGGGCTGTTGCTGGCAGTCTGCAACCGCAACGATGTTGACATAATAAATCTAATGTATCTCTTTTCAGCTTGCTTGCTTTTCTTTTCTGTGATAACCCTTTCGGTGGCGGTAGTTATTAGCTGGTAACTTTGAAAAATTGTTAAGGATGCTGTCTAGTTAGAGATATGGATATACAGTTATTCTCTAGTGCGGGGTCCTTATTTATTTATACAGACATATTATTAAGTCGTGTGTTTTAATAAAGTCAGTTTTTAATATTAATAAATAAGCCACATACTTGACAATGTATGCACATTAAAAAAAAAAAAAAGGTTGCCCGCACCTTTTTGCGCATTAAAAAAAAAAAAGTTGCCCGCACCTTATATATATATATATATATTTCATGCAAATACATAATTAAATCATATTATTTAATAAAGTCAATATTCAATTTACTATAAAATTATATAGTTTAATAGTATGTCTGTACCAACTCTATTAAACAATATAACTTAATAATACATCCGCATTGAAAAAATGAGAGCGTCTGTATGAGAGAAAGACTCTGTATGTATTAGGGAGATTGTCAATTTTCCCCCTACTGTAATACATATGTATATTTACTCCCCTGTTTTTTTTATAATAGCCAATCATCCCCTTACAGCATAATTTTATAATATTATCCTTATTTTTAAATATAATTTTATTTATATTTATTATAATTAAAATCTTATGAATAAAAATTAAAATAAAAAATTAAGTATTAAAAAAATAAGAAATCTATATTTTGATGTGAATAAAAAATTAATAATAAACTTTTTGTACTTTTTATTTTATAAGAATTTTCTTATAATAAATATTTTACAATATTTGAAAATTAAATGTAAAAAGAATAAAAAATATATATTTTAATAATTTTTTATCATTTAAGTTTTCTTGTAACAATTTTTTATCATGTTACAATGATTTTCTTATATATTTACTATAATAAAATATTTATAAAATAAAAAGTACAAAAAGTTTATTATTAATTTTTGTTCACATCAGAACGTATATTTCTTGTTTTTAACACTCAATTTTTTATTTTAATTCCATTAATATAATTTATTTAATTTATAATAAACATGAATGTAAGTATATTTGAAAATGAGGGTATTATTATAAAATTATGTTGTCAGGAAAGTTATTGGTAATTATAAAAATAGCAGGGGGTAATGGCATATATGGATTACAGGTGAAGGCTCCCTCAACTTTTTTTTTTTTTTTAAATGTGGACATGTTGTTAAGCCATGTAATTTAATAGCATTAAAATTTGACTCTATTAAATCTTACGGGTTAAAAGCGTGTTTACATTAAAAACAAAAAGAGGACATTCATCCTAGAAAAGTTGTGGTATAATAGAATCAGTTTTCAATACACTATAAAATCATGTGATTTAATAGTTTGTCGACATTGATTCTATTAAACCATATGGTTTGATAACATATCGCATGAAAAAAAAATAAAAATAAAAGGCGTTAGCCTAAGAGAAGGATGTACATGCATTTTATAACACACACACACATAAAATTAAATTAGCAATGATATTTTGAAGTGTTCTAGAAAAGCAAAAAATTATTTAACTAATTATTAGTTTTATCCTCATATATGCGTGTCATTATTCATTTTGTTTTGCCTCCATTTTTGTACATGTATCATATTACTCAATAAATCTAAGTCAATTTCGCCTCTTGATTGTAAACGTGGTGCAATCTGATATAGGTCAAGAAGAAATGCCTTTTGAAATTATAATACAACCATTTTCATATAAACTATATCCCTAAGGAAAAAAAAGAAAGAAAAGATAAATTTTTTTAGGTTTAAATAAGTATATATATAATTATTCCCAGGTATGAGTGCCTGTATTTTTAAAATATGAATTCAAAATTTTACAACACTGTACATTACTGAATAATTAATTTACAGCATTATAAAATCTCGAATCTAACTTTTAAAAAAAAGCAAGCACCTCCAGTTAATATAATTTTTTTTTAAATTAACGCTACCTACAACATTGGCTGCAATCCTAGATACAAAATAATCACTTCTTTTTTGCCCAGCTAATTTCCATATTAGCTTATTATGTATCAGTCTCCTCATCATCTTTCTCTTAAGAACCAAATTTCAGCAATTATTTTTTCGCGCAAAAGACCCACTTCTTAACCAACCTGGCCCTATAGTGCATTCACAATTAATAAAGCAATTAAAACTCAACGACTTTCTTTGCTCTAGCCAAATATCAACTCTCCTTTACTCTTCCACTAATATATTTATATAGGTCACAATATCCTATCTCTATTCTCATTGCCTACGTTTTTATTGCAAGAGAGACACGAGGTTAAAACAAAAAAATGGCTTCTGCATACTTCCTATGGTTCCTTTTATGTCAGTTTCTTGTGTTTGTTTCCGCAATTCAAGCAAAATTTCCAGCAGTGATCGTGTTTGGAGACTCATCAGTTGATGCGGGGAACAATAATTTTATTCCTACGGTTGCAAGGAGCAATTTTCAGCCATATGGTCGTGATTTTAACGGCGGCCGTGCCACCGGAAGGTTCTCTAATGGCAAAATTGCTACTGATTTTATTTCTGAGGCCTTAGGTGTCAAGCCAACGATTCCTGCTTACTTGGATCCTGCATATAATATCTCAGATTTTGCCACTGGTGTTACGTTTGCTTCTGCTGCAACCGGCTATGATAATGCCACTTCTAATGTACTTGTAAGTGTAGAGCCAATGCCCAATATTAATTACACTGTTGCTTCATACAAATATTTAGGTACTAGCCAACTTGTACACATTGATGATCTTCATAGTCTTCTATCTTCGTTAGGTTTCTATTTTTCTCTTTTGAGCTTGTTCCATATGTGAAGCTTTTTAATATTCGTTTAAATTTATTCAGGCAAGGACTACTTGCTTTTAGATCAAACGTCCAATATCAATAACTTTTAAATTTATTATTAATGATTTGCATTGTGTCTGGTTAATTCACAGCTTTAATATAGAATAGGTGCAATTGTTGATCGGCGATATTGTTCACTGAACAATTTTTTATTTTCGGATAATAGCTGTAAATTAAAGTGATTTTCCTGTCTTATTTTTTGGCTTGTAGGCTGTGATACCTTTGTGGAAGGAGCTCGAGTACTACAAGGATTATCAGAAGATACTGAGAGCTTATCTTGGAGAGAAGAAAGCAGACCAAACAATCAGTGAGGCTCTACACGTAATAAGCATAGGAACAAACGACTTCCTTGAGAACTACTATGCTATGCCGGCGGGTCCCGGCAGCCGTCGAACTCAGTTCAACATTACAGAATACCAAGATTTTCTTGCAGACATTTCCCAGAATTTCGTTAAAAGTCTTTACAATCTCGGAGCTCGAAAGATCTCTCTCGGAGGGCTGCCTCCAATGGGCTGCATGCCATTGGAAAGAACCACAAATATAATGGGGCAAAATGAATGTGTTGAGAGATACAACAATTTGGCTTTGCAGTTTAATGGCAAATTGAGTGGCTTAGTTTTGAAGTTAAACAAAGAGCTTCCTGGAATCAAACTTGTGTTTTCGAACCCTTATTATGCTTTCATGCAAATCATACGAAGACCTGCTCTTTATGGTACGTTAGCTACTTTCATTTATTTCATTTCTTGCTTTTGTTACGTGTCACTTTCTTACAAGTTCACGTAAATGTCTCCACTCTTTAATGCTCTATAATTTTAAAGAACTTTTTTTCTTTTCCTCCAACTACTTTTGAAGAATATACATATTTTTTGGTTTCGACCATTAAGAACATTCACATTGATTATTAAGTTAGTTGACGATGTTTTTAATGAGTTCACGGCTTGTAGTAACTAGATTCTTAAAGTCACTTATTATACATCCTTAATAATCAGCAATGTTATTCGGATTTAAAAAATAAAATTAGATAAAATATTGACAAAAACTATAAATTTAGCCTCTTTCTCCATTTTTTTAGGGAATTTGTAGAAATTTTATTAATGAGAGAAAGAGAGGATACGAATGAATTACAAGTCAATTACATGGTGAACCGATATCTCAAAAACCCGAGGGTACTCAAGCAAACCCTTTCTAATAGAGGGAGACAGATCATCCCAACAAACATAATATGTGCTACATAAGCCCAAATTGTTTTGCTTTGAAAATATTATTCGAAATATATGCAAATGAACTCATATATAAATATATCAAACTTATTTTATGGTTACTTTGGGTGACAGGATTCGAAGTTACAGCAACGGCATGCTGCGCAACGGGAATGTTCGAAATGGGCTACGCATGCGCCCGTGACAGTATTTTTTCATGCACAAATGCTGATAAATATGTGTTTTGGGATGCCTTTCATCCGACGGAGAAAACTAATCGCATCATCGCTGATCATGTGGTCAAGTATCCTCTTGGGAAACTTCTTTGATAAAACGGCACTATATGTATGCCTCGCATAGGCCTGTGTTCTCTCTACTGTATGCATAGTGACTTTGTTACCCACATATATGTAATGATATTAATTATATATGTAGTTTTTATCTTATTTGAGTTTGATATTCGAATAATTTCAGCATTTAATTATCTGTGAATATAATAAGTATAATAAATATTACAAATATATAATCATTCTGATGTACAGTACAGGTGCCCTGAGAATGATTATATATGTATAATGTAACAATATAACTTTGCTTATATATGAATATATTGTGCTGTCCAAGCATAAAATTTATCATAAATAATGTTGTCCTATTTTGTGTAATCTTTTGGCCTTGTTCACAAACCTAAATGATGAGGATATATAAATCATGCATAACTATGAACCACATGGTCGTACAATATTAATTCACTTGTCGCCAATTGAAACGCATTTTTTCATTGTTTTCAGACTGCATGTAGGCAATTTTCAAACGCACACACACAGTATATACTAATAATGTGTAAGAAAGGAACACTACAACAAAAAGGATATATAATAGCATCCAAAATAGGGATGGCAAAATCCGGGTCCGGGTCCGGGTTTAGTCTTTCCGGATCCGGACCCAGACGCCATTTTCTTTTTCTCAGACCCGGACTAAAACCCGGCTTTTTCTCATCCGGGTCCGGGCCGGGTTAAACCCGGAATAATCCGAGTTCTCGGATTCCGGGTTTTGAACCCGGATCAATACTCAAAAAATTGCAAGTGCTGAAACACAATTCCAGAATGCTAAATTGCCAGATCACGTGCAATGTTTGCCAAAAGCCAACTCCAGAAAGCAATTTACTCATTAAAGGCAAAAATATATACAGTTTCATAAATCAAAATATCTCATTCTCAATGTTTCAAACGCCATCCCAACACTTAATAATTAAGACTTAAACAACAAATCACAATTAATGACATAATAGTCCAGTGCTCACAAATCACAATTAATCAACTCTATGCAAACTCTACAACTCAAACAGCTAGTTTGCAAAGTCTACAATGCAAAGGGCTAAATTAGTCCACAATTCAAACGGCTGTTTCAAGTAATAAAACAGCCATAAATATAAATCCATAACACAAGTTTACAGTTCAAAGTTCAAATTAAAAATCACAAATCCAAAGTTTAAACTTTTCTGATTTCTCCATCATTTTCTATTCTTCTTCACTTAACTCACTGTTGTTCACAACTCACTCATCAAACTTTCATCAATAAGTTGTTCTGCAGAAAGTATTGCTTCCTCTGGAATTCCATCTAAAAAACATGCATAAATTATAAAAATAAGAAACAAAATAGCTAGTTAGTAATAAATTGATACTATAACAAATTAATTTATTTTATGTAATAAATAAAATTTTCATACCGTTTAGGTTGTGGTCAAGCCAAAACCAATTTTGAGTACACACCAACGAATAATTAATCATCAACAACACACAATAATTAATCTCGCTAAGCAGATCAACAACACACAATAGGAAAACAATACTCATTAAGAAATGGCTCAAACATCATTTGTTGGCACCGACAGAAACATAACAAACATCTAGATAACTGTAAACAGCTTTTCAATATAAGTAATCTGCCGGCAAGAGTAAAATAATTCCTTAGACAGAAATCATCAAGGGATGACACACGCTCAAATGTTACTAGCTGTTCATTTAAATTGTTATTAAGCAATTTGAGCTACAAACCAATTGCTGAACGTAAGAGTTTTATCCTAGATCATAATCCCTTGAGGGCATTTACTCCCAAGAGAACAATCAAATAAATTGCTGCTTTAACGCAATAAGGCAGCTGCAAACACATCTACACAAGATAGGACAACACAAATCACAAATCTCATAGCACAACACAAATCACAAATCAAGCATAACACAACAACAATCAATATCAGGTGATTCAGACCAAACATAGCACAAATCAAATAAAAAATAAGTATAACAGTGTCAAATCGAAAGGCCAGAAAACTCACAATTCACGCCGTTGAATCAAACGAATAGAGGAGCTGCTGTGTTGTCAACCTGTCATGGCTCAAAAAAGACTGCCGATGATGATGAATAGAGGAACTGTCGCACTGCAAGGATGCGACGGCGGTGAACCAAACGAGCTGCGACGGTGAAGAACCCAAGCTTTGTCGTTAAGCGAACCCAGTCTAGATGGTTGTTTGACTTGCTTGGATGATGAAAGTGGCAACGACACAACTATTGTGTCACAAATCGCTATTCGTGGATGCTGGTTGCTGGATCGTGGATGCTGGTTGCTGGATCGTGATTCGTGAGAAGAAACTAGAAAGAACGAAAAATAGAAATAGATTTAGGGTTTTTTTTTTAACGTTTGTATTTATATTAACGAATAAATATAATTAAAAATAATATAAGAAAAAAGGATCCGGGTCCGGGTTCCGGATATATGGGTTATCCCAAACCCGGACCCAACCCAGATTTCATCCGGGTTATGAAAACCCATTCCGCATCCGGATTTTTTTTCAATCCGGTACGGGTTCAACTCGGCCCGGATTATCCGAGTTCGTCCGGGTCTGGGCTGGGTCCGGGTTATTTTGCCATCCCTAATCCAAAAAATGCTACCAAAGGTGATTGGTAGCATTTTAGGCAACGCTAAGTTTGCCCATGTAACTAAAAGTTTTACAATTTAATAGCATTTATTGAATGCTAACAATTCATATATATAGCATTTAAAAATGGTTACCAAATCTTATTTTACAGCTTCGTACAAATGCTATCAGTGTGTAATTTGTAGCATTTGCGCAATGCTACGAAATTACATATATGACATTAAAAAAATGCTACTCAATTATTTACTAATGCTACCACTTGTCTTTTATAGCACTTTGATAATGCAATTTTTCTAATAATTATAACGTTTTGGTAATGTTACAGCTAGTACAAAATTAATACACACACACACACACACACACACACACACACATATATATATAATGTAGCGGTTAGTAAATGCTATGGAAAATTTTAAATTTTTATATAGTAGCATTTGTAAAAAGTTATGAATGTTGGTAAATAAAAAAGCCTTTTTTTAGTGGTTGTTCAATATCATCAATTTTGTTGATAAATTCAAATCAAAATATTTATTAACCAAATATAATTTCAAGTCTCCAATGCTTGACGTGTAATCATTATTCCTTTCATGAAAAAAAAATTTAGATACCATATATTTCATCACTATAACTATATATAATTAAGCATCCAAAATCACATGATCATATACATCAATTTATACAAAGAGACTTACACAAAAAATTAGGTACGTTCATGTCTCACAAAAAATTAAGTATGTTCATGTCATACTTCCAATTTTTTACCCCGTTAATTTACCCATAACATCCACAACTTGCCTTCTACTCTTTACAAAATATACTTAAATCTTTACAACCTGCATCATGAATTTAAAACAAAAACATGGTTACATTATGATGATGAAAAGAATTAATAATGATGAACGACAAATAAAATAATGACTCATTAATAAGTACAAATAAAAATAACAATATTGAAAATTCAAAGCAATGAATATGAATATTTGTATCATAAGAGGAAAAGATTTTATTTTTCATTTATCAAGAAAAAATAAAATAACATAATGATAAGCAATAAGCCAAATCACAACCCACCAAGATTAACATTTCAAAGACATATGGCAATAGTGAAACCTTGGCGTATGGCTCCTAGTAAAAATGAACAAAACTACTACTTTTGAAAACAACTACTCTAGGAAAAACTGAACCAAGAAGATAACCTAAATGACAATGTTGCATACAAAAAAAATATAAAATAAAAAATTCCTCAAAGTAGAAAAATGCAAAATTAATTTCTCATAGTAGTAAATTAGACCATATTTGCAAGCGAACTTAAAAATATGAGGTCATTGTAAAAAGAAAAAAAAAGTAAAAGAATACCTAAATAGATGGATTAGAAAAGTTAGTTTGCAGCAAACATGATAACTCTACCAGCTGGCCATGCAATTGTACTCCCAACAGATTCTTCAATTGTAATCATATAAGGTGTTACTTTCCACAAAAACTTTAGCGGCTGCCTAGCTATATCCACCCAAGCTCTTACAGCATTAGAACCAAGAGGAATGTGATGAACAAGTGCAGTTGGATCACTTGATGACCAACGCCCTTTAGCCACAACTGTATCAGACCCCTCCAAATCAAGCATTTTACACCTAGTAATGTTCGGGATTGCCTTCGCACTCTTTAACAGCAACACAAGGACAATTTAATTAAGAAAAAAATCATTAGTAATAAGCTTTCAACATTTTATTTTTCATACTTTCACTAAACTTAAAAGTGTAAATTGTGTACTTACCATTGGAGAAGTCAAAGGTGTTTTTGGAGGATTCCCACTTGCTTTGGTTTCATGAAAATGACTCTAAAATGAAAAATAAAAAAAAAATCAGTAACTAAATATTATAAAAACTACATAAAAGTGAGTAATACATAGTACATGCCTGCCTTTTTTGTAACTCTTTAACTAAACTTCGCATATCTGACAATGCTTTCTTCATTTCATCTTGTTCTTGTTTGATTTGAGCATTTTCTTTTTTTAATTTCATCATGTTCTTCTGTCAACTTAGCTATTATGTTGTCCTTTTGTGATAGTACAGCCAACTTTGAAATGGTGACTCCTTTGCCAATAGCTCATAAATGAGAATTGTCAGGCCCAAGTACTTGTGAGAGAGCATAATCTCTTAGATTATTTGAAGAATGTCGTGATGGATCGTGTAAAATTTCTTTTAATTTATCCTGAAAATTTATTTAAAAGTAATATTCATCAAGAAAAGATTATAAAAATGAGCATATCAATTGAATAAATAGATATTCTTACAATAGTCTCTCCAGCTTGAATGTTCACAGGTTGACCGTTCTTTTTTGTATGTGCTCGTATCCATACATCAACTCTAGGAACTTCAGTTTTTCCACTACTTTTTTTCTGTAATAGAAAATAGTTTAGAAATGATTGCTTAGCTAAAATTCTATTATAAAAGAAATATTTTTTACCATATCTTCTGTCATTCTTGCAAGTCCTTTACGACCTGTTGTTTGTGGGATTTGTTTCTTCCTGATCTTTTGAAATCCTTCACTTTTTTCCTGCACGGTTAAATAAACTTTGTTCAGTAACATAGTTATAGCCATAATTACATATTTTAATATAGTAATACACTCACTTTAAATTTTTCACTTGTTTTTTCTTTCACAAAACTTTTCCATTCACTTATTGATGAGATGTTATCAGGTCTTAACTTCATTCTTTCTTGTTTATTTTTTGCCTTCAATATCTTCTGAACTAGCCTTGATTTTGAAGCCCTCCAAAGCCCAGCCATCTCCTAGAACACATAAGCTCTTTGCCATTGTCCATCCAATTTGTACCTTTTCTGCAATTTATATTTAAATAAAAATACAAAATAATTTTAATTTCCATTCAATTATGTATTTTCATCTAAATGATATATACTTAAATTATAATATAAGTACATACCTTAATATATTCCCATAACACTTCTTTCAAATTCAAAGGAAGTTTCCTCCAATCTGAAATTGTATATGGTACATGCTCTCGTACAAGAGGTCCTAAAAAAGATGATAATGAGATAGATCCCTCACCAATAGGTTGACCTTTGCTGTTAAATATGACTTCCATTTTATCACCATCCATAGTAATGTTCTTCAATTTGGTAGGACTCCTTTTATTTTTTGATTTGAATGCGGGTGATTGCAAACCTTCCTCATACATCTCATTCATTGTAATCAATCAATCTTCAAAATGACCTGTTAATTGGACAAAAATTTAATTAATATAAAAAAAACTGTAATCAAATCTCTTTAAAAAAAATCAAACAAAATAAACTTAAGAGAAAAGGAATTCTTACCAACAAGCAGCATTATTATAGCTGAAAATATATTAAAAGAAAACAAAAAAATGACATATACATAAATCACACCAAACCAGAAAGTAATAGTTCATATACACTTTAACCACACCAAAACAAAGAAGTAATTACATAAATCAAACCAAAATTTCCTCACAATCAATCCTTCTATAAGTAGCTCCTTCATTATCATCTTCAATGTTCTTATCAAGCATATCCTCTTTCTCATCATACATCTCCAGCTCATAGTAACCTCTTGGGGGCGCCTTTAGTAAAACATACCAATTAGAAGAATTACTATCTTTAGAGTAAAATACTTGTTTTGCTTGTGATGCAAGGATAAAAGGCTCTTTCTCTTACTGACTTTGCCCTTGATGTAGATTAACAAGCGTAAAGCCATCGTCAACCTTAACACCATGTCCCTTGTTTGCCCAATCACACTTAAATAGTGGAATCTGAAAGTTGTGGTAATCTAACAAAATTATATCTGTTATAACCCCATAATACGCAACTACATCCACAACTTGTGCATTATCTTTTGCACTTGCTCTGCATATAGTTGTAGCTTCTATTGAAACCCCACTATCTTGTGTTGCTTTTCAATTTCTCTTGTATGGAATCTTTGGCCATTAATAATATATCCAGAATAACTTTTTGCATTGATTTTGGGACCATATGCAAGCCACTTTAATGTATCAAAGTCCTTATTTGTACAAGTATGGAATTCAATCTGTATAGGTGTAAGAAATAAGTTATTTATATTTAAAATTAAATATGTACAGTTGTAAGAAAGAAGTTATAATATTAATAATGTTATTATTAAGTACTAGATAATTAAAATCAAAAGCAATATTAGTTTTGCTTCAACCATGTTGAAAATGTCTCTACATGTCTCTTCCAAAGTAAATTCGGATTTTTTGCAAAACATTTATTTGATTGCTTTAACTCCTCCAGATGCATCCTATTTTAAAAGTAAAACAAGTTAGTAACTTAAACAAAATAATAGCTAAAATAGTAATATTAAAATTTATAATCAAAGTCTTACTTTAAGTACGGTTCAACAATTGTTGTATTAAATAACACATAACGATGTGCACTTTCTAACATATCAATACTTAAAGCAATCGATGTGCCTCTTGAAATTGGACGACCTTCAAGAATTATACCATTGGAGAAATCATCATTACGGAGCTCTTTATTATTTACTTCGATTCATTGCTGGATATAATCACTACAGAATGCTACACATTCTTCTGCAAGATAGCATTCTGTAATACAACCTTCAGGTCTTCCGCGATTTCTAACATATCCTTTATATTCCTTCATCTGCCTGCATGTACCCTTAAAAGCAATAAATTAATTGTTTTGAAAAAAAATATAATTGAAAGTAAGGTATGCAAATCTATTTTTACCTTTCAAATGGATACATCCAACGGTAGTGAACAGGTCCACATAATCGTACTTCTCGTCCTAAATAAATCGACAAGTGTACCATGATATCAAAGAATGCAAGAGGAAAGAATCTTTCAAACATGCATACTGTTTCAAAAACTTCACCTTCAAGGGCCAATATATTTTCTCTATCAACAATTCGTTGACATATCTTATTGAAAAATGCACACATGCACTCATTGACATTATTTTCCTTGTACGTTTATCTACCTTCCATCTTGAAAGCCCGCAGGTTGGGCAACTATCCATATTCTCTTTTTCTTTTCTAAACAAGCAACAATCATTAACACAGGCATGTATCTTCTCATACTCTAAATCAAATGTCTTCAACAATTTTCTCATTGAGTAAATTGATCTAAGAAGCACATTATCCACAGGTAGCATATCATGCAGCAGTTCTAACAATCCATCAAAACTCTTGTCAGACCATTTGTTTACAGCTTTATGTTTGTACAAAGCTACAATGACTGATAATTTTGTGTATCTTGTACAACTTGGATACAATGGAGTTTCTGCATCTTCTAATTTTTGAGTGAAATCTTCATCTTTTCTTAGTGCAGGTGTTACATAATCTTCATTTTCCATATATGCATTTGCATATAAATTATATGTGTCTGACATTTTCACTTCTTTAGGATTTTCATCTATACTTAGTTTCTCCCAATGATGGAACCAAGTTGTGTAAGTAAGATCCATTCCTTTAAAGATCAAGTGCTCATAAATAGTCTCCGCAATATGATGACTTAGATTTCGGCAATCTTTACAGGGACACAAAATCTTATCTACATTCCCTGTATTTCTTTTGGCCAAATTCACAAAATTTGAAGCAGCTTGCATATACTCGTTAGTAGCTCTACCAAATCACAATTATTATTACATATTAGTAATAATGTGTATTTTTATATAGTTTTATTATCTTGCTCAAATATCATCTTTTATTACCTGTTAAGGTGGATCCAATCTTTATTCAACATCATAAGTCCACTACTCCTGGTACCACAAATATACATACAAGCATATTAGCCCCGTGCAATGAGAGTCGTTTTAATATATATACTTCATATATTCATCTATATGAAAGCATATATAAATTCATTACTTCACGTGTGAGCAACATTTATCATGAACTATGAAAAAAAAATTTAAATTTAAATGATCTATGCTAATGCTCTGTTTCAGTTTATGATTCATTTCATTAGTTAAAATTGATATTATTTATAACTACCTAGATACAATGTAGAATAAAGCCATCAATGATTAAAGTCTTACATATATATTTCTATATGTCATTACCCAAACAAACATAAAACACAAAAAAAAAAAAAGAATTAGTTTAAGAGCACAAAACATAAAAGTCACAATAGAAAACAATTAATAATTATTAAAAGATGTTGCCGTAAACAAATTTAAAACATATTAAAATAAAATAAACAATACTAGAAAATTGTATTGGCTGCACCTTTGTTCTTTGACTTTAAATTTCTTCACCAAACCTGCCTTAGAATTGATATACACGTTGCTACAAGTCTATTGAGTTTGAAGCAGATAATTCCTCAATCAAAGGCTAACACTACACATACCAAACAATAATTTTGAGATTCTGCAATTAAAATTCTGTTAATACTGACAATCATAAAATATATCAAAGCCCAAGACCAATTTGATCAAAAGAGAAAGAAATTATAAACAGTCAATCTATAATAACGACATATAAGTTTAAAAAAAAATATTTTGACACAGCTAATTATAGATATTGCTAGAATGCTAGGGATTGAGAGATAAAAAAATAATAATAAACTATAAAACTATCAATAATCCAAAACCAATTAAGAAGCAGCATGACTTTTCCATGTAAATGTTCAACCATCAGATCCATATATGATAGTAAATAATTTAATCATTAATTGCTCAAGTGGATGGAAGAAAGAGCACCTAGATTGGGGATATGTATTTGCTTTGACCATGGGTAAAATGAAATTGAAGTTGCACGAGTAACGGAGTAAAGATTCCTTACCAAATCAATTAAACAACTTTTAAATCATCGAAAAAGGAAGTAATATTTCTCAAATCAGCAAACATACATGAAGTGCCCATGGAATCGCCGTTCGTCTTTTTCTATTTTTTATCTTTTTTTTTTAGATTTAGTTGGAATCAGAGTTGGAGTGAACAAAAGGAAATTACATTGACAAACGAGTGAGAATAAGAGTGGAGAAGAGATATCAGAGGGGAATTGTCTAGAAAGGTACCGCGGGAAGTGAAATAAAATATGGTTGTTTTTAAGTTTTTTTATAAGGTACCTGCCTTTTACTAAAACTACCCGCTTTGTATAACTTTAGCCTAATTTTCAGCCCATTTTTTATTTTTATAATTTTCACTATTTTATAACATTTTTGAAATGCTTTTATATTTACTCACAAAAAAATATTATTATTATATCTTACAATAATATTAGGGATCCTAGTATTTAAGTCTCAACTGGAGACCCAATACTATTTATCATACATTTATTCGACGATGAATTTCATAATTTATAAAATTAGTTATTCGCATTAAATATATGAGTGCTATATCTGTTGAGACTCAAATTGAGACTTAGATGTTGGGATGCCTAACACAATATTATATTTAATACTATCTTGTAGCAATTTTAGAATGTTAAATTATTAATTAATATTCTATCTAGCATTTTTCATATCACCAATAGACATTGACGGTCTAATACCTCAATCCTTTTGTCTTGTAGCAATTTTCAAATGCTATTGCATTTTATCAATTAGAATGCTACCAATAGAATGCTACCAAATCTACTTTAAAATATTATTACATTTATTACTATTCCTTAACATATTTCAAACGCTATTTTATTTAATCTTATCTTGTAGCATTTCCTAGATGCTATATAATTCAATATTATATGTTGTATATACAAAAATGCTACTAGTAATTATCAAGTGTTATTAAAACCAAAATGTAATGGCTTTCATACTACAAAGGTAGCGTCACTTTAGAAAATATTACAATAAATTAATATTTGATAACATTCTTTAAAAAAATGCTACCATATACTGTTACCAAAGGCCATATTTGTTGTAGTGGAAGCAATCAAAATAGTGTCAGCTACCGTTGTTGTAACACCTGTAGAAAAAAAAATGAATGAAATGAAATGAAGCGGTTAACAAAATGAATAAAAACGGAAGTTAGGAAACAGGGGAAATATTTGGCACGCGTGTGAGTGAGAGAAGCCACCAAAACACAGACCCGAAAACCCGACCCGACCCGCGAACGTGACCAGTCATTTTTCGCGATTTTAGCCACCACTCCGAGCAAGCTTGGTATCAATTTGAAGCTTGAGAGACGAGCAACGTAATCATACCATCCTTATCGCCGGAAAACGTCCAAAAAGCCGTCGATTGAGCTCGCGAAAGCCGCGGCAACCGCTGGCTTGATTCGCTGTGATTTCGCCGGTTTTGAGTGACACCGCCGGTTGGGATCTATTCCCCACGACTTCCTCTTCGATTCCCAACCATCCATAGCCACCAGGAGTGGCTGATTCACCGCCAATTACTTGTTGGAGTTCACGACTGCCGAGCTAGATTCCGGTGTCCTGGCCGTGCGTGGGAGCTCACTGCCGGCACCACTAGAGTCAGCGTGATTGGAACTTTCGGACTTAAGCTTCCTGGCGAGTGTTGACTAATTCTGGCCACTGTTGACCGACGAGGGCAAATTGGTAATTTCACATGTTGAGGGAAATTTTGTAATTTCAGAGCCTGTGGATATTTTAATAATTCCTAAAATTAAAAATTTGATACAATTACGATTCCGAGGGTAATTCGGTGATTCGCGATTTCGGAATATTTTAGTGATTTACGGACTCGAGGGTATTTTAGTAATTTTAATGATACGGGGGTTGTAAATTATGGGTATATATTCTTTTTCGAGTTTATTGTATAAATTTAGTCGTAATTTCGATTTACGAAAAATAATTATGTCGTTCCCGTGATTTAGGACGATCCGCGAGCGAGAATCAGTCCGCAGACGTGAACGATAGCCGAGCGTGAATACTGTCACTGTGAGTGGAATATACAAAACTTATTTTCATAGTTAATTATGATAGTAAAGCATGTTTACGAAATGAGTTTGTTAAATGTTTGATTTAATGATTTCCTTGAAATGAATTTTATTCACATATTGATAATATATTAAAATGTTTGATTAATGGATTTCCGTATTGGTTTTGAATAAAATATCATAGTATTTTAAAGATGAGAAAAATGGATTTAGTTGTGATGATGAAAAGAAATGTATGATTTGAAGTATGGTTAGAATATACATGAATATGAGTATAAAGTTTGTTTTTAAAATCATTGGACAGTACCCTCCCCTCCAGATATAGTGATACAGATGAAAGGAGATGAGATGAGAGGCCTTTGGGGCCCGTCTGAACACACATAGAGGCTTTGGGCCGTGTGTTTGGGCGCCTTTACCTTTTGGGGTCATATGCATGCAGTATGATGATTACAGATGAGATATGATGATACAGATGTGTTACAGGCCTTTGGGGCCCATCTGAGTACACACAGAGACTTTGGGCAGTGTGCTTGGGCGTTTTTGTCTTTGGAAACTGGATTATACATGTACAGATATGATGAGATATGAGATAGTATTTTCCTGTTTATCCGTGTAGCTCCGGGGCGTGACGGTACCCAGATAATACGCCATTGCCCGTCTGTTCAGATCCGGATATGACGAGATTATTCCCCTAGGTACTTGTTTGGTGACGATTTTCAGATTTGAGTATTCTATATGTTATTGTGATATAATTTCCATAGATTATTGGATACGATATTATATATGATTTCAATGTTAAATGATTTATTGTTGATTTCTCTCATATAGTTTGATGAAATCGTGTTTGGAAATGGATATGACTATTTCTTTTAAAGTAAAATTAAATTAATTTATTTTCAAAAACTACTATCCATTCACTGATCTCACTGAGTTTTATACTTACCCCATTTTATTTTTATTTTCTCCCCCCCTCACCAGGAGGTTGCAGGTACACCAGACCGACCCAGCGACTGTAGATATATTTTGAGTCTTGGCCACGTGAAGGTGTTAAGGAATATAGATATCTTTTTGTTAGGATATCCTGATCATCTACTTCTTTTTGGATTATATAATTTTGTTATATTATTCTTTTGGGATTAAGAATAAACCGATGTATATTAATATTAGTTATTATATTATCTTTTGAGACTCTAGAGATATTTTGAGAAAAACTCAGCATCGAGGTTGAGGATGTTGATTATTGGAGTTTGTTGTATATTATATTATTTTGAAAGTGTTTGTTTGACATGTTTTCAGATTGGGAGTGTTATATATATAAAGGAGACTCTGCCGAATTTTCGGTAGAATCCTTACTAATTAAATTATTATCTACCTAGTTTGATGTGACATGACAGATTTGCCCTTAGGGTTTGGGGCGGGTCGTTTCAGTTGGTATCAGAGCATAGTTCTAGATTCTGTAGACTTTACTTTCTTAATAGGAATAAGTTTTATTTTTATTAAAGTTAGAATTTATATCTTGTAGGCACCATCATGTTTCGCCGTAGCAGTAGACGTGGTCGTGGCTGTACTAGGCCAATAGCTTGGTTGACTTTTGGTGGTGTACCTGCGGGGGAAGGTGGACCTATAAATGAAGGGTAGTTAAATCCTCTACGCATGAGATTGCACAACATGCACCAGGAAATGTGCCGAATATTGAGGAGTCGTTTGATGGATTGGCTCAAATCATGACTATAGTTGTACAGAATCAAACTCAAGCGCATGCTAGTAACGCAAACACTATTGAGCGAGTGTGGAGTTTAGAGGCAAGGAGCTTTAATGGTTTTGGAGAACCACTTGAGGCTGAGTCATGGTTGGTTAAGTTAGAGCATATTTTTGACGTGATGAGGTGTCCAGAGGATGACAGACTATCCTTTACCACTTTTCTGCTCGAGGATAGAGCCTACCATTGGTGGCAGACAGTACAGAGACAATATCAGGGGCATGCTGCGATGACTTGGGCCATTTTCCATAAGGAATTCTACGATCATTATTTTCCAGCTGTGTATCAGGATATTAAATGGAGTGAATTCCTTCGGTTTTTTCAGGGATCTCTGACAGTTGAGGAGTATGAGAAGAAATTTTTAGACCTCTCCAGATTTGCTACATCTGTAGTCGGCGATGAGAGAGAGAGATGCAGATGATTTGAGGAGGGCCTCCGATTTGAGATTCGTACTACCGTGACTGCATCACGATACACTGAGTTTGGAGAGGTAGTTGAGGCAGCCAGAAGAGTAGAGCATAGTATTTTAGAAGGACGCAGAGTTCATGCACTGAAGCAGAAGCGGAGCCAGAGCTGGGCAAAGGGTGGCTCTAGTAGCAGGTCGCCAAAGAGAGAGGGCATTCCTATAATGTACTCTAATATCACGCAGTGAGTCGTGCAGTGCCTGGGAGACTCGAGACAGCCACACCATAGCTCAAGATAGCCATCGGGGAGTAATACTTGAGTCGTGATGACGACGACCACAGTGGTGGGGGATATCATGATGATCGCTCTAGAAGTGTCCAACAGACTTCTTGCCCTTCATGTGGCAGGAATCATCAAGGCCAGTGTCGTGTTGGAGACAGAGTTTGTTATTTGTGTGGCCAGCCTGGACACATCAGGAGATTCTGCCCTACTTTATCTCAGAGCGATAGTTCTATAGGAGGGACAGCTTGACGGTATCGACCTTACTCTAGCCAGACTCAGGGTCAAAGAGGAGTGCAGATAAGAGGTTCTACATCGAGCTCGTGAGTCGACATCGCCTGTGTCGAGAGGTCAGCTGTCGACCGTGACGACGTCTGTGCTCGAGTTTTGCCCCGACACGGCGGGGAGGCACGTGCTGCACCAGAAGTTATTATGGGTATATTATCTATCCTTGGCCGCGAGGCTCATATTCTTATTGATCTTGGATCCACACACTCCTTCGTATCCCATACTTTTGCTATGCACATAGGGCGAGAGCCCGAACTGCTAGAATGTGGTTTAGTTGTTCGTACACCCATCGGAGAGTCATTACTTGCCGAAAGTTTGTATCGAGATTGTTTGATTGGAATAGGTGAACATGAATTTGAGGTGAATTTGATTTCTTTAGACATTTATGATTTCGATGCCATTTTGGGCATGGATTGGCTGGAATCTCATTATGCTACGGTTGATTGTTTCAAAAAGGAAGTTGTATTTAAAAAACCAGAAAAAGCTGAGGTGAAATTCTATGGAGAGCGCAAAGTTCTACCCTCATGTGTTATATCTGTTATTAGTGCAAGACGGTTGCTAAGAAAATGATACTCGACTTATTTAGCTCATGTGATAGATGCAAAAGCTCGAGAATTGAGATTGGAATATATTACAGTAGTCAAAGAATTCCCAGATGTATTTCCAGATGAACTTCCTGGAATGCCACCTAACAGGGAGGTTGAGTTTTCTGTTGACTTAGTCCCTAGAACATCTCCTATATCTATGGCACCGTACAGGATGGCTCCAGCAGAATTGAAAGAACTGAAGATTCAACTGCAAGAGTTTGTGGATAAAGGATTTATTAGACTTAGTGTGTCCCCATGAGGAGCTCCAGTCTTATTTGTTAAGAAAAAAGTTGGGACTTTTAGACTCTGCATCGACTACAAGCAGTTGAACAAAGTTACAATACGCAATAAGTATCCACTCCCGCGTATTGATGACTTGTTTGATCAACTTCAGGGGGCAAAAGTATTTTCTAAGATCGATTTGCGCTCGGGATACCATCAGCTTAGAATTAAAAAGGCCAATGTTCTTAAAACAGCATTTAGAACCCGTAATGGACACTATGAATTCTTAGTGATGTCATTTGGGTTAACAAATGCTCCAGGAACTTTTATGGACCTTATAAATAGGGTATTTCGCCCGTACCTGGATCGGTTTGTGATTGTATTCATTGATGATATCTTGGTGCTTTCCCGAAGCAAGGAAATGCATGCAGAGTATTTACGGACTGTTTTGTAGACTTTGAGGTAGAAGCAATTGTATGCTAAGTTCAGTAAGTGCGAGTTCTGGTTGGACAGAGTAGTATTTTTGGGTCATGTGGTATCAGCTGAAGGCATTTATGTTAATCCTCAAAAGATTGAAGCAGTTGTGAAATGGGAACGGCCTACAAATGTTACAGAGGTTCGCAGTTTCCTTGGATTAGCTGGTTACTATCATAGATTTGTGGAGGGATTCTCCAAGATTGCTACTCCTCTGACACGTTTAACCAGAAAGAATGCTAAGTTTCAGTGGGATGATGACTGTGAAAAGAGTTTTCAAGAACCTCGGCCTTGACCTCACACTTCCGTCTGGTAATGAAGGATTTATGGTATATAGTGATGCCTCTAGGTAGGGATTGGGTTGTGTATTAATGCAGCATAGGAAAGTGGTAGCTTATGCTTTTAGACAACTTAAGAAGCATGAGCAGAACTACCCAACACATGACCTAGAGCTAGCAGCAGTGGTGTTTGCGCTCAAGACATAGAGGCATTACTTATATGGGGTAACGTGTCAGATTTTCACTGATCATAAGAGCTTGAAGTATTTGTTTACTCAGAAGGAACTGAATTTGAGACAGATGAGATGGATTGAGCTGATTAAGGATTATGATTGCACTATTGATTATCATCCTAGCAAAGCGAATGTGGTAGCTGATGCATTAAGTAGAAAGTCTTCCAGCTCTATAGCTCGCTTACGAGTGACATATATGCCTTTGTTGATCGAGTTGAGATCTTTGGGAGTCGAGTTGAACGCTGGCAATTGTGGAGCTTTAATAGCTAACTTTCGAGTTAGGCCGACTTTGATTGACAAAGTTCACCAAATGCAAGCTCAGGACCCACAGTTAATGAAGTTGATAGAGGATATGCAAAAAGGTTTACGAACCGATTTTACAGTGAGAGACGACGGAGTCTTAGTCATGGGTAATAGACTCTGTGTACCTGATATTAAGGATTTGAAAGAAGAGAGTATGGAAGAAGTTCACTGTTCAGCATATGCGATGCATCCTGGTAGTACGAAGATGTATCGTACCCTGAGGGGTCATTATTGGTGGCAGGGCATGAAGAGAGAGATAGCAGAATTTGTTTCTCGATGTTTAGTCTGTTAGCAGATTAAGGCTGAATATTAGAGGCTTATAGGGTATTCTCAGCCGCTTCCTATTCCTGAGTGGAAGTGGGAGCACATCACTATGGATTTTGTAGCGGGACTTCCACGTACTTAGAAAGGACATGATAGTATTTAAGTGGTTGTCGATTGACTTACAAAATCTGCTCATTTCTTACCATTCAAAACCACTTATTCGATGGACAAGTTGGGGAGTATTTATGTGGCTGAGATAGTTCGACTTCATGGAGTACCCGTGTCTATAGTTTCAGATAGAGATTCCCGGTTTACTTCTAAGTTCTAGACCAGTTTACAAAATGCTTTAGGTACTAGGTTGAACTTTAGTACAGCTTTTCACCCCCAGACTGATGGACAGTCAGAGCGTACTATTCAAACCTTGGAGGATATGTTGCGAGGTTGTGTTATGGAGTTTAAAGGCAATTGGGCCAAATATTTACCTCTGATAGAGTTTGCTTACAACAACAACTACCAAGCTAGTATCGAGATGGCACCATATGAGGCTTTGTATGGTAGAAAATGTAGGACTCTAATATGTTGGGATGAGGTTGGTGAGTGGAAATTGTTCGGTCCAGAATTAGTTCAGGATACTAATGACAAGATACAATTGATTCGGGATAGATTAAAGTGGCTCAAGATAGACAGAAGAGCTATGCAGACAAACATAGGCGGGAACTTGAATTCAAAGTTGGTGATAGAGTTTTCATACGGATATCTCATTGGAAAGGAGTGCTTCGATTTGGGAAACGTGGGAAGCTAAGCCCACGTTACATTGGGCCATATGAGATCATCTAGCGCATTGGTCCGTTAGCTTATCGATTAGCTCTACCACCCGGGTTATCCAGAATTCACGATGTGTTTCATGTCTCAATGCCCCGAAAGTATATATATGACCCGAGTCATGTGTTATCGAAGCAACCAATTCAATTGAAGGAAGATTTAACTTACGAGGAGGAACCAGTGGAGATATTAGAAGAGAAACACCAAGTTTTGCGTTCTAAGACCATTCCTTTAGTAAAAGTATGGTGGAGGAATCATACAAAGGAAGAGGCCACTTGGGAACGCGAGGATTTAATGCGAGCTTAGTATCCCTATCTTTTCTTATCAGGTACGTAAATTTCGAGGACGAAATTTTTATTAGTGGGGAGGATTGTAACACCTGTAGAAAAAAAAAATGAATGAAATGAAATTAAGCGGTTAACAAAATGAATAAAAATAGAAATTAGGAAACATGGGAAATATTTGGCACACATGTGAGTGAGAGAAGCCACCAAAACAAAGACCCAGAAACCCGACCCAACCCAACCTGCGAATGTGACCGAGCATTTTTTACGATTCCGGCCACCACTCCGAGCAAGCTTGGTATCAATTTGAAGCTTGAGAGATAAGCAATGTAACCATATCGTCCTTATCGCCGGAAAACGTCCAGAAAGCCGTCGATTGAGCTCGCGAAAGCCGCGGCAACCGCTGCCTTGATTCGCCATGATTTCGCCGGTTTTGAGTGACACCGCCGGTTGGGATCTGTACCCCACGACTTCCTCTTCGATTCCCGACCATCCATAGCCACCAAGAGTGGCTGATTCGCCGCCGGTTACTTGTTGGAGTTCGCGGCTGCCGAGCTAGATTTCGACTTCGTGGCCGCGCATGGGAGCTCACCGCCGGCACCATTAGACTCAGCATGATTGGAACTTTCGGACTTGAGCTTCCCGGCGAGTGTCGACTAATTCTGGCCACCGTTGACCGGCGAGGGCAAATTGGTAATTTCACATGTTGAGGGCAATTTTGTAATTTCAGAGCCTGTGGATATTTTAGTAATTCCTAAAATTAAAAATTTGACACAATTACGATTCCGAGGGTAATTCGGTGATTCGCGATTTCGGAATATTTTAGTGATTTACGGACTCGAGGGTATTTTAGTAATTTTAATGATACGGGGGTTGTAAATTATGGATATATATTCTTTTTCGAGTTTATTGTATAAATTTAGTAGTAATTTCGATTTATGAAAAATAATTATGTCGTTCCCTTGATTTAGGACAATCCGCGAGCGAGAATCAGTCCGCGAACGTGAACGATAGCCGAGCGTGAATACTGTCACTGTGAGTGTAATATACAAAACCTATTTTCATAGTTAATTATGATAGTAAAGCATGTTTACGAAATGAGTATGTTAAATGTTTGATTTAATGATTTCCTTGAAATGAATTTTATTCACATATTGATATTATATTAAAATGTTTGATTAATGGATTTCCGTATCGGTTTTGAATAAAATATCATAGTATTTTAAAGATGAGAAAAATGGATTTAGTTGTGATGATGAAAAGAAATGTATGATTTGAAGTATGGTTAGAATATACATGAATATGAGTATAAAGTTTGTTTTTAAAATCATTGGACAGTACCCTCCCCTACAGATACAGTGATACATATGAAATGAGATGAGATGAGATGAGATGAGAGGCCTTTGGCGCCCGTCTGAACACACATAGAGGCTTTGGGCCGTGTATTTGGGCGCTTTTGCCTTTTGGGGGCATATACATGCAGTATGATGATTACAGATGAGATATGATGATACAGATGTGTTACAGGCCTTTGGGGCCCGTCTGAGTACACACAGAGACTTTGAGCCGTGTGCTTAGGCGTTTTTGTCTTTGGAAACTGGATTATACATGTACAGATATGATGAGATATGAGATTGTATTTTCCTGTTTATCCGTGTAGCTCCGGGGCATGACGGTACCCAGATAGTACGTCATTGTCTGTCCGTTCAGATCCGAATATGACGAGATTATTCCCCTGGGTACTTGTTTGGTGATGATTTTCAGATTTGAGTATTCTATATGTTATTGTGATATAATTTTCATGGATTATTGGGTACGATATTATATATGATTTTCATAGTTAGTAATATGATTTCAATGTTAAATGATTTATTGCTGATTTCTCGCATATGGTTTGATGAAATCATGTTTGGAAGTTGATATGACTATTTCTTTTAAAGTAAAATTAAATTAATTTTGATTAGTATTAAAAATTGTATGTTTGTTATGAAGTAAAAATGTTATTTTGCGTTATTAATGTAATTTATATTTGTAATTGTGTAACATATTATGAATTTCTAATTATTTTTCTAAATATTTGATTTTGTGTATTTTTGTGTGTTTATTAGGTAAAAATAATAATTTCATGCAATTGGAGGTTTCAAACAAATGTACGGATGTCAAATTTAGATTTCGGAAGTATGAGAAATTATGTCATTGTCGCGGAGAATCCAAGACTTTTGTTGTATGTTTTTACGTTTTTAGGACGGTAAATGTGGTAATTGTAAAATTATAAGTTTTTATCTTGTTAGGTATGATATTTTATTAGTGAAATGTTTTGGATATGCTTGAGTGGATAAGATAGGATTATGTTTGATTAGCGGGATTATTAGTGGGACAAATGTAAGGTTAAGATTTAATTAGATTTTTTTATTTGTGTGGTGTGAATTTATCATGTATTAGTATAAATAGAGAAGGGTGGTGAACACATCTCTTTGCACCTTCTCTTCTCTTCTTTCCTCCCAATTCTTCTCCTCATCTCTCTTTGTAATATATTTTTAATTAATAAAATTAGGTTTATTTCAATTTTTAATTTCCATTTTAATTATGTGTTTTTCAATCTTAATCATTTCTTTTATTTAAAAAATGTTTAGCTAAATATTATAGTTAGGGGAAGGTGAAACTCTTAGTAAAAAAATATGGTTTAATCAAATTCAATTTTTAATTTTATAAATTAAGTTGTTTTATATTTAATTTTATCCATATTTTATATTTTGAAATTTTGATTTATTGTAGACAAAAATATGAATTTGGCACAATGAATTCTTAATATCTTAATATAAAATATGGTAAAATGGTATTTTGATTTAGTGTAGACAAATTAAGTTTTGGCACATTAAATTCTTAATCCAAAATAAAATAAATAGAAAAATAATTTTAATTAATAAAATTAATCTTTTGGGAAATAAAACAAAAATAAAAAGAATTTGTTAAATTATATTTATTACTAAGAGTGGATCCATAACCCTTAGATTTCCTCAAATTAAATTGTGTGTTTTCAAATTTTATTTTTATTTTTTTAGATAAATTTAAATAAACAAATTAAACCCTTTCTCTGTGGATCGACCTCGGACTTACCGAGTTATATTATAACTAGGCACTCTTATACTTAGGAGTAAATCAAACATTTTAAGTTGTGTCAAATTTATTTTCACAAACTACTATCCACTCACTGATCTCAATGAGTTTTATACTCACCCCGTTTTATTTTTATTTTCTCCCCCCCTCACCAGGAGGTTGCAGGTACACCAGACCGACCCAGTAACTGTAGATATATTTTGAGTCTTGACCACGTGATGGTGTTAGGGAATATAGATGACTTTTTGTTAGGATATCATGATCATCTTGTTCTTTTGGGATTATATAATTTTGTTATATTATTCTTTTGGGATTAAGAATAAACCGGTGTATATTAATATTAGTTATTATATTATCTTTTGAGACTCTAGATATATTTTGAGAAAAACTCAGCATCGAGGTTGAGGATGTTGATTATTGGAGTTTGTTGTATATTATATTATTTTGGAAGTGTTTGTTTGACATGTTTTTAAATTGGGAGTGTTATATATATAAAGAAGACTCTACTGAATTTTCGATAAAATTCTTACTAATTAAATTATTATCTACTTAATTTAATGTGACAGGACAGACTTACCCTTAAGATTTGGGACGGATGGTTTCAGTTGTGATATTGTCCAAGGAGAAATGGTCAGGACATGATATGCATAATTAATTAATGGCCTCACATTAATTGCTGAATTACAGTGAAAAAGGTAACAAGAAGAGACTAGAGAGTGATCTTTGTATGCACCGCGCTGTCCTCGAATTTTCCCGACCTCCACGATTCCACCATCCAACATGGACTATTTCATCGCCAGTCATACCCCACTCCCGTTTGCATCCGCCGAAATTCCACGTTCACTACCAGTCATGTATTTTCATTCGAGATTAACATTCGACTCCCTTACCTCTTACATTTTCATAAAATGAGGACATAATTTATACATTAGTATCGAATATGTCCTCAATCTGGAAGTCTCTATTCTTTATTCAAAAGACATAAAAATACCTTTGAATGTCAAGATTATATTGCCATACTCATATTTGAGCTTGTCAAAACTTAATATATGAAGGTTAATTATTTGGTGATCTAAAAGAGGGGTCATAGAAGTGGTAGTTTGAGTTAGCATGTCATGTTAAATTTATTAATAGAGAATGTGTATTAATAGTGTCAAGGCTGACCCAATTTTATTATTC
Organism: Citropsis articulata; assembly: GCA_030449925.1. NCBI lineage: Eukaryota > Viridiplantae > Streptophyta > Magnoliopsida > Sapindales > Rutaceae > Citropsis > Citropsis articulata. The sequence goes on along the minus strand of JASUUH010000080.1, from coordinate 7,325,701 downwards.
CGTCATAATCATGTTATTCGTCTAACACAATTTTACTAATTTAAAAGAAAAAAAATTCTATTTTAACATACTTTAATACTTTTATTTTAAGAAACTGCCTATTAAGCTCCAATAAATTTTACTTTAAATATAGCTAAATGATTTTAAAGCATGACAAATATTCTCAATATAATATAATTATATAAATAATTAATCATGTCATAAACATCTTATCGTATTAAAAATTTAAAATCTAAACTCAATAGGATATTAAATATCTATCTTAAATCTGATTTAGTTAATAATTATTATAATTTTAATTAAACTAAATTTATTTATTTGTGTCAAATTAATGGGTCGTGTAAAAAAATTGTCATCTCTACTTAGTCGCAGTCCTTTTTTTTTTGTATACTAAATCATCTGGTATTCGAATATCACATTGGGTCCAGACTAATTCATATTCAAGTCGGGTAAAACCACTAGGGCGGCAATGCTCCTAACAAATATTTAACGTAACTACATTCTTAAATTTCTAAAGATCTTAGTTAAGGTGGAACAGCTCCGTGTTAGCTGGTCTACATCGTGGCAGTCCTTTAATAGCATATGCACTATCTATACATGTTCGTGTTTAAGAAATAGAACAAAAATAAGAAGCTATATGTTATTATATTCCTTATTCATTAATTAATAATATATTAACATAAGCCATCTGAATATATTCCTTAGTCAACGTAGACAGAGAACCTGAAGAGATAAGCGGGTTAGTCAATCACGAACCTTGTTCAGAAAATTTACACAATTTAAAAAGACGCTGCTAGAATTAATAACTGTGAAAATTTCAAAGACAGAGTTCAAACAGACCAAATTGTACTCAAAAAACAAAAGTCAAAACAAGTTTCCAATTATAATTAACCAAAGACGTTGGAGAATCACTCTGATCCCACAAATAATAGAAGCTCAAGATTATGAAGAAGCTGAGCAATATGAAAGGAAAAGTTCACCCATCACCGGTGCCAATTTTATCATTTCTGCCACCAACAATCCTAACCCTAGCTGCAGCCCTCTCGCCCGAAGACAAAGAAGTCTTGGCCTATCTCATCTCGTTCTGTGGCAGCACCAGCACCAATAATATTAATACAACGGCTAATACTTACAAAACTACCCACAAGAGTACTCGTGGCGGCGGCGACGGTGAGCACGCGCCTTTGTTTAATTGCAACTGTTTTAGGTGTTACACGAGTTTTTGGGCACGTTGGGACATGTCACCAAACCGTCAACTGATACATGAGATTATAGAGGCCTATGAAGAAGGGTTGTTTCCAGAGAATAATAAGAGGAGTCTCAAGAAGAAGAAGAAGAGAGGCAATAAGAGAGTTTGCGATGATGATCAGCTTAAAGACAGAGAGTCGGGCTCGCCGGAACTGACCCGTTCAGATGCTGTTGTGGCTGCTGCTGAGGATCTTGGTGAAGGTGATCATGGTGGTGAAGATGAAAATGACGTGGAAGAGGAGAAAGGGTCTGTTGCGAAGGTTGTGGATTTTCTAGGAGAAAAGATTTGGAATTTTTGGGGTAGAAATTAGTTAGATTAATTTTCCCTGTTAGAGCAAGTTTTAATTTTTTTTTTGGTCCTGTTTAATTCTTTTTCTTGAATTTTTTTTAAAATTTTTTTACCAGGTATCAATTATTTGATTTCTGTACTGTAATCACAGAAATTTATCTGGTTTTCCCGCATATGTGTATAAATAAATCCAGTTTCATGTACAATTAGTTGTACGAAATAGTAAGAGACATGTTAATGTTACTCGCATGACAATAAAAGCTATTCCCTTTTACAATTTTGAGCCCTTTTTTGTTTGCGAGGATTGGGCAAAGGGCCTAAAGTCTCGAAAAAGGAAAAGTCGAGGCTCGACGAAGTTGAGAAGCCATCCGTGAGCAAGAGAAGAGAAGAAGCAACAAGGGCAGGTGTGGCATTTTCTTTTTGTTGAAATTCTTAGTAATTAATTTCATTAGTTTTTGAGACTATGTTGAGTAGTTTTGGTTTGAAAGTGTCAATGGTCAATGTAGTTCAGCTTTAATTTGATCAACGATAAGTAAGCATTGACTAAAGCTGTCGTATCAGACTTGAGACTCGTTTTTTCTTGATTATTTAATGCTTACTCACCGTCAGTTTCATGAATTTTGTTAGGGGTGTTTAGAAGTCAATCCCTACTCAACTTGTTTCATCTGTAAAAATTCTATTTATAAAATTTTAATTTGTGGATTGGTGATTGGATTAGATCAAAAATTAAAAAATTCGTAATCAGTGGATTAGATATCGATTTATTTTTATAAATTTATAAAAATTTATAAATTTGTAATATATATATATATAATTTTAAAAAAAACTTGTAAACATGGTGTTAGTGTGTTACTACTTACTAATAAATAAATAAATTAAAATATAGTTACATTAACACTATACATATTTTATCTGATAATAATATATAATAAACATAATGAAATAATTGAATAATTAAATAAATAAATATATCTTTCTAAATAGTTAATTTTCATTAATTTTTATAATTTTAGTTAATTTTCATGTATTGATTTAAACAAATGAGATTTTTTTTTTACTGTGTTATATTTTGAGATTTTTTGAATGTATTGTTGTAACTTTATTTAAACAGTTAATTTATTTAAATTTTATTTAATTTTAAATTTAATCGGTAGTAAAATTATTTTTATATTAGATTTTTTGTTTAATTATTTCGTAGAATGAACATAATTAAAAAATTTTAATTTGCAAATCAATCCGCAAAATGAGGATTGGATATGAATTGGATTAAATTTGCATCCAATCCGCAGATATATGAATTTGATTTGGATTGAATTCACCAATTCGTGGATTTGATTGAATTGAAAATTTATAATCTATAAAATAATAAATCGGATATAAATTGATATCTAATCCATAAAATCCAATCTCCGAACACCTCTAAATTTTGTAATCAGTTTATGAGTGAATCGTACCCAACATAAATACACAAATCATATGGGATCATCAGCTTCTGCATGTATTCTCTTATTATATTAGAAATATTATGTATTACAAAATTGACAAATAATGGGGAAATCCTCTTTGCAACCGTTGGTATGTTACAACATTTTTTTGTCGTTATACTCTCTTAAGTTGTTAGTAGTAATACTCAATTGCACATGTACCTATTTGAAAAGTGTAATCAATGAATTGAGAAGCGTAGCCGAAAAATGGCGAAGGATAGTATCATACCGAAGATATATCATAATTGAAGGGAACAAAAAATACAAAATAAGAGCCAGTTATTTCACAGTTTGTAATAGATTAGGCCTTTTGACACTCTTTAAAATTTTTCTTACAATTCTTTTTTAATTAAAATCCTTTAGATAACCTACCATTAATTTATTTATTTCTTCTCTTGAATGGAAATTTAATTAAAATTTAGACAAATTATTTTTTTCAAAAACATTTTACACCCACCTATTTCATAGTTTATACTTTATATTTGAATTGAAGAATAATTTTTATGAGAAAATCCTAAGGTTTTAGAGTTATAAAGATAGAAATTATATAATAAAAAAAAAGATACGAGATAAATTTAATTTTTTGGAATTTTTATACAACTTTACAAAAAAATTTATGTAAAATCTTATGGAAAGATAGTTATTTTTAATATATAAATTTATTTTTTATTAATTAAATTGATAGTATTTTAAAAAATAAATTCAAAAGGGGTAGTGTTAATTTTAATATATGAATTTATATTTTATCAATTAAACTAAAGGTGTTTTAAAAAATAAATTAAAAGGGGTGTTAGAAGTGCTACTTAAATGAAACCCAAGCCCAGAATGCTAGAAACCCAAGTTAAGCCCAATTAAAACTAAAATATCACACAAAGGGCGCACAATAGCACTCACCACCGCAAAAAAACCACTTGCTGTCCTGTTGCCTCTTCTTCACTAGCAAGCAAAACCTGCAAACTCATTCATTTTTGCCATTTCATCACAACTATCTGATCGGATCCATCAGCCAATCACATGGAAGAGCTCTTTGACACGATCAACGTTCGAGACCTCCTGTCAACACACGACCTCACGGACCAAACGGCACCACTCTCCGCACCGGATCTCCGCCTTCTAATCTCCCGCCTCGAGTCTCATTCCCTCCAAATAAAATCCAAAGTGCAATCCTACATTGCATCTCACCGCCAAGACTTCGCCTCGCTCTTCTCCCTCTGCAATGACGCCGTTTCGAGAACGGATGAAATCTCAACCGACTTGTCGGATATTTTGGGACTGATTGCTTACCGTCCGATTGATAAGGAAGTCAAGGAGATAATTGATGAGGTGAGTGCGAAGATGAAAGAGGCGAGGGTGAAAAAGGAGTTGTTGGAGTTGGTGAGGGCAATTGTGGAAATTGGTGAGAGGTTGAAAGGAGTGAAGGAGGCAGTGAGAGATGGACGGCTGAGATTTGCTGCTGAGGAACTGAGGGAGTTGAAGAAAGCTTTGAGAGTTGGGGATGAGGATGCTAGTGAGCCGTTAGTGTATGGTTTGTTGAGGGAGGTGTGGCTTGATTGCTTCGAGGAGGTAATGCGCTTTTTTGGTTTCTTGTTTTTTTAATTATGTCTCTTATTATGGTATTTCTTTGTTTCTGAGGAATTGAATGCTTCTTGTTTTGACAACTGTGGTGGATCCATTTTCTTTCTTTCTTTTTTTGAAATAAAAATATGTTTTAAGTTTGCGTGTGATAGATAGTTGTTTGTAAGTTCTTAAACGAAAAAATGAAAGTAAGTTTCTGAAGGACTATGTTTGGTTGCCAAGAAAATTGAGGAAAATGAGAGAAATTTTGAATTTGAATGTACAAGTGAAAATTTAGATTAATTAATTTGCGCATATATGGAGTTTGACAACGAAGAAAGTTTACTTGTATTGGAAAAAATGATTTCGTAAGTCTTATCGTTACTGTGATATTTATTTTAGTGTGATGACTATTTTACTTTGTGATTTTTATATTGAGTTTGTCATTGGTTTTTAGAGGAACTAGATTTGGGTTTGTAGATTCAAGAGTTGCTTGTGAAGTTCGTGGAAAGTGCTGTGCGCTTCGAGAAGGAATCTAATAGAGTTTTGGTTAAGTATCAGCTGACTGTTGATGGACTTGACGGGATTGAGCTTTTTACGGTTCTGGAAGCAATGGAGGTGAGATTTGTACCGTATGCTCCATCTACTTCCATTTGTACCAATTGAATTTTTTTTTTTTTTTGGTTTGCTGGAACTTAATCATTAAATATGTTGCAAAGACATTACTAGTAAAACTCCAGCTCTTTTAGATCACTGTTGCAAAAAGTGAAGGCATTTGTCTGCAAATTTTCCAAGGTTTTTTCATTTATTAATTGTGGATTTCTGTAGGTGGTTGGAATTTTAGATTATGGGTTAGCAAAAGTTGCAGATTTGACGATCAAATATGTTATCTCTCCTGCTGTAAGTTATGGATCGCCTATTACATTTGTGGAAGAGTTAAATCCAGGCCCAGAAAAAATGAGCGAAGCAATTTTGAGGATGGTACCATCTGTTGATGATAAGGTATTTTTATGTGAAACAGCTGAATGTTGGATTGGTTCTATATCTCCAATTTCTAATAATGGAAGAATGTTTGGTGTGAAGTAAACCTTGTTCATTTTAGCATTTTCTTGGAAATCTTATACTTTATGTTCCTTTTCTCTGAATTTTTTTCCAGTCATAGTAATTTTGATGGAACAAATGCATCTGCTAGTTTATGTATCCCACAGGGATGTAAGGGTCTTGTCTTTACCTTTTGATTTAGTGGATCTTATATGCTATTTAACAATTTTTCTCAAATTTTCAGATTGAAAATGTGGATGGCAAAACTATCTATTCAGGGATTATTCAAGTTGTTAAATTTATCCATAAATGCATATGCCTCCAAAATGGTTCTAGGGTCCGATGTTTTGGAAGATTGACGTGGCCAAGGATATCAGAACTGATCATTTCTAACTTCCTGTCTAAGGTTTGTCTTTCTAACCTTTTGATGTATGTCTTCAATCTTTTGGACTTTCTGTGTCAATATCTGAAATTTATCACACAAGTGCTTGTTATCTTTTGATTCAGGTTGTCCCTGAAGATGCATCAAAACTTGCTGACTTTCAAAAGATTATCAACCATACTTCAGAATTTGAGGCTTCTTTAAAGGAAATGATGTTCATTTCGGCATCTGATAACAAGGATGCAAGATTGAGCAATTTTGCTGAAAATGTTGAAGTGCACTTTGCATCTAGGAAAAAGACAGAAATCTTGGCAAAGGCTAGAAACTTGCTTCTGCAATGTGACTTTGCTGTTCCCCAAGTGAGCTTTAGGCATTGGCATGCATGTGTTTCTAGCTGTTTGTAATATGTTAGCAGTGGAGTAAAGGATTTTTTTCCCCCTCTACAGGAATATACTGGGAAGGATCCTATATGTAAGAATGATGGGATGGCTGTTGATTCCTCTGAACATGTCGTTGACATGCTATTTATGTCTGAGAGGTGTGTTGTTTCAAAAGCAGCTTCTCAACTTATGAAGCTGGTGCATCAGATACTTCAGGTAGTTAATTCAAAATATTTAGTTATAGGATTTTTTCATCTAACGCAGTGGCGCCATAAATATGTGAGTTCTTCTATGCCACAAGGGGCACCGCCATTGTGCATCCATTTAGTTGTTTTTGATGCTTTTATAGCAGATTATGGGAAAAGTGTATCAATTTCTTTCTGGAACACAAATATGTATCCTTGTGGAGCCAAATTGAGATCCATATTGTGCTCCCCCTTGTGCCATTTCTGGCCTGTTCTCAAAATCTAAAATGTTATTGACTATGTCATGTTACTGCTGTATGATTCATTTTAAGCAATGTTAAATACAAATTTTATTGTACTTTATTTTGGTTTTTCTCATTTGAATGACTATGAGCATCCTTGTGTCTGGAATGTTATTCAATGGAATTATGTGCAGGATATTTGCTTATCATCGACGAGAGTGGCTTTTGAATTCTCTCGTGCTGCTAGGGATGCTATCCTGCTTTATGAAGCTATTGTTCCTGTGAAGGTAAGCGCATGGAGAAAGTGGTGCAACTTTAAAATTTACCTCAAAAACCATCTTATAATGTAATTGGTATGGATGACTGTTGGGATTACTTCTCTTTGCATTTATAAAATAAATATGATCAAACTAGCTTAATTTTACCACATCCTGTACTTGTGGTTCTCATTCGAGTTATACAGTAAAACCTCTATATATGTTCATATTGTTGGGACTGGAGAAATTTATTCTTGTAAAGAGGTTATAACTCAATAGAGGTATAGTGCAAAAATTATTGTCTTTGCTTAATTATCCCTAATGCAAGTGATATAGAGGTAAATTATGTCATGTATTAATAAATTAATAAGTGAGTCAAATTCAATTTATAGACATTAATAAAGTAATTAGTAAGTGAGTCAAATTCAATAGATAGATATTAATAAATTAATTAGTAAGTGAGTTAAATTCAATGAATAGATATTAATGATATATAGTTTCAAAAAATTAATACAAAAAGTTTCATGCCAGGAAGCTACAAACATACTTGAGAAAATAGAAATATTTCAGCTTCAAAAAGAAGTTGCCTATGCTGACCAATTAATACATACCCGCAAGTTGAAAGATGTGGTTGTAACTTTAAAGAACAAATCATTGTCACAAGCAACTTTAAAAAGATATTTTGTTCCATCTTAATTATTTAATGTAACATGGGATATATTTTTGAAATATTATTAGTATGTGGAGGTAAGTTTATTAAGACCGAACCTACAAAAAATATAACTTATTACAGTGTGGAGTTTATTCCTAATTAAAACTTGGGACCACAATTTTTTATTACTATTAAGAGATTATTCCTATATAGAGTATTCCTATTTGGAGGTTCTACTGTAGTTGATTCTGCTATCTTCACTAGACACTGATGATATCTTGCTTGGGACTTGCTCTGGGTCTCGCAGAGCCTCTTGTGTCTCAGTTTCAATGTATTTTTTGTTTTCAGTTGCCAAGTTCACAAGTTGTATATTTTGTTCTCTGTCAAAATAACATCCTCTATGAGTTTAAAACTAAACATGGAATCTTAGTGAAGCAAGTTTTCTGATGATATTTTCAGAGCATTGTGATAACAAAAATTTCTTCTGTGAGTTGAATGGATAGCTGCCTTTCATCTTCTGTATTTGCACCAAGAGTTTGTTAATAACATTCAGTTTTGACTTATGAAGCTACAACGGCAGCTTGAGGGGATCAACCAGGTTGCTGTGCTGATGCATAACGATTGTCTTTATTTATCGCAAGAGATTCTTGGGTTTGCATTTGAGGTATGAAGAAATTTCTGTAGCAATAATTTATTTGCACGCACGAAAACTCTTATTTTCTCAGTCCCACGTACCTTATTGCTCATATATGTGGTTGCTTGGATATATTCTGGGATATTATTTAACTGTTTTAGCTAAACTACCTTTTTTTTAAAAAAAAAAAATGGAAATGCAACCTTAGATTTTGGGTACTAAAGAATTTGAACCTCATATTTCAGTATCACTCAGACTTCCCAAGTTCCATTAAGGAACATGCTGTGTTTGCGGATATGGCTCCAAGATTTCATCTGATGGCAGAAGAAATACTGCAAAGGCAAATTCAAATAGTTATTTTTAACTTGAGAGAGGTATATATACAGAATTCAGATTTGGAATTGGCAAGAAGATTTTGAAAGCTATCAGCATTCATGAATTGTTCAAATTGCTGCTTTGTTGACTCTGCATATCATTTTATTGTTAGGCCTTAGATGGTGCTGATGGATTTCAAAATACTCATCAGATGCAACAATTTGAATCTGCAAAGTTTAGTATAGATCAGGTAACTTTGCTTTAAATTTTATTTCATGCTTCTGTTCTTCTCATTTTGTCTTTGTGTTTTCTTTCCCAGTGAGCTAAATGTTTCTTCGTCAGGTTGTTTTTATTCTTGAGAAAGTTCATATTATATGGGAACCACTTTTGCTGCCTTCAAATTATAATAGAAGCATGTGTACGGTTCTAGAATCAGTGTTTTCCAGAATAACAAGAGATATTCTCCTCCTAGATGATATGGCTGCTGAAGAAACATTGCAGGTATGATTTTTTGCTCTGCATTCTAGTTTGTAATTTTTTAAATCCTTGAGTTTTAGTTCACCATCTTATCTGTTAACTTGTTTTCAGCTTCAAAGATTGGTGCATTTGATGCTTGAAAACTTATCTTCTCTATTGGAGTCCCTTGCTGCCGTCAACCAGAAGGGAAAGACAGAAGGAGACTTTGCTCGCCCTCTTGATGATCTCATACCTTCTTTATGTAAAATCCGCAAACTGGCAGGCATGTTTTCTCACTATTGTCAAGGAAAAAAACAAACACACAACAAACGTTTAGGTAAAGGAAAGCACTAACGTTTGAAAAAGACATTCATTTACTAACAAGAACAGTAATTTTTAACAGAAATTACTGTTATACCCTTCTAGCATATAAAAAAAAATACATACAAGTTTAACTTGTGGTATTAATACCATAAGATTTTATTAAAATTTTAAACTTATATATTTAACAATTTTCCACATGTTATCATTTAAACTTGTATATTTATAACTAATTTTTATGTTATTTATTATGATATTAATTGAAATACAAGTTAACATTAATAACCAATTTTATTTATTTTTATTCTTAAGTAATGAATTAAATTTATTTGGCTTGAAGAGGGAATTTGATAAAAATTTAAATAGAAAAATTAGATAATGATAGTATATTTATAATTTTATTAATAATATATGAACAAATTGAATAATAAATAATTTTTTTAATATGCTAGAAGGGTATAATGGTAATTTCTGTTAAAAGTTACTGTTTCCGTTAGTGAATGGAGGTGTAAATGTCTTTTTTGAAACGTTAGGGGGATTTTTGTCCCTTTACCTAAACGGTGGGGGTGTATTTGTCCTTTTCCCTTCTTTAAATTGGTTGATAAGTAATTATGATTACTAAAACGTAATTCTTTCCTTTTATCTTTCAAATATTTTACCAGAATTGCTAGATATGCCTTTGAGGTCCATCACAGCATCATGGGAAAGTGGAGAACTGCTTAGTTGTGGTTTCACATTATCAGAGGTACAATGTAATCTGTTTAGCAGATACTTTTGCTGGGTTTTAAACTTGTGCTATGTTCTTGGACTCTCTGTATTGGAAATTTCTTTTCATTCTACATTCAAAACAGTAGATGAATTTTGTTTCAGAGACCTCATCCCATATGCAATAATATGTATCTTTTTTTTTTTTTATTAATAAGAATAATAATATGCATCTACGCATATACACGTGCTTATACATATGGTTTTATATTAATTCTGCCTGTTTCATTGTGTTCACAATCTCATTGCCGCCGCAGGTAGAAGATTTCATCAAAGCCATATTTGCAGATTCAACTTTAAGGAAAGAGTGTTTATGGAGGATAGAAAATGTTCCCTTGTAGAAGTTAACAGTTGCCAAAAAATTTTTACAAGCGAAAAGAGAGAGCGGAAAAAATTAGATCCTCCAGCACCAAAATTGACAACGTTATTATCCTGATCCAACCACACTGGTGAAACAGATTGTTTTGGGGTAGATGTTTGTAAAGTTCATCGACTGTTTAACTTGATACCCTTGTAGTTCAGATATATGTTTCATGTACATTATCCTTCGTTGACGGAGAATGGTTAATGATTTATTTTCCTTTGAAGAAAAAAACATAGATATTCCGTGTAGATCATGGAAGGCGAGATTCTGGGCAAATACCTGAACCATATGAGATACCTTTCAAAGAAGTTAACCCGTTCTAACCTCGTGACTAATGGAGCCAATAATTGATGAATTTTACTCCCCTGTTAACAGACATAATTTATTATCCGCTAGTGGCATAAGTTTTCAGCTGTCGCATGTGAAAAATGGCAAATATGCTCCGGGAAACGTTATCCTATCCACAGAACCATGCTGTTGGTTGATAAGGAACGGTAGCAGCAATTCTACTTCGACTTTGAATGGTTAAGAATGGCTTGGGAACAATCTGGGCGAATTTTTTCACACTAATAAAAAAGCCACTTGTAAATACAATAACATTAGTAAGACACAATGACGTTGATTAATATCAAAATTGTTCTTAGACTAACTTCTCAACCAGTCTCAATCTTTCTTTTACTGTTCAAATGGATTGCAAATCATCCTTGCTTGCTGCCTATTCTGCCATGAGTTCTTCAAGAGAGAATTCATCCTCTTCAATGATTTGTCCATCTTTTCCGTCCCATGGTTCAGTTTTCACAATAGAAGGAGTGCCATCTAGAGGCAAATTGCCCTTTCCTCCACGCCCAGCTTCCTTGACAAATTCTCTGGAAAAACAAATCGAATACACTCAATGTTTATGTTCATTTCAAAAGTGCATTCCAGATAAGGCAGAAACAGAAGACTTACACAATATGCTCGAGCTCGAATGCACTTTTTAGTGGTGTATAAACTCCTTTCTTCACATTCAAGGCTACCAGAGCTGGATACCCATAGCCACCAACTCCAACGCGGTTCTCAAGATCTGGCTGCTTACCCGCAGCTGCCCAAACAAAGCTGAAAAACAGAAGTTGTCATTAGAACTCTTTCAACCTTAGTTTCTACACATTTGATTGATATATAGATAATTATCTGCAATAAACAAATATAAGGAAGTCTCATGTACTTGCCTGTAATGACCCCTCTTGAACTTTTCTGCAACTGATAACAACATCTCAAGGTACTGGTTCCTTCCTTCCGCCTTGGAGTCCAAAATGTCAGGCAGGAATGAAACAAAGCAGATGGCCGCTGAGCCACACTTCTCTTCCATGACATCCTATATAGAAAGATAGCAATTTCATAAACATATTGTTGGAATACTAGATGAAATGGAGGATAAGAGAAAAAGACTTACTTGGCTGGTAAGTTCAGTCACTTCAGGTGGTGCAACATTTGTTTCCAGCTGTTCCAGAGCAAATGATTCAATAGCTCCCGCAGTTCTAGCACCCTCATAAGGAAATGGGCTATCTTTGTCAGCACCAAATACTAAGATGGTGGGGAATCCTTGAACATTGAATTTGCTCATCAAAGACTGGCAAAAGCACTCCATTAGAACCACAAAGTTTAAAAAATATAATCAAGGCAAGCAACAAAAAGAAATCAATTTTGCCTGGTTCATTCTGGTAATTTGTTTCTTTTGATAAACAAATCTTCAGTTTTCTATATGCTCTAGCACTTGCTATAATATTCAAGGGGGAAATGAATAGTACACAGGATTACTGCATTCCAAAGAATGGCAAAGATACCATATTACCTTCTCAGAGTCGCAATCAACATGACCCAGTTTCACTTTGCCCTTCAAGTTATTAGCAGCCTTCTTCCACTCAGGAGCCAGCTTTTTACAGTGTCCACACCTTGAGAAAAAGAATTTGGACGAATTTTATCACATCACTAGAATAACAGTTCCTGTATATAGATTCAGCGCAATCTTCTAAAAAAGTACAAGAAAGACCTAAGATGGCAGCTATCTTAAATATATACTACCATGTTCATGCATACACATAGATGGACATGTATGGATACAAATAGCATGTAACATCAATTAGACCATTATTCACTTCCAGCAGTAATACATATCTCCCAATCATTGAAAGCTCCTTGATAAACAATGAAGAGCATTTCCATTTATGAGCACTTACCAAGGTGCAAAAAACTCCACAATCCAAAGATCTTTGCTTTTGAGCACCAACTCATCAAAATTGAGAGAATTCAATTCTATAGACTCATTAGAATCAGATTTAGATTTATCACTTGAGCCTCCAGTTGCTTTCCCACTAAGACGTTCCTTCAATAGTGCCTTTATCTGTAACAAGATCCATAATACTTAAAAATGTGAAATGACTTTTCAACTCAAGTTCTAAGCATGAACACACAGGTAATCCTCTCTATCTAATAACCATTCCCAATCACCAGAATCATTCAACCATTATCTGAATAGTAATCAATAAATTATTGAGTCATTATATATTAACATTCCTTCCCCCTTCTTTTTGTGATATGTTCACATGGAAGTCTTCTTCTTTGTATTTCATAAGAAACTACACCAAAAAACTAATTATGGTGGTTGGTATATGACAACCATGCATGAAGGCTCCAGATATGGATAGGCCAAACCCACAACCCAGCTCCTCAAATGAGAGTTACAAGTGTTCTAAATTGCTTCAATGGCTGTTTGGGTTAAGTATGGCTTTCAAACACAAAATTAACTCCTTTTACTTAATGATTACAAAAGCAAACTGTCACATTCTTTAGTGATAGCAAGAGAAGTCCATTCTGGAGGATTTCACTGAAGAAACTGTAACAAACCTGTTGGAGTGCAAATTCTGCAATGGGTTTGACATCCCTAGCTCCTTGGTAATCAACTGGAGGCTTCCCTGGTACAAACACCTTTATGGTTGGGAATCCTCTGATCCCATATTCCTACAGAGCAATCAAACATCTTTAAGTCATCTCAAGCCACAAAAACAATTTAGTAAATACATCAATAATGACAACATAAGAAAACCCTTTGTTCAAGAGACAAAAGTCATGTCTGTAAAATCTTAATGTACAACAACAGCATCCAATATTATTAATTTCAGAAGAATGAATATATATCAGACTCTAATGGCCCAGAACTGATGGTGGCACCATGTTTGTTCATCATAGAGGTGCATTATTTGGATTTTACTATATCTTCATAATCACAATAAACATCTATAGTTACCAGTACTTTTAGAACTGAACTATTCTGTATGTTAAAGCTATCTACTAAGATTTAAATATCAGGTCCAACCCAAACATTGCAGTACTGTTAAAGAGCAACTTGCTTATTTGATATGGAATATCGGTTTCTTAAAACTAACTATAAACACTAACAATATCGAACCAAAAAATGCACCAGATAGAAATGCTTCTACTTTAGTAATAGTACACAAAAAACAGTGGTACTAAGTCCATAAATGTTTATAGAAAAAATTTATGATTTTACATTGATTGCTACTTTAATTTGCAGATCTTGTTCTTAACTGCCTCAAAGTAAATACAAATATACTGATAATGATCAAGCTTATCAAAATATAAAGAAACCTGAGCAAGGGACTGGTGTTCATTGGCATCAAGAGCTGCTACAGTAGCGACACCTTTCAAGACAGTAGCTGCTTTCTCCCATATGGGTGTCAAAGCTTGACAATGACCACACCAAGGTGCATAGAACTCAACCAACACAACTCCATTGGCATTCAGGACCTGCCCCCATTCCAAAAATTCTCAATTTATAAACATCATGTCTAAAAATTTTGATAAACTCTTTCTCGTTTACAAGAGTAACGCAGTAGCTAAAATCAAATGCAGGTAACAATGAGAATATATTCTGCGAAGATGAAACCAGTAATTGATTTAATACAATTTCAGAAATAAGTTTTAAAAAAACCTAAAGTTTTGATCTTTATATAAATTTAGAAATAAAAATGTCAAATGAAACAAACACTACGATAACTCTAATACGACTTGACAGATCTGGTGTAAATACAATGAACAAGCAACTTCAATTACACAAATTTCAATTAATATACGAATTTATACTTGTTAACTATTCTCAGTAAAGACGACTCAACACAAATTTTATTGAATCGTTTTCTTACCAAACGGAAAATAAGCACAGAAGTTATCAATTTAATTTACCTTGGACTTAAAGTTGTTAGGAGTGAGCTGAACTACTGGTGATGATGAACCATACAATGCATCACTGAGATTGAAGCGCGCAAAGAATGAGAAGATTGTTAAAATGACAGGCAATTGTGATCTGCGCATTTTCCGTCACTTTCTCTATAAAATTTTAAGTTTTTTTCTTTTTCCCCAGACTCAGGCAGAAGTCTGTCGACGGGGAAGAGAGAAGAAAAACCCATTCGCCGAGAGAGCTACGTGCGTGCAACGTGTCTGGGCCAATAAGAACCGTACACGTCAGCATTCTAATCGTAGAAACTCTTCCTCGTGAGAAATAATTCGGAGCATGGGATTTCTGTGCTTTTTACTGCTGTTTCTGACACGTGGCCGGATGAATAAATCAAATAATTCCTTTTTTTCCCTCAAAATCACAAGACTTTTTTTTTTTTTTTAATTTTATCTATTTCAAAGATTCTTTTATTTTATGATAATTAATTTTGTGTTTTATCATCATGTCAAGCTTTTAACAAATATATTCAAATTATAATGGATTACTATTAATATTTTTATTTTATTTTAGTATTAAGTCTGAGATATATCAAACATAAAAAAAAAAAAAAAAAAAATTAAAATTTTTTTTTTTTTCAATTTGTACTTTTTAAAAAAAAATTCAATATTTATTAAAAAAATAAATATATATTATATTATTCTTCTCGTAAAAAAATCACACCAGAATCAAATTGAATAACCCCGTGGCAATTTTATAAATTAAAATAGCATCATGCGTCATGATATAAGAGGACATTATACACATTAGAACCAAAGGCAAAGGGGAAAAATTAAACCCTAGTTTCTAAATCTAGCATTGCACATTGCTCATGCCACAACCAAACAAAACATTGGGCATGTTTGGATGCTCGGATTAAGTATGAGATAAAACTAGTTTTGGGATTAAACATTTATATCATATTTGACAAGCTTAGTTGGATTGGATTAAGGGGGATTAATTTTAATTTAATTCTAAAATCATAGGATTAATAATCCTAATTTACACATAGGTTTAGTTGAGATAAGATTAAAGAAAAAAAAATTATCCATTTATGATGCTTTCATTTATATCATTATTTTTTATTTATACCTAATATTAATTTATTAATTTTTAATTTTTGATTTACTTAAAATTGATCATCTAATTAAATTGGTACTTTTACTAATTGTATTAAATTTAATAATCACTAAAACAATATTATAAATAATCACGAAAATTAATAACACCACTTAATTAATTGATTTTATATAATATTTTTTAAACATTCAATAAAAATTGGTTAATTTCTTTTTTATTTGTTCATTATATTATGACTACCCAATAACTTATTTGTGATGTATTTAGTTTTCTGATTAATTATTTTTAAATTTATTGTAATTATTACTATAAAATTTCATGAATAATTATATTTATATTTAAATATCAAGTTAAATGTTATTTAATATTATTTAAGTATAGTCCAATGTGGTACTATACAAAACCTAAGATTATATAATCTAGTTTAATACAGTCCAATCTAATCTTACTAATTAGTGCAATTTAATGCTGCGTGCCAAAAATAACCTAAGTTCCAACGATACTCTTCATCTTCATTCCCCAACTCATCTATATCTTCAGGTCCAAGTAGCTGCTTGTTTGGCTGTTTCGCCACTCCTTCCTCCTGATACTGTCGGCTGTCGCTACTTCCTCTGCCTTCATCTATCATTGGCGGCTTGGCTGTGAGATGAGTGATGAAAGGGTTGGACTGGAAGGCATGCAAGGCTCTTCTTCCTCTTTGGCTTTTTCCAACAATAGGAATTACCCACCCCTAGTCGAACTAGTGATAGATGCTATTGTGCATATTTTTAGAAAGAGAATTATTTAGCGGCCAATAAGGATTTGATTCTCACTTTTTTTCAACTTTGACATTCTCCTGAACTGTCCAATTTATTAAAGTTTATCAAAATTTTGTGTTAAAAACCATTAATAATAGGTTTAAGGGCAAAACTAGTATTTTTCAGTTCCTAAATGAGTGGAAGGATGTTATTTTTTGTAGGGATTGGCATCGGTTCGGTTCAGTTCGATTTGGATTTAATTTATTTTTTGTTTGATTCGAATTAGGAATTATAAAAACCTATTTGATTATTTCTATTTGGTGCGGTTTCAATATTAATCAATCTTTTTTTAACCTTATAAAATACCAAACTAAAAATGAAAAATCAAACCGAATTGAATTTTTGGGTCCCATTCGGTCCATTCAATCCCTAAACACTGCATGACATTACTTTAATTTAAAATTTAATTTTTTGGATTTTTGGTTCAGTTTTTTTATTTTAAATTATGAACCGAAAATTGAACTGGAGTATTCGATTTTATACAGAATCAAAATATTCAACTTTTTCTAATAAAAAAAATCAAACCAAACCGTTAAAAAACCAAATCAAACAAAAAAAAAAAAAAACTTTCATGTCTGGTTCGGTTTTGCCCACCCCTAATATTTAGTTTTCAGAGGATCAAAAATCTTACCATAGATGATGACTGGGGTTAAATCGAATACATAATTGAAGATAGGTTTATATTAAATATTAGAATTTATATTGTGTTTACTTTCTAGAGTGGTAGTGAGAAGTATGGATTCCTCCCAATCTATTTTTTACTTGCACATTTTAAGGGAGGATTGAGAATCTCACTCTTTGGACCCCACCCATTTTTGGATATAAAATTACCCTCCTTTTATTAAATTTAATATAATTATATTTAATAAAATAAAATAAAAATATTATATTTATTTAAATAATATTATTATATTTAACTAAACAATAATTTGGTTTGATCCTAAGTTAAAATTACTTAAAAATATTATTATTATGTTAATAGAGAATTAATAATATTACTATATACTATCTTTATTTGAAAATATAATATTATTATATTTATTTAATATTAATACTTAATAATAATAAGTATTTTATTCTAAGAAAATATTAATTGCGTACTATATTAATAGTAAAAATGTTTCATTTATTTTGCCCTTATCAATAATTTTTTATTTACATAACTAAAATTAAAATTAATAAAAAAATTTTATGTACATAATTAAGAATAATAATTATTATTATAAATTTACAAATATAATAAAATAAATGTTTATTCATCAAATATATTTTTTATTAACTTTGTAATTAAAAACTACAATTCTTTAAATAAGGGTAAAATTTTAACTTTAAATTATTTACTCCCAATCTAAAACAAAGTAAATACATAAATTGGATTATGATCTCCATTCTATATTTCTATTCCAGTGTAAGTAAATAAAATACTCTCACTCCCACTCTATACTCTCAATCCTAGAATTCCCACTCCAATAAAAAATGTAAACGCTACCTTAGTGTGGTATACTTCTCAATTATATATACATATTACATAACACATACATCTATATCTGAAAAATGAAAAAAAAAACTGATAATGCGTACCTTTTTTTTTTTTTGTGGTTGCACAAGCATTATCATTAGTTTTATAACCTATTAATTATTTTCCCCGTGTTTGTAATTATAAAATTAATGATTTATCGGTATTTGTGATTAATTGCTAATAAACTTTCAGTTTTCGTAATAAATTTTGATTTATTAAATATTTAACTTCGTTTATGAAATTTTATTATTTTAAGCATGATCAATACTAAAACAAAAATCAATAAATGCTTTTGAAGGAAAAAAAAAACACATTTATTTATAATTCAGCTAATTGCAATGAATATATTTTAAAAATACGTAAATCGTTTTCCCTTTTTCAATGAGTGAGCCTTTTGAGTTTCGATGTCCCTCAAAATTTCTCACAAAACTCATTTTAATTGAAATTATGTAAATAACTAAAGAAAAATTAATTCATTTCTTATTTTAAATGGAAATTCAATTAAGCACTTAAACAAAGTTTTATTTTAATAATTTATACACCAACTTCCATTTCATGATTTATATTTATATTATAACTTTTAATTGATTTTTTTTTTAGAAACTTATAAGAGTTTTAAATGTTGGAGATAGAAAAATTATATAACAAGAGGAAAATAATTTAAGATTTTAGGACTTTTATGTATTCTATAAATAAAAACCTAAAATAAATATTTTTAGACGAGTGAAATTTTACGGCAAGTTAGTTTACTTTCATATGAGTGATAATGGAAGTACAAACTCTTATATACATTTATTTTATATAAACTGATGTGACATAATTCAATTAGTTAGATTAAGTATCTATTGCCCCCAATGATTTATTTTCATTATTTTTTATTTTCATCCAACTAATACATTTATGCTCTATCAGTGTGTATAAAATAAAATTATTAGTTTGCAACTCTACCATTACTCATTTAATATACTGGTTAGTATTTTATAAATTAAACTAAGGTATTTTATGAAATAAAATTTAATTAGGCTGTTATAAGAATTTTAGATGGTTTGTTAAAAGGCCTGCTCTCTCTCAATGGATTAGAAGATATATCATGTGTGGACTAACCCAAAAGATATTCAAAGTTAAACAATAATGGTTTTATTTTCCAAACGGCAAGTGTAGAGTTGGCAAAATTTGACACGATTCAATTACCCGACACAAATACGACATGAATAAATGGGTATGAATCATCAAATTTAATACGATTATTAAATGAGTCAGGTCCGGGTTGACACGATTTTTTTCGTGTCGAATTAAAGTTAAAGTTCTCGACCCATTTATCCAAACAATGACACGATTATATTTTCTTTTTTAAATTAATTTATAACTTCTTGTCATTAAAACTCAAATATTGGACATGATTATCTTTTTTTATTTTTTTAGAATGGTAGATTTATACACAATATTTTATTTATAAAATTTTATATAGATTTAGAACTTTAATAGTTAAGTGTGTAAAATATTGGTACATATGTATACTTTATGATATTGATATATAGTATTATTTATATGTATATAATTAAAAATTTTAATAGTGTAAATATGCAATATTTTGGGGGGGTGTGTGTGTGTGTGTTGATAACATTTGTTAAATATATAGATATTAGACATGTTATTAGATAACCCCTTTATTTTCCATGTCGGGTTTAATATTAATATTTTGACATAATTATTAAATAGATCGGGTTTGGGTCAATCTAAATTTGACATAATAAAAAATTGACACGACACGAACATGACCCGACGACCCATTTTGCCAGCTCTAGGTAGGTGATATTTCCACCCCATCTCTTGCCTAATTACTCGACGTATTAATATGGTAATTTACAGTGCAATCGTCCTTATTTGAATGAATTTAAATAAAGTAATAATTTTCACAATCAATCAATTGTCCTTTCTAATTTTCTTTGTGACTTAAATCTCTTCATCTCTTGACTATTAAAGCTGTCTTAAGTTCGTTTTGGATTACTTTTAAGAGTTTAAAGAATAATTTTAAAAAATTAAAAGTCAATTTTAGTATTTGATATATTTTTTTAACAAACCGCTTTTGCAAAAAATTAGCTCATTTTATATTAGTTTATATCTAATATAATTCCACACGTATCCTCAAATTTATTATAAAAATCTAAAATTATCCTTATTCAATTAGGAAATAAAATTATTAAAATTAAAGAGATTATTATTATTATTATTTTACCAATTATACTAACATAACAAAATAAGAAAATAAAATTAGTAAAGTAAAAAGATTTATTTTAGTAATCGATTTTAGGATACACCAATAAAAAAAAAATTATATATACATATTTATAAATGTGTAAATAAAATTTATTTAACATTATGTTCATTTTAGTACTTTGTATTATAACAGTAGTTCAACAGTAAAACTTACTAAATATATACGATTGTTTTTAAAATTTATAGCACTTTTACTAGTAAATTTTATCAGAAGTTTAACTAATTCTCTTTACAGTTAATTATTTTTACAATATAATTAATAATAATTATTTGAAAAGTTACAATATTAACAAATTGGCCCTTAACAAATTTTGTAAGAGCTTACTTGAATGTTTTCAAGTAGATTTACTTGAATTGCCCCCTGAATTTGAATTCAGGGGGAATTAGGAAGTTAACAAATTGATTTTGTGCTTTGCCCACTTTATTGCCTTTTAAAATAATAACTGCATAAAAAAAATGTCTGAATATAAGATTAATTTATCTATGTCATCCTTACCAAATTACCCACAAAATATATGTTATTGTGTCATAATATTTTAGCTTATACAATATATTGTTTCCTAATGAAACCAATCATTTATAAAAAGTATATTTTATTATTTTAAGCTTAATATCCATAATAAGAATCGTATGGATAAATTGGTAAGCTAATTTATTTTCTTCACTTGGTGGTTTCTAATAATCATTCTTGAGACAATTTCAACCAACGTGAGAGACGACATGGTATTGTGGACAATTCTTGAATCCATCAAAAGCCATGGGAAAAATTAGCCACAGATGTTCACTCAATATGCTCGGTTCATTTGATCCATGTTTCAAGCGTACTTGCAAATTTTGGGCGCTGATTTTAATTTTACTAACAAATCTCACCAAGTATTTCTGAACCATTTATGAAATGCAAATTAATATTTTACTGCAAGTTTGGTACCATTCTAGTCTCGACATGCAATAATATTTTAAATGAAGAAAACAGAAGACTAGTTTCTTACATTTGGTATCTTGAGTTATCCAAAGCTTCGTGCTTCAGTTTCTGCTTTTCAATGATATTGTATATACGACCAAAACTGTCTCTCACCTTTCCTCTAACAAACTCGTGCGCAACGTCATCTTAAACTAAGGCTGCTTAAAGGCAATAAAATTACAAGAGCCATGACACATGATGGCTTCTCCCATTCATTTTGGTTTTGCTAACTGAAAATACAAAACAAGCTCCATGAAATTAGCCAAAACCCACCAAAATGTTCACATTCAATTCGTGTGAAAGCCAGCTCTTCTTTTTGTAACTGCATCGCATTCTTATTATCTTGCGTGTGGGTATGATATCAGAACAACATCATAATAAATGAAAGCAAAATGGAGAGGCTAGTAATGAGATATGGTAAGAAGTTGAAGAAGCTGTTGAAGAAGATGTTGAAGTTTTCGAGTTCGAATAAAGCATGCCCTGTATCTCGTACTCCTTGTGCTGTTCATTGTGAGGACCTCTTCTTGCAATCAGCAGGGAAAAAAGAAAAAAATCCCCGACCCAGAGACTATGATGATGATCCATTCACGGCAGGTTACATCGCAGCTCAGAATTACTTCACCCTAAGGCCAAACATTTATTTGTAAGTGAAATAATTAGATGTTGATCATGATGGAATCGTATTTTACGTTTTTATAACTTGTTGACGAACAGCAAAACTCATCAATTTCACTAGAGTTTGCCCAGATAAAGATCATTTGTAGTTGCTAAGTTATCATATATTGAACTTTTGAGTGGCATTTGAATTGCATGCTCAACCTACACCATTACCCTTGTGGCCTGCCACATTTAAGTCTTTTAACTGTCTTGTGTGTCACGCAAAGAATATGTAATTCTTATAGCAGAGAAAAGATGGGAATATGTTTTTGAGTCAGACAAGAAAAAGGATCATTTGCCAATTTTTCTGTAGGTCAAAAACAGATGGTTATCTTTAGTGAAGCCTGAAAAAGGCCATCATAGGATCATATACATCTTGATTAGCTTGAATGCCAAAAACAAAATCTGCATGAGCGTAGTCCTTTATGTATTGAACCACCAATTTGTCACTGTCATGATCTTTGAGGTTGCCTAGCAAAAGCTTCACATCTTTTACATCAGAAAGCAAGTCCTTTCCTCCATAGCTGAGGAAAAGAGGTAGGTGTTTTGGAATTTTTGTCATGTTGTACACGGGAGGTGTAGGCTGTCCGTAATGATTCATGTTGTCATCTTCATTGCCATAATCATACATTGCTATGGTGCCCTTTCTAGCCACTGTCCAAAAACCAAAACCAATGAAATCAATTGTAGTCAAGTCTTGTTAGTTTGAGATTTGTTATTGGCTTAGCAATTAGAGATACGCATACTTTGAGCCAGATGGATCATGTTCTTTGTCGCTGTAGATTGAGGTTCATGTTCGAGAAACACATCTGTCCTTGATGAATTTAAGCAGCAATTCTGCCCTGGAAATAGAAACAATTTTGTTCACAATTTAGGAAATATATAAGATTCTAATGAGCAAGCCTACGACGTCAAGATCGAATACCTGTGAAAGAACTCATCAAGTTAGAGCAGTTGTTGCCAGGCTTTTGGCAAATATCTTCCAGAAGTTTGGCTACAGCATCCCTGTTCAATCATTAAAGAAACTATATTAATGATAGCACATCCATGATGATAAGTAGGTTCTTTAGTTGTTTTCTTACCCTCTTGGAGAAAATTCATGGAGACCTAACCAGTAAATGTCCTGTTGAACACAATGAGGAGGGAAGAAAATATAGAGAATATTGTCAGCTAATTTTGTATTAATGAAGTTTAGGAGTCACGTTTGAACAATTCAGATCAAGTCTTACTTCAGCTAGAAATGCATTAACAGCACTTCTCGCAAGCTGTGACGGCATCTGACCCAGATAAGCAATCGGGCTGAGCAAAGCAGCTGATCTTATCATACTCACCAGCTTATCTTGGGAAAGAGCGGCAAAAGCAACTAAAGTTCCCTACAAAAGCAGTTTCGGATTTACCATTGCCCAGATGCTAGTTCACGAAAAGATAGCCAAAGCAACAGAGAGCAGAAATATTCACCAAGGAATGCCCAACATAGTGTAGCTTCTTCTGCCCTGTCTGATCATGCACAAATTTGACCGAAGCTGTAAGATCATAGGCCATTAACTCATCCCATGTCCATTCCCAGTAAGCCTGCAAAAAGTTTACATAGGCAAAAATTTTAGTGGAATACATTTTAAGGACCAGCTAATAGAGTATGACAGTAAATCATATGGAAAAAACATATTTAGAACCGGATCATTAGGACTAAGTGATGTGTGTCCGAGGCTGTATTTAGTGCCACGAGTGTTGGCAATCCACACGTCATAGCCCTTATCTGCCAAAATGAATGCCAAAGATTCATTTGGTGAATTTAACAGCCATGTTATCCCATCCTGCCACCACAAATAGATTTAATATCGTTTCATCTGATGTGCAGATATTCGCAGTTTATAAAATACGAATTTTTGAATTTGTTACTACTAACCATCAAAACTCCATGTTGTAGCAAAACTGGGGGCATGTCAGCTGGCTTGCCAGACCGTGCTTTTGGCATCCTCTGCATGCCAAGAATGTAACCATCTTGTGTTGTTACCTACAAACCCGTCAGAGGTTTTTACTCATATCACTGTTAATCTAAGAAACTTCATTGAATTGAACAAAATATTGAAACGCTGATCGAGTGCGGTACCGTATGTTCATGGCAGATGTAACCCTGTGTCTGCACCATTGATTTGCAAATACCACCAGCGGCAGGTGGGGAAGGTACAAACTTTCCCTCATGACCACTGATTGAATATATCTTTGTTCTTGATGCTGCCGCTGCTGATACACAGAATAGAATCACAAAGCATAAAGAGATTAAAAAGTTTAACATTTTTTAAGTCATTAACAGCTGCAACAACTTAAAATCTTCCTTCATTTTTATAGTTGACAAATTGCACAATCAACTACAGAACCTTTAACATTTCGTTGCTGCCACGATTTTTAATTTCTTTAAGAATTCCCTGGAGGCAAATTTGATGCATTGAAGAGAAACGTAAACGTATGAAGTTAGATAATTAATAACGAAATGTTGGTGCAGACGACAAGAAAGGCCAATGCAGATAAAGCTAATAGAAAGGTCATGTTTTAAAACAAAGTACGAGTAAATTCCATTGATATTTGAAAATAAACCGGTTTGATAAGGACTTGTGATAGGCATGCTTGGTCAACTAGGAACAAAGAAGTGAATTGAGGCATGTTCATGAGGCAACATCTACGTTACCTGCATTAAATAATTTGATTATAATCTCATGATATCTGCTTAACTAAAATTATTGTAATATCGAATAAAGGGACTCTAAACAATGTTGGCTCTGCTATAATCAAATGAGATTAATGATGTTCAGAAACCAAATAGAATGTGAAATGTACAATTAAGTGATATTTGTATTAACATAAAAGTCATTTAATAAAAAAGGGTACGTCTTTAGAGAACCAACATAAATAATTCGAACAGACCCTCTCGCTCTTTCTTTCTGTGAGGTGTCTCATTTACATCTTCACTGTAGCTTAAAGAAAGCCATGAGAGGCTCATACAGAACTTGCCCAGCATTTTCACCCATAACATAGTCTGCATGAGCATAATCCTGTCTGTACTGAACTACAAGCTTATCTCCCTCATGATCTTTGAGTCTCTCCAGCAGCAGTTTGACATCATTGACATCCGAAAGAGCGTCGGCTCCTCCGTAACTGAGAAAGAGAGGAAGATCACAAGGAATGCTTGTCATGTTGTACACTGGCGGATTCGGCTGCCCATAGTGTTTTTTGTTCTCTTCTTCATTTTTGTAATCGTACATTGCAATGGTTCCTTCTCTAATCACTATCCAAAATCTTGTCAGTCTTGAAAGTAGAATACTTATACTCCTTCAATTCATAGCTTCTAATCATAATATTAAGACTTACTCTGAGCTACGTGGATCATGTTCTTAGTTGAAGTTGCCTGAGGCTCGTGTTCTAGAAATACATCTACTATCGAAGAGTTTAGGCAGCAGTTTTGGCCTATAAGTAGTTACAAAACGTTTCAACTAGGTAATTAAAGAAGAATCCTTAAAGATTTGGGGGATCAATAACAGATTAGGGCACATAAATCCCACCTGTGAAAGAGTTCAATAAGTTGGTACAATCAACTCCAGGTTTTTTGCAAATGTTTTTAAGAAGTTTGACTACGGCCTCCCTGTTCAAGCAGAGAAAAGAAATTCAAAAAATTCAGAGAAGTGAGATAATGTTGGTCTCAGAAAATTTAGGTAAAGTCATGCTTGGTACAGGTAAAATAAGGAGAATTAATTACATACCCTCTTGGATCAAATTCATCAAGGCCTAACCAGTATAATGCCTAGAAAAGAAGATATATAGATTATCAGGAATTTCTGTTGAATTAATGCAGATTTAAAAAAACAAATAGTATTCACCTCAGCTAGAAAGTTATCGGCAGCATTTTTGGCAAGCGGTGAGGTCATTTGCCCAGCATAGGCAATTGGACTAAGCAGGGCAGCTGACCTTAACTTGTTCACCAGCTGATCCTTAGAAAATGAAGCCAGAGCAATCAAAGTTCCCTACAAAACGATTTCAGAAATTAGCTTTGTGTCTATTGTTTGTTAACAGAATTCAGAAACAAGTGAACCTGCAAAATTGTGAAAATCACCAGTGAATGCCCAACATAGTGTGGTTTCTGTCCTGTTTGATCATGCACATGTTGCAATGTAGCAGGAAGATCATAAGCGACTAATTCATCCCACGTCCAATTCCAGAAAGCCTAACACACATCAAAACTTGTATAAATGGAAATCACAAAGATGGAAACTAATACACAGTTCAAGCCAAGCAGCATACTGAGTCAACAGGACTGAGTGACACGTGGCCACGGCTATATTTGGTTCCACGCGTGTTGGCAAGCCACACATCATATCCATTATCAGCCAACAAGAATGCCAATGATTGCTGTGGAGGTAATAGCAGCCATGTTACTGCATCCTGCCATGGATCAATAGCTTGTTACATCCATGATATTATCAAAAATTTTCAACTACTTGTAATATATAAAGCCAGCGACAATGCAGAAAAGAATTGTTAACCATTAAGAGCCCATGTTGTAGCAAAACCGGTAGCCTATTTCCTGGTTCACCGCCTGATCGTCCCACTGGAATTCTCTGCATGCTGAGGATGTAACCATCTGTTGTAGTAACCTGTTATAATTTCATTACCCTTAATAATTAGTGGTATGCCCTAACCTTAAGAACGTTGTGATTGTGATGAATTTTGGGTATGTTACCTTATGTTCTTCACAAACATAATTTTGTGCCTTGACCACTGATGCACAAATACCATCGTCACTGGCTGCCGGGGCTAAAGCAGCCTTGTGACCTTTAGCTGAAAACAACTTTGGTCTCAATCCAGCTGCCGACCCACAGAAAAGAACCAACACAATTAAGGACACGAAACCGTTGGCCATCTTCATTTTTTTTGTTTTGATTTTTCGTGCTGTCTCTACAACTTCCAATGATACAGCAATTTTCTATTCTTTCTTTTTGTTAAAAAATAATAATAGCAAAATGCCAAATAAAAACAAAAATGAGTATTCACATGAAAATGTATTGGACATTCTTCGCCATCAGGTTTAAATAAGGTATCTAGTGGGACCTAGATGATTTCATCGCTAGCTGGGATTCCACAGTTGAACATGATTTTCCTAGGTTTGTTTTTCATTGCAAAGAGTGATCAAGTAAAATGTGGCAAATATCTAAAGCCAAAACATGGGCAGTAAGAAATTGCCATGCTTTGACAAATCTCTTTTGTCTCATCAGTAATAGCTGCACATGTAGCTCCAATAGAAGCGTAAAAAGCTAAGAACCCATGTCCTTTTCTATTCACAAATTGACTAATTAAAAATCATTTTTTCTTCTCTTACCATGAGAGCGGCAATTTATGGTCCACTCACCTTTGGAATTACCTACTGAGAATTGTTGGTTTCCGTTTATTTGTAACGCCATTTATAGAATGGGTTCACTTTGATACATTTATTAGTGAAAGGTAAGCTGAAGCACAGCAGTTACAAACAATATGCAACACAAGGACATGCATATCATATAAGCGGCGATGTTATGCATGCATGGAAACCAATTTATTAACTAACCACAGTACAATTATGGGACAGTAACACTAGATGAAGTAGTGAACACAAGCTCATTATTTGCACAAGTCCACCTTCACTGAAGCTTAAAGAAAGCAATGAGAGGATCATATACAACTTTCTTAGCATTTACACCTAGGATAAAATCAACGTGAGCATATTTGTCAATGAAATGGAGCTCAAGCTTGTCCCGCATGTGATTTTTCAGGCGATTGATGAATAGCTTCACGTCTTTAACATTAGAAAGGGAGTCAGCCCCTCCGTGGCAAAGGAAGAGTGGAAAGTCCTTTGGAATGCTAGTAATGTTGTACACTGGAGGAGTAGGCTGCCCGTAGTGTTTCTTGTTCTCATTTTCATCTTTGTAGTCATACATTGCCACGGTTCCTTCTTTGATCACTGTTAAAAACGCAGGATTAATGGGACCGCAAAATATGTTTTAAGTTTCATCAGTTAAGAGAATCACTCGAGCCATTTTGTTTATTCAGAATAGGTTTTTGCATTGCACAAATAGATGAACCCTTACTCTGAGCAAAATGGATCAAATTCTTTGTGGCTGAAGACTGAGGCTTGTGGCTCCACAGAACACTTGCTCCTGAAGAGTTTAAGCAGCAGTCCTTCCCTGCAATTAGGAAAATGTTTGCTACAAGGTGTACATTTCTAGGTCTAAGTGCCACAATAGCAAATCAGGAACATGTATGCTACCTGAGACAGCAGACATGAAGTCCCAGCAATCGATTCCTTGTTTTAAACAAATTTCCGCAAAAAGTGTGACTGCGGGTGCCCTGCTAGTTTGGGGAAGCAGATTAAAATGAACTTTCTACCAGTCTAATTCACCAAAACGGATTGGCACAATAAATCTGGAGAGATATATACAATTTATGCATGGAAAGTAAGATGCTATCCTTTTTGTAGTGCAAGGCTAAAAGCTAAAAATTTTACCCCAATGGATCAAATTCGGCAAGATCCAACCAGTAGGAAACCTGTCAAAAGATACGAAAGCAATATATAGATTATCTGATAGATCCATGTAGACAACTGAAAATATCAACTTGGGTAGAAATCTGTAGCATCCACATTGGCAATCATGTTGTCGGCAGCAAGTCTGACAAGGCTGGAGCTTATTTGACTCAGATAGGATACTGGGGCAAGTAAGGCAGCGGATTTCCACATATTTAGAGGTTGTTGGTTGGATAAAGCACCAAGAGCAATCAAAGATCCCTATGAAATAATTTTAGAGTTAGGCTCCTCATATTATGCTTAAAAAAAAAAAAAAAAATTCCTTGAACTAGCAGCGCAATGTTTTTATTCACCTGTGAATGCCCAACATAGTGCAGTTTCTGTCCTGTCTCATTGTGCACGTACTGGAACATAGCTGGAAGTTCATCCGAAACTAATTCGTCCCACGACCAATTCCAATAAACCTGAGAAAACCAAGTAAAAATCTTTAATATTGAACAACCATAGGATCAACTCAAAAGGAAAGCAACATCAAGAAATAGAAAAATAACCTTGTCCTGCGGACTGACAGATGAATGTCCAAGGCTATATGTGGTTCCGCGTGTGTTGGCAAGCCATACATCAAACCCATTGTCTGCCAAGACAAATGCCAAAGCTTGATCTGGAGGTAATAGCACCCATGATGATCCATCCTATCACAAGTCACAACACAACTACAATTTATTATCCGCGTCACTTGCTTCATCAACTGGGATTCCCATAAAAATTATCAAACACTTGCGTAAAAATTACTTAACCCCTAGTAATCCATGCTGTAACAAAACAGGGGGCCTGTCTCCCAGTGCTCCCCCTGATCGTCCAACTGGAATTCTCTGCACGCTGATAATATAGCCATCTTTTGTCATGACCTAATTAAAGCAGATTAAAATAGCCTAGCTGAGATTACCGTTGTCAGTAGTCAATATGCCTTTAACTTCATCAACAGAAACAGTAAAGTATTTAGGCAGGCATATTACTTGATGTTCTTCACAAGCATAGCCTTGTGGCTTCACCATGGTCTCGCAGAGACCATCAGTGGGTGCTGCAGCCATGCCATTCCGACCCTCGGCTTGAAAAAACTCTACTCTAGTTCCAAATGCTGATCCACATAAAAGAATCACGAGACATGTTGAGGTTAAAACAACTTTCATCTTGGAATATGTTTTCTAGCAGACCTCAGAGCTGTGAGGAATTTATACCGTGCGTTTGGGATTGAGGTGTTGGAGCTTTTAAGCTACAGCTGCTATGGAAAAAAAACTATAACTATGAAATAAAAGCTATTAATATATAGTAAATATAAATTTTAAATAATAATTTTAATAAAATTATTATATATATAAAACAAGTTCATAACCTGAATTAGCCATATATCAAATACTTTAAATCAGAATGGTTTATAAATTGCATAATCTCAATCCCAAATGCACCCATAATTTTACAAAAATAAATAAAAATTGTGAGATAATAATCACATCATATCTTGAGAATCTTTGTCAACAGATTGAACTAACGATGTAAACAAGACGTCTGGCAAACCAGATATCCTAATGCTGTAAACTAAGATAAACTGTGATCTCATCAATGCCGAGGATTCCATATTACAACAAGAAATTCGAGGTATCTTTTCACACGACGGCTAACAAATTATTCCGACAAATATGTAAGGCGAAACATATGCATTGAGCAAATATAAGCTTCTTTAACTTTTTGATGAATTAGAGATTGCTTGTAATATTGTAATCCGCTAACTTTATTTCATGCCGTTTCACTTCTTAGTTTCTTAAAAGTTCGGCAACTTGTTCAATTGTCAACTTCACTGAGAATGTAATCACTGTCAATCTTATCGAGATTATCTACCAGAAGAAAACAAAAAACTAATTTTATGTGCCAATTTTTGTGCTTGCTTTGCGGGGATTCTGAGTTTACACTTCGTTCCTTGTTCACCCTTTACCAATAGAATTTTTTTTAATGTTTTTGTTGAATTCAATTTGCATGCACTAAAAACTTGCTTGTATACGTCGGAGGAAAACTGGTCCTTAGCATTTAGATACTCTTTATTCATAAAACCAAAGAAGTTTCGAAATTATTAAAATGGACATCAATTTAATAACCATAGTACAAATTGAAGGCCAGATCATTGGATGAAGTAGCGAACACAAGCTCATTCTTTAGTAGTGAACACAAGCTCATTATTTTGCACAAGTAGATCCTTAGTAACGCTTTAAGAAAGCTATGAGAGGATCATATACGACTTTCTTAGCATTTGTACCCCAAAAAAAGAAATCTACATGAGTGTTTGGTCAATAAAATAGGACAACTATAATCAGATTTTACCCAAAGCCTCTTTATGCTCGCCTCACTAATATGTGGTAGAATAGGACGATCACAATAAGGATTCACTTAAAAGTCTTATTATGCTCGCCTCATTGTAAAGCACGAGATAGAAGAAAATAGGAGAGCAAGATTTAGGCAAGGAGACTATTGAAATAAGGATAGACCCAGTCAAAACTACCTTCTCATCCTCTCTGAAAATTTAGGAATTGAACCTTATCCTTAAAACCCATTCTTCCACAATCTAAGGGGGAGAGGGGGATCGGACTATATCCCCAAAACCCACAATACTGCAATCTTGGAAAGAGATTTTGATCCCTTAAAAACTCTAAAGAGCGCCAATAGTGTGGGCCTTTTAGGAAAAAAATTAAAAGAAAAAAATTCTATACTAACTATTTTTCTCTACATTACCCCTAGGTAAGGATGGCAATGGATCATATCTGACCCAAGATTCACGTGATTCAAATCCAATCGAATCAGATTTGGATTGGATTAAAATGAATTTTGATTGGATTTAGATATCGATACATGGATCTAAGACGAATATGGAGCAAGTTTGGATTTATTTTAATATTTAGATCCATATCCATATCCACTCACTGTTTAATGTAATTTTATTTTTAAAATTTCTTAATAATTATGTAATTATAAATTATAATAAAATCTATAAATAATGATAAAATTTATTCATTAGCATGTATTTAAGAATTTAAAATTTAAAAGTATTTAAATGATAATAATGCACAAATTTATCAAATGTAAAATAAAATTAGGATAGCTTGCCTTAATTTTTTTAAGTTTTTCACTCTTTCATTTAGTCTCTTTTTTTCTCTTTAGTATACTCTCGTTTCTCCACTTCATTTGAATACTTGGACCAGTCCTTTAATTGCTAGAAAAATCTATAGACTTGAGTTTCTTTTTCTATCATTTTCTTGTAATGTTATTTATTTTGTATAATCACTAATCAGTGGTGGCTATCAACTATAAAATAAATATGCTAATCATATATTTAGTTAAATATGATCATAATAAAAATAATAAAGCACTGTTAGCCTAAAAGGCTATACATATTATAATTTTGATGATAACAAACATATGTATTAAGTGTTTTAATAAATTTTGTATTTCACAAGTTCACTAGTTTTTTAAGGATAATTTTTATGCAAGTGAATCAAGTGAAATCAAGTTCAAGACATTCAATGGACAACGGCGAAATCAAGAATAGAGTTTAGATCTCAATGGATAATTTATTGCGACAATTTCTTATAAAGCCGGTATGATTTAATTTATACTTGGTTTAACATTTGAGAAGCTCAATATATTGTTTAGTAAATAATTATTTTGTGGATTTGAGAAATTTGGTTTAAAATGAAAAAGTTTTAAATTTCAAAGTTTTATTTGTCAAGTTTTAAACCTTTTGGGTTATATTGTAACTTATAAAAGATTGAGGGTCTAAGTGAAAGGTTTTGAGAATTTTAAATTTTATTATAATTTTGTTAAAACTTGAAAAGGACCTATTTGAAAAAATTTACTATAGTTGGGGATATATTATAATTTTAGAAAGTTTTAGAAATTACATATTATTTAAAAATTATGGAATTGGACATTTATGCAAAGTTTTATGACGTTTTGGGCCACAATATAATTACAAAAAATTTTGGGGAGCCGGATAAATCTAATGGTAACTTCATCACATAGCGAGCCGGATAAATTAAGGCCAGTCATTGATTATGGATTTTGCCTATAATGGTTTTAACTATAAAAACTCAACTACAACTTCATTTTAAAGACTAATGCAAGCATAAACAAGATCTTATAACATATATTGAGCTTCCAATTCGTAAAATCATCATAGATTAAATCATCTTTGTGCTATTATTTGTGAATCCACTCTTATAAAGAGTTTCTTGTTGTAATTTTCATATCTTATCAAATTGAGAGTGTTCAAGTGAGGGAAACACTTGGGGTAAAGAGATTGGGGTGATAATCTCTTGATTGTAAAGGTTCATTGACACCTTGAAGTCAATTGTAAAGAATTTAAAGTCTTGGGAGGCTTGAATAGTGAAATCTTCGAGCTTGGTTGGCTTGGAGGCGTGGACGTAGGCGGGGATTGTCGAACCACGTAAAAATTGTTGTGTTTGCATTCTCTTCCCTTACTCTTTTATTTTTAAGCATTGTCTAATTTATTGTATTTGATTTGATTGTTATAAAACTTATTGTTTTTGTATTTATTAAGGCGTTTGATTGAATCGTTGTGTAATTTGTTTAGTATAAGTTTTAAAAACTCAATTCGCCCCCCCTCTTGGGTTGCATAACTTGCATTTCAAGCACTAAATATATTAAATCATTTTTAACTTATATGTCATTATTTAATGATATATGAATGATGATGGATTGATGGTGTGCCATGGATATCAGGATAGTAAAGGAGACATTAGAATATTATAATGATCTTATTCCTATAATTCTTTTTATAGATATTTTATTATCTTTCTTATTGGCTTATTTTAGTGTAAAAATAGAAGTTACAATACTTATTAGATTTTTTATGCAAATTATATAACTTAATTGTTGCCAATGCATTTTAGTCTTAAATTTTCTTTCAAAAAAATTATTGATCTCTTATTATTAAAATTTAGAATTCATGACGAATTTATAGTAGATTTGGATTTTAATTTTTCTTTTTGGATTTGGAGCAGATACACATTTTTATTTTTTTGCTTTAGATCTAGATATGGAGCAAAAAATATAGATGTATAGCGGATCTGGAGTAGTTACAAATCTTAATTTTTATTATAGATCTGGATATGGAGCAAGGTAAATCCAATTCATATCTGCTCCATTATCATCCCTAGGGATTGAATCTTAAGTGGATTTTCTTTCTTATCCATCTTTATTCCTCCTTATCTTTATTTTTTCTTATTTAAAGAGAGATTTTCTCTTTTTTCTTTTTCCTTTTTTTTTACACAAAAATCATACACGCTGTTTTTCTTACGAAAACCAGTGACACTGACTTAAGCGTTGGAGGGTTACGCTGAAAAAACTTCCAGCGTCTTTGACGAATTTTTATGTTTGCAGGTACTTGCCAGAGTTGGATTAATGGTCATCATTTTTTGATCGGGCTACCAAATTAGGACAAAAATCGTCTCTCCATATAAAAAAATTTGAATGCTGGCACTAGTATCTAGTTGGTAGCTCACACACCGATACAACCAAATTTTACCATTAACATTTTGGTGCCATCTATGGAAATGGTACAAGAGGCCATTCTACCTAAGTAGTAATACATGTGTGTGACATTACTAAAAAAATGGTCTTTACTAATATTTATCTTGTGACATTTTATTAAAAAATATCAGTAATTACATATATTTAGGTCATTTTTCATGTTTAATAGATAAATATAAAAAATTACTGATTTCATGGTGTCAGTAGATTAAACATTAAAGATTTTTGACAATAAAGTATTAATAAAAAAAAAATCAATTTTTGTTGTCATTGCTACTCAAACCAAAGACATCAAACTATGGCTTTTAATGTTCAAGCAACAAACTATCAAGCCAAACAAATTGTTTATTACTTGATTAAAATATTATATTAAATTAATATACAAAAACAACAATATAAAAGCAAAAAGAAACCCTAAAATCTCTAATTTATAATTCTAGGGTCAGGCACCTAATCTCTTGACCATCTCTTTCTTATTCATATCTCCAGAAAATTTCTCCCTCGATTGTCAAATTCAAGATGCCGTATAAAACCCTAACACCATTGCTCAAATTCTAAGACTCATACCATACGAAACCCTAATGAGCTACATCGTGTCACAGAATATCCACCATGTTGATACGTCAAAAGCTCCGACAACTCTCTTCAGATCTCCACCTTTTGCTCTTATGACCACCGTGCTCGAGTGTGCACTGTTCATCACACTTCGATCTTTGAATTTCTTAACAGGTAAACTTTCATTTTATTTCATTAATTCAATCTTTGACTGCCATAAATCTACCCAATTAAAAGGATTACAGTTAGATCATTTAAATTCACTTTAGTTGGAAAATCATTGTTTTTTATATAATGAGAAATAAACACATTTTCTTTAAACTAGATATTATACTGAAAACTTGAATGCTATAATTTGCTCTCTCACTTTCTCTTTTTCATATATATAAGAGAATGAATCCAATCATCAAACTTTTTTTTTCAATTTATATCTATAGTTAAATGTATTCTACCTTATTTCTAATCAAATGAGCTACAACATTCTTGTTCTCTAATTTTCCTTTAAGATAATTGAGTTTATCTGTTTATAACTTATGAATATTTTTACTTTCGAGCAAAATATGTTTATTTCTATTAACTTTCGTCTCTGTATTTCTTGTTAATTTGTTTTGCAACTGTTGGAATTCGGCAACCAATTCCTCTTCCTTTTTCTTTTATTTGTTTGCAGATATGGTTAATATGTTTAAAGTGTTTCTTCTTCAACTTATACCCCTAACCCATCAAATTCGTCGAATGAAGAAGTTGTCCGTGATAATACATGATTGCAATACTTATGTTCATGGAGTGAAAAATAATAATCCTTCTAAATTTAGCTTTTAGATTTGATAAATTTAACCCTTAAATTCAGCTATGAGTAGAAGGAATTTGATTGGATAATAGCAATTTTAAAGTATTTGAGATTATTCAATTATAAGAATAAGATGTTTTGTAATAAGACATCGTGTGTATTGAAGTATTTGGATTGTGTAATATATATTGATAATATTTAAATGCTATGAAAGCTTTTGCAAAATAAATTGATTTTTGTTGTTATTTCTCACCACCTTTTAATTTTATCAACAAATCAATGGGCAACATGTCATTTTATATTATTATTTTTTTAAATAACACATAAAATATTGATACTATAGTAACAGTAATCACAAACACTAATATAGTATTGTAATATTTTGATACTATGGTGTCATGGTTTTAGTGATACTATAGTCACTATACTATACTCGTGACACCACAAACAAATGTCACTATTTTTCTGACTGCCAGATTACTGACACAATTAGTAAGTATCACTGAAAGTAATTACTGACACCATTCTAATGTCAGTAAAGACAATTTTTTTATTAGTGTGATCAAGAGGAAAAAAACAAGCATAAAGGGGGTAAATAAAGGATGAATATCAATGACGATGAAACAGAGATGGAGAAATCCAGGTTCGATGAGAATGTCACCTTGAGGAAAATTACCCATGAAGCTAGAGATAGGTAGTAAATGAAAGAATGAAGCAAATAGAGAAGCAGATGAATAGCCTGGCAATGTTATTGCAAGAATTACGAGAAGAGCAGAGGAGGCTTATCGTAAGCAATTCTATTGGGAATGCAGTACGCAAGTCAAACCACAGAAGACAGGCATCAGAAAAACTAGGAACTATTGTATCAATATCACAAGGATGGATTATCCTTTTCAAAACAACTTAAACCTTAGAATAGAGGTTTGAAGTAATGAGAATATTGAAGAAAGAGGGTTGATACAATGCCTGTCAGATATAAAGCATGAACACAAGCAGATAAGTAATGGGAAAAGTAACTAATTGATGCATATTAAACAATTTTATGAGATGATAGAAGTGTAATGCTTAACATCATTGCAGAGATACAGGGTCTTCCTTTTAACATTAGAAGGACGAACACGTGATTGGTCTAGAAAAGTACCATAGAGAAATATTAGAATCGTCAATCAATTGTGTAGGGTTTTTGCTGAACAATTTAGAGGTGTTATGACCCCTAAAAATGATATAATGGAGCTTATGAGTCTAAAATAAGGCGAAGACGAAACTCTTAAAGATTTTATGAAAAAGTATCATAGGATCGTCCTAGAATATAATGCTTTTAATCATTCATAAGCTTTAAAAGGATTAAAAAGAGTGAAGATAAGCATATCGTAGTACAACATTAAGCTTATTACCAAGTAAAGATATATATACAAATTAGAAAAGTAAAAGCAGCTAGGGTCAGATGCGAGCAGTTAGAAGAGATGGGGAGATAGGAAAGGAGAACTCAAAGAGGAAATATGCTAGCTAGGCATCATGATAGAGCATTCACTAGCAGGAGCAATACTGTAAGGTTAACACCTTACTCGTGGCAGAATGTTTAGGCCAGATCCTCTTTTTTTCACCCAATAAAAATTAGTTGAGATCTAATCATCAACAAAACATTCTATCAAATCTTAAACTGATCACACTTGCTCACCCATTGCATAATAAGCATAAGAAACAAAATGAACTATTTAAGATAAGTAAAGGTTTCAAGTCTCAAAACCTATTTCAGAGAGACAAGAAGCCTAAACTAGCTAATTTATCTCAGCCATAAGTAGGTGAGCATAAAGATATAAACATGAAATCTTTTTTTAAAAATCTTTTTAAAGCAAGTAAACGTTTCAAGTCTCAAAACCTGCTCAAAGTAAAACAAGAAGCCTAAACTTGCTAATTCAGCTCTGTCATGAGTAGGTGAGCAAAAAGATAAAAGTGCAAAATCATTTTAAGGGCAAGTAAATGTTCAAGTCTCAAAGCCTATTCGAGCTGAGACTAGAAATCAAAACGTACTAAGATAACTCGTCATAAGTAAGTAAGAACTTATATGTGGTTCGTAAGAAAAATAGCTTGATCTGTAGCTCATTATATAATGTTAGTATTGTAATTTCTCCCTCTTATTTATTTTTATTTGTTTTGCTTTTATTTATTTTATTCTTTGCATGTATGGTCGAAGGTCATTATTACCTAATCTTGAACCTTTAGATATTGAATTAGAAAAAATACTTCGCACACACAAACACGTTGTATTTAAAATTAAAATTAAAATGGATTTGCAAAATCAACAACCAGAACCACAGGAGAGGCCATTTAAGGATTATTTCAGTCCTTTAGATAATTTGAGCACATCATGCATCAGATACCCAAATGTAGCTGCTAGAAGTTTTAAATTAAAACATAGTGTGCTAAATTGTCTCCCCACATTCTATGGCCTAGAAAATGAGGACCCATATAATCATCTGAATGATTTTCATACTATTTGTCAAACTTTTAGATACGAGAATTTTTCAGATGATGATGTTAAACTTAGATTATTCCCATTTTCTTTAAAGGATAGAGCTCGTTCATGGTTCAATACATTGCCTGCTAATAGCATTACATCATGGGAACAAATGATAACAAAATTTTTAAATAAATATTTTCCAATTCATAAAACCAACGCTATTCGCAGGAAAATTTCATAATTTACCCAAAGAGACGACGAGCAATTTTTTAAAGCATGGGAGCGATTCAATGGGCTACTCTTGAAGTGTCCACATCATGGGTACGAGAAATTGTACCAATGCCAATACGTTTTGGAGGGATTATTGCCACATGTGTAAGAATGGCTAATGGCGACCAGTGGAGGAGAGCTAATGTCAAAAAGCGCTTCAGAGATTTGGAAATTCTTCCAGGGCCAATCAGATAATTCCCAACAACAGAGTCAATCACTCAGAAATACCAAGAGAATTAAGGGAGTGAATGAGGTTCAAGTTGGTGAGTCAAGCTCGAGAATTAAAGAAGTCAAAGAGATGGTTGAAGGCATTTCTCGACAAATAGCATCATTGACGACTGCTCAAGCAACACAACCACATAACCATGACTCATATTCATATCAAGCCAATGCCATAGGTGTCATGAGAAAACCATCAAACTACAACCCATACTCCAACACATATAACCCTGAATGGAGAGGTCACCTCAATTTTTCATGGTCTCAAGGATTCCAACAAAATGAACCAACAACTCCACCTCCACCAATTCCTCCAATGCAACCAATTCCTCAAAATTCTCAAGTCGCTCAGCCACCATTTAGACCATACAATCAAAACCCACTCACAAGCCCAATCAATTTCAAACCTTGAGAAAATGGTGGGACAACTTGCTTCTTCAGTTCAAACTTTAGCCATGACCGTTGAAAAAGGTAAATTCCCAAGTCAACCAGTGCCTAGCCCTAAAGCAGTGCATGAAACAATTACCAGTTCACCACAGCAACATGGAGAGGTCAAAGCTGTCATGACCTTACAAAAAGAGAAAGAAGTCGACAACAAAGTGGAGATGTCAGTGCCAAAATCAACTCAGATTGTACCTGTGAATGCTGAGGACTCATCACTAGAAGAGAAAGAGGAAACCAACCTGCGAGAATACGTTCCTAAAGCTCCATTTCCTCAGAGGTTAGCTAAAGGAAAGAAAGGAAAATCCACAGGTGAGATTTTTGAAATCTTCAAACATGTAAGTGTTAACATCCCTTTACTTGATGCGATAAAACAAGTTCCATCTTATGCCAAGTTTCTTAAAGATCTTTGCACTAAAAAGAGAAATATTCATGTTCAGAAAAAGACATTTTTAACAGAAAATGTTAGTTTTATACTCCAACATAAGATGCCTCTAAAACACAAAGATCCAGGCTCCCCTACTGTCTCATATAGTATAGGGAACCACACAATTGAGAATGTTTTGTTGGATTTAGGAGCTAGTGTAAATCTGCAGCCTTACTCTGTATTTGTGAAACTTGGACTAGGAGAATTAAACCCAACTCCAGTGGTGTTACAGCTTGCAGATCGGTCCACAAAAATACATCGTGGTATTGTGGAGGACGTGCTTATTCAGGTAGACAAGTTTTATTTTCCTGTTGATTTCATTATAATTGACACTCAACAAGTGCAGGATTCAAGGAAGCACATCCCCATTATTCTAGGCCGACCTTTCTTGGCAACTGCCGATGCTCACATTCAATGCAGAACTGGAAATATGTAGTTGTCATTTGGCAATATGACCATGGAGCTCAACATCTTCAACATTGCCAAACAACCTCGCAATGCAGATGATGGAATTGTTGATGTGGATTTAATAAAAACATTAGTTGATAATAATTGTCTTTCAAACCTTAGTGGTGACCCTTTACAAACATGTTTAACTCACTTTGGTTTGGATTTTGATATTGACAGATCAGTCGATGAAGTCGATGCACTACTTGACTCAGCATCATCCATGGACACAAATAAATGGAAGTCAAGAGTTGAACAACTAGTACCATCAGAAAAGAAACTCAGCCCATAATTAGAATTACCACAAAAACTCGAGCATCGTGCGTACTGGGCCATCAAGAAATTCAATTTTGATATGCAGCAAGCTGGCTCGGAAAGACGATTACAACTGGCAAAACTTGAAGAAATTCGCAATGACGCGTACGAAAATACCCAGATTTACAAGCAACGAATGAAAGTCTTTCACGACAAGCAAATTATGAGAAAATCTTTCACTCTAGGTCAGAAAGTGTTTTTATTCAATTCTCGCTTGCACATATTCCTAGGTAAGTTACGTTCTCAATGGTCTGGCTCATTTATTGTTCACACTGTTTTTCCACATGGAGCAATTGAAATTAAAGATCCAAAGAACGGCGTCACTTTTAAAGTTAATGGTCAAAGATTAAAGCCATATCTAGAGTACCAACCACATGAAGAGGATAGCGAAATAAATCTGAGTGACCCACCAAGTTTAAATTGAGATTTTTCTTTTCTTTTCGCTGATTTGATTTGATTTATTTCTTTTTTTTCTTTTTATTATTCTTTTGCTGATTGAAATTATTTTTGTTTAAGTGTGTTTGTTTAACCATTATAGTTTTTTCTTATCATGAGACAGTACCTCTTGTATATGCTTAGAACACTTCCACGTATCCAAACTCATCTCAGAAAGCAGATACGATTTTGTAAAACATCTCGTATTTAGGTTCTGCAACCACCAGAGTTAATCGCCCATGTTGAGAATTTAGAAAGACAACTCAGAGAAATTGAGAGAAGCATCTACAACACCTAGTTGAAGCTTAAGTTTGCTTTGTGTGTTTAAGTTTGTCACCCCGGTGAAGTGGCGGATAACGGTACTCCGCGACAATCAAGTCGGTTACTTCAGTTTCCCATAATAATTGATATTCTGAGACGAAGGCATGGACAGAGACGAGATTTTAGCAAAGCTTCACAAACGATTCCCTTCGCTTCCTCAGAATGCCCTCCTTTCAATCTATAAAGCCCGATCCGAACGCATGCGATTACTTATGAAGAATGACATACCTGCTGACATCCGCTGGTTAATCGAGGTCAAAGTATGCTTGGCAGGTGAGTTACCTCCTAAATTTATTACATACATGCCTGGTTGTGGTAAAGGAAATTATGCGAGAAAACGACGAGCTCGAAGACTTTCTGTTGCTTGTCATAAGTGTGCCAGAATGACATGAAATAACAAACCATGTTCTTTAGGAATGGTGTCTGATAATAGGGAAGATAAGATTAAATTCATTAGGGATGGCTTGAATAAAGAGTCATTGGATAATATCCTTTTGTCTCTTGAAACGCATCCCAGTGGATACGTACAAAGAGCGATTCTCCAGTTATGGCCATTATTCGAAAAAGAACGTGCACGATACAGTCTTGGGAATTTAACTATAAACGACCATGTTTGCCAGTTTGTAAGAAAACTGGATGGGAAGCCTATCCTCGACCCATAGAGGGCGTTCAAGCCATTTCTGGACGTAAAACCAGAGGAAGATGTGAGCCACAATCGCAACTACCTGTGAATATCCTTTTACTTTACTGTTGTTTTATTTCACTGTTGTTTTACCATTCGCATTATTGCCTTTAATAATTTTTGTTATCATTGTTTACTTTTTCCTTTTTACTGTTTTCTTTTTTACTCTCGAGCAATGTGCCTTACGTGTTAATTGACACTGATATAATGCCTCATACATAGCTGTGACCCGGTCTCACCAAGGTCTTTAAATATAATCTTTACTGTGCACTCACAAATTATTTTTGAGCAATATCCTAATGGTAGCTACTCTCAGCAAACAATTCAAGAACGTTTGTATGCTCTCTGTGTTTAACTATGACAAACATAAAGAGTTCGTTGAAGCAGCCATAGATCTTGGTCGAAGAATAGCATAGAGAAAACTGCACTTGGTGTATGGAGGAGGTGACCAAGGGTTATCTAAAATGGTCTCAGAAGCTGCTTTTGTCAGAGGGAGCCAAGTATTAAGCATCATCCCTACCATCCTAAAACCTTTGGGCTGTTTGTCTCATTCACCAACTGGAGAAGAGTTAGTCGTCTCAGGTATGCAAGAACGAATAACTGAAATGCTAAATCATGCCGATGCTTTTATTTTTCTTTCAGGCGATCTTACAACTCTTGAGGCACTAATCACATTAGCATCTTGGGCTCATCTGAACATCTATCAGAAACCCATCGATTTGTTAAATGTCAATAAATTTTATAATGCCTTTATCGCATTTCTTAACCATGCAATAAAAAATTATTTCATTCATTCTTCAGTAAAAAAAAGTCTTTATTTGTGCACATACTGTTAATGAGCTACTTGATCTGTTACAAGCTTATCAATCAGAGACAGATTCCAGGACTGTTGTGTTGGAGTGTTCAAATAATGATGGTAACAGTAGCCGCAGTAAGAAGTACAAATTATATTTAACTCTCCGCTTGTAAATATTTTCTTCTGTGTTGCACTACTCAGGTGATGTCTTCTAAACTCTACTTCTTTCTTTTCAAACATTGAGGACAATGTTTCGTTCTGGTTGGGGGGAGGGAATAGTTGACAATTGTGGAATGTTGATTAAGATTTTACTAATTTTTGTTGTAGAACTAACCGTGGCTAACTTTTTAAATAGAAAATGGCTGAATATAGAGTATAGTTACTCTAGAAACGCATCTTCTTAGTTTGAAAGTTAAAAAAAAAAAATTTTGTTGTAGAACTAATCGTGGCTAACTTTTTAAGTAGATGGCTGAATATAGAGTGTAGTTACTCTATAAATGCATCTTCTTAGTTTGAAAGTTAAAAAAAAAACAAAACAAAAAAAAAATTTTGTCTTATTTTAAGTGTGTTTTTCTAACTTTTTCTTTTTGACTTCTCCTTTATAAATATACATTTTCAAGTTTTTGAGTATTGACCGATGACATGGCATACGGTACTGTTCATTTTCACATTTACGGTACTGTTCATGGTACTGTTCACGACACTGTTCATATATACGGTCCGATGACATGGCGTTGACCGATGACGTGGGATTGACCGATGATGTGGCATCGACCTGTGACAT
This sequence comes from Citropsis articulata, assembly GCA_030449925.1. Taxonomy (NCBI): domain Eukaryota; kingdom Viridiplantae; phylum Streptophyta; class Magnoliopsida; order Sapindales; family Rutaceae; genus Citropsis; species Citropsis articulata. The sequence continues at coordinate 7,282,489 of JASUUH010000080.1, read as the reverse complement.
GGCAGCATTTGATTGGACAAATTATGTGGCATTGATCGCGGGCGCTGACCGATGACGGTATTGACCGGCTGATGTGTCTCGATCTTATTGGGCTAAATTTCATGATCGTGGATCACGACGTGGCAAGATTTCGGAGCAAAATCGTGTACCACATACACATACATGGGATTATTTACTATTCAAACCGTAAGCATCGCATAAATAGATATCGCAAAATCGCTAAGCATCGTAAATAGTATATCGCAAAACCGCATTATCACAGAAACCGTGGTCAAACCATGTTATCAGACAAACCGTGGTCAAACCAGCATCGTTCAAACGCTGATCGCTGATCGCTGATCACGACGCGCAATCCTCGAGGCCCGAACTGTTTTTAATCTGATTGTCACGATTCACTCAATGTATCTATAAAAAGGGGGCTCCCCCCTAATTTGACACCCTTGAATTCATTTTTAAGCTTAGATTTCTATAATTCCTTCTCCTTCTTATATTTTCTACGTATTTTAGTAAATTTCCATTTTACCCCTAGTTCAAAAATGAGTAGCTAATTTTCTTTTAAAATTAGGTTGAAGGTGAAGTCTCAACATATTCCATGAGCTTAATTTGGTAAATTTACTTTCTCTTCCCCTCTAATATTTGTGGTTGTTTTGACTTTTCATCGATAAATAATAATAGTCTTGTCTAGATACCGCCCTGGTTAAACCGGCACCCTAGTACAAGGTTATTATTATTTGGCACGATAAGCCTTTAGCACCATATTTATTTAAGCGTGGTTCATGAGGTGTAGAATCCCCCCTCATAATTTAATTGACATTAATAAGAAATATTTAGCCCATGGAGCATGTTGATGCAGATCCGGATACCCAAGTGTTTTATCTCAATAGTTTCCAGTTTAAGTTATTACTGTCATTCCAATTTAATTTCTAGCACAGTTTAAATTAATTTCACCACAAATCCAACCACCCATTTAAAGAAAATTAATTCTACACATAATTAAAATCCACCTCCTCGTGGGATCGACACTCGTCACCATTAATCTATTCTACAATAGATTAATGCGCTTGCGAGTTCAATAAAATTTGCACAACAAATAGGCGAAAACTTATTAAACTCACCATGAATAGGTGATAACTTATTAAACTCACCATTAATAGGTGAGAACTTATTAAACTCATCTTGTGTAGGCGAGAACTTATTAAACTCGTCTTATATAGGTGAGAACTTATTAAACTCACTATGAGTAGGCGAGAACTTATTAAACTCACTATGAATATGCAAGAACGTATTAAACTCTACCATGAATAGGCGAGAACTTAATAAGTCTTGTATTAGTATGCGAGAACTTATTAAATTCTGTTATGGGTAAGAGGGAGCTTAATAAGCTTTACCATGAATAAGTAAGTAGAAAAATGAGAAATGCAAAGTACCTTTAAGGTAAATAAAGGCCTCAAATTTTAAAACTTGATCAAGATAAAATAAGGGGCCTAAAATTGCTAACTAAACTCAACCATAAATAGGTGAGCAGAAGAAGGGGTATCTTCAGCCTGATCACGACCAGTAGCTGTTTTTTGAGATTAAGATTCAAAGATTCTTCATCCTTTATTCAAACAAAGACTTTTTGTTGCCAAGTTGAGTCCTTAGGTTTTTAATTCCTTTTTCAACTTGATAGTTTTGACCTTAAGCTTAGATTCAACAGTCCCAATCCTCATCTTCCAACTCTGTATTTTAGTCTTTGTATTATTGTTATACTTGGCAATCCACTCTTTATAGTTGGTCACTATGCAAGCCAACTAATATGAGCAAAACTTAAAAATATTTATTAGTTCAATAAGGGTGTGACCTTCCACGTCTTTAATATCCATCTTCCTGACCATTCCACCAGCAGAACTTGAACTACGATGAGGAGAAAATATAAGGATAACACATAGAGAGCTAGGGAATGATGAGCAGGCCTGGTGAGTAATACTAGTGAAAAAGGGATTTTTTACACATGCATTGTAGTTTCTAGTTTAGTCTTGTTACACTCTCAATACTAGAAATTGGGAGAACGCATGCGACATTTCATAATGACATAATCACGACATCCAATGTTAAGAAATAGATTAAATGATGACCAAAAGGATTTACCTCCTAAAATGCCTCATTACGTCACTGCGGTGTGTGGTAAACTATGGGGACCACAATAAATCTTCACTCAAAGGCTTATTGTGCTCACCTCGCATAAAGCACGAGACAAAAGAAAACAAGTGAGTAAGATTTAGGCTAGGAGATGATTGAACTAAAGATAGACCTAGTCAGAACCACCTTCTTATCCTTTCTGAAGATTTAGGAATTAAATCTTATCTTTAAAACTCATTATTCTATAATCTAAGGGGAAGAGGGAGATGGGACTTTATTGTCAAAACCACAATGTAGCAATCTATGGGGAGGGATATTCATCCTTATAAAACTCCTAAGAGTGCCAACAACGTGAGACTTTTGAAAAAAGCTCCATCCTAACTCTCTTTCTCTACCTTATTTTTGGGGATTGAATTTTGAACTGACTTTCTTCCTATTCCATCTTTTCTCCTTATCTTTATTTTCTCTTATTTAAAAGGAGAGTTTCTTCTTATATTTTTATTGTTGGTTTATTTTTTACACAAAAATCGTACAACCTATTTTTCCTACAAAAACCGATGATACTTACTTAAACATCTGAGCGTTAATGCTAAAAGTTTTTTATAGCTTTTATATTTGTAGATGCTTGCTAGGGTTGGATTCGTGGTTGCCATTTTCTGCTCAGGCTGCCAGGTTAGGGAAAAAACCATCTCTCCAGATAAATAAATTCAAATGCTATCAAGGCCGGCTCAACCAAAATCGGGGCCTTAGGCGAGTTGTTAAAATTAGGCCTCCTATAAAAAATTGAAGAAAACATATATATGAATGAATTATACGAAAACAAAACTATTTAAAATCAATTTTTCTAGCTTTCTGAGATGCAAATTTATTAATCAAATTTTTGTATTCTAATTTTGCTAATATATCTTTCTCAATAGACAATATAGCTAATCCATTTAATCTTTCTTATGACATGGTTGATCTAAAATTATTTTTTATCAATTTTAATTTTGAAAAACTTCTAATTTTGAAAAACTTCTTTCTGCAGAAGCAACAGTTACCGGTATTGTTAATAATATTCTATAAGCAATAAATGCATTTGGAAAAGAATCAACTCTTTTTAAATAATTAAGCACCTCAATTGGAGAATTATTTTCACCTTGAAAATTTTCTTTTAAAACTTTTAGCTCAGAAAACAAATCTAAACCATCTACATCAGAAAACAGACCATGTTTTAAAGTATTTTCAAGATTAACACAAAAGTTTTTAAAACATCATCACTTAAATATTTTAATTTTTTGAAATTAAACAAAAATCCAAACATATTCTCATACATTTGAAATTGTTCAAATCTACTCCTAATTGATAAAATAGCTTGGTCTACTATGTATATAAAATAATTAATTCTAAAAGAATTTTCAGGAGACAAACTTTGATCTTCAACAATTTTTTCATCAAAATTTCTTTTCCTACGAATCACTCTTTTCTCATTAAATTTAGGTTCAATTTCCATTGCACAAGCAATTTCTTTAGCTGAAATCATAGCAGACACCAATCCATTTTCTCTATAGTTTTCAAAAAAAGAAATAAGTCCTTTAAGTTGATCTATGGCAATATCAATATGCATATCTTTTTTCTGCAAGTTCTTACTCACCGAATTAATAGAAAATAATATATCATACCAAATAACCATACCTAGCAAGAATTCAAAATTTTCTAATTCATATGTTGCTAGACACTTAGCTTCACTCTTTATTTTAGAATCTTCACTTATTTCTGTTAATTCAAGTAATGCATCTCTTATTTGTGGAGCTTGAAATATGATTGCTTTTACACTTTCAATTCGACTTTCCCAACGTGTTTGTGACAATGATTTAACAGTTAAATTGGGTACATGTTCTTGCAAAATTTTCCATTGCTTTGTTGAAGAAGAAAATAATGAATAAATACATTGTACAACTCCAAAAATGAACTAGCTCTAGAACAAGAATTAGTCATATCACAAAGCACTAAATTAAGACTATGACAACCACATGAACTAGCTCTAGCAATCTTTTTTGTACACCTTGATTTTTTCCTTTCATATTAGAACCATTATCATATCCTTGTCCTCTTACATCATCAATGTCAAGTTCAAGAATTTTTATGGCATCTATGAGTTCATTAAAAAGGCCTTTTCCACTAGAGTCATCAACTTTCAAAAATCTTTAAAAAAATTCTTCTATTTTCACTGGATCCATTGAAATATCTACACATCTCAATACAATAGACATTTGTTCTTGGTGGCTTGTATCTGGAGTACAATCAAGTATAACCGAGAAATATTTTGCTTCTTTAATCTTCTTAATTATTGAATTTTTTACTTCCACTCCAAACATTTGTATCAATTCATTTTGTATGTTATGCCCAAGGTAATGATTATGAATTTCACCATTTTTAATACGATGTATATGTTCTTGCATTATTGGATCAAATTCTGCAATCATTTCAATTAAACTTAAAAAGTTTCCATTACTCTCTTGGTATATCTTCTCGTTCTTTCCACGAAATGCTAAATTATTCTTTGCAAGATTCTTTACAACAGCAATAATTCTTATTAGTACTTTTTCCCAATGATCTCTTTCATTATTGATTTTTTCTTGAATATCTTTGTTAATTGTTCTTGTCTTCAATAATCTTTCTTCTAATTCAACCCACATATTCATATTGGTGATATGTTCAGTGCTGATTTCATGACTTTTAAGTTTAACACTAAGGTTTTTCCAATCATTAGTTCCTTCATTACTTAGTTGACTTTTATTAGAGTTTGCATTGAATAATTTGCAACAAAAAAAATAAACTTTATCAAAATCTTTTGAATATACTAGCCATCTTTGATTATATTTTTCTCCATTGGGTAATTTTTTAATGTAATATGTAGTAGAAAAATGCCTAGAAAATTCATCCTTTGGAAAAATTAAATTATTCTCTCTAATTGGACCTTTTTCTACAAGGAAATCTCTTAATTTTGTATCTATATTTTCCCATCTACCAGGATCATAAATATTATTTGGAAAATGGAACTCTCCTAGATCTTCAGTGTCATCTCTAATTTTAATTTCATTCTAATTATTATTATTATCTTCGGTGTCATTTTTATCATTAGACACTTCATCATCTACTAATTCAACTTGAGTTTGTTCAATTACTAATTCTTGACTTAAATTCACATTTTTTTAATCACTCCTAACAAACTTATCAAGGGCTCCTTTTTGTGATTGAAATAACTTTTCTATTCTTCTCTTTTTTTGTAGTTTTTGATATCCCGATTCATATTTTCTTGTAGACATTATTTATTATTGAAATAGAATAATAATAAAGCATGCACACAATTATGCTAGATAAATTAAATCAAAACAAGTGAATACAAGAATATGTATAAGAAAAAATAGCACAAATGAATAATAGTGATTCAAGAGAATAGAAAGATAAAACCTGAAACTTTAAACTTAAATCACAAATTAACTTTAATTCTGAGATTGTGGCAATGTGCCTTTCAACAGTAGTTGGGAGCAATAATCAATGACTAGAGAAAAAAGAAGTTGCAGTGGAGGAAAAATAATTTTTTTATTTTTTTTTCTTGTAGACACGTTTCTTTTGCTTTTCGAGTAATTCACTTTTTTTTTTAATGGGAAGTAATTCACTTAAGTATGAAAAATTAGGTGAATTCCAAATGCAATATATAACTATCAAATTTGAACGTTATTTCTTGAAAATATAATAATATTTATTAAACAAATCCTATATGCACTCAACTCCCTTAATATGAACGTTTATTCTTTGAAAATGTAATAGCATTTATTAGCCTAAATCTAAATGCAATAAAAAGCTTCCGTTTGTTCTTTGAAAATATAATAGAATTTATTAGCCTAAGTCTAAATCCAATCAAAAGCTTCCGTTTATTCTTTGAAAAGGTAATAGTATTTATTAGCCTAAATCTAAATGCAATCAAAAGCAACCGCCTAATTTTAATAGCATTTATTAGCCTAAATCTAAATGTAATAGCATTTATTCTTTAAGGGTGTGTGACCTTCGGTTGCCGCATAAAGCACGAGACAAAAGTTGGTGGTGAAAACAAATGCTATCATTAGGATTTGATTGATAGCACACATACCGACACGACCAAATTTTGGCATCAACAATGAGCATACCTATCAATGTACTTAACCTCAGGCTTTTTTCGAATATGGCTTCTCAAGTTATCCAAAGAAAGCTTCACATCCTTAATATCGGAAAGAACATCTTTCCCACCATGATATATATGAAGAGAGGAAAATCATTTGGGACGCTTGCCACGTTGTACACCAGAGAAGCAGGCTGCCCGTAGTTTTTCTTGTTTTCATTTTCATCTTTGTAGTCATACATTGCAATGGTTTCTTCTTCGATCACTATTAAAAAACTAGAATTAAATTGACGAACAACTCCCAAATGAGCAGTTATCACATTACTACACGTTCATTGCAATCAGATATTCATCAAATTGGGGCCAAAACTTTTTTTCTTTTCTTTTTTTTCTTTTGTGTATTGGATGAATTAATTACAAACACTTACTCTGAGCCAGATGGATTATGATCTTAGTGGACAAAAATGAAGTCCATGGACTATCAAATCACCTAATGTGACAAATTCTAGGCAGTAGTTGGGGCTTACAATTATAGAAATATTCTAAAGCCAAGCAATAAAAGATGAACAACTTTGAGTTGAGGTGTCAATTGGCAAAATCAAGAACATGTAAACTACCTCCAAAAGCAAACAGCAAGTCGATGCAATCCATTCCTACTTTTGGGCAAATGCTCACAACAAACTCGACTGCACACTGCCTGATAGATTAAGGGAGCATATTAAAGTGAAATTCTTAAGCCTAATTTGTCAAAACTGAGTGCCAGTACTACAGATCTGGTGATATGATAAATATGTCACCCTTCTTTTGGCTGAAATGAGGTGTGAAAGAAGCCCAACTAGAACTGTGACACATAAGTGTGCATATATTCAATTCATGCATGAAATATAATAGTTTTATTCATGCTTTGTACATCAGTCTTGGTACAAAAAGATTAACAGTGAATTTTTACCCCAGTGGATGAAATTCGACAAAACCTAACCAGTAATGAACCTGTCAAAAGATATATAACCTATATACCTCTATATATATATAATCACTGATGTAAAAGGCAGTCGTATTCACATCGGAAGTCAAGTTGGCAGCAGCAAATCTAGCAAGCTTGAAGGTTATATGACTCAAAAAAAATACTGGGGATAGTGAAGAAGTTTATTTCCACATATCTAACAGTTGGTGGTGCTCGGATAAAGTAGCAAGAGCAATCAAAGTTTCCTGTGAAAGAATTTTAGAGTTAAGACTCCTTCTCACATGCTAACAGAATCTTGATGCAACATTCAAATGTCACAGTCACCTGTGAATGACCTACATAGTGCAGTTTCTATTTGGTCTTCTTGTGCATGTGTTGGAAAATAACAGGAAGTTCAAAAGAAGCAGTTCATCCCTTGACCAATTCCAATAAGCCTGAAAAAACCGAAACAAAATCTTTAACATCGTATAGAAAGTAAAAAGATAAGCCTAAGGAAAACAACATCAGAAAAAGGACAGAGAGATGAATGTCGCAGGCTTTATGTAGTGTCAGAAAAATTTTTAAAATAAACGGTGTCTTATGGTAAAAATATGTCCGAATAAATAATGTTTTATTGTAAAGATATGTTTAAATGAATAATGTCTTATTATAAAGACATGTCTAATTAATTGTGACTTATAGAAAATGTATCTTAAGGATATAACTTTTCATGGTGACATTTCATTTGAAATGATGGTGGTTCAATTTGGACCATTAATTAAAATTAAATTTTAATCCAAGGACCATGAATGAAAGGGTATCATAAAATATGACAATTCAAATGAAGGGGCACAAGTATATTTATAAATAGATGTCATGTTTAAGCTATTTAGACATGAAAATAATAATCTCACACCACTCTTTTCTTAGCCCTCTTTTCTAGAATGAATTTCAACATAAAAATCTTATTTTGGTGCATTAAAAATACAATATATTATTTTCTGCAGGAACAATATATTGTTTTTTGGCAGACTTACAACATTCAAGAGTATTTTGGTTTGCTTTCGTCAATGCACAACACAAGCAAATAAACAAGTGTTTCATTGTATCATGGAGGCGTATTTGCTTAACCAATGTGCATCACTCAATTGGTGGGGACAAATAACGTCCTAAAGAAAGTGATATTTGTAATGTACCTTAAAATACAACTTATTTTCTGCAGTTTACTTATTACTATTATTGTCTTCCTACATGGAGAGTTGTAAGCACATTACTTTATATAATAAAGTTCCACCATTATTATTATATTTATTTACATTCGCCATTCCCCACAATTACATAGTTCAGCGTGTGTTGGCAATCCACACAAAAAGCCCATCATCTGCCAAGACGAATGCCAAAGCTTGATCTGGAGGCAATAGCAGCCATGATGATCCATCCTACCCTCACACAGTTTTGTTATACAACTTAATATCCACCTTTCTTACTCCTACTACCTAAATATTCCCGGAGAATAATCATAACATTTGTGCAGAAGTAACTTACCCCAAGCAGACCACGCGGTAACAAAACCGGAGGCCTCTTTTCCTGGCGCCCCAGCCGATCGTCCCACTGAAATTCTCTGCATGCAGAGAATGTAACCATCTTTTCTCGTATCTAAAACAGATGAAAATTGTCTGACATTACAGTTATCACTAATCATAATCCTCCAAACTTCATTAACAGAAACCTGAGGGAAGTAGGCTTATAAATTTATTTTCTTCACGTGCAAAGACTTGTGGCTTCACCATTGTCTTGCACACACCATCAGCGGCCGCTGCTGCAAATGCAGCCATGCCATTCTGACCTTTGGCTTGAGACAACTTTATTCTAGTTCCAGAAGCTGATCCACATAAAAGAATCACTAGACATATCAAAGTTAAAACAACTTTCATTTTTGCATATTTTTATGTCATAACAACTCAATCGCTGAGGGCAATTTATATTTGTTAAACCAAATAAACCAAATAAATAAATAAATAAGTGTAACTATTAATAGTCACTTTGAATCTTGAGCATCTTTGTCAGCAGATTGAATTGATGATGTAGACAAAGAGTCTGGGGAGCCCGATATTCTCATCCTCTCAATAATGATCAACGTTGATTTTATAAATGCAAGGACTCCATATTAAAACAAGAAATTCAAGCTATCTTTTCATAAGACGGCTAAGAAACCAATCAGGCGAATATGTAAAGCCAAAATACATGCATTAAGCAAAATCGATAAGTTTCTTTAACTACCTTGCTCACGCTGTTTCACTTGCCTAAAAGTTTGGCAGCTGGTTCAATTGTCAGCTTCATTTAAGAATTTAATGAACTACAATTAATTTCTAGATATCAACCAGAGGATAATTATTTGGACAGTACCTTCCTACTGACCTTTGAACTATATCGTACGCTCATATTGATTATTGATGATAAAATTCGACAAACATTGGTACATAATTTGCACCGAAAAGAGTAAAAAGTTAGCACAAAATATAATAGAAAAAAAATGGCCCTGTAGTGATATTTTTTCTTTTGTTAAGTAGACTTTTTTGTTTTGTTTTTTTGGGTCCAGAAGTGATGGCGTACCATTTTCTGTAATAACTTTTGTGGCATCACCATGATTTTCTCCTCCAAAATACATTGCGCACAGACAACCATCGGAAAGATATTAAAACAGGAAAAATGATCGAATTACATCCATTCTCATGAAAATCAAATGAAAAACACAAACTAAAACAGATTAAGGAAAAAACTATGGTTTATCTAATTCACAGAGCCTTTTTTTTTTTGGCGTATTTTGTTTTTCTTTCCTTAAAAGAGCATTATCTAATCACAATTGCTGTCACATTTATAAATGCTAACAAGACTGATGAATTTCTGCAGAATTATGTGTTGTGGGAGCATCCTTCAGAATCTTTTCAGATGTTCTGGCTGAAGTTTCTGGCCCTCTGAATCTAGTTAGTGGTCTTTTAAGGAAGTGGAATTGGATCGCTCTAGGTTTTATTTGCCCTAGCAACTGCCACCTTCTAGGCTTTAACTGTCCTAACAACTTCATCTGCTCCCTTCTGAACTTCCTAGTTGCATACCATCTTCCACCTCTCCAGCCCAAGCCATACCTGCAATTCAGCAATAGAGGTAAAGGAGCGATTCAAAGAGCAGAGTTTGAGATCTTTCTGCCGAAAAGCCTCATTTTAGCTTCAATTCCAGATGAAACGTAACAGCTCATAACTCCCAGCACTAAGACTATCAAATATCAAAGAAGAAATCAAGGGCATCTTGTCTAGAAACCCAAATAACGGCTCTAACATATACTTATTCAGGACATCTTGCGATTTAAAAAACCACTAATGTAGCCCACTATTTACTAAGATATGAATATGTTCTAATAATGTGAAAGATAGCTTAAAACCCCCAATTTGAAGCATAAATAATGCTATTTCCCAGAGCTATAGTTGCAATTATCAACCCAAGAGCATAAGTACATAACCGTCATTGGCCCCCTGAACTTCTCCTACATTTTACATTGCTTTTAATTATCAATTAACCAAATGACTCCTTCATCAAGCAATGCTAATAAAAACCCATGAACTCAATTTTGAATGTTTGAGAAAACAGAAAATTATGTGTTGAATACAAGATATTTAACAGTTAAGAACCCACCCAATAATTAAAGTGGTTCCAGCAGTGGCCATCGTAGTGGCAGCACTTGATCCTGGATCAACAAGCTTTTTAAATTCTGCATGTCCAACCTGATAATTTTCTTTCAACTGCCACAAAACAAGAAAGAGCACATTTAACTATAATATCTGATGACAAAAGAGAGAAAGAGTTTGGTGGGAGGAGAGACGGAATTAACTATATCATTTATAAAACCATAAGCAAAGCAATTGCAGGTTCCAAGCAGTAAGAATAGATCAATATAATCCAACAAAACGGCTCTAGGAGTTTTGTTTGTAAGTCTGCTTATAAAGAATCAGGCATTAGCAAATTATATGTGCAAAACACAGTTGAAGCATTTCAATCACCCAAGACAAACACACTTAAACAGAGTAGCTCAATCAAAAGTAAAGAGAAGGAAACCAAGTAATACGGAGTAGCCAAGACTCACAGTATTTTCAATTGATTCAAGCCTTTGATCAACCTTCGATTGATGGAGATGGCGTATAGAATATCCTGCACCCCCAAATCAATGAAGCAATTGTTATAAAGATGACCAAAAAGGGGCTCCAAAATTCCAGTCAAGATTGTTTAGGAACGATAACAATCACTAACATCAAAGGATTGCAGAGAGGTAAAGAACTCATATTTATTTTAAATTAAGTATAAAGCAAAATTAACTCTCAAAGAGGGCAATGAAAATACACACACACACACACACATATTAAACATCAATTGGGAGGAAGCTCACCAATCCATGCAGTGGCAATTGATGCTATTGAAGTTCCAACTGTAAATACCACTCTATGCCTCTCGAATGTACCCTAAACATCAAACATCAATAAAGAAACAATCAGAAGTTTAAATAATAGTAATGATTACAACAAAACAAAACCCTATACGCCCATCGACAATCTTTGAAGCAAAACCAATTAAAATTGATTGATACCCATTACATTAAACTCCATATTAAACACAATTAAAGGAATAAAAGAGTACCTTAGTTGAAAAGTAGGTATCTTGAACAGCACTCCATGAATTGAGGGCTTTTTTCTTAATTTCTGGTGCAGCGAATGAACTCAAAAGCGAAGTCCCTCTGCTTCTCAGTCGCTGCATGAGGTATCTAACTCGATACTCAGTTTGAGTTAACTCAAACGAGTTGTCGAGTTCAGAACAAAGGTTGAGAACCAAGGAAGAAGTTTCTGGGAGGGAAACAGTTTCCACTTTCCAGACTCTTGAAGGACGGGGTTATAATAACATTTAGCTCCCTAAGCTTGACCTTTTATCAACAATAACGATATCTGTTCTACTTCTGCAAAATAATGCCCTACAAACCTTAAAAATTTAAAAAGTGCCCCGTAAAGGATTATGATCTGGCAAGTGACATGGTGATTGCGTGAGTACTTTTTAATCTATAAATATTGAATTTTGACCATATGATAGGGTGGATAAAACTCGACTCAACACACACAATTTATGATGAGTTGGGTTGGATAATTGAGTTAATTTTTCATGACTCATAAACGTGTTTTATTATTTTTAATATAATTTTGATCATCAGTGATTTATTTATATGGTAAGTGTTATATTTTGGATTTTAAATCATGAGGTTTGATGAATAAACATCCTTTTTTATTTTATTTTTATTTATATCAATTAATCAATGTATTTTTTTTCTATTTAAATTTGTAATAATATTAAAAATTACTAAAAATTAGATTTTTTTTTTTAAATAAATCCAATCCACACAACCCTACTCAACAGGTGTTTACGTAGACTTGTTTCAATTTTTCCAGGCAAAGCTTAGCTTGCATCTGTTGTACCTTACAATTATAAAGTTTAGAATCCTCAAAAAAGTTAATAATTATGAAAAAGTCAATATGTTTTAGAGTTTTATTTTTTAAACCCTAAGCTACAACCAAGCTACACTGCAATTGTACTTTATTTATTTTTAAGTTTTTCATTTATATTTATAGTAAATTCAGTACCAAGTTTTTATTTTATCTAATTGAATCTATAACTTATTTAATCTTATATTTATTGAATTTTTATTTATTATATTAATGATTTCTTAATTTAATATATCATGATCTTTAATGTTGAAGTCTTTTATTAATTGTTTAACTTTATTAAATTTTTTACTCATTTGATTTCCTAACTTTTTTTATTTTTTCTTCATTAAAATTATTAAATTTCTAATATTTCGTTTGCCTTTTCATCTATATAATTTATATATAAATTTGGGTTTCTTAAATTTTTAAATAAATATAGAGAAATTCAATTTAATTAATTATTTTTCCGCATGTCTTAATCATTGATCATATCAAAGGATTAAAATATTTCATAAGAAAATCCTCTTTCTATATAGTTAGAATGTGGTATCGTTTGCTATTTCTATATCATTTATAAATAAATTTGGGCTTCTTAATTTATTTAATAAATATAGTGAAATTCAATTTAATTGATTATTTTTCCTCATGTCTAAATCATTAATCGGATCAAAGGATTAAAATTTTTCATAAGAAAAACCTCTTTTTATATAGTTAGAATGTGGTAACTCATTAGTTTATGTATTTTGTGAAATTATTAGAGGTTCTAATTATTTATTCATTGTAACATCTTTCTACTAATTTATTAGAGTCATAATATATTTATGACTTATAATATCTCTTATAATTCAATATGCTAAATTTAGATTATATATATATATATATATAAGAAAAAAATCTAATTTATTCCTAGGAGAGACAAGAAATTATAAATGTAGATGCAAATATATATTCATCATTTGTAGATCTTTATGAATATGATAATTATTTAGATCTTTATAAAAATATAGTAAAAATTTTAAAAAAATTTTAAGAATAAATGTAGAAGAGATGATTAACAAAATCATTTAGTTCTACAAAATTAATGAGGACTTATTTTAAAAAATAAGTAACTATGTGATTCAAAATAAAAATTTTTGTAAAAAGTTATTACACACATACCTCATTATAGGTTAAAATTATTTTCATCCATTAGATTAAGAAATATCAAAATCTAACCATCCATGTGTATTGAATGTTTGTTACAACCAATGTAACATAAGCTTTGCCATTTTTCCAATATGTTGTCCACATGGGTTGGGTTGGGTTAAGTGCCAATTCAACCCGCACCGACCACCCCTACGTGTCCTAACACTGAAAACGTCAATTTTAGTCATTTCAATTTTATTTTTATTTTTTGAATAAACTTCAAGAGAGTTTAAATATATTAAATGAAAAAGAAAGTACAAAGTCCATTCAAAGTAACAAAGGCAAAAAAAAAAATAAAACAACACAAAATCATAAAATTATGGTGGAAATAAAAAAATTGGTACTTAAGAATCCCCCAAGTATCATCAAGTAGAGACTTTTTAATTTCTGAGGGAAGAGAATCTCACCAAGTGAAATCGGAGAAACCTAAACCGATGTTGGCTAAAATATCAGCAACACCATTGCCTTCTCTGAAGATATGGGAACAATGAAAATGCATGGACTTTATCATAATTAGGCAATTGAGCCATCTAGTGTGGAGCTGCCAAGGAGGATAGAAGATGTCGCTTTTTAGGCAAGAATAAGCTGTCATCGAATCACATTCTAACCACAATGAATGCCAGCCCTTATAGTAAGCAAACTCGATAGCACAAATAATAGCATAAAGTTCTGCATAAAAGGAAGTTTGATTTCCAATTGACATTGCGAAGCAGCCCAAAAAAGTTCCATGAGGACCTCTGTAAACAGCACCACAAGAAGCTGGACCTGGATTTCCTTTAGAAAGACCATCAGTATTAACTTTAACCCAAGAAAAGGTGGGAGGATGCCATAAAATTATGTGGATCTTTGGAGAAGTGCGGAGAGGCTTGCTCAAGCTAAGAAGATTATAGATAGGAAAAGAGTCAGGAAGACTTACAAAGCCTGGGCATAACTTACTCAAGTGAGAGATATAGCTCAAACATTAATGCTTAATACGAGCAATTGAAAGACGGATATTTTCAAACTTAAGCTTATTTCTGGCCTTCCAAATATGGTACAAAAGCACAAGGGAAGACATCAACCACATATGAGATGTATGAGAGGGAAACTGTTTGCTTAAAATAAAATTCTGAAGATCGCAAACATTTCCAGGAGGAGGGGGGATGCAGCATTATGAAGCAAGTATATGCCCCCAAATTTTCCATCTTAGCTTGGAAGCTCTTCCATGAAAGGCTTTCTACGGATGATAATCTCCGTGTTAGAGGCATGTACATTGTTTCTGCTTGCCAACTTTGTACAACTATGCAGTGTGAGGAAACTATTGGCCATCTTTTTTTCAACTGTCATCTTGCTAAAGAACTTTGGGATTGGCTTTCATTATAGTCATTTCAAAATTTTGATAGAGGTTTGGTTAAGGTTATAGACCAATTTGGTACAGATGGACACTGTAAGTCCTTTGCTTGAGAATTTTTAAAAAATTAGGGACTCTTCATTTTGTTATAAGTGAGCTATTAGGTCGGTCCAAAACCAGAATCCAGATTATAATTTATCTGATTAACAAACATTATTAAGAGGTTAATAGCTTGGCCAATAAGCTAATCTTGTTCTTGATTTTGGACCGTCTATTTCTTTTTTGAAAACAAAGAAATGATTTTGGCTCGTCAGATTTTGCTGTCAATCTGATTTATAACCCCATTTTCCCTTCTTTTCTGTATTTTCAAAGTACTCGAATGAGCTGAGTTCTTTTGACTGTGGGCCTCGGGTTGGAACTTGGGCTCAAGCCTAATCTATGAAGAACTTGAACTTCTTAGGCCCTTATTTTTGTTTTGTTTTTAATTTTACTTTTATTTAAAAAATCTTAGAATTTTATTTATTTAGTCGAAGCTTTGCTGATTGCTTGGCCATGAGTGGCACAAAATATTAATTTATAAATTTATTACACAATGTTGAATTAAAATTTCTTCTACTATAGGTCGGTACATATTATTGCGCTTGTACGATATAGTTCAAAGAACTAAATATGCATTGAAATGTGTGAAGCGGACCTCCCTTTTTTTTTTTTTTTTTTTTTGTCCTCTTCATTTTGAGTATCAAAATAGAACATCTTTTAGCCCTTTCTTCCGTATTTTGCACTCACAATAAAAGAAAAATGAGAGATGGAGAACAAAGAAAGAGGAAATCAATTGTAAGGTGGGAGACAATGTGTTATTTTAAAGCAAAACATATTTCAAACTTTGTTGAAATGATAATTATCAAATCTTCACATCTCTTCATGTAAATATCTCTAAAAATAACCACAACATTAATAATACGTGGATGAAGTCATAAAGATGAGAGAAGAGAGGATACTTTTTGCTATAGCAAAAGCAAAACGAGGAAGGATAAAGAATGAAAGTGTAAAGTGAACATTACACTTGAGGACAAATTACCATCTAGCTTTTCTTCTTCTTTAAGAAAAAAGCATGGCATGTTGTAACTCATTAACACAATGCTTTTACCCAAATAAATAAATAAATAAATAAAAGTTGGTTGGTTCCCACTCAAAGCTTATAGATAGTTTGGAATTTTAATCACTGAAATGTTATAATGGGGACAGTTTATTAATCAGATTAGAGGTAAGTTTTTTTCCCAAATAGAAAAGTGCTAAGAGAACCCAGCAACTCGCAATTGATGCAAGAACAGCAACAACGGCAAAAGAGTTTGTGAGCCTAGCACTTGCTCTTTCAGGGTTATGAGACTCGAGAGCCTACAAATTCAGAACTTAACGCCTCGCCAGTTGAGAACAGCCAATGTCTAGTAGCTGAACAAAGTAGTCAAATCTCTTTTCAGAAGCAGCACTCCGTTAAAGTGAGATAAAGATGAAGATAAATTGACATTCCGCTCTTACAAGTTAGAACACATCACTAGAAGGCATCAGAATTTGGTGCACTTTCCTCTCTCTCACTCTCAGATACATTTGCATTGCAATTCCGGTTTTGATAATAATCGGCAAAAGATCAAGCTGTTAGTATGGAACACATCATGTGCCAGGTTGAGTGAAGTGTTAATCTTAAATGATGGTGCAAGGGCGCTGCATTTAGCAAAGGAATCCAAGAAACATACAAAATCTTTGTATTAAAAGCTGCATTGGTACAAGAGCAATCTTCTTTTACTTCACCCAACAATCAAACATACAAATTCTAACCATGGAAGGAAATGAAATGTTAAATGCTTGTACATGCAAATGCAATGCATGTGGAATATTAATCATACATGTATGCAGTATGAACACAAACACACACACACACACACAATGGAGATGGCTAAAGAGTGCAGGCCTTTGGTTTTGGCAGATTATGAATATGACACTCAAAAAATGAGTAAAATGGTCACCCCTACTGTGTACAAGAATCTACTTCACATGTGCAATAAATGGCCCTCATCAAAAAACCCATCAGCATATGCAAGCCATATAAACAAACAAATAACACCATCACCACCTTCCCCACTCTTCCTTCTTCCTCCATTAACATCCTCACATTTCAAATGGTGACAACATTTAATAACTCCACAACCTAAAGCTGTTATGTTCTTATCCCAGAACATCCACACAGCACACTCACCGTCATTCCATATCTTAAATGCATACCAGTAATCATCCGAAAAATTAACCCCCCTTTTTTAATAAACCACCAACTCCCCATTGCGAATTTGAAGCTCGAACCTTTTCCACAACTAGATATTCGATCTGAGACTTCTACCAACTGACATTCTAACCCTAAACCTCCTTAGCACCTCCAAAGGCTGAATCGACCAACACCCGCATATTATACCAGTAACCCTTTCATATCAAAACCTAAGCATAAACATAATGAATCAAAACAAGAAAAATCATATAATGGATCACTAACAACCATAAAAGACCCAATATCAAGAAATTAGCAAAGATATAAAATTGCAAGCAGAAAATTCGCGTAGAAACTGAAGATATTGTTTTGGTTTAAATTAGAAAATGTCTTTTGTACAAATTAAGAGAGAGAGAGAGAGAGAGAGAGAGATAAGGATAAGATCAAGACAAGTACACTAAAAGATCAAATCCCACATCTTCTACAACGTGATCCAATAACTTCAGCGATTTAAAGTCCATAATGTTTCAACAGCTAATCATCAGTTGAAGCAACCAGATGGCATATTCAACACTAAAAATCTACAATATAATTTAACGAAGTAGATAACTTCATAATATTTTTTTTTCCTTTTTTTTCTCGTCATCGTCGTGATTTTTCCCGATAAAAAGTAATCGACTTTAAAAGAAAGAAAAAGAAAAATAAACATTGAGAAACATACAATCATACGATTCTAAGTCGTTTATATTCAGAGGCACAATCGAAGATCATCACCGCCGTCCATCAGCGTCATCATCTGCGGAGGCGGGGGCGGTGGTAGATTCAGATCGAACGGCAGGACTTTCCTGAATAAAGACGAAGAGAAAACGCAATCGTCACCGTCATCAATAACCGACGATGAAGAATCGCAATCGCTCCGACAGTCATCCCCTGCCGCCGGTTGCACGACGACCTTCTTCTGCTGCTGTCGCTGCTGCAGACGTGGCGCCAACTGATTCGCCGGCCGGGGCCCACTGAAGGACTCGACGGTGCTGCTCATGCTGCTCGTCGTGGGCCGGTTGACCTGAACAACCGAGTCAAACTTACAAAACCCTCCATTTTCCTCCCGTATCGGAACGTTAAAAGAGTCCGAAATACTGAGGGGAAAATTGGTCTTGGCCTTGGGGCCACGGAGGGAACGCGCGGCGGCGTCGTACGCACGCGCGGCGTCTTCGGCTGAGTCGAAGGTGCCGAGCCAGACACGCGCCTTCTTCCAGGGATCTCGGATCTCGGCGGCGAATCTGCCCCATGGACGCTTCCTCACGCCTCTGTAACGGATGTCGGGCGATGTCTCGGGTCCGGTGCGTTTCTCTATCGGCTTATTGGGCGCTGCTGCCGTGCTCCTGCCTCGCCGCATGGGGAAATAATGGAAAAGGAAAATCGGAAAGGAAAGGGTGAGAAGCTGAGGGAAAGTAGGGGAAATTTTTGGTTAATATCAGAGGCTACCACCGCGTTTCCATTTTGTTGATTGATTGTTTTGATTTTTGGGGGGGATTCTGATGAACGATGGGCTCCGGAAATGACCGATTCCGGGTTCATTGTTTGATATGATATTCGGGATTTTTATTTAGGAGGAGTGGAAGTGTTGTCAAATGACGAACTTGCCCATGTAATTTTTTTTCCTTTTTTCCTTTTTTCCTTTTTTCCTTTTTTCCTTTATTTGGGTGCAATTTTTTAATTGGTGGGGCTTTTGGATTGCATTTCGGCGGACACTATTCAATTTTATTTTTACGAGGTGCAGGTTATTCCTTTTTAATGCAGAATAAGTATTAGGAAAATTTTTAATTATGAATATTATGAAGATTAAATACCCACTACAAATATTTGAAATTTCCAAGACTTACAAATTATTATGCGTTTGAAAATTCAGTGATTTTTTTTTTTTATCATAATATAACACAAACTAGTGCGTTTTCTCTTGGATCTGTATAATCAGGACATGGTGATATTTAGATAAAGCAATGTGGCGGTACATTTAATTCAATTATTTTTTAACAGAATGCAAGCAAATCCACAGTCCACTCATGGAGTTAAAAGTTTTCTACATGTGTTTTGACAAAGCAGAAAGACAAATTACCTCTCTTTATTTATTTTTTTTTATTTTTCCAATTGAAGACAATTACTATTTTACTAAATAAAATATGTGTTTACTAACATAAATCTGTTTAAGTCTGCTAAAATAGAAAAATAAAATAATAATTATAAATTATTTTTTTAAAATATGATACTAGAGAGTACAATCTGAATATTCATAAATACAATCCAATATGATTGACGTGAAGCCTAGTCTAACGTTTGTTGGAACTTATTTATAAAAATTTAAAACTAATGAAAATAGCAAATGGGCAAAACTTCTTACTGACATGAAAACTCAAACCCTCAATCTGAACGATGATGCGAATTGGTATCTGGGCAGCTAAATTAAAATGTCAATGAAAAAGATAGTTGCAAATGAGATTGTGACACATCAATATAGAGCAATCAAAACGCTAAACGTGAGCCACTTGGGGGGATCATTTCTCTTCCAAACATTTTGGCAAGATAGAAATTTTTCTAATATTAGTAGGAGCAGATTCCCGATAATATAGTACTCGACAATATCCAGAGATTGCAATAATTAAAAATAAATAAATAAATAAATAATGTGTCCCTTGTGTTGTGTAACTTGGATCAATTTGGCGAAGCCACTACATTTTGATCTACAGATTCGTTAATTTGGAAATTTGGGTATTTTGCTCCGTTGCTTATTGTAATTCTTTTAAAGTCAATAGACCCGATACAGATGCATTGAAAGCATTATTCTTTAATTATTGATGAATGTGAATCTAAAAATAAGAAGAAAAAAAAATCAACGGGACATTACATGATTAAAAAGAATTCATTCTATAATGCCGTGATAAAATTACGGTGCCAATATAATAACCAAACATAAATTGTGTAAATGAAACATTAGATATGTAAATTTAACATGTAACTTGTAAATCAACATTCAGTGTAAAACAAAAGATAAATTATGTAAATGTAATATAGGAATTGTAAATGAAAAGTAAAACAATTAAATTAATATAGGATTAGTAAATTGGTGTATTATTGATAAATAGAACAAAAACTTTAGATACAACACAAAACTTGTAAATCAATATTAAGTGTAAAGTAAAAAATAAATTGTGCAAATAAAATATAAGACTTGTAAATGAAAGAAAATATAAATAAATTAATATAGAAGTGATAAATTGATATATCATTAGTAATTAAAAGAAAAACTTATCAGCATTAAGTGAATCAACATTAAACATAAAATAAAACATAAATTAAATAAATTAAAATATAAGACTTGTAAATAGAAGGTAAAATAAATAAATAAAGCTAGAATTGCTAAAATAATATATTATTAGTAAACAAAACATAAAACAAGTAAATATTATAATAGTTATTAAAAATAACTTATAAATGTAAATAAAAACTCATCATGATAATGATTATCTTATATATTTACTGTTTTTATTTCTAAATTGAATAATGATAATTTTAAGTTTATGTAATACACGTAATGATAAATGTAAAACTTTTTTATTTCTAAATTGAATAATGATAATTTTAAGTTTATGTAATACACGTAATGATAAATGTAAAACTTTTTTAAGGATAAAACTTATTTTCAAAATCAAAATTTAAAAATTATTTCTATTTTTCAACGTTGTTTGTAAGATAAGTGATTTTGCATCCTTTCAAAACTCCTTGACAACAACTTCAAATGATCTTTTAGTATAAGTGGGAAGCAAAGTTTGAAATTTCATGAAATATGTATAAAGCTAAAAATTAAATCTAATTTTAGGGCGATGATACAGCCACAAACTATTGTACAAACTTATTTTGTACAAACTGATGTAACTTTAATTCATTGGTTGAATGAAAATATAAAATAATAAAAATAAATCATGTTGGCCAATAGATATTTAATTCAATTAATTTTATCATGTCACCTCAATTTGTACAAAGTAAGTTTGTACAAGAATTTGTGATTATATCATTACTCCTAATTTTATTGATATTTCATATATGTATAGTAATATAAGATTTTTTTTTTTTATTTTGTTTTAGCTTGATCCACATCAAGAAAAATAATTTTGCATAATTACCTTGTAAAATAAACAAATACTATGATAGAAAATAAAAAAGAAAGTTTATAAATGTCCTAGTATGAATATAGAATTTATGGTTAAACCAATTTAATAAAATTTATTCCAATTGTTTTCAATATAAATTTTGTTTTTGTTTTCGATTTATGAGTAATGTTTTTTCTTTACTTAAATAAATAAAATAAATAAAGTATTTACAAGTTTATATTATTTTTACAATTGTTTGTTTCGGTTGTAATTTTAAAAGATCAATTTATTAATTTATATTATTTTACTTATTTTACACTTTATTTACTAGTCTTATATGTAATTGAAAAAATTTATGTTTGTCACAGCATAATGGAATCAATTGATTCCATTGCTTTCGGTTTTCACTTAATGGACGGATAGTTATTCACTAACTTGAACCTCTTTTTATTTGAATTCACAAAACACTCCAAAAGTTTTGTAAAATAAAATAAACGAGTTTAGAAAAATCTAGGATATTTGTATCCTTATTTTTTAATCAGATTGAAAATTAAAACATTCATACAATTACTTATTTTTTCATAGTAGACTTAAAATGTTTATTAATTAATAACTCCCATACATGTAAGTTCCTCTTTACAAATAGATAAAATTCTTCATTACATTGATCTTCACTGCATTTTTTAGCAAGTTATGAAACTTATTTTCAAGCTGGTAAATAATGGTTTTATACCTTATTTATAATTGAAGTACTGTAACTTTTAAATCTGCAGCTACTGTGAGAAAAAAAACTATAATTATAAAACAAAAGTTAATACTAATAGTAAATATAATATTAACTAATGGTTTTTATAAAATTATTAAAGATATAATAAATTTTACATCACAAAAATGAAAAATTATATTAATATAACTTTCAAGTTATTGCAGTTAGTATTTACCAAACACTTTAATATCATGTTTTAAAATTTCTGACATCACTTGTAATAATTTAAACACAACTCTTAAAATCTTATACATTAGGATTGTCTATCTAGGGAGATTGACCTTAGTCAGCATATTGGGATTGAGCCTAAACAAAAAAATAAAATTGTGATTTAATATTAAAAAAATAAATAAAGGAAGGAAAACGAAAATTAGGTCTTACCTATGAAGTTGTGATTACAAATCATACTAAATGCAACTTAAAAATTGCCTTGAAGGCGTTGTTTTGCTTCACACACGAGATATTTCTTGATGCAAGCATGGAACCGTTGCTATATTCTCATAGGAATTAATTAAACCTATTGAAATGAACCGAGACAATTCTTGAATAGCACTAGCAGCAAAAAGGTGATCGACCATGTGCAATTTCTTGGGCATAACGGCGGCTTTGGTGGCAGGCAAAATAGGCAGCACAGCTGCGTACGTAATTGCTTCTCTGCATTTAGAAGATTCTAAATTTTGGAACTTTATTTATTAATTAGTGTTATTAATAATTTTTTAAAAAATTTAAAAATTTAACTTATTTATATATGGTAAAAAAAACCTGGTTTTAGACAGCCCTCTGTTATTATTCTTATTCATAATCATCTCTTTAGATTTGATAATCTTCACCTTAAAAATAATATTTATTTCTAAGGTATAGTGATAATTTTAAACGTTACTTATTTATTTTGTTAACGTTCTCCAAAAAAAAAAATGCTATTCAATGCTTTCCCTTTCCAAAAATTACTCTATAAATTTGTTAACCTCAAAATCAATAGACATGAATCAATGTTGAAAATTTCTTGCTTTCTTTTTTATAAAGAAAATTCTTCTCTACATGGTTCATCACAATCATCTAATTATTGTATTCATTTCAACTATTCAACTTCTAGGTGCTGTCATTCTAATTTTTATATTTTTAATTATTATTGTTCTTGTCTTTTTAAAATTTATTGATATATGGCTTGAATAATATAAAAAAAAATTGTGTTTGTTTATTTGTCTGTTATCTAGATATGAAATCATGTCAATTAGAAAATATACATCAGGATACAAACGACTACCCAAAAAAAAGAAGAAGATGAAAATAGAAAAATTAATCCAGTCTAGAAAATAAGCTTTTGATACACTTGTCACAAGCAGTAAAAAAGATATAGAGTTAAGTGTGAATTTTGAGTTGATTTTTTGCATCCACATACAAAAATTAGTTACTGAACAACGAACTTCAAAAGAATTAAATAATAATGAAGCAGGTCTTTTCTACATAAAATAAATATCATTGAAGATAATAGCAACAATAATTGTTACGAAGAAAGTGAATCCAATGACAAAGTTCACATAGAAAATTTATTTATTTTAAATAATATTTATGATCCAGGAATATAAAAAAAAAAAAGGTAGAAACAAGGTATTTTCTACCTTTTTTTTCTTTTGAATCTTGTTGATAATTATAGAAATTTAAGATATTATTAAAGATAGTTGAAATTTGAGTTATTTAATATTCTCTTAAGAGTTGATGTTGTCTAATGTAAGAAGGCCCTAAAAAAATCGCTTTAGGTCTCGAATTGGTTAAAGCAAGCCCTGCTCGGGCGATGTTCGTTGCAACAAACCAAACAAAAACACAATTCACATTCGACAACTCTACATTTAAAACGACTTAGTTTTTTAGCCAACACAAATAAAATGGCCCCGAGAACGACTATATTTTAAAATGTTGAACCATTTCCTAAATAAATATAATGAGTAGCATGTTGCTCAGAATCTAATACTGATAGTGCTTACCAGATTATTATTATTATTATTACAATAAAATCTCTATAATTTAATATTCGATAAATTAATAACCTTTATTATATAATAATTTTTCATAATCTTAACTTGGACCAAAGTGCTAAATGAATAAGTTTGATAAATCAATAAGATAATATTTTCTTTTTAGAAAAACCCTTGTAAACTTTATGGTTCCATTCATATAATAAATTAATAATTTGATGAAATTACAAATATAATTGTTATATTTTATTAAATGAAATGTGAATCTATTGTCACTTATATTTTCTCTTGAAATTTAAATACAGTTTGATCTCATCTCTAATTTAACTTATTATTTCAGGAAGTTCCATGGTTAAATTTTAAAATTGCACAAACTTTCAATTTTCTTTTTCTAATTTGATTTATATTTATTGGATTAGTTTATTTTCGAGTGATTAGAATGATAAAATACAATGAATTTTTAGTTGATTAAAATATGCTTTCATTGAATTGCACATAAACTGTATAAATAAATAAATTATTAATTAGTAATTAATTAATACATTTTTAAATTAATAAATTTTATATAGTCCCAATATTATTAATTTATAAAAATTTTACAATATTATTATTATTATTATTACTACTACTACTATTGCTGCCGCTTACAATTTACAAATACGAATCCAAGTTGCTACATGTAACGTGTTCTACTTAGCTTCGCTATTAAATTTTCCCATTGTTGCCGTTGCCTTGGCTATTGTCTTCATCCAATTCGATCAGTGATTATTAATTATACGGTATATGGAATATTAAATGTGAGACAAATCAATTATGTAGCAGAAATTTATTTTTCAAACCAATTTAAACCAGGGAAGTGGCGAGGGAGGAAAATTTATGTGGGACATGTTAAATTATTGCATTCGCCCAAAATTTTGCCATTTGACAAGTGGGACAATAGAATTCACAAATTAAATAATATAAGTTTACATATTTTGTCAAATATAAAATTTGTGAAGCTTATCATTTAAGTGTCGCATATAAATTTTTCTCTTAATAAGGATTGTGTCCGTCATTGTTCGCTCTTGAATTTAGTAAATAAATCTAAGTTGATGGAGGTTGAACTAAGTTAAGCTAAGTTTTTTCTCTAAAGAAAAAAAAAATTGAGTTCTATAATTGTGAGAACTATAAAAATTGACGTAAAGAATATGGACCATCATCCACTTTATCTAAACTATGTGAAAGTGTTTTGGGAATTATGAATAATCAAAACTTTTACTCAAGAAATCAGATTGAATAAATCATACAATTTAATAGGAATAATTAAAACCCATGGGGGTTGGGAATGAAGGAACGAATGAATGAAACATAAATTTACTTTTCTATCCTTCTAATTTTTTCATATTTACTAAATTATCCTTGTTCAAATCACAAATAATTTTGTTATTTTAAATGTCATTTATTATTATTATTATTATTATTAAATTTTATTAACTTTATTATTTTAGTTATTATTAATTATTATTTTTATTTTTATTAATATTATCATTATTAACAATAAAAATAATGATAATTATAATAATTAATAGCAATAATTAATTTATCATTATTAAAAATAATAATAACAATAATTAATAATAACTAAAATAATAAAGTTAATAAATTTAATAATTATAGTAATAATGTAATTTCATTATCTAGATACATGTATAAATATTATTATAAAAATGATATTAATTAAAAATAATAATAATGTTAATAATGATAATATTAATAAAATAATAAAGTTAATAAAATTTAATAATAATAATAATAATAATGATTATTATTAAATTTTATTAACTACTTTTTATTAATATTATCATTAATAATAAAATAATGATAAAATAATAATTAATAACAATAATTAATTTAACATTATTAAAAATAATAATAACAATAATTAATAATAACTAAAATAATAAAGTTAATAAATTAATAATTATAGTAATAATGTAATTTCATTATCTAGATACATGTATAAATATTATTATAAAATGATATTAAATAATAATAATAATAATAATAAAATGTTAATAATGATAATATTAATAAAATAATATTAAAAGTAATTAATAATAACTAAAATAATAAAGTTAATAAAATATAATAATAATAAATGTTAATAATGATAATATTAATAAAAATAATATTAACAATAATTAATAATAACTAAAATAATAAAGTTAATAAAATTTAATAATAATAAATGTTAATAATGTTAATAATGATAATAATGTTAATAAAATTAATATTAATAAAAATTAATTTTTATTTTTATTTTTATTAATATTATCATTATTAACATTTATTATTATTAAATTTTATTAATTTTTTTATTTTAGTTATTATTAATTATTATTTTTATTTTTATTAATATTATCAATATTAACATTTATAATTATTATGATTAATTTTATTTTTTAATTAATATCATTTTTATAATAATATTTATACATATCTAGTTCATGAAAATCACATTATTTAACATCGCGATATTTTAAGAAATTGATTCTCATTACCATTCCTCATTCCCATTTATTTCAATTCGTGATTAAAGACATTCCCATTCCCATTTATTTTTACCAAGTAAACATTAGAATCTCATTCCCATTCCTTATTCCCATTCCAGCCCATTCCCATTCCCAGCTCATTCCCATTCCTGTTCATTCCCATTCCTTAGAAGTAAACGCACCATAAATTCATCAAATTGTGCAAATTTAGAAAGAGAATATTAACAACCATTGGGTCTTAGCCCAACGGTCGAACCCTACTCACAATCAGATGGCAGAATACAATGGTCGGTTTCACAACGCATGTAGGGATTTATTTTCTTTCTTAATTATTAAGTGAAAACACCTTTCTCAGTAATTATTTGATTATAAATATCAATTATAAATCTTATACAATAATATGAACATTAGTCTCATGTAATTAAAAAAAAAAATATTAACAATAAAATAGAAGAAAAATACCTTGAAGCACGCAAAAATATTTCTTTACTTTTTTTTCCCATTCATGGTAAAGAAGCCGCAACTAAGGACGACTTCTCCCACTCACGATTAATTTTCTTTTTTCTTTTTTTCTTTCTAACACTAGATTATAATTAATTTAAACCATTCTAATTACCATGGTGTGAATTAACGGTGGGTTATAAATCGGTTAAAATAAAATTGTGATGATATTTTTCAAGTTAACCAAGAGCAAGAATAGAAAAAAAAAATCAATAATTTTTTTAATTAATAACAGCATACTATAATGTATAAACTTTCAACTTTCGATATTAAAAACAGGAGGAGGGGACCATGCGTCTACTAAATCAAATAATAAGTTGTCTATTGGGATTTGAAATTACGAGTGATTTATTGTGTAACGTGAGGGAGCCAGACCCTTAACATAATACGTGTTCAGTACTAAAACTTTCTCGAAAAATCCAAATAAATTTTTTTTTGAAATATAATCAACGTTAATTAAAAATTCCTGCAGGTGAAGCTTCGTAGTCTGGACCAAACCGTGACAACCAATCGGTCACATCATAGCCACGTGTCGAAAACCAGCGGGATCGTCAGCAGTCAACCAGGACCACCAATTTCCCGGTGAAAGTAACCGGCCGGCAAAGAATCAAAACCGAGGCGATCCTATCTTGACCGGACTCGCATTTTGGTGCCTTTACCTTCACGCCAACCGACAGCTGTTATGCCCTCGGTTGGTGAATAGCCAATCGTTTAGTCCCGCGTGTCCACAAGCGTCTGGCTTACTGTTCAATTTGGTCAATTCATAAACCCCAAACTTTTGACTATTCGGTGGGTTCTCCTAGGCATCATGGGGACATGCAGCCTGCACCGCGTTAAACGTGGGCTCCATGTTGGCCCATTTGAACATCAGGGTGACGTGGCTTAATATCGTCACGCTTCCTTCTGGACTCCGCCCAATTTCAGATCAAACTTTTTAAGGGAAGTAAATTTTTTTTTTTGGGGAAAAATTAAGGGAAGTAATTTTGACAAAAATTATATATGGAATTTTTTTAAATAAAATCAAAACAGTCCAATATAATGTTTAAAATCAGTGATATTTGACCTTTATTATATTTCATCTGTCCTCACTTTTTAGTTAAATTCATTAATTTTAAAATAATTTTTTATTTCTCTAAATATCTCATCTAATCTTAAATTTATTTTTATTTTTTTCTTACATGGCCCCCATAAAACTCACTAAACCTACATAAAAAAAAAAAGGAAAAAAAAAAAGCACTCGGGATAATCTCTATAACCTTTCACTTTCTTTTTCTTTTTAAGGCGGCATTAACATTTTTATCCGGTCTTTCGTTGATCTTTGCCGAGGCTGATAGCATCAACTTTGTTCAAAGCAAACGCTTGTCCTTCAAAACGTGTTGGTTTTAACAATGACGAGGTTCTCAAGATTGCTGATTTTGGGCTGTCTAATAAGGGAATAAGGATCATGATTCTCTTCTGATCAGATCATATTCTAAGTAAATAAATCAATTGTTGATTGGTTATTAATAAATCAAAAGAAAAAATTCACCCTATAAAAAAGCAACTACAGATTTTAAAATTCGATAATCTTAGATCGGAGATGATTTATTTCTCTAATAAATCTTCCAAAGAAGGTGTAGGTTTGAGTATAGGGATATATGCCTTTTTATATGCCATCATAATGTAAAATGGTTGATTACTTGATTCTTTATCAAATAACTTTTTTTCCCCCTCCTTTTTTTTTTTTTTTTTCATTTCAACATGTGAGCAGGTTAGACCTATTTATTTTGCAAAAGAGATCTAGATTTACCAACTCAAAAAAAAAAAAAAAAAAACCAAATCAACTAGTTGGCACCTACAAAATGGTTCATAGATGCTTAGAGTTTATATGTATTTTCAATATGTTGCTCATTCCATCTCTAATGATATTAAACATCAATTCTTAAGAGAATATTAAATAACTCAAATTTCAATTATCTTTAATAATATCTTGAATTTCAACAATTATTAACAAAATTAAAAAAAGAGTAAAAAAGGTAGAAAAGACCTTGTTTCTACGTTTTTTTTTTAATTTTATATTCATGAATCATAAATATTATTTGAAACAAGTAAATTTCCTACGTCAACTTTGTCATTAGATTCACTTTCTTTTTTACAATTTTTGTTGTTATTATCTTCAATGATTTTATTTCATTCACTATTTCATTATTCTTTAATTCTTTTGAAGTTTGTTGTGCAGTAACCAATTCTTCTATGCGGATGCAAAAAGTCAGCTCAAATTTCACACTTAAATCTATATCTTTTTCTACTACTTGTGATAAGTTTACCAAGCGCTCCTTTTCTAGATTGAATTAATTTTTCTATTATAATCTTTTTTTTTTTTTTGTTAGTCTTTTGTATCTTGATGCATATTTTCTAGTTGACATGATTCATATCTAGGTAACAAAGAAATAAAAAAACATAATTTTTTAAATATTATTCAAGCCATATATCAATAAAAAAAAAGTTAAATTTTAAAAAGATAAGAACAATAATAATTAAAAGTAGAAAAATTAGAATGACAGTATCTGGAAGTTGAATAGTTAAAAATGAATACAATGATTAGATGATTGTGATGAACTCTGTAGAGAGAATTTTCTTCATAGAAAAGAAAGAAAGAAATTTTCAACATTAATTCAATGTCTATTGATTTTGAGGTTAACAAATTAATAGAGTAATTTTTGGAAAGGGAAAGCATTGAATAGCATTTTTTTTTTTGGGGAAATATTAACAAAATAAATAAGTAACGTTCAAAAGAATAAATATGTTGCTCATTCCATCTCGATGGAATCGAGAAAATTAAATTTATGCAGAACAAATGTTTATTATTGAGTATTCATATGATAATTTTTATTTTACATATCAACAGAATAACATATACCTAATTTACTCGCTTAATATTTTAATTTTGACTCTTTACGGACCAATTAAAATAGGGACATAAAGTTTTTTGGTAATGTATGTAACTTTTTTTTCACACGACAAATCGACAAATATTACCTCCCAAAAAGTAAATTAAGAACGAAAACTCATTATAATCATAAACCTTTGTGGAATTGAGCCTGCTACGATGGTACACCTAGCTAACCCAGACTTTGCGATTAGTAGGTCAATGAGCCCCTAGGTGGAACTATCAAATTGGTAGATCTAAATAGCAAGCCCTAATTCGACAAGTGTATTATTTGAATATGTTAAGATGGCGAAGAGCAATATAGTTTGATCAATTATAATATTATAATAATTATTTTTAAAATTCACTCCTCTTTTTTCATTATAATTGTTAGAGAAATTAATTGAATACTTGAATTAGATCACTTTTACTATCCTTGAAAAAAAAACAAAAAAAAAAAAAAGAAGAAGAAGAAAGAAAGAAGAAAAACTACCGTTTCATTTTTTTTCTTAAATTTCTGCATACCCACGTGGGGAAAGTCCAATGACGTGTCAAAGCTTGAGAGCCACAAAAAACCATCTTCCAATCAGAGAGCGTCAATTGGGAACCAATAGCAAAGAATTTGCTTCCGAAGAAAGGCTCAAGCGAATAAGAATATGGTGGAATATAAAAATCACTTTTTATATTGGTGATTTTTTATCGTGTGCACAGCACCCCGCCACGCCAATAGCAGCTTTTTCGTGTTGCGTGGTTTGGTTAATTTTCGCGGCAAAAATTGTGGTGGCTTTAAGTTATCGGTGTTGTACGCAACGTGCGTTTGTTGGCGTCACCTGACGTTTCAAGTAGACGGCGTGGCGGGAATCTTGATAAAAGGCGTGTCTGGTTCATTATACTGTCCGCTAATGACCGCGACATAAGAAAATATCAAATATGATTCAAATAATAATAATAATAATAATAATAATGACAATTATAATGGGCTATGATCAATGTCAACCTCTAAGATCACACATGTCCTGGGCAATAATTCTCAAGTTACTTGAACATTTTGGTAAATGGGGTGGGAGCTGGACCAAACTAATAATGAAGGCCCAGTTCCATTCCATTCCATACAAAACTGTCACCTATTAACTTTCAGTGCGTTCTGATAAATGTGTTGATGCGAGTTCTGTGCTACGTATGAATTGGTTTAACTTGCCAACAATTTCCTGTAAATTGCAAGGCATGAGATGCAGACCATATGAACACACAGCGATCGAATCCAAAACATTCAACCAAACTCTTTGTTGACAAGCAATGGGGTATTATCATCCAAAGAAGAGGAAATAGTTCAACAGTAAAAATGGAATCGTTTACATCTCTTCACCTGCATTTTATTTATTCACCACAAAAAATGCCTTCCATGCCCCCGCAAGCTAAGCTTTTGCTCCCTCATAATCTGCAAACAACCTACACCATTCTGCCGGAAGAACCACAGGCGAAAAAAAAAAAAGAAAAAGAAAGAAATAAATGGGGGGTGGGAGGTACAAGTCTTAAAATCTCCTTCGAAGGTACCGAGTGACAAAAGTCAAAGAGAACAACCAAAAAGGTAGTAATTTAGTTTGACTGATCGTGTGGAGGTTCTGAACAATTTGGCACGGAGTGAGAAGGATGATCGACTTTGGAAGAATCATCTGAATTCTTTGTAGTTGAGTTCTTGATATCTGGGTTCTGATACTTCATGCTCGCAGCATCAGAATTCTGTACCCAGTTGGGAATTTTTGATGACGCATCAGGAGAAGTCTCAATTGAATGAGTGGCTGACATGACTTGATGATTCATGAGAGAAGAATCCAGTATAGATAGTGGTGGAAGGCTCAAACCGTAGTTATAAGGATATCCTGCAAATGGATGATCAAATCTACAAGTTGGGCCGAACTTGCAGATTCCATACATACTGTAATTTGAACATACAGCTTGCCCCTGCATATTAGTAAACTAGGAATTCATTTTTCAATACAAATATCAGAATTTGAAAAACTAAGAAAAGCCAAAGAATATGGAGAAGCATAATAGTGAGAGATGTTCCAAAAATATTAGAATGCTTATACGAAACTCATCATCCATAATGAAACAGTTGCAAATCAAGATTTGTCAGCTATAATTTATGAAACAAATAATAATTAGACAATCTAAAATACCATGTGAAACTATTATGAGTCGCTGTAAGATAGTAACTTACAGGTCTTGAGGGAAGGCCAAGTGGGCCTATATTACTTGCTGCTGATTGAGCAATCCTTTCCTTTGGGTGGTGGAACTTGCAATCAGCTCCATATTTGCAGGTTCCAGTGTTCATATAATATCGGCAATCTGGTTGATCAGGTCTCTCAGGTAAATTTTGACTTGATGCTGACAATATGTGCATCTGCGCGCCAGTGCCTAAGTCACCTTGATTCCTGGAACTGTAAATGAGATTGGATCCAGCAATACTCGTTGGAGATAAAGGCCCGATGTTTCCCTGATTAAGAAGTGAAAGCATAAAATGGTAATAAAAAAAGAAAATTTTCAGTGGTAAAATTCAGCACAATAGCTCCTGATTAAGATTCAGTGTTATCGTGATTAGAATCTGAAATTGCCGCTACTTGTATGAGCACTAAATTAGCAGATGAGGTCAGACGAATCTTCATATTAACATGAGTAGAATGAAAAAAGGAACAATGAGATCAGCTTCTTAATCACTGCAATTCAACAGGAGTTTATTTGAGATATTTCCATCAGAGCAAAAGACCGTAAACTTTGTCCTAGCATCATTGCATATAAGAAGCCACTAAGAACCTAACAAATCTGAATTGTGTATCATAAGCTCACAGCAGTCCTTGCCACATTGCTAATTTTCCAAAATCAACATAAAGCTATGTGATTATCCCCCCCCCCCAAAAAAAAAAAACCCCTAAACCTTCCAGCAGTTAATGACCAAGGTCAAACCGCGCATTGGTGATGTAAGATTACCTCCATTTCTATCAGAATATTTCTATACAAGCATCATATTTCAGAGACATTCTGTTCAACTTAAGATATAGCTCACTGACCATGTAAGTGTTCCAGCCTGGTGCAGGTACGATGCCTTGAGAAGGAGAGACAATAAGAGGCATATAGCTTCCTTGTAAACGTGAAGATAAATATGGAGCCCTTTGTAATGACCATGTTGGAAGGCTACCTGCATACTGAAGACCTGATGAAGGCAGAACTGATGACCCCATAGATTCCAATGAAGCATTTCCAGTTAGAGGTAAGGCAGTTCCAAGTGATGAAGGCTGGGGATGATGAAACTTGCATGCAACTCCAAACTTACATGATCCAGTCCGCATGTAATAAGGACATGATTTTTCATCCTAAACAAAAGGAGGACATGATTTAGGAATTGTATACGCAGCGTCCAATACCTTCCATGCATAGGAAGAATGTAAAAGTTATTAGTTGTGGAATTCAAGAGAGAAACAGGTACCTGACGCATAGGAAGGCCAAGAATGTTGAATGAAACTGGTCCAGCACCATTTCTATCCTTCGGGTGATGATATTTACATGTTGATCCATATTTGCAGGTCCCCGTCTTCAAATAATACTGCAGTGGGCATTCATAGGCAAGGAGTCACAAAATAGAAAAGTTAGAGCTTGTCAAGGAAATTACTTAGCACATTAATGATGGCTAATGACTATTATCAAACAGAAATAGGAATTCCATACATGGTAAAACGTTGAAAATCTCTGAGGCTGACATTATCCCTTATTTCAAGTGATTTCAAATGAATGTGCATCATATCAAATAAACATAGCAACATATGAATCAAGTTCCAACAAGAGGTTTATATAATACACAGGATGCTGTATCATCCATCTAAGCTTCTCAGTTAATGTTTTGGGGAAAGCCCTGGTTTAAAATAACTTCCAACTCAGAGAGGTCGTGCAAGGAACAAGCCTGACATCTTATAAACAATAAAACCAGCAACAAATGAAACATATTATTTCGTTTAATTCAGACAGAAATTTCAAGAGGAATGTACATTACAAAGGTAGAATAAATACCAATTAAAGGCACATGTTTCTCATTAATGTGATATCAATTCTACATACTTATAAGTGGATGTTCTCATTTTGCACATTCGTTCATTACCGCGCCCCCACCCCCCCCCCCCCCCCCCACAACACACTACAGGCTCACGTCTAGATAAATAGATAGAGCACATCCCTTTCTTCTTTCTTTCTGGATAAAAGTTCTATATGATAAATCACAATGGCAACGTCAAGACCAGCAAGCAATATCTCGACATAGGAAGAATTTTACCCCACAGTCAGGTTGTCCATCTCTCTCCGGGAGTTCTCTATATTGAGCACCCTGCGAAAAAAACAATGTGATCAGACTCCAAGACAAAATATACAATCAAATTACCCCATTTATGTAACAAGCAAGAAAAGAAAATATAAATTGATAATAAATTATTATCACTTCAAAATCACTACATTGTGTAAAAGCGCCAGGCAGTAAGTATTCCCCTAGAATAAATTCACATCTGCATAAAACAATAAATTGTCAAAAGAAAATGAATAACCTGAGCAGCATATGCTGGATGATTGAAACGACAATTGCTTCCATACCCACACAATCCAGTCCTTCGGTAAAATAAACAATCTGGTTCACCTGGACGAGCAGGGTATGGGCTCGCTTGGGCCACACCACCCCCTTCTTGATTATCATGAATTTTCAACCGCCATATTGCTTCTGCAATGCACAAGACAAACGAAACCGATCAAGTTCACATCTTTAAAGGCTCATTTAATTCTTCAACTCACTCAAAGCTCAAAGCCAAAATTTCACAAACAAATAAAAGATTCAGAAATTCCATTAAAAAAACCTTTCCAAGCCACCATCTTCCAAAAGCCTCAATGCACATTGCATCAATTGGGGGGAAAAAAAAATTCTCAAAACCACAACCCACATCACCAAACAAATAAAAGGACGTTAAAAAATCAAAACAAATAATTTAAGAACTTTTCAACTTCAACAATTCCTGATGATTCAAAGCCAAATTCAAGCATTGCGTCAAAATTCACAGGGATGAAAAACAGCAATACTCACATGACAAAGATACAAACTTGCATACGAGGTATCAAAATTTTCAACATATAACAGCACAAACAGACATTGTATCATTGATCATCACAAAAACAGCCAAATTCTATCACAAAAATTGACAATCCTCCCATCAAACAACCATCTCAAAAACAAAGACAGAATCAGATCCCCGGTCACCAAAAGTAGACAAAAATCTAAACTACCTTCGATGTTATCAGCGGATTGATTTGCCACAGCATTGCTCTTAACCTGGCGGTTATCAGGCATCGGTGGCACAGAATTTCTGTACACCCGTCAACTTTCAATCAAAACAAACACAACCCAGATACGATTTCTCAATCCGTAACACAAAAATCAAATTTACTTTCAGCAAATGATCATACGATCATCAAGAGAGTTTTTTTTTTTCTTTTTATTTTTCCCTTAGTTTTGTGAAGAAATAACTAAAAAGAACAAGCGATAAAATAATGAAGAAACAAAAAGTGAAATCTAAAAATATATTCCAATTTGATTAAAAATTCTTTAATTCCCTTTTTTTTACTTTTTTATTTTTTTTTTCTTTTGCACGATTCTCAGGTATATTGCGTGTAAACTTTCGGATCTCCTGCCTTCAATGTGAAACTGAAATTATATACCATTAAAGTGAGTTTCATAGGCTCTGGTACGAATGAAAACAGTTTAGTTCTTTAAAGTACAATGACTGTTTTGCCCCCGCAACTACCTCTCTGTTCCAGTAGCTTATTAATTAATTAACCGTATTGTCAGCCAAATTCATGACCTTTTTACGGAAGCGTATGGTGAGATTACTAAATTAGCCCTGCTCTTCAATTACTGTGCTGAGATTATATTTAATTATTAGATAAAATCAGTTAATGTAAATCCAGCAGATTCTTGCTAAAAATATATTTAGCATTGCTAGATAATGTAAAAATGATTGACACCATGAAAAATAATTTTTCTTCTTCGCTTGTTTACAGTTAATTAATAAGTGCGAAGGGTTGGTAATGGTCCTTACACATGCAATAAATTCATTTACATGTCAGAAAAAACAAATAATTTATATATACCATATAGAATAAAATTGAACGTGATCATGACTCATAGAATTATAAAAATGTTGCACAGCATATCAATAATTATTTAATATATATTTTATCTAAATTCAGAAGGACAAAACAAAATTTTTTTCTATTGTAATCAATACTACTTAAGGATTACTTTGTAAGTTTTAGCTGGTGATAGAGTAATTGATTTTTTTTTGGGGTAGATATGGTAATTTATTTTTTTTTTAAATCTAATTTATTTATCATATTATACCATCACTCTTATTATACAGCATCAAATTAATTTTATTTCAATTAAGACAAACATTAAGAGTAAATTGTTTCTTTTTTTAAAGTAATATCGGCTTCTTTACAATGACGAGTATTTTTGTTTTAAAAGCCTGATGCTTCAAATTTCTATTTTGCTGGTCACTTTCGAAGTGCACGAACAGAATAAAACAGGTCATGGCCACAAATCAAGGGTACTTTTGTCTTTCAGATATGTCAACAAAGGGTGATTGCCACAAAACGTATAATTCTTTTTATATATGAGAAAAATATGAAACATCATCATCACCGTTAAAGGGGGGAGAACCTGAGAGGCGGCGGTGAGGTATGGACCATTGGATTTGAATTTCTTGTGGGACCCATTGCTAAATGCAATGTCCCTTCCAAATGACTAACTCACCCCTTCGATAAAGTAATTTCGTTGAGAAAACAGAAAAATAGGCGCGAAATGACCAAGAGATATCACCGGTTTTATTATTTTATTTTGTTAAAATTAATTGTTTATTTTTAAACATTTTTATTTTCCCCTTGAAGCGAAAAATCGTCGCCGTCGAAAGGGCGCGAGTGGAGCAGATTGAGCACGTGAACGGTTGTGGTGAAATCTGGACCATTTATTTCAGAGTTTCATTAAGTAAAGTGGCCCCCACATACGGAGGAAAGAGAAAAGAAAAACGGGCTTGGCTGTCTTGAGCTCGCCAGTGGGTCCCACGTCGAGGGACAGAAGTCGAGATTCGGGCGGCCATTCACTCGCCGAGAAAAAGCGAACGCGACCATGACTCTCCACCTTACGGCTTACGCCACACATAACGTCGTCGTTTCTTCTCAAGTACGAAAATACCCCTCGACTTAAACTTCGGTAATCCATTTCACTTTAAAATAAAAAGTCGCACTTTTTTAAGTTAGACGAAATTGCCCCTTGTAAATTGTGAATGGGTTCAAGGTATTGTTAATTGTGGAAAGATGAGAAAGAACCTAGTACAAATCTCTTTGTGGTCTTTATAACTAATAGGAATTGAAGAAATGGTACAAAGAGGGCCGCATAAGCTATTGGCTAGTCTTGGAAACCCGTTCTCCCCTTTTTTTTTTTTAATTAATTGACGCACTTAATAATTTAACACTTAAGTTCGAAAAAGACTGATTTTTATCACAACTTAGTGATTATTAGTTGTAAATAATATTGAAACAAATAATAGATTCCTTAATTGTATTAGCACATACAAATTTAGACTCTAGACAATCCATTCAATCTAATATTGTTAGATAAATTACAAATAAAGTTGTAAATAGATAGTTAATTTAGTATTAAATTGACATATAAAAAAATAGTGGTGCATTTTATGTGATGGTATCATTATTGACTTGGACTTTCTCTACTTTTGGGACTTTTTTTTAAAAAACAATTCTATAATTATAATGTAAGCAAGATTTGAACATAAGATTTTTTTTTTTGGTTTTCTACCACTCAATAAATTTCATTAGTTGAACTAATTAATAGGGATAACAGCCACAATTAATGAGTTGACATATGCAGTTAATCGATTTGCAACTTTTATTTTTGGAATATCATTAAATTCCTATCATTTTCAATTTTCAAACAATAAAAGGTTCATGGACCACAAGGGTATCGCTCTAAAAGAACCGATAATGATATGTCACATATGCATATATGGATCTCGACCTAAATTTAGCGATGTTACGTGGCGAAATTGAGAGAAAGTAATTATTTTTAAAATTGTAATTTTATAATCTCAATGTCTCTCTTTTAAAATATAAAGAGGAATTGAACTATGGTAATTAGTTGGCGGCACCTAAATTAAATTAATTCTTGCCAAACGCCAAATTGCCAGACATTTAAAAATTAAGACCCAAAAATTTTATTTTCTGATTAATAATATTAATTTGATGAGAGCGTGAAATACCCATAAAGGGTCAAAATCGTCAGAATCGGTAAATTTTGGCCCAAGAAACCTGTTAGCTCATCAGCAAGCAAATGGGTCCCAGCAGCAAGTAAAATAGTATATCAAAGGGCGTCAGCGAATGGGAATAGACTTGGGAGGTTCTCGGAGTTCTGATACCGCCAAGACCAAGACCAAGACCAAGACCAAGACCCAAAGATCTCTTGGTCAACTGCCGGGGGCACGTGTCACGCAATCAGGGCAAAACATATTCGACACAAAGAAATCACGAATCTGATTGGTCGAAGCAGCATACTTGTGGTAGTCTCGCGGGAACGTGGTTGGATTTAAAGAATTCTGCCGTGGTCAGTGAGCAAACTGCAAACCCATGGCCCACCACGGAGGCACATCGAGCACATATGCAAGCAACAGCAAATACGTCAGCATATTTCTGGTGAAAAATCTGACCAATTTGACCAACTCAAAATTTGGCCTTGGCCGTTGGCCGTTGGACTAAAAATTTCCGAAGGTGATTTTTCTCTCTCTTGCCAATCGCCATCATGATTCATGCCCACCCGCGCCATCACTAAGTCTCGTCAGGCTCGGATGTGTTGACTAAACCTAATCTCAGTCAGTCAATTCATTTTTTTCGCTCTTTCTTTATTCCTACAAGTAGACATTTGCTTTTTCTTGTTTCACTAATGGCTCTCTCACCACTGTAAAATAAATAATTTTGTTCATTTTTGTGTAAAAACACGAGGAGGCTCTAAGTCAAATGTGATCATGCAGACCGAAATTCAAGGCGGTTATATAAAGCAAAGGCAAGTCTCTTGCTCACTCTAAAGATGAATGCGAATCCTGTGACTTTAGCATACTTGGAAGCATAAATTGTCTCTTAGTCCCTAAAGAGTTATATATTCTTCGGAGGGCTCCGTAGATTGGATAATAGACGCAAGCTAAGGCCTAACCAAAAGCAAAAAAGCCAAGCCATAATAACATTGATACATTTGTGGTGATCGAATATAGATTAATTATACCCGCAAATCGCCCAACTCCGCTTAAAATCCATCCATCATGTAATTTTATCCGTCATGCATGGCTAGATTATAAACTAAACTCGCATACACGCGGCTTTAGATACTTTATATCCTGATACACCGCATTTAATATCCACCAAACCCGCAATATTTTTTTAAACATTTTTAATTTAATTTTAATCTAAAAATGTAAGAAAATAATATAATTATTTAAATTACCAAATAACCAAAGCCAAAAGTCAAGGATGTATTTATTACTATATCTCATCTTAAAGTCACGACCTAAAGAAAAACTAGAGTATTTTTCCTTTCGATTTACCAAGCCCATCTACCTATTATAATTTCAGATGACTATTTTTCTTTAACTTAATACATGAATTATTTTATTATTGTAATATTTTCTTGAATTAGTATTTGAAAATATTAATCTTAATTATTATCAGTACATCGTGGTTTGTGTCATGAAGGAATGAAATGAATATCGTATCTTGGAGCTTATTTTAAATGATAAAATGAAATATAATTGTTATTTTTGGATATTAGTTTGTGTTTTTTAAATGGATTTGTGTAATTTATATTTGAATTCGTGAATTTTTGTTGGATTGATGTTGAAATTTTAATTTTTCATTTATATTGTTTAAATATAAAATTGAGTATGTTATATGGAATTTGAGATTATTATTATTATAAATTTATATATTAAACATTTATAATTTTAAATGCGGAATTTGTGTTGGATTGATGTTGAAATTTTAATTTTTCACTTATATTGTTTAAATATAAAATTGAGTATGTTATATGGAATTTGATATTATAATTATAAATTTATATATTAAACATTTATTTCAGAATTATCAAACCCATGCTGGGTTTTCTTAAAATTAAAACTCATGGGTCATGGGTGGGTTTAGAATTTAAATTTTACATGGGGTTTGAGTTTAGAATTGAACGTGGGTGTGCCTATCATTGCCATCCCTAATTCCGAAGGCCACTATTTTAGTAAGAGTAATGATATATCAATAAATTTTTGTACAAACTTATTTTGTACAAATTGATGTGACATTAATTCATTGGTTGAATTAAATATCACTTGGCCCACATTATTTATTTATATTATTTTATATTTTTATTCAACCAATAAATTAATGCCACATCTGTTTGTACAAGATAAATTTGTACAAAAATTTGTAGTTATATCATCACTTTTTTAATAAACACACCTCGCTTCAAAAAGAAAATTCATGTTGTTCTTTAAAATTACAAATCAAAAAGAAATTTGGATAATTAATCAAGCAGTACTTTTGTATTTTTTCCTTTTTACATTCACCTTACGATAAAATAATCAAATAAAACTCATGTTGAAACAATTTTAGTGATAAAATATATCTCCAAAAAGGCCTCT
Organism: Citropsis articulata; assembly: GCA_030449925.1. Classification (NCBI taxonomy): domain Eukaryota; kingdom Viridiplantae; phylum Streptophyta; class Magnoliopsida; order Sapindales; family Rutaceae; genus Citropsis; species Citropsis articulata. Next base: position 7,241,403 of record JASUUH010000080.1, on the reverse strand, counting down.
AAGTCACAAAAAAAATATATATATACATTTAATTGATTAATTCTTCAAACCACCATATTTAGGCTTTTAAAAATATGTGAATTTGTCACTATTTTTTGAAAGTGGGTGGATATATCACCCCTTAAAACAATATTTTTACCTTTATTCCAAGGAAGGCGGTTGGTGGTTGGTCGAGTAAGTTAAAGCTCGCTTCAATTATTGGAATTCACAGTTGAAGGAGTCAAATAATTGGTTGGAGGAATAAAGACAACATGAGTTTCATACTTGTAATCCTGGCATAAACCATAATTAAATTAGAGTGAGATTAACGCATCTAAGCATTTTCCAAGCTTCTTTTCTTGGTAAATTAAAAAGCTACCATATTTACAACGGTCAAAGTTTCTTTTCGAGGGAAAAAAAAATAGACAGAACTTAACTTCGAGAGTTGCAGGTCAATAAATGCTAGCATACCTTGGTGTACATTTGATTAAATTCAGTTTTAAATGTAATGAAAACGACTCAAAACACAAGTTCCTACATGCTTTGCTTGGGACCAGCAAAGTTGCAGTTTCAACAGCTGAGGCAACTTAGAGCTTGTGATTAAGGAGCTGCACAAAATTTCAAAAGCAAGCAAATAGCAACATTGAATTGCACATAAGATAACAATACCATGAAAACGAGTTGTAAAGCCAATAGAAAACAATGCTGCATAATGCTAAAAAAATAATCAAGAGAAGCTCAAGTTAAGACCATCACAAAATGCCTCTCCCGAAAGATGATCTTCCAAACAAAGCCCCTGGTGAGGACTGATCAAAACCTGAAATGGTTGAACTCTTCAATAGACAAATCTTACTAATGTAACATGCAACCCAAAACATCCAGCGCCAAAGCAGAACTTAATTGCTGTATCTATTTCTCCACCAACTATACATGTGTATATATATATAACTAAAGGTTGCCACCTACATATTTGAGTATTCCTAGCTGTCAACATATTCTACGGTGATAGAAACTCAACAAAACTAGCGCATATTTACGAAAAGCCATCAGTATCTCAGCAGAAAAACATTGAACTCTCGACATTCTTATGAAGCCTAGGGAGCTCAGGAACAGGAACGCTCCCAGCTGAGGTAATGCTGGTGTCAGATGAATCCTCAAACTTAATAAACTGCCCCATTTGTGATGCAGCAAGGTGAGCATAGCAAATCGGAGCAACTGTGAACAAAGAGAAAGTATTATTAGTAATGAGTTAGATAAACATAAGGGGGACAGGAATTGAGACAATTCAAACAAGTTTTCTTTATGGAAGACTAAGAGTGGTATGTAATAAACTCACCAATAGAGATCGCAGTAGTACTTCTTTGATAGCTGGAATAAGTGGAAAAAGATGTTAGTAACAAGCGAAACATTATAAAAAGATGAGAAGCAAAAAGGAGCTTGAAAGCTTACACATATGACAGAGAGTGGATAAGATTTTGCAGGTCATCAGGAGAGAAACCAATCTCATCAAGCAAGACGTGGTAGTGAGCTGGTCTTGAAGTTCCCTGTTGTATGGGGAAAATGATGGAAAGACTTGAGTACAGGAGAACAGTAGGTTATGCCATAGAGTAATAAGCACATTACTTAAAATTCTCATCATTTGACACATGGCAAATCAAAGAAAAACTTCCAACCATTTGAATGAAAAACAGCCATAAGCCACTGCAATTATCAACCATATAGTACGGCAGTTGAGCAGTTATTTTGGCTCCATCCTTAATTAAGAAAGTTACTTGTTTAAAACAGCTTCTTTTTATTCTATTATTTTTTTTTAATAAATTATTTGTGAAGAGAAACTGAAATTTGGACAATGTTATTCAATCCTACATAAGATTACAACTATATAAGAGACAATACAATGCCAGAGTATCATGGTCAACAAGGAGGCTACTTACTATTCATATCTATGAATTATTCAGCCAGATATAAGAAGTTAAATGACCATTATGAAAGAAAGAAAAAAATGAAACTTACGATCATTCCTGCATGGGCGCACATGTAGAAGTCATAATTCCTTGGATGCACAATCCTTGTGTCCACAACTGTCCCTGTAGAGAGGTGGAGAAAGGTAGAGAGAGAATAAAGTGTGTTAAATCTATGTAGCAAGTAGTTAAATAAAATCAAAATAACAGCGTGACAGACCAGGAGGAACATTTTCTGGACCACTGGCTTGGAATAGCTTCGTGTGATGGTTCTTTTGAGCCACTATAACAGTGAACTTGGGAATGTCAGTCTCGCCAAGATGCTGGTAGGCCTGTAATAACAAAGGATTATTATCAATATATTTTGCAAATTTCAGTTATATTATTTTTTTCCCCAAATGCTGCAGTTACCTTTATGATTTGTTCCAGCTCAATGTTCAAAACCTGATTAAATTGTGATTCACTCACTCCATCCCTGAGGACAAAAGCAGGCATTGTTAACCACAAGAAGCATAGTATATAACAAGGCAGAAAAAATAAAATTACTAATAGCAAAGGGTTAATGTCTGACGCAACTATGTGAATAGAGAAACCAAATTTTAAATCAGACTTTACAAACAAATCGCTCTATCACTCTTCATACACTCTCTTGTCTTCCTGGATATTTTCAATGAAATACCACAGTTTTGAGATTGCAGATTGATTTAAAATGCATAGCATACAACAAAAGAAACAGCTCTAATCAAAACAAGACTGGCATTCATACATCCATATCAGTACAGATATTCAATGAATTCATACATCCATATCAGTACAAATATTCAATGAATTCTTTTTTTTTTTTCTTTTTTTTTTTATAAGCAGTAGACATGGTAAAAGGTAGCAATCACACCAGCACCATTATTCACATTCTGATGTATATAGTATACATGCTTCATAACATACAAAGTGTATTACATCAACTATTTTCTAATCCTTTATTGTACAGAAATAAAATCCAGGTATAATTTTTGTCCATGATCAATAAAATGACATAAATGAAAATCTCCCTACATAATGCAGTAATACCTGAATATAATAATCTGTTTGGGTTTGCGTTGCTTGCTTGTTCGGTAGAAGTCCAAGAGCAGCTCCCTGCAAAACAAGTAGCAGTTCCATGTCTTAAGCAGAATAGAGAAATGGTATTGCAAAACTAGATAATCATAAGTGTAATCATTTCTTTTTAGCATCTTATATAAGATTACATGGTAAAAAACAAGATTCTAGAATGTTCTTACAAGAAATACATGGATCTATCATAATATTATATCACTCCAAATTTATCCAATTCCAAAAAGCAACAAAAATTAGATACTTTTGAGGAGTTCAGAGCGCAAAAGTATTGTAAAAATAAATAATAACGATGATATGAGGGAATAACAAAATGATGATGCAATTCCTAATACGGATTACAACTGCATCTTATAAGCATAGCATAGTCGAGACCATTCTAAAAAGAACAAAGTTATAATAAATCTTTGACATCTTCACTGTTAAAACCAACCAACACGTTAAAGTGATATACAAGTAAAATTGCAAGCTAACATAGACTAAATTTCTAAACACTACAGTGCATATTGAGGCTTACTTATGAAAAAAAAAACATCCCCAGAAAAAATATATCAGATTAACAGATCTGAAACCAACTAAAAAAAGCTCTAAAATGACATGTCAACGAAGTTTTTAAACTTCTATATTTTGATAACATTACTAGAATTTAACCATATACTAATTGGATATTAAAATATGCTTGAACGTTTGAATCAATGTTAAGCACCCCAACTGTAGTGATAGACATGTAAACACACTTCTTCTAGAAGCACAGTTATAATATTGTTTTTGTGAAAATACCTGATGATACCATCATCATTTCCATTTGCTAAAGGCTTGTACAAAGCATCTATCATCTCTACCTTCGAAGATTGTGTTCTTACAGCTGCCCTATACCTTGAAATCAGAGGCCAAGATTGAGAGCCAACAACCTGACAGTTACAGTTGTGCAGAGCATCAGCAACATGACACTACTTAACTGCATATGAAGAGGGTGAAATATGAAACTGGATTCCTTACTGCTGCAACTGATGGAATATCTGATCTACCGGGAGATCCATGAGAGACATCCATACCCAAAATCATTGTAGGAGTATCTTTTATCAAGGGGATGAGAGAGGAGTGCTCCAATGCCAACAAAGAATTTATTCCTCCAAGCTACGAAAGAAGACAATCAAAGCAATAGCATATCAGAAGAAGAATGCAAGCACATAAAATTCTTTGAAATTCTGGTTTCTAGATTTACCTTAGAATTGATCTTAAGTAATACATTTGTAAGATACTGATCATTAATCTTAGTAGGAGAAATGCACTGTGTGGCAATTCCAAAATCACTGAGACTTTTCTTCTTCCAAGGTCCTGGACAATTTTATGAAACACAAGTCAGTAATCCAACCAAAAATGCAAATCTTTAGAAAACAGGATTAAGCAATACCATATATATCAGAATTTTTCCTCTCTGGAAGGACACAAAGAATGAATTGAGGAGGGCCCGGAAGCTTCTCTGTAATCAACTCAAACATCCTTTCTACTCTGACAACAGGATTTCCTCTTCTAGTTTGCTGATCCTCCTCAATTAAGGTAAATGGGCGTTCAATATGCTTCATAGATGCGTAAATAGAGCAAGAATGAGTAACTGAGTGAATACATTTAGAAATTTTTTGGTAGGGCAACAAAATCCATGCATCAGAATCACCACATGATAACCTACAATGCCCTTATTCCTTCCACAGTTGATAAGCTCACGAGATATATGACTAGTATCACATCGAGCAGAAAAGTTCACAACAATCCAATGTTCAATACGGGTAGCCTCTAGAAATCTCTGCAAAAAGTGACAAAAAGGCCTAAAACAGCTAAATAAGGTATGCAAATACATTCGGCAAGAACAATTGATGATAATCTATTTACATTTCAAGACAATACCTTGTTGTTAAAGTTCCAGCGCCCATTGCGAGGGATACAATCCTCACTTCTACCAACCTTCAACTGTGAATTAAACAGAAAATAAATTCAGTGCACAATAATAATTGTCTGAATTAAAGAGGCCTCCTTAATTTTCTATTTCTCAGCCAAAAAGAGGGAGGAGATATATCTACCTTTGGGATTTCAAGGATACGACCATCAACTTGTGTTAGTTGCTTCTGTATAGAAATACCACATGCTGCAAGCACAGGGTCCTCGTCATATGAGCAACTTCTCACAGCCTGCCAGATTAAGTGAGCAAAGATGTTGGACCATCCAAGATATGAAGAATACACATAAGAGGCACTGAGGAAAACTCACATCAGTGAGAGTTCGCATCCTATCCTGAGGTTTCTGCCTCGACTTTTCAACCAAGGACGCCCTTTGCATTGAGGATAATGCTTTTGTATAGCGCTGAAGTGAAACAAGTGAACAAAGCTGGGAAAATGAGGGGGGAAACATCAGAAATCTTAGAAAGTGAATAAAATAAAAAAAAAAAAGCAACTAAAAATGAAATTGTGTATCAAGCGCAAGACATGACAATACCTCAAGTGGTAGATAATTGGGCCGTTTTGGCTTGCCGACATCAAGGCATGGCAGGTATGCAGAATATGTGAGCTCTATGCCACAGTGTTGTGTAAAATAATCATAAACAGTAATCTCCAAAGTCTCCCCTTCATTTGCACCTTCAGTATTTTTCACTTTCATAGGAAAACTGGGATTAAAAAAAAAAAGACTAAATTAAAGAAAGAACAAAGGAATGGTGGAGAACTAGGATATCAGAACTTGGATAAAGGATCATTTGATATTAAACACATACAATTGCTGGTTACAAGGCTTTTCACTCAGACCAATGATCTTAAACTCCATATTGCGGTGCCTTGGCTTGACCCTCAAATTTCTTAGCATCTTCTTGGCCTGCACATCACCATAAAATTGAATTTTTGTGGTAGAAACTATGTTGAAGCCTAGGAATGCAGTTGAGGACTTTCTTACCTTTGTCCAGTCAATATAGCGAGGTTCCCGCACATTCTGATTTGCTATCAGAAAGTCAATTACAGGTCCAGGTTTGAGGATCATTGTAGTTGATACATCTGCATGAAATGAAGGCAGCAATATTAACTAACAACAGCATCAGCCAGGTACAACTACAAAAAATTACAGGAACTAAAATGAGATTCTAAGAAGGAATTGTACCCATATTAAGAGACAAGCCTCCCTGAGTGGGACGAAAGCTGGAGTGAAAGCCCCGAATACCAGATACACCTCCTCCAACATCAACTAAGTTCCTTGAATCATCATGAAAGAATGACTGCCGAACCAAAAGACACCCCCTACATGCCCAACAGCTCAAATGAATAAATTTAAGACCAAAGGAATTAAGAACAAACCGATACACTTAAAACATGGTAATGAACATATACAAATAATAAATAAGAACATAAATACCGATTAGCTGCTTGCTGCCTCAGTACAATATCCAGCACTCTCAATGCATCCTGAGTATTATCCACCTCATTTCCTTTGAGGGCAAGAGCTATTGACCTTAAGGGTATTTTGGTAGCAAAGCTTATCTCTACCATGAAAGTCTTTGATTGAAATGAATGCTTTGCCCTCTTTCCAGGACCACTGGGGCTGTCTCGGCCGCGAGGGCTTCCATTTTGCCTATTAAACCAGGAGGATGCAACATAAGTTTTCAAGATATCTCCAAATTAAGAATCAAAAAAGGGAATCGAAAAAGACATACTGTTTTGCATGCGACTCCTCTAGCACCACAGTGAACTCAAACTTGTTCTGGGGCAGAGGACCCACAGTGTATAAACTCTTCTCTCCATCATATGCAAACCTTTTACCAGCTAGTTCTGCAGAGTAAGTTTGGTAAAGCTTATCAACCACTTTTCTCCCAATCCCCTTGCCTTCAGCAATTCTCTTATCCTCACCAGAAATAGTAACCTACAAATGGTATGTTAACCCAAATCCATAATGAAATAAAACTAAACTAATGAAAAACAGAAAAGAGTCAAAATCTAAACATACAGTGTACTGGTGGAATACTGCATCTGTAACGTTAACAGAAACTTTAAAGTGATTGGTGAGCAAACTTATGCGACGCCCACAGTTTCCAACCCCACGCCTACTCATGATAGAATGTCTGGGAAGGTCAACACGTTCTGGCTTCACATTTGGTGGCATTAAGGGACGTGATGGGGACAAAGGTGGGGATTGCCCTGCTTCAGCTTTCGCCATCTTCTACTACAGAGAGAGAAATAATTAATAAGTTGAAAAAATGGGCTAATTATGAATTAAGGAAACACTTAAAGGGACCTTACACACATAAATTCCAATAGAAATATTACATAATCGGAAAATGGAGATAATTCTTGTGAGATCACTAAAGAAAACAGCCCAATGTGAAGAAGCTTCTAAATAACAAGGCAGGATGCTTCTCGGTAAAACAACTAGAAAGTAATTGTAAGAGTCGGATCCCCAATCATATGAAAGTAACTAAACAGAAACCCATACAAAAACAAATCCAGTACAAACACAGTTTCCAACACGTTTATTTGTGAATGTCGTGTTAAAATATTATTCTGAAAAATAAAAGAAAAAATAGAAACCGCAAGGATTGATTAAGTGTATCATAACAGGGCATTGCATGCCTTTACCAGAAACCAAAAACAAAATAAACACCGAGATCCAACAAAGAAGGGCAGAAAAATCAACATATAATTACAGCACACCTAGCCCTAATACTCGAATACATTCTCGCGGCAAAACTCATTGTGAGACCAAAGTTTCTAGTGGAATCCTGAAATTTTAATATGGGTTCAGAAAAGAAATTTCATAATTTATATAATCTGAGTTCATAGATTGAATCGCTGTAAACTCATTACATGTAAGCACAACAGGCACACACCCATACTATTTTGATCAAACTTCATGTGTCTATATGGATTAATTGCTCAAATAAATAAAAAATATGTATACGTAAACACGAACAAATTCATCCAACCTCAAGTGTTATTTGAATATATATACGTACTAACAGACTAAAGCATACTGCATATACATAATAAAAATATGTAACAAAAAAGTACAAAAAGAGATGGAATGACGAAGTCCATGAGGACAGTCATGGGCGCCTCCATTTTGCAAGGAAAAATGGGGCAAGCACAAAATGCCAATGGTTAATGAACTGCCAAGGACAACATAAGAAGGACAATATAGTTAAAATAAGAAAAGGGAAAATTCACAGCATGGCAAAAAATTAATCGTTAACAAAAATACCGAAAACCAAACAGTGTGAATCTCATCTACACATGTGAGTTCAAAATTAAACATCTAGAATAAAATGAACTTAAATTTTCAAAAGAAAAGGAAACACAAAATACTTGAGCTAAAAAAAAAAAAGTTAAAACAAGCAGAATCAGTTTCTTGAGAAAAAAAAATACAGAAAATCGAACGAAAGAAATCTCGTCTACACGTGGTAGTTCAAAATAAAACTCACGACTATGGTGAATTTAAATATTGTAAAAAAAATTAAAAAGAAAAACACACACATAGACATACACACGCCCAAAAACTTAAGCAAAAATCAATGCGAAGAAATTGTGTAAAACAAATTGATTACACGAGGAAAAAAATACTACCAGATGAGTTCATAGCGGAAGTTTAAAAGAAAAAAAATACAAAATGTAATTAACAAATATGACGAATATTTGGTCGTATACGCGAACAAAAATTAATTAAAAAAAGGTACAGAAGGCGATCTACGAACATGAACACAAAAATGGAAACAATGCAGTACAAAAACCACAAAATACAAAATCGCAAAACAGTGACTAAGACTTCGCTCAAGCCGAAAGAAGTCAAAATCGAAGCAACGAAGAAGTTCAAAAATGGAAACAGCAAGTAAAAGAATAATCAAGCGAAAATAAGCAAAATAAGTTTAATCGTACCGAGAGGCTTTGTAGTAGTTAGAGTATGCGAGAAGAACAATGGCCAGAAAGAGGAAACGGAGAGACTGGCTCTGCGTTTGGCTCTTTCGGCACTATAGTGAGAAATTAAGAATGGAGGGAAATAGGCTTAAATAGCGTAGTGCGGTGTGCTGACGACAAAAGGGGATTTGCAATGTATTTTCACAAGTAAATGAGTCGAATGAATTTCCATCTTCATTAACCGTCGATCCCATAAATCAAGATTGATAGTGAAAATCATGATGGAGTGATTAATCAATCACAAAAAGAAAATACTTTATATCTACTTTCAGACTTTTTTTTTTTTATAAAAAAAAAAAGATAGCGTTTTATACGTTTTTTCATTTTTAGTTCTAGCATGATTGCATCAAATTAATGGCGTATTCACTAAACAAAAATTAGAATAGGTTGGAATTGAAATAGTTGGAACCGAAATAATAAAAAAATTAGAATAAGTTATCATAAGAATCAAAATTGAAATGAATTGGATTATCATCTATGCGTTTATTTTGTTTTGCAATTGAAATCGAAATGAGTTAAATTATCTTAAATTACTAAAGATTTCTTAATTAACTTTGTCATAATTATTATTTTATGCTTTAATTATTATTATTATTGAATATAGTTAATAATAATAATTATTGCTAACATTTATATTCATAATACAAATAATAATAATAATAATAATAATAAAATTGATTATATTCATTTCGATTTTTTTGAACTGAAAATGCAATGAGCATTTTTTATTTTGTTAAAGGCAAAATAGTCAATCATGAGAATTGAAGATTGATTTCCACTCTCCCTTGGGAATCAATCTCTTATTCTCCATGTGAAATTGGGATAGGCCCCATGATTTCGATTTCGAATTCTGACTCTATGTAAACGCCGTCAATGATTTTAATTATAAATTATGATTTCTTAATGTGGGAAGTAAATGCACCATAAAAGTTAAACGTCGAATCGACTGGTTATTAGTTACATTGTCAAAATAATAATAAATCTATCCTGATAAAATTTTCAATTCTAATTATCAATCTAATCTAATGTAACGTAATATTAAAAAAATAAATAATTAGATAAAATCTCTAAATCTTCATGAATTAACTAATTAATTATTCCCTTTTATAAAATTTATGCAATAACGGTTAAGCATCAATTAGTACATAACTTTATCCATTTTTATTGAATTTATTCCAATATTTTTAATACAATGTCCCTTTCTTTCTTTTTTTTTTTTCTCAAGTAATATAAAGGGAAATTGTCAGCTATATATTCTTAAATAGAGATGACCAATAGTACGATAATGGCACCAGCACGTTTGTGAAGACGATCTGACGCGTGGACCGTGCAGGCGATGCAGCGCTTTAAAAGTCTGGCGTGATTAGAGATGGTTAAGACGCATCAAAAAAAAAGGCATAAAAGATTGAGATAAAATATAAAATGTTATGAAACTAAAGTAAAATATGTTATGAAATAAATATTCTAATTTTTTATGTTTATAATTTACTAAATGAATAAGTAAATATCATGATTTTAATAAATAAAATCATAATTTTATTTATGATATTTATTAAAATCATAATTTTTATTTATAATATTTAATTTAACTTATGATATTTATTTAATTAATTTTTTATGTTTATAATGTATTAAATGAATAAGTGAATATCATAATTTTAATAAATAAAATTATAAATATCATAAATTTATAAATGATAAATAAAAAATTTTACAACTTTAATAATAAAAAATTATTCATACGAAATATTTTTCATATTAATATTAAATCATAACTTAATTAATATTTAATAGAGATATGTTTCATTTATGATGAAATATTTTTCATATTTATACAAAAATTATTATGAATGAAATATATTTATGATAAATTAAAAATGATATCTCATAGTTATGAGTTATGAGTTATGAGTTATTGTAATTATTATTTGAGGATTATATTTTTAATTTTAATTAATCATTATTATGAATTTATGATCTATGGAATTAAATTTAATTAAATTTATATATTGTTGTATTATGAATGATTGGTTATTTTGAAATTAAATATATAGTTGTGAAATTGTGATAAACTGATAATAAAATATTAATTACTTTTTTAATAAAAAATAATACGATTATGAATTTATTATTATTATTATTATTATTATTATTTTAGTAGATCACGGGCTTAAAACACACCAGACGCGGCTTTTTAAAGATGCGACTGCGAATCTTATGAAAAATAAAAATTTGTGAGGCTTTCATCATTGTCGGTGGGCCTAAATTAAAAATCAATTGTCACAACGCTATATTGATGCTGACAAGACATAAGCATCTGCACGACCATATTACTATTATAAGATATATTACATATATCACATCACTTTTCACATACAAATACTGTCATTCACCACTGCGCGACGATCATGAGTAATCATTCATCCCAAAATTAAGTCATTGGATGCTTATAAAACATGTACATCACAGATTAGAAGAAACTTTCATAACAAAACGACATGTCATCTCATTTACCTAGTAAAAAATGACATGTCATATGATATATATTAATAAAAATGCCATGTCATCCCATATCTATGTGAAACAACATTGTTTCCACGGTATTGAAAAAAAAAACCTACTCCACAACCAAATCTACTCCTCCAAAATTTAACCTAAATTTTTTAAGATTTACTCCTCCAAACTCCAACTGGAATCTATTATGGTATAATATGTATAATTGTAAATAATATGTTGTTAATAATTCTTTATGGTATAATATGGATATTTTTTTTATATATAATTGTTAATAATATGTACCCTTAATAATTCATATTTTTTAATAAAAAAATGCATTGTTAATAACAAAATAAAAAAAAATTATGTATTGAAAATTTATGTTAATTTTTTAGATAAATTTATTTTTTTACCTTATTTTGAGATTCAATGCGAAATAGTCAGTTGGCCACAATTCTATTAACTTTCAAATAGTGGCTAACGGATTAGTTAACGGCAGATGTCTTTTGTCGACTTAACATATATGAGTGATATACGTGAAAAGTATTGTAGCACGTTTGATACGGGTGTCATATAAAAGTATATGACTAATAATTTTCCAAATACAAATTACGAAGAATGTTGCCTGCGGTCTATCAGAAGTCTAATGCTGCTGCAATACGCAGAATTATTCTCGTGCCAAACTGATGCAGTGATGCCTCGCATGCCTGGGCTATTGGTATGCTGCTATTTTTTGTGCAACAAACCAAACTTTGCTTCAATCCAGAGCAGAACGCGCGCGCAATCATGCGAGTGTGACCGAATGAATAGAGATCGACCGTACGATCAAAGATCAATCTGATGATTTTGACGGTGGGCATTCGTTACTATTCAGGCCGAATCAAAATGAAATTTATTTATATTTGGTTTAAAATTTTTTAATCAGTTTGGTTCTTGAGAAACAAATTAAATTAATTAAAGTATAATGAAAATTTCGTATGAACTGAATTATAATCGAATCAAACCGAAAATAAACTGAATTAGATTGAACTGAATTAAAATTCGATTCTTATTCGGTTTCAATTTTCCTGAACTAATAGGATTAATTCGGTTTGGTTTTCTCATTGAACTGCAATGCCCAATCCTAATCATTTGCAGAACTTTTGTTGTGTGTGGACTTTAAGTTGAGAGGAAAACGAGTGGAGCTCTAATTTCAGCTCACAAAAGAGATCAGAGATGCAGTAAATTTAATAAAAAATAGTTCGTTATTGCCTCTTCGTTGGTAGCCATTCGCTTGACTCATGTGTCCCCCCTCAAGGAATTTAATGATTCTATATTTGTATTGCAAATGTCAATTGTATCAATAAAGGCGGGGCGTCGTTAAATTACGCCAATAATTTAAGACATACATGCAATGAAATAATACTTGAATTATTGTGTACAATTCTTGGGTTGGATATAAATTAGTTATTATGATCTAATGGGAATGGAAAGAATTGCTGGAAATGAATTTGATCGATAGGTGGGATGCCGCCGACAACTTTACAAATGGAGTAGCCTATCAATTTTTCAACAACGAATCTTTAGGCTTGTTGCTTAGTTCGAAATTTATTAATTTTTTATTTTATTTTTAAATCAAGTTAATGTAATTTTCTAATTTTGTTAAAAGCCCAATTTGATAATTTGATTTGGTGTAATCATGAGTAATAATATAGTTATAAATTTTTATATAATTTTTTTGTACAAATTGATGTGACATAATTTAATTAATTGAATTAAATATCTCTTAATTTATATTAGTTATTTTTATTATTTTATACTTTTATTCAATCAATAAGTTAATGGTAATTTATTTTGTACAAAATAAATTTATATAAAAATTTGTGACTACATCATCACTCATATAACTATTTGATTATATAAAATAAATAAATTAAAGTTTAATTTAATTTAATTTCTAAATTATAATAATTAATATTTATTAAATATTTTAATACTCTCAAACAGTTACATAAACGAGCTTAACATTTCAGCGTATTGTACTGGAGGGAGTTCATTCAATTGTTTGTAAGTTGATAAACAATGATACATTATTGTCCAGCACAATGAAACTTTTAGACAGTGGCGACCAATTTGATTTTAAACGGGGCCGCGACTACCAAAAGGCAACATACCCACCTGTTTGTCATTTACCAAAGTCACCCTTGGATTTTAATCCGACGGCTGCAAAAGAAGCACGTACACACGTTAAGGGCCGGTTACTTGCAGGGAAGCAACTGTTAGAATAATACAACTAATTTGTTAAAAGTTTGACAACAACTAAGCCTACTACAATAAATGCAACAACCTACTCCATGCAAGTGATGGTTGCTAACGACTTCTTGCATTTGTTTAAACAAATTATTCTTACTCTCGTTGGCTTTAAATAATACAATCGCGCGCGCACGCGCACACACACACAAACATATATATATATATATAATTTTTCCTCATCACCAAAATCACTTTAAAAGATTATATCAAATCTAAAATTAGATGAAATTAAATTATTTTGTTGAATTAAACTTCCCCTGTTGAGAGCTTCCCTCCTGCTTAAAGCTGACGGGGCAATTGTTCGCTACAAGCTCAAGATTTAACAATCTCAAAGTCGCCACCATAGATGCGATTATTTACACCAAAATTTTCATTGCACCACATCACAATATAGCCCATTCAAAAAAATTAACAATTGCCGATAAAGAATAAAAGGGATAGACAATCTCTCACGCTGATTCACCATCAAATGTTGAAAAAACAGCATATTAATATGCTATTTTGAGGGCACATTTTGAGTGGATCCCAGTTAACGAAAGTAGAAAATCTAGAGAGGTTCAGATTCTACTCCGTAAATGCTTCGAAAGTATATATTTATTTATTCAAAATGGTACTTGAGTGAATAAGAAATTATCTATCAAAGTACACCATTGAAATTGAAAAGTTAAAAGAAAATGAGACTTATCCCACAAGAAAAAAATAAGCCAAGGCATTTGTATTTATATATAGACACTTATCCATGCATGAACATGAATTTTAAGGATAGAGGCTCTATATACACGCACATGCGCAGAGGGGGTGCGAATTCAATACCGATTTAGTTGAACTTGTATGCGTCCTGCGTATGCGAATGTCAGCCCAAAATCACCCAAGCTTGCATGGCATGTTTTTTAATTTCCTTTTAAAGTTTTGTAACAGTTTCACAATTAGTATTTGTGAATCTTTTGAATTCAATAGCTTTGTAACAACTTCGCAATTATTTTTTGGCCTGTTATGGAATTAAATTTTTTGAATTCAATAGGCTGTTACAATATTAAATTGCATATATTGAATTTCGAAATTTAATTCTATGCAACTGTTACATACTCCCATGTGTATAAAAGGCAACTTCTTCTTCTGTTTTGGAACACACAGAGCAATCAGTACACAGAGCACTTGAAAAACAAAAAATTTCCTCCTTCTAACGTCTTGATTTTTGATCGAGGTTCTCACTGTTGTGGCTCGCTGGAATTATCAATCTGTGCTTGACGGATAATTCGTACCTATTATATCATGGGAAATAGTTACTAGCAAACCTAAAGTACTACAGTAGGTGGTAAATCTGTTTTAAGAAAACTATGCTTACAGGCCTCGAGTTTATTTTTTTTGTTTCGTTTTTTTCCCTTACTATTTTATTGGTTGTTCGTTTGTAATTCCAGTTGTTATTTTACTGTTGTTTAATTTTGTTATTACCTAATGTTTTTAATTGTTCACTCATTGATCTATTTCTAATAATCTTAAAACAGATTTAACGTTTGAGATTGCAATTGAAACCAATGATGCAATTCCAACCATGATTGAGACTGCCTCTATTTCAGCTTCTGCTGCTGGGCCATCTATTGTAAAAGAGCCAGCCTCTAAGGCTATTCCCCTGAATCAAGCGGAAAGGCTAGAAAAATTCAATGGCTAGAATTTCAAACGTTGGCAGCAAAAAGATGTTTTTTTACATGACCACGTTGAACCTTGTGAGGTTTTTGACGGAGGAAACTCCTAAATTATGTAATGAATAGGCTAAGTGATACCTTGTATAATGTATACATAGGAAAAAAAACAACTAAGGAGTTATAGGAATCCTTAGACAGAAAATATAAAACTAAAGATGCAGGTACCAAAATGTTTGTTGTTGGTCGCTTTCTAGACTATAAAATAGTGGATTCCAAAACTGTGATAAATCAAGTACAAGAGCTACAGATCATATTATCTGAAATCCTTACTGAATGGATAATGCTAAGTGAAACTTTTCAAGTGGCTACAATTATTTAAAAATTACCTACTGCTTGGAAAAATTTCAAGAGTTATTTGAAGCATAAACGTAAGGAAATGAACATTGAAGGGCTGGTTGTTAAGCTTCGAATTGAGGAAGACAACAGAAATGAAGAAAAAAGAGAGGTTGTTTCTATGGCTAAGGCAAATATTGTTGAACATGGACCTAAAAATAAGAACAATAAAAAACTGGGTCCAAAAGGAGGAATCTTTAAGAACCAAATAAAGTTTCAAGGAAAGTACTTAAACTGCGACAAGATGGGTCACAAGGCTTTGGATTACAGGTTGTCTAAAAAGAAATGAGAGGCAGATGTGGTGGAAAATATCACTTAACATGTTTCAAAATGAGAGGCAAATGTGGTGGAAAATATCACTTAACTTGTTTCAAACATCAACCTCTCAGTAGTGGTTTCTGAAGTGAACCTGGTTGGCTTGAATCCGAGAAAATGATGGATTGATACGGGGACCAACCAAGCATGTGTGCTCAGACAGAGGGTTGTTCACTTCATTTGAAGCTGTTAGCAATTGAGAGAAACTATTCATGGGGAATTCTGCTATGTCTGAGATTGAGGGTCAAGGGAAGGTGATTCTGAAGATAACTTCTAGAAAAGATCTGACTTTGAACGATGTGCCTTATGTGCCAGAAATTCAGAAGAACTTGGTGTTTAGATCGTTGTTGAACAAACATGGTTTTCGAATAGTATTTGAGTCAGATAGGGTAGTATTGTCAAAAAATGAGATGTATGTAGGAAAAGGGTAAGTCAATGATGGGCTGTTTAAGCTTAATGTAATGACTGTGAAACCAAAAATCAATAATGAAGCTAGTTCTTCCGCTTATTTGCTTGAGTCTTCTAATCTTTGGCATGGTAGATTAAGACATGTTAATTTTAATTCATTGCGTAAATTAATTAACATGAAGTATATTCCCAATTTCCAAATTGATTTTAAACATAAGTGTAAAACTTGTGTTAAGGTAAAACTATCAAGTTCATCTTTCCAAATAATTAAAAGAAACAATGAACCATTTGATTTGATATATAGTGATATTTGTGATTTTAAATCCATTCAAACAAGAGGTAGTAATAAATATTTTATTACCTTTATTGATGACTGCACAAAATATTGCTATGTATACTTGTTGAAAAGTATGAATGAAACTTTAGAAAAGTTTATTCTTTATAAAAATGAAGTTAAAAATCAACTTAATAGGAAAATCAATGAATTAAGGAATGACTATGGTGGTGAGTATGTTGTTCCATTTGAGATATTATGTGAATAAAGTAGAATCCTACATCAAGTCACGGCTCTATATTCATCTCAATATAATGGGATTACAGAATGAAAGAACCGAACCTTAAAGGAAATTATGAATGCAATGTTGATAAGTTCTGGGTTACCTCAGAATATGTGGGGAGAAGCTATTTTGTTAGCTAATTATTTGTTAAATAAGATATGAAATACAAGTGTGCAATCCAAGAGGGGGGGGGAATTGGTATTTTAAAAATTATCCTTAAAAAACCACACAACAAACCAATCTAATGCCTTAATAAATTCAAAAGCACTAAGTTTAATAAAAGCACAATAATAAATGAGTAAGGGAAGAGAGAACAAACACAAATATTTTTACATGGTTCAGCAATCCCCGCCTACGTCCACGCCTCCAAGCAAACCAAGCTTGAGGATTTCACTATCCAAGCCTCCCAAGGCTTTAAATGCTTACAATTGACTTCTAAGGTGTCAATGAACCTTTACAACAAAGAGATTATCTCCCCAATCTCTTCACCCTAAGTGTTTCTCATACTTGTACACTCACAAATTTGATGAGAAATGAAAATTACAATAAACAACTCTCTTTTAGAGTGGATATACAAATGATAGCTCAATTAATATTTAATCTATGATGATTTTCGAATTTGAAGCTCAATGTATGTTGTGTGCATTTGTTTATGCTTGCAAAGATTACAAAAAATGAATTGGATTTGAGTTTATATAGTTGGAGCTCAAAAACTAGCTGTTATTCACTTTTTTGTCATAACCGGCTTACCGTATATGGTATCCGGTTAGCCGCTTTTATGTTACCGTTAAGGCACAAATTTGAATTTCACAACATCCGGCATGCCGTTTATGATATCCGGATAGCCATTTATGCACCAGAAGCTTACTGCCCAATAACCGGATAGTCGCTTACGAAATTCGGATAGCCGTTTTCCATCCGAAGAGATTCTTCTTAATATCCGGCTAGCCGCTTGTCCAGTTAGCCGCTTGCTACAGTGAACTATTTTTCAAAATTATAGTTTTATCTCAAAACTTTCTATAACTATAGTATGGCCAAAAACGTTATAAACCTTTACAAATATGTCAAATTTTAGAATTTTTAAATAATACTTTGTGAATCCCAAAATTTTCTGAAATTATGATATCGCCCAAACTTTATAAAATTATAGAATGGCCCAATATATTTAAATATTTTCAAATATGTCTAAATCCAAAATCCAAAACAATATCTATTAAAATCAAAGATTGTAAAATTCTTTCATTTTAGTTCACAACTTGAAAAACAACTTAATTCCATAAAATCATTTTTTCATTAAATATAAAACCTTTATAATGTGAAAATAATGATTTATTTAAAACGTATAAAAATAATTTAAGTTTTTAAAAACTTAATCATTCTTAATCTTATTTGTTATCATCAAAATCAACAATATGTAAACATATATGTTAACAATCTCCCCATTTTTTATGGTGACAAATCTTTCATGTTTTTAAAGAAGGATTCATAAATTACTCCCCCTAAATGTAAGCTCCTCTTACAATTTGAGTTTAAAAAATTAATCATTCTTAAACTTGTTTGTTATCATCAAAATTATTATGGAAACATATATGTCAACAAGATACCCTAAAAACAAAAAGATAAAACGCCGTATGAGCTATGGAAAAGTAGAACACCTTCTTATAAATTCTTACGAGTGTAGGGGTGTCTTGCTAAGTAGTGGTTCCTTTAAATGAAAACGTGAAAATAGGACCAAAATTTGTTGACTGCATTTTCATTGGTTTTACACAAAACAATAGTGCTTATCAATTTCTTGTGCATGAATATAAAATTCCAGATATCCATAAAAATACGATAATAAAATCAAGAAACACATCATTTTTCAAACATGTGTTTTTTTGTAATTCTGGAGTGGAATCAAAATAACTACGATAATTTCATGAAGCAATAATTGAAAACTGTCAAAATGAAGAAAATGATGAAGCTCCAGAAGAAGAACAAGAAGTTGAGGTTAAACACAGTAAAAGAGCTAAAACAGAAAATTCTTTTGGTCCAGACTTTCTTGCGTTTTTACTAGAGAGTGAAACTCAAAGCTTCAAAAAAGCTGTAACTTCACCTAAAGGCGTTTTATGGAAAGAAGCCATTAACAATAAAGTTGAATCCATTTTACAAAATCATGCCTGGGAGCTAGTAGAATTTCCTTCAGGATGTAAACCTTTAGGATATAAATGGATTTTCAAAAGGAAAATGAAATTCGATGGATCAATCGATAAGCACAAGGCTAGACTTGTAATTAAAGGTTATAGGCAACTAGAAGGCCTTGATTACTTTGATACTTATTCTCCTGTTACGAGAATAAATTCCATTCGAATAATAGTAGCAATTGTAGCTTTATGCAATCTTGAGATACATCAAATTGATGTAAAGACGGCTTTTTTAAATGAAGATTTAGATGAAGAAATCTACATGGAACAACCTGAAGGTTTTATAGCTCTAGGACAAGAAAAGAAAGTCCGTAAATTGGTAAAGTCATTATATGGCTTGAAACAAGCACCAAAACAGTGGCATGAAAAATTTGATCATACGATGATCACAAGTGGCTTTAAGATTAATGAGTGTGACAAATGTGTTTATGTCAAAGAAACAAAAAATGACTATGTTATTTTCTGTTTGCATGTTGATGACATGCTCATTGTTGGGAATGATGATGACATGATTAAATCTACCAAGAATATGTTGAATTTTAAGGTTGACATGAAAGATATGGGTCTTGCATATGTCATTCTAGGGATTAAAATTTTAAAGGCTTCTAATGGACTTATTCTAAGTCAAACTCATTATGTAGATAAAATTCTTAGAAAATTTAATAAAAATGATAATACTGTGTCTAAAACTCCATTAGATACGAATATACATATATTAAAAATAGATGAGAGAATATTTCTCAAGTGGAATACGCTAGAGGAATAGATAGTCTGATGTACTTAACAAACTGTACCAAACCAGATCTAGCCTATACAGTAAGTAAAGTTAGTAGATATACGAGTAATCCATGAACTGATCACTGGAAATCTATCGTAAAAGTACTCAGGTATCTTCGATACACTCGTAACTATAGTCTGCACTATCTAGATATCCAGAAGTATTAGAAGGATATAGTGATGCTAACCGGATATCTGATATAAAAGACTCAAAATCCACTAGTGGCTATATGTTTACACTGGCAGGTGCAGCTGTATCCTGGAGGTCTTCTAAACAGACAGTAATTGCCAGCTTTACAATGGAATCTGAATTCATTGCATTAGATAAATATAGTGAGGAAGCAGAATGACCATGAAACATTTTAGAAGTGAAATGCAAGTTATACAACCCAAAAGGGGAGGTGAATTGAGTTTTTAAAGATAAAGCTAAATAAATTGCACAATGGTTTAATCTAATACCTTAATAAACATAAAAATAATAAATTTTATGACAATCAAATAAAAAATAATAAATTGAACAATACTTAAAAATAAAAGAGTAAGGGAAGAGAAAGCAAACACAATAATTTTTACGTGGTTCGGCAATCCCCACCTACGTCCACGCCTCCAAGCCAACCAAGCTCGAAAATTTTACTATCCAAGCCTCCCAAGGTTTTAAGTTCTTTACAATTGACTTCAGGGTGTCAATGAACCTTTATAATCCAGAAATTATCTCTCCAATCTCTTTACCTTAAGTATTTCTTTCACTTGAACACTCACAATTTGATGACAAATGAAAATTACAATAAAAACTCTGTATAAGAGTGGATTCACAAATAATAGCACAATAATGATTTAATCTAGGATGATTTTGCGAAATGGAAGCTTAATATATGTTATATGCTCTTATTTATGCTTGCATTAATCTTTAAAATAAAGTTTGGGTTGAGTTCTTATAGTTAAAGCCCGAAGACTAGTCGTTATAGGTAAATTCCCGCAACCAAGCGGTTAGTAAACGATTTATCCAAAATTCATGCATTAAATTACTAGTTAGATTTGAATTTTATATATTAACCCTAAAAATTTCTTTAATTATTTTATAGCCTAAAACGTCATAAAACTTTATAAAAAAGTCAAATTTTAGAATTTCTCAATAATACTTGTCATTCCCAAAACTTTATGAAATTATGCTATGACCTAAACTATAATAAACTTTTTCAAAGAGGTCATTTTCAAGTTTTAACATAATCACTATAAATTTTAAAGTTCTCAAAAAATTTTCACTTAGGCCCTCAATCTTTTGTAAGTTACAGTATGACCCAAAAGTTTCAAAATTTGGCAAATAACTCAAACTCCGAAATTATTTATTAAAAATCAAAGATTGTAAAACTTTTTCATTTTAATCCAAACTTCTCAAATCCACAAAATATATTATCTTATAAATATAAAACCCTTTAATTTATGAAAAGTAATTATTTACTAAACAAAATATTGAGCTTCTCAAATGCTAAACCAAGTATAAATTAAATCATACCAACTTTACATGAATTTATCGCAATAATTTGTCCGTTGAGCTCTAAACTCTTTTTTTTTATTTCACCGTTGTCCGTTGAGTGTTTTAAGTTTGATTTCACTTGATTCACTTGCATAAAAATTATCCTTAAAAAACTAGTAAACTTGTGAAATACAATATTTATTAAAATAACTTAATACATATGTTTGTTATCATCAAAATTATAATATGTGTAGCCCTTTAGGCTAGTAAGAAGGTATTCCAAAGTGGCCAAAGCCTGTGCCTGCAATTTGTATTCATTGCGATAGGCAATCAACTATCGGTAGGGTATAAAGCAAGTATAATGGTAAGTCTAGACACATACGTCGTAGACATAATACCATTAGACAACTTATTTCTACCGGAGTTATTTCTATTGACTATGTGAGGTCAAGGGATAACATTGCAGATCCGCTAACCGAAGAATTAAATAGAGAGCTAGTGGAAAATTAATCGAGGGGAATGAGATTAAAACCCTTAGAATGATTAGTTAGTAACGAAGGAAAACCCAACCTAGTTTACTGGAAATCCTAAAATCTAAGTTCAATGGGATAACCTAATTATTAAAGACTAAAGTTGGATCACTATAGTGGTCATTCTCTTAAGAGGATTACTTCATTGACCATTCCTAAGATGAAACAGTGATGCCCGTGGGAAATAAGGTTGAGCTAGGCTCTTAATGACTCTTATGCGTCGTAAATCTGAGTAGAATAATGCGGGTTACTCTTAATTAAGATATCACCTATGTGAGAGAAAAGTGGGGCCACTTTAAAGGGAGCTGATAGGGGTTTAGCTCTTAGAAACTC
The DNA here is from genome assembly GCA_030449925.1 of Citropsis articulata. NCBI lineage: Eukaryota > Viridiplantae > Streptophyta > Magnoliopsida > Sapindales > Rutaceae > Citropsis > Citropsis articulata. The sequence continues at coordinate 7,219,010 of JASUUH010000080.1, read as the reverse complement.
TTGCAGAACCAGGTAGCTGTTCAAGGCCAAAACGAACATAACCATGAGAACTCAACAGTGTAAGGAGAGATATTTGTGTATAGTATATGATCGTTTACATTAACGGCATAATAGTTCAATGATATCGCGTCCACTGATAAGCTAGTAAAATAAATATACTATCACAAGGAAAAGTTCAAAGGATAAGACTTATCTATCCTATATTTGGTAACGATCCGATAAACTTGATCATTAAGGCAAAAAATGGTTTTAATGTCAAAATTTAGCGGTTTTCTGTTTTACTGCCAATTTTCATTCATATATGGGATTGTTAAAAAATAGCATATCAATATGCTATTTTTAGGGCACATTTTGAGTGGGTCCCGCTTAGCAAAAGTGAAAAATCTTTAGAGGTTCGGATTCTACTCTATGAATACTTCGAAAGTATATATTTATTTACTCAAAATGGTGCTTGGGTAAATGAGAAATTGTCTCTCAAAGTGCACCATTGGAATTAGAAATTTGAAAGAAAATAAGGCTTATCCCACAAGAAAAAAAAAAGGCAAGGGATTTATATTTATATATAGACACTTACCCTTGATGAGCAAGAATTTTAAGGACAGAGGCTCTCTCCACACGCGCATGCGCCGGGGGGGGGGGGAGGGAGGGTGTGAATGCAAGACCGATTTTGTTAACTTGTATGCGCCCGCTCATTTTACGTACGTGAATGTCAACCTAAAATTACATCTGTGAATCTTTTGAATTCAATGACTTTGTAATAGCTTAGCAATTATTTTTTGGGTTGTTATGCAATTTAATTTTTTGAATTCAATAGGCTGAATTAAATTGTTTAAATTCAATGGCCTGTTACAACATTAAATCGCATATATTGAATTTCGAAATTCAATTCTATGCTGCTGTTACATAAGTTGGCAAAAAATCCAAGGCCGGCTCAAGCCTGCACTGGCCTAGCCCAGCCCAGCCCGCGTGATAAAATTATAGATGTGGACTCCATAAACTAAAGCCCATGAATGTTGAGCCTGGTTAAGGGCCTCTACAAAAAGCCTGGGCCTTAATAATATATAAACCGATAAAATCAAATTGAAAAGAAAAAAAAAAAGACACAAAACAACGAAATCAAAATTGTCAATCCCTAAAAGTAAAAGGCACCCTCATTCTTTCAATGCCTCACACCCACGAACTACCCAATAATTGCAGCGATCATCATTTAAGTTTTGGATTGTTGGAGATTTTTCTAATTGGAATATTGTGTTTGCAACTCCAAGCTCGCTCTCATGGCATAATTTCTTCATAATTTGCATTTCTCTTTAAAAAAAAAAAGAAACAATCTCTAAAATTAAATGTTGTGCAGTCTGCACTTCTTACATATCTCTCAAGTAGCCATCACTCAACTGATCAAAACCAGCAAGACAACAACATCGACGACCAATCATCACCGGATCTAATAGCCACGAGCACAACCAGTAGCAGCAAAGTAGCAAATTGTGAACCCAATAGCCATGCAAAGTCACCGCAGCAATAACCCCCAACGAACCCGACCAACATATTGCCACGATGTACGAAGCCACCTCAACAGTAGCTAGTAGTAAACCTAGCACCAACCACTCAAACCCACGCGACGCGAACCACCCAACCACTCAAACCCATGCGAATCAGCACCAACCACTCAAACCCACGCAGTGCAGATCATCGACTCACATTTTTCAGGTTGAAGTTTATCTATTTTTTGTTTAGCAGAGGTGTTTTTACTTTTTATAATTAAAAATTTATTTTTTAAAAAAATTGTGGAAGTTCAGGCCCGTAATGGCCCAGCCTAAGTGAAGCCTGCTTAGTTTTGGATGGGCTTTTTAAGCACTACAGTAGGTGATAAATCTGTTTTAAGGAAACTGTGCTACAAGCCTTGGGTTTATTTTATTTGTTTTGTTTCTTTTTCCTTGTTGTTTTATTGGTTGTTCGTTCGTAATTTCTTAATTCTAGTTGCTGTTTTGCTGTTGTTTAATTCTGTTATTACCTACTGTTTTTAATTGTTCACTTATTGATATGTTTTTTATATCAAATCTCTCTTATTGACTCCTAAATGAAAGGAAAACACAACGATTTATCTGGAGGAGTTATATGATTCCTTCAAAAGTAGTTTAAATACACTTTATGGCTTATTTTTTCAAAATCTATCTTAACAAAAGGGCATAACTTGACCCTCCATAACGATCCTCCGAAGCATGATAACAAAGACCAATTGATCATTGTGTCTATGTCATCTTCTAAAAATATTTTTTTAAATATACTTATTTTCTAAATTAAAAAAAAATTAATCTTTTTACTTGTTTTGATTTACGAAGATATAAAAGTCAAACAATTATGTCTAAGATTTTTTTATTTATGAAAATAAACAAAATACCTTTTATATTTGGATATTAAAAAAAAACAAATGCATTATTCAGACATTTATGTTTAAACCTATTTCAATTTTAAAAAATTTCAAACTCGTTAGTAAACGCTACCTTACAAGAAGCTTACGAGTCCATACTTAGATTGTCTTTCTCCTTTTCCATTTGCACTAAAAGCCATTGGTTACAAATTTAGTAATCACATGCCTTCCACTTCATTCATGCATTCCATTTACCTTATAACGTATTAAACACTCTCAATCTTATATATAAGGAATTAAATCTGGTCACACCACCCATACTCATTCACAATGACCATACTGTTGTTTTAAATTACTGCATAATTTTAACTAAACTCGCAATCCTTAATAATTTCGATCTCTTACTGCATCCATTCATTTACCAACATATTACTTTTGTGCATGAAGAATTAATAACAACCCAATCCAAACCAACATTGAAATTCAATTCCAAGGCTTACTTTCACTTGAAATAAGCTTCGATTGATCATCAACAAGCATAAGAAGAGGATCTGAATAAGGGTGGCCAACGGGCCGTGCCGGCGTCAACTATAGGCCCATTAGGGCCCGTGGGCCGGCACGGCACGGCCCACTAATTTGGTGGGCCGTGCCGTGCCGTGCCCACATTTGGTTTAGTTGAGCCCGGCACGGCCCACGGCACGAGCCCATTCGTGCCGTGCCCGTGCCGTGCCGCGGGCCGTGCCGCCCACCAATTTTTTTTTTTTAAAAAAATCCCACGTGCCTGGCGTGCCTAAAAAAGCCCACGTGCCTGACGTGCTTTATTCAAGCCCATGGGTCTAACGTGCTTTTTTAAGCCCACCAACATAATAATAATAATAATAATAATAATTTATGATTATGAATTTATTATTATTATTATTAAATTCATAATCATATTAATTTTTATTCTGAGAGTAATTGATATTTTATTATTAGTTTATCATAATTTCACAACTATATATTTTATTTCACAATAAGTCAATAACCAATAATAACACAACAATACATAAATTTAATTCCATAGATCATAATAATAATTAATTAAAATGAAAAATACAATCCTCGAATAACAATTAAAATAAGTCATAACTGCGATCTACGAAATATCAATATAACAAATCATAGGTCACAAGTCACAACTTACAAGTTACAACTACAAAATGCAACCACGACTAATTGATTTAATAACAATCACGTAGATAATATTTATTAATCACAACGGGATCGGCAAACGAGCAAGGTTAATTTGCCAAGGTGACGAGCTAAACAATTTGACACGTGGCGACGTAAACCCATGGTGCCATGGCTGTCTGAATAAATAACTTCTCGATGACAATAGTTGCACCTCAAATAAAACATATCTCTATTAAATATTAATTAAGTTATGGTTTAATATTAATATGTAAAATATTTCATAAATTTATGATATTTATAATTTTATTTATTAAAATCATGATATTACTTATTCATTTAATAAATTATAAACATAAATAAATAAATATCATAAATAAAATTAAATATCACAAATAACATTATTCATTTAATAAATATCATAAATAAAATTATGACATTTATAATTTTATTTATTAAAATTATGAATTCATGATATTTACTTGTTCATCTAATAAATTATAAACATAAAATAAATTTAGAATATTTATTTAAAACTAAGATTTAAATTATTTTTTAAAAGTCTATGCTAAAAAATATATTAAAATTTTAATTTTAAGATAATTTACTTTAATTTTATAATATTTTATATTTACTTTTTATTAAAAGATTTTACTGGCATATTTCGCCCACGTGCTTTAACGGCCCACAGTCTTCGTGGCCGCCCACCAATGACCGCGGTTGCCGCGGCCTTTTCGCGCCGCGTTTTACCCATTAACGGTTACGGGCGTTCAAGGTTTGGGGGCCTTAAGTCTGCCCGCCCACGAGACGTGCCGCGCCGTGCCTCGCAGGCCTCATCGAACGTTGCTCGTACTGCGTCGCGTCGCATGGACACGCCGCAGCTCGCAGGTTGCACGCGACACGCGTCAGTACTGCACAAGGCCACGGTCACGCCCATTGGCCATCTTTAGATCTGAATACGAACAACTAATTCCAGTTTGGACCTAATAATTTATTCTAATTTCTTTCCTATTTAGATTAAGTTTCTTTATTGTAATTAGAATTCAACATTATGATTAAATTATAATTTCGATTGTTTTAAACTACTATAAATAAGTGGTTCACAATTATGTTTTGAGCAAGCTGTAATAAAATTAATTCCAATCCCCTTATTGAATTATTAAATTCTATCTCTCTTCTGTATTGAATTCTTTAATCAAAACCCTAGAGCCCTATCATTGAGTATCAGAACATATCTATTATGGCCACAAATTTACTTTTTCAATTTATCCTAAAAAATAAAATTTTTTTTTTCAAAATTTACACCACCGCAAAACTGAAAATTTGTTCTAATACTTGCAAACTCAATTTAGCAAAACGTTTTAGATATTTTTTCAGGAAATCATGATCTTTATGGTGCTCGAAGACAAGGTTGCCCAATTTGTGTCAAATTGATGAAAATTTGTTGTTTAGCTATGCAGAACAATTTTATTCGTCTGGATTCGTCTCTCTCCTTATGAGTTTTTCTAAAGAAATTTAAAAGGATAAAAGAGTATAGTAGATCTGTCATGACTCATTAAGTCACTCCGAAGTGGGTGGTTGTTCTAGTTGATTGATGCTTTTACATATGGTAGTTATAGATCTAGATTTCTTAGAGTGTATTGGTCAGGTTTGAGGTAGATAATTAAAAAACTGGGCCACCAAACAAAGCTAATCTTTATTGTTCGTAATAGCTAATAACATATGGATCAAGCAGAGCATATTAAGAGTTGCAGAGCAATAAGGTTAAATGAAAAGGAAGAAAGAAGAGTTTTTTTTTAAGAATAAAATGAAAGCTAAGAGTAAAAAGAATGTTGTTGGCTGTTCGGTTGGGAAAGTGCTTCACGTAAGAAGGGTTAGCATTGAAGGGTTAAAAACTGTAATGCAAAGGGTGTGGAAAACCTCAAGAGAATTCAAGATAAAAAGCCTAAGTGACAATGTCTCTATGTTCAAATTTGGTTCTGAGGTAGATAAAAGAAGTATTATGATAGGGGAACCGTGGCATTTTGATAGAGCACTCATTGTGCTCACTGAACCAGCTAGGATAGAGGATGTTAAAAAGCAAGATTTTGTTCATGTATCTTTTAGTTACAAATCCATAATGTTTCCTATGTGCATGACTAAGAAGATGGCAACCAAGTTGGGTGAGGTGATGGGAAAAGTAAAAGATAGAAACTAATGCAGTAGGAAAATACTTTGAGCAGTTTTTAAGATTAAAAATTATAGCAAATGTTACCAAGCTATTAATGAAGATAATTGAGTTAGAATAAGAAGGGGAAAATGAAAAGGACATCCTTATGCGTATGATGTATGAACGATTGCCAAATTTTTATTTTCACTGTAAGAGAATAGGGCACCAATATAGAAAATGTGTCCATAATAAATTCTAATCAAATGATGAATTGGCTTACGATACGTAGCTTAAAACAACCATCATAACTGAGAGATTAAAATATAGCAAAATGAAAGATATTTAGGATTCTAAAACCAGAAAATTCTATACAAACTCCTCAACCCAAAAAAAAAAAATGAATAAGTAGAAGCACGATAGAGGAGGGTGATACAGAGGAGGTGAATCGGGTAATGATGAAAAGTTATACCAAGGCCATCATGATCTCGTTATGGATAGCTTGAATAGTGCAATGGGCAAGCCTCAGAGGCTGGTTAAGAGGCAATTAATGAAAAGGGCTACATCACATAAAAAGCTAGCTAACAGTTGCAATGGGTATAAAAACCTAACTACTAGTGGTAAAATACATCGAGGTGTGGTTGTGAGAGTAGAAATTATGAACTAAAACAAAAAACAAAGAGCTTTAATGGAAAAAATCAGAAAAATAAAGTTTCTTTATATAAAAAAACATATGAAATTTTGAGTGAGAAGAGACTGATTGTACGAGGGTCGTAGAAGAAATAGGTTGTCAACAAAAAACACTAATAGGCTCAGCCCAAATAGAATATGAGTTAAAGATGTGGCCAATGGGCCTAGAGTAGATAAAATAAAGTCTAGGAAAAAAAGTAGAAGTTCCAAGCTCGGAACATAGAAAGAAAAACTGAGGTTAATAAAGCAATCACAAAATAAAAAAGGCCCAATAACGTAATGGATTAAGAGAATCCAAAAACAAAAAATACAAAATGAATAACCCACAGTATGTTGCTTACTCATCACAACCTCAGAAAACTACTGCAATAGTTATAAAGTTTATATTCCACAATGAGATTAGTGATGTCAGAGAAGAGGTTTAAAATGTTGTTTATGAGACATTGGCAATGGCTAGGAGACAGCCCCACTAACAGGCATGAAACTCTTAAGCTAAATATTTAAGAGCTTGGGAAAGGCTGAACATTCCGTGAAGCCTAGTAAATTTTGCAGGAGCATAGGCGTCAACTTCTATTTCTCTATGAAACAAAGATGAAGTCTAAGTAAATGCAAAATAAAGTAAATAAATTAAAGTTCTAAAATTGTTTTATGGTTAGTAAAAAAGAATTAAGAGGCAGATTGGCTATGTTATAGAATCATGAGGTAACGATAGAGATAAAATCTTTTAGTAAACATCATATCGATGCCATGGTTCATAATAATAATGAAAGCTACGGGAGATATACAGGAATGTACAACCACTCAGAATCATTTCAGAAAAAGTGTACTTATGAGCTTTTAAAAAGGTTAGCCACTCTATCCTCACTGCCATGGTTATGTTTTGGTGATTTTAATAAGGTGTTGAACTTGAATGAGAAATTAGAGGGAAGAGATAAAAGGGCAAACATGATGAACGATTTCAGGGTATTCTTTCGCTTGGTCAAATAGGAGGTTTGGCCCTCATATTATAAAAGAAAGGCTAAACATATTTTTGTGTAATAGTAGTTGGAGAAGTTGTTTCTAAGAAAATGTAGCTCTGAATTTAGTTTATCGGAGATTATATCATAGTTCAATTTTGATGGAGGTGTTGGAGAAAGAAAATGGTAAAAAATATATAATGAGAACATATCCAAGAGTCTACTATGAAAACATGTGGAGTTCACACGAGAAGTGTAGAGAGATTGTTGAGCATAAATAGAGGAATGTGAATTGTTGGAATGATAGTAATCCGGTTGAAATGTTTAAGAAGAAACCAAAAGTATCCTTGGCTGAACTAAAGAACTAGAGAAAAGATTAATCATAGAAGATAAAGAAAATTGGAGCAACTACTTAATAAGTTAAATAAAATAAAAATAGGATACAGTCACTTTAATAGTGGAGAGGAGATTAAAAGAACAAAAAATTAGATTGACAATATCCTTTTAAATACATAAATCTATTGAAAGTAAAGATCCAGGGTGGATTGGTTGAAAGAGGGGGATAAGAATACAAAAATTTTTCACTCAAAACCTTCTGTAAGAAGGAGAAAAAATAGGATCAGTGGCCTTAAAGATGAGAATGGTAAATTGATTGAGGAAGCTAAGGATGTGGAGCATATGTTTTGTAATTGTTTCATAAACATCTTTACCGCAATAAATCATTCATTATACCAAATGAGTATAGTCTTATTAAAGCTGCTAACCAAGGTTAGAGAAAAGATGGTAAACTACATGGATCGATCATTTATAAAAGAGAAAATAATAAATGCCCTTGCATAAATAAGTCCTATGAGAGCATCAGGCCCCCAAGGACTTTCAACTGTCTTTTTTCAGAAACATTTGAGCACTATGAAGGAAGGTGTTATCATATGATATTTATATATTTTGAAGGAGGTAACCTTGCACCTCTGAATCTTACTTATATAGCTTTAATCCTAAAAGTACAAAAGTCTAGAAAAGTGACTGATTTTAGACCAGTTAGCTTTATAATGTTATTTATAGAATTATAGCTAAAACACTAGCTAATAGACTTAAACTAATTCTGAATGATATTATCTCCTGTACTTAAAGATCTTTTGTTCCCAATAGGCTCCTTACTGATAATATCGTTATAGGATATGAGTCCCTAAATAAAATTAGACAGAGTATGGATAAAAAAAGAGGGTAGCTTTTAAGTTAGATATTGGTAAAGCCTATGATAGGGTTGAGTGGAATTTTATAAAATGTACAATGTAAAAGCTTGGATTCTCAGTAAAATGGATGAATCTAATCATGATTTGTATTATTACAATAAAATTTTCAGTGTTAATTAATGAAGTAGCTAAAAATCTTGTCCATCTCTAAGAAAATTGAAACAAGAATACCCTCTATCTTTCTACTTTTTCATTATATGTGCAAAAGTGTTCTTGAACATGCTAATGTAGAAGGAAAATCAAAATCTTATCCATGGCTTGAGGTTTAGCAGAAATAATTCAGTCACTCACCTCCTCTTTGTAGATGATAGCTTGGTATTTATAAGGGTATCTACCACTAATTATAGAAACTTGAATGAAAGTTTTGACAACTATCCAGCAACTTCAGGGCAGGTGTTCAATTTTGAAAAATCCTCCATGTTTTTTAATACGATTTTAAGCAAAAATCATATGGAGGAAATCAGTAGTGTTTTTTAATTGAATGTAGTTTCTAAACATAAGAAATATATGGGATTACCATCTATGAGAAGAAGAAGATTAGATTCTTTAATGACATAAAGCTGAGAGTGCTAAGTAAGCTGTCCAATTGGCAAAACAAGTGTTTCTCTCAGCTTCAGGGCAGGTGTTCAATTTTGAAAAATCCTCCATGTTTTTTCATACGATTTTAAGCAAAAATCATATGAAGGAAATCAGTAGTGTTTTTTAATTGAATGTAGTTTCTAAACATAAGAAATATCTAGGATTACCATTTATAAGAAGAAGAAGATTAGATTCTTTAATGACATAAAGCTGAGAGTGCTAAGTAAGCTAACCAATTGGCAAAACAAGTGTTTCTTCAGTAGAGAAAAAGAAATTCTTATCAGAGTTGTTGTGTAAGCAGTACCTGCTTATCCAATGAACGTTTTCAAAATTCCTCAAGGCCTTTGCGACGACATAGAAAATACTATAGCAAGATTTTGGTAGGGATCATCTAAAGCTCATAGAAGCATACGTTAAGCATGATAGGAAAAGTTGTGTCATGCTAAGATTAGAGGTGGCTTAGGATTCATGGACTTTTCAAGTTTCAGCCAAGATCTTGTTGCTAAACAAGAGTAGACAATTTTATATAACCTTGATTCTTTAGTGGCAAAAATTTTAAAAGCAAAGTATTTTAAGCACACTGAATTTATAGAGGCAAAATTAAGGTTAAATCTCGCTTTTATATGGAGAAATATCTTATGGGGAAGATAAATGTTTAATAAAGACTCAAAGTGGAGGATAGGTAATAGGAACTAGGTTTTAGTTTTCAGCAGTAATTGGATTTAGAAATCTAGACTTCCTAGCTCTGCCCCTCATCTAAATTTACCTACCGGTGTTGTTGTTGCTAATTTTTTAATGATAAAAATTAGTTGAATGAATATATGATTGATCAATATTTTCCCAAAGAGGTTGCAGAGAGAATTATAAGGCTCTTCTTCTAAAAACACTCAGTAAGATCTGCTGATTTGGCATTTTGACAAGTATGAATGTTACTTAGTTATGAGTTATTATCAGTTGGCTGCAAAGATAAAGTTCTTAGATAATTCGTGTTGCTTTGATAACTTTAAAATATAGTGGAAGGTTATCTGGTCAAATGAGAAGAGCTGCTCAAAATCTTTTACCAACAGCCAACAACCTTTGGAAGAAATGTTGTGATGAACCCAGTTTTCCAAATATGCTATTACATAAGTGAAGATGCTTTCCATACTTTAATGGATTGCAAGGCTGCTGTTGAGTGTTAAAAAGCGCATATTTATAAAGGAGAAAATCGTCATTTTACACTTCAAGTCTCACTAACATTGCTACTTTTATTTACTTAAGTATTTTGTTATTTAATTATGTGTGTTTCATTTTAATTAGGTATTTTATGTATTTTAGGGGAATCACGATCGTTTCACAATGAACGAGTGATCAGACAGCAAAACGGACGTCACATTTGAACTCAGGACGGTCGAAAACCTTAGGAGGAGCATAAAAGGAAAAATATCACTGTTCACATATACGGTAATGTTCATACAAGATGCAGTCTTGTCTGAATAGATTACTTATCACGAGCAGCGTTCTTTGTGCAGGATTACTGTGCAAACCGTGGTCAAACCGTGTGTACTGTGTAAATAGTGGTCAAACCGTGTGAACTGTACAAATAGTATTACTGTTCAAATAGTGGCTGTTGACTATTGACTGATGACGTGGCGCAATCCTGAGCGTCCAAACTATTTTTAATCCGATTGTCATGATTCACTCAATGTACCTATAAAAAGGGGCCTTCCCCCCCTAATTTGAGATCCCTGAATTCATTTCTAAGCTTAGATTTATGTAATTCCTTCTCCTTCTTGTATTTTCTACGTATTTTAATAAATTCCCATTTTACCCCTAGTTCAAAAATGAGTAGCTAATTTTCTTTTAAGCTTGGGTTGAAGGTGAAGTCTCAACATGTTCCATGGGCTTAATTTGGTAAATTTACTTTCTCTTCCCCTCTAATATTTGTGGTTGTTTTGACTTTTCGTCGACAAATAATAATAGTCTTGTTTAGAATCTGCAGTTAGCAAGCGCACTAGTACAATGTTATTATTATTTGTACGATAAATACTTATATTTATTTGAGCGTGGTTCATGAGGTGTGGAATCCCCCTTCATGATTTAATTGGTATTAATATGGAATATTTAGCCCATGGAGCATATTGATACAGATCCGGATACCCAAGTGGTTTATCTCAATAGTTTCCAGTTTCAATTTATTCCTGTCATTCCAATTTAAATTCTAGCACAATTTAAATTAATTTCACCACAAATCTATCCACCCATTTAAAGAAAATTAATTCTGCACATAATTAAAATCAACCTCCTTGTGGGATCGACACTCGTCACCATTAATCTATTCTATAGATTAGATGCGCTTGGTCAATAAAATTTAACAAGTTTTTGGCTCGATTGTCGGGATTCAACTCATAGAATTAGTTTTTTTTTTTTTAATATTTTTAGTTGTTTTCTTGTAATTTTATTTTTTTTTCCTTTTCTCATTTAAACAAAAAAAAAATTTTAAGGTTAGAATTTCATTTTTTTTCTTTTCTTTAAATTTGTGTAATTTAATTTTCCTATTATTTTTCTTTGTAATTTAATTTTGTTTTTCTTGTTATATTTCTCTGTAATTTATTTTAATTTTAGTTAATATTTGTTTCACGTAATCTCTTTTTCTTATAGCAATTGAGTTTATTTTCATAGTAACAACGTGACAAGGTTAGTATCGTAATTTCTCTCTCTTCTTTATTTTTGTTTTGTTTTGTTTTTATTTATTTTAGTCTTTTGCATTGGTCACATTATCACCTAATCTTGACCCTTTAGACCTAGAATTAGAAAAAACACTTCACACGCACAAACACACTGCATTTAAAAAGAGAATTGACATGGATTTGCAAAACCAACCAGAACCACAGGAGAGGCCATTTAAGGACTATTTTAGTCCCTTAGCTAATTTGAGCACATCATGCATAAGGTACCCAAATGTAGCAGTTAGGAGTTTTGAATTAAAACCTAGTGTGCTAAATTGTCTCCCAACATTCTATGGCCTAGAAAATGAGGATCCATATAATCACCTGAATGATTTTCATGCTATTTGTCAAACTTTTAAATATGAGAATTTTTTGGACGATGATGTTAAACTCATATTATTCCCATTTTCTTTAAAGGATAGAGCTCGTTCATGGTTTAATACATTGCCTGCTAATAGCATTACATCATGGGAACAAATGGTAACTAAATTTTTAAATAAATATTTTCCGGTTCATAAAACCAATGCTATTCGCAGGGAAATTTCAGAATTTACCCAGAGAGACGACGAGCAGTTTTTCGAAGCATGGCAGCGATTCAATGGGCTACTCTTGAAGTGTCCACCTCATGGGTATGAGAAATGGCATCAATGCCAATACTTTTTGGAGGGATTATTGCCACATGTGCAAGAATGACTAATGGCGACCAGTGGGGGAGAGTTAATGTCCAAAAGCGCATCAGAGATTTGGGAATTCTTCCAGCGACAATCGGATAATTCTCAACAACGTAGTCGATCACTCAGGAATACCAGGAGAATTAAGGGAGTGAATGAGGTTAACATTGGTGAGTCAAGCTCAGAAATCAAGGAAGTCAAAACAATAATCGAATGTCTTTCTCGACAAATAGCATCATTGACGACTGCCAAATCAACAGAGCCACATGACCATGACTCATATTCAGATCAAGTCAATGCCATAGGTGTCATGAAAAAACCGCCAAATTACAACCTTTATTCCAACACATATAACCCTGGATGGAGAGACCACCCCAATTTTTCATGGTCTCAAGGATTCCAACAAAATGGACCAGCAGCTCCACCTCCATCAATGCAACCAGTTCCTCAAATTCCTCAAGCCTCTCAGCCACCATTTAGACCATACAATCAAAACCCAAACCACTCTCAACCCAGACCATGGGAGGATACATTCCAGAATAAGAAGAATTTCACTAATTCCAGAATCGATCAACAGAACCGCACCATTGATGAACTGCGAATTGAGATGAGGGCGGGCTTCAACTCACAAGCCCAATCAATTTCAAACCTCGAGAAAATGGTGGGACAACTTGCTTCTTCAGTTCAAACCTTGACAATGATCGTTGAGAAAGGAAAATTCCCAAGTCAACCAGTGTCTAATCCTAAAGCAGTGCATGAAGCAAGTACCAGTTCACCACAGCAATATGGAGAGGTCAAAGCTGTCATGACCTTGCGAAAAGGGAAAGAAGTCGATAACAAAGTGGAGATGCCAAAATCAACTCAGATTGTACCTGTGAATGCTGAGGATTCATCACCAAAGGAGAAAGAGGAAACCAACCCGCGAGAATATGTTCCTAAAGCTCCATTTCCTCAGAGGTTAGCTAAAGGGAACAAAGGAAAATCCACATGTGAGATTCTTGAAATCTTCAAACAGGTAAGTGTTAACATCCCTTTGCTTGAAGCTATAAAACAAGTGCCATCTTATGCCAAGTTTCTTAAAGATCTTTGCACTAAAAAGAGAAATATTCATGTTCAGAAAAAGGCATTTTTAACAGAAAATGTTAGTTCTATACTCCAACATAAGATGCCTCTAAAATACAAAGATCCAGGCTCATCCACTATCTCATGTAGTATAGAGAACCACACAATTGAAAATGCTTTGTTGGATTTAGGAGCTAGTGTAAATCTGTTGCCTTACTCTGTATTTGTGAAACTTGGACTGGGAGAATTACACCCAACTCCAGTGGTGTTACAGCTTGCAGATAGGGCTGGGCAAAAAAACCGCATACTAGTGAAAACCGAACCGAACCGATCCGAACCGTACCGTTTGGAGCGGTTTTAATTTTTAAAAAAAACCGAAATATATAATTGGTAAAAAAACCGAAATACCGATTTGATATTTGGTTTATTTAGCTAAACCGAAAGACCGAACCAAAAAAACCGGATTATTTTTATATTTTTATTTAAATTGACACTTGTAAAATTTTAATTGGTAGTTTACAATAACTAAAATAGACATGCACACACACAATTACAAGTATATATATATATTTCTATTACCACCAAAAGAAACCCTAACTTCCTAAAATCAAAATTCAATCTATTCCACTACTCGGTACAGCCGTGAGACACTTTCTAGTTTCTACTCGGTACAGCCGTGAGACACTTTCAAATCGCCACCCGACAGACACCGTGCAAGAGGAAGCGTTGCCGCCCACCAGCGGCGACACGATCTGCGCTGCAACTCGTCCTCTGCTGCTGCTCACCGCGCATCAGCCTCTACTCTGCGCTCATCGCCATCTTTCCTCGCTCACCGCCACCGTCAAGATCTGCGGCCACCACTCCGTCATCTTGTGCCACCAAGCTCTGCGTTGGCCTTGCCGACCACCCACTGTGCCACCGGACCGATTCTCGATCCCGATGACCATCACACCGCGCGCCAAATCTCGCGCCACCCACCGTCACCAACCTTGACCATTCCGCGACAACCGACCGATCCGTCACCAATCCACGGCCTCGGCTCTTTATGCATTTAGTAATCCATATACAAAGTATATTAATTAATTTTTTTTTGTATATCTTTAAATGACTATTATTGCTTGAATTTTTTTATATAATTTTGTTAAATGAAAACACTTTTAGTCTTTTACAACATGATTAGAATTGAATATTTTCAGAAATTCAAGTCTAATCCACTGTGAAAGATAATAACAATTAGAAATATTAAGTTCCATAATATGACTATATTTAGATTTTATTTTAACATTATGATTGTTCTAATTTTGTAGGATGGTTGACAATATTGATGAGGCTAATAATGAATTGCAAGAAATTAATGATGAAGTGCAACAAATCAGAGATGAAGAAAAGGTCAATGAGGGTAAAACAAGAAATTTTGAGTTGAGATCATTTGTGTGGGAACATTTTTCGAAGCTACCTGGAGGACATAGAGCTAAGTGTCATTATTGCGGCAAAAGTTATGCAGCCCGTAGTAATTGTTTGTCATCTCATTTGGGTAGATGTAGAATGCGTAAAAAATTGAAGGCTGCAAATGATGCAAAACAGCAGACATTAGTTTGTAAAAAGGGCAAAGGTAAAGATGATGGTACTGCTAAGGTTATACATGTAGGATTTAATAGAGAGGCTTGTAGAATGGCACTTGTGAAAATGATAATTAAAGATGAGTTGCCTTTTAGATTTGTAGAGGCCGACGGGTTTTTGGAGTTCATGGAAACTTGTTGTCCAAAGTTTGAGGTAATTATCTCAAGAACAATTACAAGAGATATTCTTGAATTGTATCAAAATGAAAAGGGGTTGCTGAAAAGTGTTTTGAGTGCAAAGAAACAGAGAGTGTGTATTACCACCGATACATGGACCTCAGTTCAAATGTCAAACTTTATGGTAGTTACGGCTCACTTTATTGATGAAGAGTGGATTTTGCATAAGAGGATTCTCACTTTTACACCTATATCTAATCACAAAGGAGATGGTATTGGGAAGTTAATTGAAAATTGTTTGATTGATTGGGGGATTGAGAAGTTGTTCACAATTACAGTGGATAATGCAAGTGCTAATACACTTGCAATATCTTATGTGAAGAAGAAGTTGGCAAATTGGAGTGGAAATTCGATGGTTTTGGATGGTTTATATATGCATGTGAGGTGTTCAGCGCATATAATCAACTTAATTGTGCAAGATGGGCTGTCACAAGTGAATCAATCAATAACTAGTATCCGAAATGCAGTGAAATATGTTAGATCTTCCCCGGCAAGATTACAAAAGTTCAAAACATGTGTAGATAGGGAGAAAATATCATGTGGAGGGCTTATGGTGTTAGATGTGCCGACTCGGTGGAATTCAACATATTTGATGTTAGAAAAACGTAGCATTAGAAAGCATTTGATAGGCTAAAGGAAGATGATGGCATTACATAAACTGTTCATGAGGATGAGAGTGAAAGAGAGGTCGCCACCACACTGGATGAGGATTGGAAAAAAATGCAAAGAGGTTAGTCAAGTGTCTTTCAGATTTTTATCAAGTGACTTTAAAATTTAGTAGCTCTTTAATTGTCATTTCCAATAATTACTTAAATGAAATGTGGAAAGTTTATATTCATTTGAAGTCACTCGTTAATTGTAATGAATTTTTGTTAAATCGAATAGGTTACAAGATAGAGGAAAAGTTTATCAAATATTGGGGTCATTCTTTTGAAAAGATCAACATGTTGTTGATTGTGGCAAATGTGTTTGATCCTCGCTGCAAACTTGACTTTGTTATATGGTGTTTTAGTAGCTTTTATGATACTAGAAAGGTTGATGAATTGAGAGTTAACATTAAAGAGTTGTTGTTGAAGCTTTTTGAAAACTATAGTGGTGAGAGTAATCCAAACAGAGGTGAGAGAAGTATGTCATGCATGATGGTGCTAATAGTAGTTATGGGTCATTTGATCCTTTTACACAATTTAAAAAGATGAAAGAAAGTTCAAATGATGACATTAGTGGAAAA
Organism: Citropsis articulata; assembly: GCA_030449925.1. NCBI lineage: Eukaryota > Viridiplantae > Streptophyta > Magnoliopsida > Sapindales > Rutaceae > Citropsis > Citropsis articulata. The sequence continues at coordinate 7,202,383 of JASUUH010000080.1, read as the reverse complement.
AATGATGTTGAAAAATACTTGTCAGAGACTTGTGAGAGTGCTAGTAATGCCCATTTTGATATTTTGACTTGGTGGAAATTGAATGGGCCTCGATATCCGATTTTGTCTCAAATTGCCAAAGATGTTTTGGCAATTTCGGCGTCTACTGTGGCTTCTGAATCAGCATTTAGCACAGGAGGGCGTATTCTTGATCCTTTTAGGAGTTCTTTAACTCATAAAACAGTCGAGTCATTAATCTGTACTCAAAATTGGCTTCGCTCAACTCTATTAGGAGAGCGTACAATACAACCAAGTCAGGAGGAAGCTGAATTCTATGAATTAGTTGAAACAGGTAATATTGTAACTTATTATGTTATTTTTTATGATTTCATTTATAACATTTTGTATATTAGAATTAATGATTTTAATATAATTGTTTCAATTTCTTGAAGAATTTTTGAGGCCAATGCAATCTCAACAAGTAGCTGAGGAGCAAATAACAATTGATTGATGCTGACCAATAAGTAAATTGGTGGTTCAACATGGACAACTTGGCTGTATTTTATTTTTGCTGTAACCGTGGGCAAGTTCTTTCTGATTAAGCTTAGGCTCCACTGGTTTTGCTGTTATGGAGTAGGGAAATATTTAAACTTTTTGCTCTTGTATCAATTGAAACTTTTTCAGTGTACTTAAAACTAATTGAATCAGGATTTTTCTTTGCTTTGTTGTATTTTGCTTTGGAATTGGCTGGGACACTACCATACCAGTTCAATTTTGGTGCTTTGGTGCTTAACTGTAACACTAGAGTCTTAGACACATGATAACAAAGATTATATTCTTGGTTTTGGCTACAGATTTTGTTCCATATTGTAATTAGTTAACCCTTTTGAAATACTAACAAGGCAATCCAAGAGGGGGGGGTGAATTGGGATTTTAAAAAATAAGCAACTAAAAATACAATGAGGTAATACTTAAACAATCAAATTCGAAATAAATAAATTAATTTGCAATAAAAGTAAAGAGATAGGAAAGGAGAGATCAAACACAATGATTTTTAAACGTGTATAAGCTCAATGATAGTGTTGTGATCAGCCTTTGAAATGATTTGAATAAGCTTATTTATAGTTGGACTTGGAGTTGAAAACTAGCCGTTATAGCCTTATTCTTCAGAAAACGGATCGCCGTTAACCGTTAACGGTTAGCCGTTTGCCAAAAACACATATCCGTTCTTGCTAAACGGTTAAGGATTAGCAAATAATAACATCCTGGACATTATCGGTTAGCCGTTTACAAGTTAACGGTTCGCCGGTAAATTCCAGAAGCTTGTATAAACCATTTCAGCTAACCTTTAATACTAAACGGCTAAGGAGTAACAAAGTATGCGTCTCTGGAACTTAACGGTTAGCCGTTATTAGTTAACGGTTCGCCGGTTATTTCCAGTAGCTTTTAAAAACAAAAGCTTAACCTTTAACACTAAACGGTTAAGGCTTAACAAAAGTATGTCTCTCTGGACATTATCGGTTAGCCGTTATCCGTTAAAGGTTCGCCGGTTATTTCCAGTAGCCCTTAAAAACAAAAAGATCCTTAACGATTAAGGCTTAAGACAATAACCTGTCTCTGCATATTATCGGTTAACCGTTAATATTAACGGTTCACCGATTATTTCCAGAATTGCACATTTTTGCAGAGATGTTTCAGTTTTCTCAAAAAGTTCCAGTTTCAAAATAAGCCTAATAACTCCAGAACCGAAAAAACCGAACCGAACCGAACCGAATTAAAAAAATCCGTTTATGTTTGGTTTTTATTAAGTTTGGTTCTTATTTGGTTCTTTTTATAAAAAAACCGATTTAAATTGGTTCTGCTAATTTTCGATCCGAACCGAACCGGACCGAACCGTGCCCACCCCTACTTGCAGATCGGTCCACAAAAATACCTCGTGGTATTGTGGAGGACGTGCTTATTCAGGTAGACAAGTTTTATTTTCCTGTTGATTTTATTGTAATTGACACTCAACCAGTGCAGGATTCAAGGAAGCACATCCCTATTATCCTAGGTCGACCTTTCTTGGCAACTGCTGATGCTCACATTCAATGTAGGACTGGAAATATGCAGTTGTCATTTGGTAATATGACCATGGAGCTCAACATCTTCAACATTGCCAAACAACCTTACAATGCTGATGATGGATTTGTTGATGTGGATTTGATAGAAACATTAGTTGATAATAATTTTCTTTCAAACCTTAGTGATAACCCTTTACAAACATGTTTAACTCACTTTAGTTTGGATTTTGACATTGACAGATCAATCGATCAGGTCAATGCACTACTTGACTCAGCACCATCTATGGACACAAATAAATGGAAGTCAAGAGTTGAATAACTAGTGCCATCAGAAAAGAAACTCAGCCTATCATCAGAATCACCACCGAAACTCGAGTATCGTGCGTACTGGGCCATCAAGAAATTCAATTTTGATATGCAGCAAGCTGGCTCAGAAAGAAGATTACAGCTGGCAGAACTTGAAGAAATTCGCAATGACGTGTACGAAAATACCAAGATTTACAAGCAACGAATGAAAGTCTTTCACGACAAGCAAATTATGAGAAAAGCTTTCACTCTAGGTCAGAAAGTGCTTTTATTCTCGCTCACCTATTTCCGAAGTTACGCTCACGGTCCGCCCATTTATTGCTCACAATCGCTTTTTCCACTGGGCAATTGAAATTAAGGATCCAAAGAACGGCGTCACTTTTAAAGTTAATGGTAAAAGATTAAAGCTATATCTAGAGTACCAACCACATGGACAGGATAGCGAAATAAATCTAAGTGACCCACTAAGTTTAAATTGATGCTTTTCTTTTCTTTTCGGTGTTTTGATTTGATTTATTTCTTTTCTTTCTTTTTATTATTCTTTTGCTGATTGAAAGTGCATATTTATAAAGGAGAAAATCGTCATTTTACACTTCAAGTCTCACTAACATTGCTACTTTTATTTACTTAAGTATTTTGTTATTTAATTATGTGTGTTTCATTTTAATTAGGTATTTTATGTATTTTAGGGGAATCACGATCGTTTCACAATGAACGAGTGATCAGACAGCAAAACGGACGTCACATTTGAACTCGTGTCGAAAACCCAGGAGGAGCATAAAAGGAAAATATCATCGTCACATATACTTGCATCGTTTCATACATACAAGACGACATCGCATAAATAAGATTACTTACGCAGAATCGAAGTTATCAGACAAAACCGGGTTATCAGTGCAAACCGTGTTATCAGGTAAACCGTGTAAAATAGTAGTCAAACCGTATGAATCGCGTAAATACAGATACTGCTCAAATAGTGGTGTTGACTATCGATCGATGACGTGGCGCAATCGAAGGCCCAAACTGCTTTTTTAATCCGATGGTCATGATTCACTAATGTATTTATAAAAAGGGGCTTCTAATTTGAGATCCCTGAATTCATTTCTAAGCTTAGATTTCTGTAATTCCTTCTCCATCTTATATTTTCTATGTATTTTAATAAATTTCCATTTCACCCCTAGTTCAATTACGAGTAGCTAATTTTCTTTTAAGCTTGGGTTGAAGGTGAAGTCTCAACATGTTCCATGGGCTTAATTTGGTAAATTTACTTTCTCTTCCCCTCTAATATTTGTGGTTGTTTTGACTTTTCGTCGACAAATAATAATAGTCTTGTTTAGATACCGCCCTGGTTAAACTGGCACACTAGTACAATGTTATTATTATTTGGCACGATAAGCCCTTAGCACCATATTTATTTGAGCGTGGTTCATGAGGTGTGGAATCCCCCTTCATGATTTAATTGGTATTAATATGGAATATTTAGCCCATGGAGCATATTGATACAGATCCGGATACCCAAGTGGTTTATCTCAATAGTTTCCAGTTTCAATTTATTCCTGTCATTCCAATTTAAATTCTAGCACAATTTAAATTAATTTCACCACAAATCTATCCACCCATTTAAAGAAAATTAATTCTGCACATAATTAAAATCAACCTCCTCGTGGGATCGACACTCGTCACCATTAATCTATTCTACAATAGATTCGTGCGCTTGCGAGTTCAATAAAATTTGCACAACAGCTGCCCGAAAAGTTTAAAATTCGACAGATTTTTACAAGGATATAAAAATGATGGCTCATCGGGATATGTTGAGTGTGCTTCAAGAATTAATCGTGAGGAGGAAGAAGAAAGATTTGGAACATATCATTGCCATATGTTAGGCCATCCACTATGTAAGGAGTCGTTTTGTCATTGAACGAAAACAATAAGATCCTTAATTATTAGCTATTAGAGCAATAACCATTGTCAAGTTCTATAAGAAAAATTAAAACCCGAAATGATCTAGTTAAGTCAATCCACCACTCAAATAATCAACGAACATGGAAGCCTCCTCTAAATGGAAGGTATAAAGTAACTATAGATGTTGCTATTCAAATGTCATATTTAAAGGCAAGGTTGGGATAGTGATTAGGAAATCAAATGGCAAGATCATAGCTACAATCATTAAGAGAGTTTATTATCAAGAAACAATGGCATGTATTGAGGCTGAAGCAATGCTTTTTGGCATTTAATTTGCTCAACAAGCAAAATGTGTGCCCATGATTATAGAATCAGACAACAGAAGTGGTTGAGCTTGTTTTGGATTAAAAAGGTAGCATGGTAAAGGAAATCTAAGCAAGATTGATGAACTAGCGTATGTCTTCAATTTATTTTGCTCTAAAAAGATTTAATGCCATTGCTCACTCTCTAGCTATAGTAGCTTTAGATTTTGAAAATCATGTTATTTGGTTGGAGGATTTTCCAATCTAGATTATGATGTTACTTTAAAGTTTCTTTAATAAAAAGCTTTACTTTCTGACAAAAAAAAAATGCAGAACAATGTACTAAAGGCACTTCTGCAAGACACTCTTAAAGAATTGGTTCACCCAATGATGTTGGCATGTTAGAATGTAGGGACTCTACACAACAAGAGATAATCATTAGCTAGTATTGTGACCTTTTTAGAGATAAGGCAAGTCATGTTCTCATCAAGGATTTACCCTCTCCAATTCTTGCTCTCCAATACCCTACCCCAGATTTGACTGTAGGGACCAATACCCTCTACTTTACCCAAACATTTCTTGCCATCTATGCATTCTGACGAACATTCTACGAAGATTCGTTTTAGCTATGATGAGCAGCTTAAGTCAAATTACCACTGTAATCAACCTCAACCATTACTTTTAGCAGCTAATGTGCCCCCTTATCATCATTCCAATACTTAGTGGTTCCCAATCTTCCGAAGCTACCTACATACTACTTAGATTGGAAGTCGCCTGACAACTATTTAATAGAATAATTTTGATTATTAATCTCGGATATAAGGCTTAAAGACAAGCATGTTGGGGGGGGGGGGATTTTAGGGCCATAGTAGTTTATTTTAATTTCTTTCCTATGCATATTAGGTTTTTTTTATTATTATTACAATTAAGATTTAGGGTTATGATTAGATTATAATTAGGATTGTGTTGAGCTATTATAAATAAGTGGTTCACAATTATATTTTGAACAAGTAGTAATAAAATTAATTAAAATTCCTCGGTAAATTCTTTTCTCTAAAGTGAACTCTTCTTTCTTCATATCAATGCTTAAATTCTTCCTCTCTTCTTGGTTAAATTCTCTAATCAAAGCCCTAGAATTACATCAGGGTAAATGCTAGTTTAATCTTTACATTTGACATAAGTGCTCCGTACCCCCTTGTATTTTGAAAAATACCTCAAAACGTTCCTATAATTAAATATGTTATATTCTTAAGCCATACTTATCTTTCCTTTTATGATATATCTTTCCAATAATATTCTTGACATTAATTAATTTATCTATAAAAAAGTAAATAGCAAATTAAGTAATAAATATTAATGTGAAAGAACTAGTAATTTTTGTACTATACAACAATCTTAGTAATAATTATTTATTAATAAATTAATATCAACCAACTTAAAACATTATTTAATATTCTTACAATAATCTAACTAATAATTATTTTATAAAAAATTAATTTACCAAATTAATCATAAAAGTAAAATATAATAAAAATTTGTGTAAATTTTTATATTCTATTAAGGTTATTTTGATAAACTATCATTTTTTTATTAATATCTCCAAGAATATTATTGCAAAAGAATTATTGTGGAAGGAAATAAAAAGATAAGGGTATGAGTATAACATATTTAACAGTAAAGGTGTTTTAAGGTATTTTTTAAATATAAGGACTAAACAAGCACTTAATTTCTAGCAAACAATAATAAAAAAATAATTCCAATTATCCTATTAATTAATTTCTCTCTAACAAGTTCTCATTTCTTCCCTTTGAATTCTTAAATTCCTCTTCCTTTCTCTGTTGAATTCTCTAAATGAAGAATTCTAGAACCTTATCAATTCTCTTATCTATGCCTTGTGCATGCTTCAATTATTAGATTTCTGTCTTGAGTAGATATGGTTTTCTTGAAATTTCTAACTCAACCAATAAATTAGTAAATCAATTACCATCAGTGTAGTAGCCAAGCAGAATAACAAAGTTGAAATATTTTAAGGGACACTTTTAAAATTTGAATTAATGACAAAATTACCTAAAAAATTGTTTTAGACTTCATTTGGTACAACTTTTTAAGCAAAGTCTATTTGAGTAGAGCTTTTTTGTCATGATCCAACCTAAACCTGGTAAGATATTGTCCGCTTTATACCTTAACAAGACCCACACAATTTTATTTCTACGGTGCCCATACACCCCAAAATGTATCTTACTAATTAAGGTGTAGATCACCCTTTATAAACCCAACATCTCTCCCGTGCTTTGTCGATATGAGATTTGTGTAGGGTGTTATATACACCCCCCGAGGAACTCAGTTGTTTCTGTTATAACTCAACCCAGATCTGACAAGATATTATCCACTTTGCGTTTTAATAAGGTCTGCACGGTTTTATTTCTGGGGTACCCATACACCTCAAAACGCGTCTTATCAATTAAAGTGTGGATCATTCATTATAAACCCAACATCTTTCCCGTGATTTGTCGATGTGAGATTTGCCTAGGGTATTGCATACACCCCCCTTAGGGACTCAGCGTCTTCGCTAAAGTTTGCCCCACCATCGCTCACGAAGACATGCGGAGCCGCTCTAACACCATCTGTCATGACCCAACCCAAACATGACAAGATATTGTTCGTTTTAGGCCTTAACAAGGTCTACACAGTTTTGTTTTTAGGGGCGTCCATACACTCCAAAACGCGTCTTACCAATTAAGGTGTGGATCACCCCTTATAAACCTAGCACCTCTCTGTGCTTTGTTATTGTGGGATTTATCTAGGGTGTTACATATTATTATTAAAACTTTTGCAAATAAAAATTTTACTCAAACAATTTTAATTGTTTGGTTGTCAATGAGAGTTTCTATTAAAAATTATAAAATTACTTTAATAAATAAATTTTTTTAAAGTTATGTTATGAACAGAATAAAATAAGATTGTCAAATAAGTAGAAGATATTTTAAAAATTTTAAAAATATTTTTCAACCTCTACTCCCAAAAGCCGAAAATTCAAGTTTTTGCTAGTAGAAAAAAATCGCATATTTAGGGCTTAAAAGCTCTACTTAAAAAAACAATAATAATAAAAATTTTGATAAGAATTTATGAAATTAAATAAGTACTTATAACCATTAGATATGGCATATCAAACAAATACTTAGTAAAGTTGAGCTGGGATTTATTAATTAGGTGCATATTATTTTTGCACATAATATAATATATTTATAACGTTCATTAAAAGTTAAAAAAATTTAAATTTAAATGATATTGTAACAATTAGGCCTCTTTGGTAGGTTAGCAGCTGTAGCTTTGAGATATGATACTAAAGTGTTTAGTGAATACTTATTATTGTAACTTGAAAGATAAGTTGATTTCATTTTTACGCATATATAATAAAAAAATTTACAATATATCTACTATTTCTATCAAAATTATTATTTAAAAATTATAAAGTAAAAATTATTAATTTTTATTTATAATTATTTTTTTCTCACAATTATTATTCAACATTTCGTACCAAACATGGCCTTAATCGACATGCCAAATAGAGATGGCAAAAAGGGCTCAGGCTAGCCCTGCCCATTCCCACGACTTTGGTCTAGGCCTCCCAGATGAGGGCTGGACAAGAGTTTGGGAAAAAGGCTCGGGCCAAGCCCAAGCTCATTATTTTTAAAAAAATAAATTTATAAATTAGAATAATAAATTAAAATTTTAAAAATAATAAAAGAACAAAAAAAAAACTTAAATTCTTAATTCATATATCAATAATGAATCAAAAAAACTTAAAATTATAATACTAAACTCTCTTTCAAGTGTTAATTAATTAAGAGAATACTTGAAATAGAGAATGTAGTACTAAAAAGATTAAATCTCTAAACTTTTATTTATTTTTTTCTTTGTCTATTATTTTATTTTAAAATATTTATTTTTAATTGATTATTGATTATAACGAATTGATTATTATTAACTCATTTCAAATTTATGATAATTTAGAAAATGTAAAAAATAAATAATAGTTCAAGCCTACTCTAAGACCGACCCAAACCTACAATGAGCTCGATCCGCACACTTTCACCCTAACTTGAGCCTAGATTTTAAAAAAAAAAACATGATCAAGCCCGCGTTTTACCGTCCCCGCTGCCAAATAATATAGCAAACGCGCGCATTTTTGAAACCGCGCGGTAGTATACCGTAATTGCCCAAAGTTGGTTACGTCGCAATGGCGATTCTTCGTGTCCACGTATCAGCTAAGAAAATAAAGAAACAAATTTCAATCATACATTACACACACATACAAACAGAGCCTCACGTGTTTCGTTTTCGCCCGCACAAAATCAGCCCGTGGCCCATACGTGATCCCCAGCCACTCCAAAAACCCACCCCGCATCCGCAATTGAACTGAAGTAGAGAGAAAAGAATAAAATAAAAATAGAAGAAAAGCAAAACAATTAAAATTAAAAGCATACATAAAGAGTAAATGGACGAGGTCTCAACGGAGCCGGTGGTTCCGGCGGTGAAGCCAGACGTGAAGCCATCATCCACAGATACCGCTCCGCAAGAAACGGATGCCGCCGCCTCCGCCGCTGCTGCATCGACGTCGGAATTGGGAGTGTCCGAGCTGGACAAGGACATGCTGTGTCCGATTTGTATGCAGATAATAAAAGAAGCTTTCTTGACGGCGTGTGGACACAGCTTCTGTTACATGTGCATCATTACTCATCTTCGTAATAAGAGTGATTGCCCTTGCTGTGGCCATTACCTCACCAACAATCAACTTTACCCTAATTTCTTGCTCGACAAGGTTTGCTAAATTCTAATCAATTTCGTTCTTTTGAATTAAAATTAATTTGCTATCACTTGCTTAGTCTAATGTTGAACTCAATTCCCTGTGACTGAGAACTAAGTTTGTCAGTTGTCCATTTAACCTATATGTTTTTAATGTTATTATGATTTTTTTAAGGAATTTTGTTTTATGTACACTTGTTGTGAATGGCAGTGAGTATTCAAATTAACTATATAGATTTTGATACTTTTAGTAAATTATATATAGGAACAATGGATTTTATTGCTGTGAATAGAATAGTTATAGATTTTAATTATTTGTTTGACTGGTTTGTAAATAATTTGTATTTTGAAGTGATAATCTACACAATGCAGCTTATTGTTATACGATTTCTCTGTACCACATTTGTAGCTATTGAAGAAGACTTCTGCTCGTCAAATATCAAAAACTGCTTCCCCTTTGGAAAATTTTTGTCAGGCATTACGGCAGGTCAGTTACCGGTAGACCATGAATTTACATCCTTGAGTATCTTGTTTCTATTAGCGGTAAAATACTGGTAATGATTGAAAGAAATTAGCAATGTGCTGGTGAACTTCCCCAGTTAGAAGAGAGAAGAAGAAAGAATTTAATATACGTCTATCCAATAGCTGTTCCTGTTTGCTGCTGTTGTCCGAACACTTATAGTATTGTCTTTTTAATCCATGGCCGACATTAACTTTTACTTCTGAATTTTATTCTTTTTGTTATTCACTTGGGATGTTTTCTTGTTAGTCAGGGTTGCGGACTGTCAATTAAGGAGATAGACAGCCTCATGTCACTCCTTTCGGAGAAAAAGAGGAAAATGGAACAAGAAGAAGCTGAAAGAAATATGCAAATACTGATGGACTTCTTGCATTGCTTACGGAAGCAAAAAGTTGATGAATTGAAAGAGGTTTTTTTCTTCTAAGTTTGAAACCAGTTAATTATGGCTTAATCACTTTCGTCTATAACTGTGTCCTACTCTATTTCTTTGCTGAATATAATTTTTGTTCAATTTTGTGATGTTACTTCTAAGATTTATTTGCTGATTAAACTTTGGAGGTTGGCATATTTAACCATAATGAACTATTGTTATTGATGTTCTGCAGAGACCTTTAATTATCCTGGTCTTTAATTGTTTTTATATAACTTTGCCTAAAAGTATATGTGCGTGTATGTTAATCACATTCATTGATTTTCGTTTCTGTTTTTATCTAAAACTTTTGTAGATACAAACTGATCTCCATTATATAAGGGAAGACATAAATGCTGTGGAGAGACATCGGATAGACCTGTACCGTGCAAGAGATCGGTACTCTGTTAAATTGCAGATGCTTGGAGATGATTCTAGTACAAGAAAGTCATGGCTTTCATCAATAGACAAGAACAGCAGTGGTATCATCACTAGTTCTCTGAATGCAAGAGGAGGGTCGTCTGCAGGAAGTCTTCAAAACAAGAAAGGGGATGGAAAAGCTCAAGCAAACTCTCATGGACATCAGAGGAAGGATTCTTTGACTGGGTCGGACTCACAGTGTTTTAATCAATCGGGTCTGTCTGTTGTAAGAAAAAAGCGAGTCCATGCACAGGTATGTATACTCCATGGACTAAAGGACAATCTTTGAACTTCTACAGATTGGTGTTGTGTGCTATTTGTTTTTAATGTTAGATGCCTTCCCAGGCATGCTCAACTCAGTACACCTTATCATAGTTACATGGTGTTGACCATGTGAATCTCTTTATCCATGTTCAGAGTCTTGAGTATCATATTGTGGAATGTTCTCATCCTGGGCTGTATGAGCTTCTTGTAACCCTTGGACTTCCCCTTTCCCAGGGTGATTTAATTTATAGGCTTGATTAGCTGATACCATTGTTGCTTGATAATAAGAATATGCACTGGACAGGAATCTTCCTCGATTTTATTTGCATTTTATTGGCAATAAATTGGTTTTATGATACATAGTTGTGCTTTACTATTAGTGTGTAATTTAAGGGTTTCAATGTTATTTGGTGAGTGCTAATAATTCATTAATCAAACTGCTTAAAATGTGTTGTTTTGCCTATATGCAGTTGTTTTTGTGCGTGTAAAGTATTTGTAATTTTGTGCTCAAGTCAATTGAACTGGTATACGAATTATCTACTGCCAATATTCAATATTTATGTTGACACATTATACTTGTAAAAAGAGGGAGAGAGAGACCATTGTGGATTGTTCATCACATATGCTATTTCTATCTTATGCTAAAATTGTTTAGGTCATGTACATGCTGCATTTGAAAGTATTTTAGAATTACTAGTGTGTAATTTAAGGGTTTGAATGTTATCTGGTGGGTGTCAATAATTCATTAATCAAACTGCTTAAAACGTGCTGTGTTGCTTTATGCAGTGGTTTTTGTGCGTGTAAAGTATTTGTAATTCTGTGCTCAAGCCAACTGAACTGGATATACGAATTATCTATTGCCAATATTCAATATCATGTTGACACATTATACTTGTAAAAGAAGAAAGAGAGAGAGGGAGAGGGGGAGAGAAAGAGACCATTGTGGATTGTTCATCACATATGCTATTTCAAACTTATCCTAAAATTGTTTAGGTCATGTACATGCTGCATTTGAAAGTATTTTAGAACTATTAGTGTGTAATTTAAGGGTTTCAATGTTAACTGGTGAGTGTCAATATCTCGTTAATCAAACTGCTTAAAACGTGCTGTTTTGCCTATATGCAGTGGTTTTTGTGTGTGTAAAGTATTTGTAATTTTGTGCTCAAGTCAACTGAACTGGTATACAAATTATCTATTGCCAATATTCAATATTTATGTTGATGTGTTTTCTTGTAAAAAGAGAGAGAGAGTGAGAGAGACAGAGACAGAGACAGAGCGAGACAATTGTGGATTGTTCATCACATATTCTATTTCTAACTTATTCAAAAATTGTTTAGTTCATGACATGTTGCATTTGAAAGTATTTTAGATACATGCACTGCTCAAATCTGTAGGCCTGGGAACATACTCCCTATCTCTTTATTTTCCCTCACTGGATTCATTTTCATTGATTTCATCCATTGCTGCAGTTCAATGACCTACAAGAGTGTTATCTGCAAAAGCGTCGTCAGGTGGCAAACCAGCGACATATTAAGCAAGACAGTGATAAAAACATTATACACAGAGAGGGGTATAATGCTGGTCTTGCAGATTTTCAATCTGTCCTAACTAGTTTTACTCGTTACAGGTATAAAAGCTGATCTTCATTCCGAGATTTGTCTTTGTTATTTGTGCTATTATGATTCTATCTTCTTAACATGTATTTTGTGTCTGTTTTTCTCTTGTCTGTGAAACAGTCGACTGAGGGTTATTGCTGAACTTAGGCATGGTGATATATTTCATTCAGCCAATATAGTATCAAGGTGAGTGAGAAGTTTTCTTTTCCAATATCTTTTGAGCTTTTGATGCAATTTATTCTCGTTTTCTCCACATGTGTGCATGTTATACATACAATAATCATGTCTTCTTAATCTTAGACTCCTGACCATGTGTTTTTATTGCAGCATAGAATTTGACCGCGATGATCAGTTGTTTGCAACTGCTGGTGTTTCCAGACGCATTAAGGTCTTTGACTTTGCGTCGGTAATTTCTTGATTTACTGGTGTCTTTAACTCATTGTTTTAATTGTTCAGAGAGTTGGTAGTCACAAGTGAGAACAAAGATGTCTAAGAGACATGGTTAATGTCATACTTGTAGGCTTTAGCACAAGATGATTTTCCTAATTTCTCTGATTAGAGGGTTTGCATTTGACTATTAAGAAAAAGGTGGGAATAAGGGGTATACTTTAATTGCAGTGGTTAAGAACGCTATTTGATTGATTTTACATCTTATAAATTCTTCTTCTTTATTTCAAATTTTGGTTTCTTGTCAAAAAAATATTTTCCAAATTCTCTGATTAATACTTATGTGCCATTTTATAATCTATTTTTTGGTAACCAATTTTAATGAACCATTATCAATACATATGTGAGACATGAGTTTGAAGAAACCTCCTCTGTAGGATCTGGTCATCACCCAGTAGAAGTCAGTTTTAATGGCTGTTGTCTATGCTTCGTAATTATGTGTGAAATGTTGTTTCCATTTGACGGTTAGTGTTTCCTCTCATAATGATTGGAGGAACATCCTTGGGGGAGATTTTCTCTCTGTTTGATCTAGCTAGTAACACATTGACATTGATCTTAACATTGGCTACTTTGCTCTTTTCTAATGCATAAATCTGCATATGAATTTTTCATCTTCTGTCTTCGACTGGTTGGTTAACCATTGCAAATTGTCCAGGTTGTGAATGAACCTGCAGATGTACATTGTCCTGTTGTGGAGATGCCAACACGTTCTAAACTTAGTTGTTTGAGTTGGAATAAATTCTCGAAAAATCGCATAGCTAGTAGTGATTATGAGGGAATAGTTACTGTTTGGGATGTAACAACTCAGCAGGTAACTGTATTTTATAATTGACGTGTGGTTAAGGTTTAATCTTGTTATGCACCTGCACATTCTTCATGTTTAAAATTTTACTATTCTAGTTATGTGCTTATCTCAATAACTTTCAGTTTATATCACACATACACGAACCTCTGTGCAGAGTGTAATGGAATATGAAGAGCATGAAAAACGTGCATGGAGTGTTGATTTCTCACGCTCAGAACCATCAATGCTTGTATCGGGTAGTGATGATTGTAAGGTACTCTATTAATTTTCATATCTTTAACCAAGAATTTTTTCATGCTTTGAGATCCATAATGCATTCTTACATTTAAAAGATAAAGCAAAGGGATATAAAAGAAGGGATAGTGCAGTTACCGGCCTTGCCAAGTTTTAATCACTGTTTTAAATTTATGCTGGGGTTCACCTGAGGGGCAATGTGTGTCTTGCTTTATCACGCTTCACTGGTTGGCATTATTGCTGTTTTTTAGTAATATGTTCCTCCTGTTATAATGTTGTGACAAGTTTGAGCTTGTCACCCCTTAATTTCGAGCTTTTGTCTCTTGATGTGTGGCCATGGCTTATGGGAAGGTCAGTTGAGTAAGAATCAAAATTGTGTTAAGGATCAAAATTGTTTGGGTACATCTTATCTGGTGGCAAAAGATAGACCTTTGTTTACAGTTTACAAGATGTGCCCAACTATCCATTTCTATCTGTCTATATGCCCACTGTTCACTTTCTTCCTTTTTAGTTTGAGTGGAGAATTTTGCTGCATAGTCCATGTTGCTTCTGAACTTTTCAGATAATCAAGTTTTGGTCAGTCTAAAGCCTACAATTAAGTTGAATTTTGCTTTTAACAGGTTAAAGTTTGGTGCACGAGGCAGGAATCTAGCGTTCTTAACATTGACATGAAAGCAAATATCTGCTGTGTGAAGTATAATCCTGGATCTAGCAATTACATTGCGGTATGAGCGTTTTACTTAAGTATTAATGGATATGTATTATATTTAATCACTTATGTCCTAAATATTTTATCATCAAGGAGCTGATCTAGGCTTTTACCCTTAATGTAAAATTGTGCACTCAAAAGACGACGACTAAGAAAAAATTATTCTAGTTTTATGCACCAATGTGATTTTGTCCTTTGTGCTCATGTGCATTTATGAGTAGTGCTCTTTGAAATCCATTTTTGGGATCCCTCAGTGTTTGGGAAAGGCAAATCATTAGTTCATTGTTGTTGAAAGACTTTAACATGATTATTGGAGCACATAATTGTTAAATATTTTGTTGATAATTTTTTTTCAATGGAATTAGCAACAAGCTTTTGCAGTTTACTCTCAAAGTGATAGGTTGGAAAAACAAGTGCATTTATAGATCTTCCATATTGTAGCTTGTCATTATTAAGTGTTGTGATAATGGTCTCATTCCTTATCCAAAATAAAGTGGTGATAATTTGCATGCACCTGTTTTTCCATGGCAAAAGGATTCTTGAAGTGAAACCATCTGTCACTTTCCAGGTTGGTTCGGCAGATCATCATATCCACTATTATGATTTAAGAAATATCAGCCAACCGCTCCATGTGTTCACAGGGCATAAGAAAGCTGTTTCATATGTGAAATTCTTGTCCAATGACGAGCTTGCTTCTGCTTCTACGGACAGCACACTAAGATTATGGGATGTGAAGGAAAATTTGCCGGTGAGTAATAACATGCTTTTAATAAGAATATCTCTTAGATTCTGCCTTCATCACAATATGTCAAAACTAGCCTCTAGACTTCATTCTCATTAATCAAACTGATAGAAACAAATTACGGTGCACATGTCAAATCATGAACAGGAAATTTCAATGTAAATCAGGTTATAAATAATTTTTCTTCATTCAATGCTTTTGTTGAAACTTCCAAATTGTGGTGACACTGTAATTGAAACTGTCTAATTTAGTAGCTTGCTGTATCTAGGTGTTTCTAAGCTTCAACATACCTTCAACAATGGTTTATATAAAACAAAGAAGACTTCTAAAAAAATTAAATAAATAAAACAAAGAAGATTATGAATTGTCTTTGGCATTTTATCATCCTCTATTTCTGCTTCAAGAGATAGATTCACTCTTTTTTCCATCTGGTTTGCTGTTAGTTTGTCAAGATATCAGTTATTGCACCTAGTCTCCATCCCATTGCATCTTCTCTTCCCCGTAATATGTGGGATGGAGGGTAAGGCATGGCTAAGATGGCTTTCATCAAACTTGAGTACAGTGCCTTAGTCTAATTTTTCCAGCAAAGGAGAAAAAAGAATTTGAATTATCGGGCAATAAGAAATTCTCTTGTTTCTTTGCAGAGTAATTATCATTAATTCCTTTGTCATTTACGATCTGTATTCCCCAGACATTGATATAATTTTTGCATATGAACGTTGGTTGGAAGGCTGCCTAATGTTGTATCTGAACATGCTATGATTAGCGACATTTGCAGATGTTATTGCTTGAATGTTTTCGAAGAAAACTAGGTTGGGAAACTCTTACTTATTAATTGAGTCTGAGCAAGTATAGTTGATTTCCATTTTTTATCTTTACAGGTTCGTACCTTCAGAGGCCACACGAATGAGAAGAACTTTGTTGGTCTGACAGTAAATAGCGAATACATTGCATGTGGCAGTGAAACAAATGAAGTATACGTTTACCATAAGGTAAGAAATTCATGGCAGTCAATCTTCATACACTCAAGTCCCCACTCTCCCTGCTTCCCCGCTTCCCCGGGGCCCGGGAAACTAACTATAGATTTTGAATCAATGTGCAGGAGATCTCGAAACCTGTAACGTGGCATAGATTCAGTTCACCTGATATGGATGATACTGATGAAGATGCAGGATCTTATTTCATCAGTGCTGTATGTTGGAAGAGTGATAGTCCTACAATGCTAACTGCTAACAGTCAAGGAACAATAAAAGTGCTTGTACTAGCTGCATGAGTAAGTTAGAAGGAGAATAGAAAAATTAAAAATTGAAAAAAGAAGTGGAAATTATTGAAATTCTCTCTTGCAATTGTTGGTGGCTGCCATGATTATATTTTCTGTAGATATCACTGAAGTGTGAATAGAAAGCTGTCGTACGTGTAGCCCGTGGACCCATGGTTCTGTAAATTTTATCACTTTGTTGAAAATTACATGTACCAGCCGCTGAGCAGCGTAAATTTTATTATTTTGCTGAAAATTACGTGTACCCGCATCTCTGAGCGGCATTTAACTGTTGATTAATGTTGTATCAAAACCTTCCCGGTAGTACAGTACAAAATTTAATCTGCCGGTAACATTCTGTTCAATCCTTTTTTGGGTGTTTTTGTTTGAGCTGCGCTTAGTTATTGCTTATTATGTTCTTGCAGAATTATTCCCACACATAATTCCGTGAATTTTGAATTCCTTTCAATTTCAAGCAACTGTTGTTACATACATAAAAATGAGCCAAGATCATAAAACTTCCCGAGGTAGAAATTGAATACCAAAAATAGGGGACACTTCATTTTCGTTGTTAAAAATTTAAAACGAGGATCGAGGAAGCATCCATAGAACTAATCAATAGCAAATATATTTCCATATACCACCGAGGAAAATTTAATTATATTAGTACGTAGAGCTTATTCAAAACAACAACAGAAAAACAACATCAGTGCATTACATGTTCACGACAAATGTTGTAAAATAAAAACTTGTTATGCTGCTACCGTATCTACAGAGAAACAAAAAGAATGGGATAGAAAAAGGAAGAGAAGCGAAACCGTGAAGCTCTTTTTGCTTTGATCCTTTCAAAGGTTTCTTGAACCTTTTGAAGGTCGAAAAGAGTAATGATGACCAAAGGTCACCATGTCTTTGGACTTGCAAGGTCAAGAAAACTCGAACGACCTTCGTAAGGTTCAAAGAAGAAGGGAGGAGATGCAAGAAGAATAAGCTCAGGAGAGATATCGCCGCAACATCTACAGCACTGATTCTACTGTGTCACTAAAATCTTGACCTAGTTGAACTATGAAGTAGATAAGTTTGAAAAGGAAGGCTTCGTAGTGCCCCAACGGAGACGCAGCCATGGCTATGACCCGGAGTCAAGTGTGTGAGTTGACCCTTTGAAAGAGCAGTGGCAAGACAAAATGAAAAAGATGGGTGTTCATATTTATAATCAAAGCCTCTGCTGTGTAATGCCTGCTCAGCTCTGCCTCTGCGTGTGAAGAAGTAAAGGCTAAGGTATAATTGGCTGTTCAAAAAACACAAGGGGAGTTGATGTGTCATTTTCCAAAAAGCACTCCAGGTTAGAAATAGATAATGAGAGTTTGTTTGTTCCCTTGGGATTCCACATAAAATTTTATTTTTATTCTTATTATTATTATTATTGTTGTCGTCCCAAAAATTATTTTATAATTGTGTGATGATAAGAATTACAAATATTTGTATAAATTTATATAAAAAATTTTGTATTATATTTTACTTTATTCATTTTGGATGCCTTTGGCAACTCATTGAAACATTTTTTTTATACAAAACAATGTTTGGCTACAATTTTTAGCCACATTGTACTGTATTAAAAAGGTAGCTAATATAATAAAAAAAGTATAAAATACTTCATGAGAGAGTAGAGTTTAGGTTATATTGCATTAAAATACTGTTCATATTTTAAATTTAATCATTTTACTTTTATTATTCAATAATTTACAATAAATTTTAAATTTATTAAATAATAATTTATATTTATATTTATATTAAATAAATCTGATTTAAATAATATCATGAAGTATAAAATATCAATAAATAATAATATATTATTTTACTTTTATTACATGAAATCATTTTAATTATTTTACTTCAAATATGTAAAAATATTTTAATTATTCAATCATTTATTATTTACTAAAATACTAAATTTTAAAAAATAAAACTAAATTAAATAATTATTTTTTGACATAAATAAATAAAAATTAATTTAAAATTTTAATATTATATTACATTGTATTGTATTGTATTATTGATATATTTTATTTTATTTTTATTTATAAAATTATAACATTATACTATTTGATAATAGTATATCATTAAATTATTTTTATGTTATAAAAATTAATATATAAAAAGTAATTATTTAATACTTAATTTCACAAATTAATAGGATAATACGAAATATTAATAAATTTCAATAATACTAATTTAATATTAATATTAATATTAAATAATATTACAAAATAGTACCATACAAAATCAACAGTATACCAAACATTGTATTGCATTACAATTTAATGCAATACACTATGATATAATAACAGTATACCAAACATTGTATTGCATTACAATTTAATGCAATACACTATGATATAATACAACCAATACAATATCATAGAATTTAACGTGTCAAACGCAACACTAGTCATTTCACTCATTCGAAGGCTTGTAGTTTGTAATATTTTAACCCAATTTTGTTGAAAATAAATAGTATTTTCCCTTAAATAAAAAGAAAAAGAAAAGAAAAACAAATTATGGGTGGTTTCATTTAATTAATTTGTTAAAATAGGGGCATTATTGAGGCCTTTGACCAGTGAATTTAAAACTTAACATACTCATGAAAGAAAAAGTGTGGCCACCAATAGGATTAAACGAAATTTCAGCTGCTGCATGAGACAGTGGGAAAGGGAAAAGACATGAACAAAACCCTAGGAATTTTGGCTACAAATGGGTATCTTCCCCAAGCTTTAACTTTGCATGACTCTTCCCTTTGTCCCTCTGTGTATTTTTTTCCCAAATTCATACAGAACAAAAAGAACCCAATACCTTATTTCCCATGTCGTATGTAATAATTAAATTTACACACACAGATAGCAATTTCAGAAATTGGGACCTGCATTATTGATGCAAGTCAATCTCAGCAATGGGCCTCTTCATTGATGATGCAATAGGATAGGGGTAACAAACATTTCACCCTTAGTTAAAAGCCTTATTTTATTTTTTATTTTTATTTTTATTTTTTTCGGTTTTATAAGACTCTTAGCAAAAGCTGAATGTACGCACAATGACAAATCATTTAGAAGAATCATACCATGTATTTAATGTTTGACAACAATAGTAGTTAGGGTTTGGTGTGGTCACTTATTCACATAGCAGTTTTGGTGTTATAATACGGGGGAACCCCTTAATGGTATATAAAAATAAAAAATGAACAGCCTTTTTACAGGCATGCTTGAATAATACCCACTAGAGAGTTAAGTGACCACAGAGACAGACATTTATCACAAAGTCATGATGAAATTGGTTTGTCATCTCTCTCACCCTTTCAATTTAATTTTGGGGTCCCATTTCTTGCAGATCTAATTTGTCAAATTGGGCGGCGGACTTTGTCTTAATCTTCAGTGTCTATTTCAAAGAGTGTGAAGCTACTTGCAGTTTTCACCTTTCACCAACCAAACAAACTCTTAAAAATTTAAAATCCATTTTTCATCTATATTTACTTTGATTCTAAAATTATCCTTTCAATCAACACCGTTGATTTTTTTTTTTAATTATTTCTTTATTTTTCAGCAGTTTTATCACTCTTAATATCCAATTTACAGTCTCTTATTTATTTCTTTTGGATGAGGAGTCATGGAGCACAACTCATAATTAATTAAGGGTTATTAATATGTAATAGGAAAATTATTAGCTATCCACCTTAAGTTTATTATGTTATAAGGTATACTTCAAAAGTTTGAATTTGTTCAATTTTTGACCCTATATTTGTAGTTTGCATCAATCATCTACCAAAATATTAATTTTCACTTGTAATTAAGGACATCACAAGAGAAATTTAGATATTTTACATGATAAATAGAAAATAAACTATAGTGTGGAATAAAATGATGAATTCAAAAATTGGAGCTATTAAACGGCATCATTTCTGACCTTTAATATGAGTCGATTGAGGCTTAAGTAGCGCATGTGAGGATGCATGTAAAAAGAGAATCTAATTAGTTACAAAGTCGTTATCCACATGGCATCATTTTGTGCAATCTGGGTTTATTACCAGTTGTTATATAAGCTGATTGATGAGGCAATTTTAGGATCAATTCTCTAACCATTCTGGAGAGATTTTAGAGAGACAGAAAGTGTTATCTTGTTCCTTGTAATCTTTTCTGCAATTGATCTGTAGTTTCTTTTTGGATCATCAATAAAGCCCATTCTGATGGCTTCTCCTGTGAATGTAGATTGTGCATTCTTGCACAATTGAACCACATAAATCCATCTTCTTTTATTGAGTGTTTGCTTCTTAATTCAATTCAATTGATTTGTTTTTTTTTTTTTTGCCTGTATTAATTGTTATAGAAAGGAGTTGTTAATCATTGAATCATCTAGAATGATTTATTGGTTCGTAAACATCTTGTATTGATCTTATTTGTGATCTTGGGGAGTGATTGAAGTGCTTGCAAATCTTTGAAGCAGTCATTCACAACATATGGTTTAGAATATAAAAATTAAAAAAAATTCTTTTTTTATAGCCAATATTCAATTGAATCATTCAAAACTCTAATTTCTTCCTTAATTAAAAAAAAAATAATTCATCTTCACAATTTATCTACACAAATTTACATAATCAAACTCAATCTATAAATTGTTCTAAACACCAATTTATAAACACCCAATCAATCCTATATTTAAATTTGATTTCATAATTTAGAAAAGAAAAGATTAATTTTTCTTCTCAATTTATCTTTACAAATTTATATACTTAAATCCAATTCACAAATTACCCTAAGCCCTAGTTCATAAACACCTAGTCAGCTCAATCCTTAACTTAAGGTGGATAGTTGATAATTTCTTTAAATTTTATTTTATTATTTATAGTGCAAATTCAAAAATACCCATGAATCAAGGATAAAATGATCAATTTACTTAAATTTTGTTAGATAGTCTAATAGTGTTAAACTTTTTTGTGGACGACTGATATAAATTATAAACTTAAGTGTGAAAATTAAAATAAAATTAATTTTGTATAATATTTTTAATAAGATAAACTTAGGACGAATGGCCAGTGATACTTAGGATGAATGGCTGATGATTCTCTTATGGCACCACTCATTTTAAAATAGTCTCCCCAATTTTAATGAAAAATTTTTCATACCAGTGAAAAATTGGGCTTGAAACTTTGATTGTTTTAACGGACATTTTACAAAAGCCTGAGCCTGGGCCGATTGGGTTTTCTCAAATTGGAAGCCTTTTGAAGAGTTCGAAAGGCCACGAGATCCAAAATTGGAACGACAAAACATAAAGCGGGTGGAATAATAATCTGATTAAATATTTTTCGAGTGTGGAATTCGATTTTGATGTTCACAATTACCATCAAACACTTCTCCCCAGCAACGGGACCCATATTTGAATTCAAAACATTTTAGAGGAATATTTTATATGAACATGATTTTCAGCTTGAAAGATAAGCAAATTTTGAAACCCTAATCTGCCGTACGGTTATGTCCCCACTTTGGGATTACAGAAATACATCGACACGACTGGCTTCTATCTATAATCTATTTTACCAATTATAGAAATATTCACAAACTCAATCGTTACATCATAATTACGTAAACAAAATTTAAAAATTAAATAAATTAAAAAAAAAAAAACATTATCATCTCATCCTTCACCATGTCTATATATCTGGCTATATATATATGCTCACGAGAAGAATGGATCATTTGAATTTTAACATATTTCTTACGAAACTGAAGCAATTATTTCTTGTTCATTAATTTAGGGGTGGGCATTTTCCGGTTCGGTTCTAAAAAACTCAAACCGAATTGTAGAACCGAACCGAAATATTTCTGGTTTTAAATTGATTGCTCGTTTTGGTTAAAAATTTATTAAATATTTATTAAATTTGTTAAATTCTATTTTGCCTTGCTCAATTCGGTTTTTAAATATTTAGGGTTAGGAATTTAAGAGAGAATTTATTTTTAGTTAATATATTTTAATTAAATATATTATAAACAATGAACCGATCTCGGTTCGGTTTTAAACCGAATCAATAAAACCAATTTGGCTCACTAATTTGTAACCATCTTGCTGGCCATCAACCGAACCGAACGCCCACCCCTATTCATTATTCGTATCGCACGTGCGAAATTTGACGTGGCTAGGCCAGATTTGTGCTTCACATGAATAATGCCCGCCCCAGGGTCAAAAGCTTGCTGGTATTTGCGTGCAAAGAACAACATTGCATGCTCACGTCATATGCATGGATCACAAAAAACTTGTATATTTATTTGATTTTGACATTAATTTTTTCCTTTTTTTTTTTTTAGGGCTCTTGTCAAACTTGGGGCATCTAGTCATTTGCTCCAATTTTAGCCCATGATTTAGACAATGTTAATTAAAAAATTTCGAATGCCTTTCCTTTCAAAACGGGCTAGCAGTCACGTTCGAATTAAAGTCATGACTCAACACTTAAAACTACTTCTAAAGTCTAAACCAACGCATGCAATTATCCTCTTCTTATTATTTGTTAATCAAACGACTAGCATGCGGCAACGCGTGCTGCCTTAATTTTGACATTCTATTGGATGCTTAGTATGTCACTTACGATGTCATCATAATTAAGTATCATTTCTAGAACTATCATCCCCTGCACACAATCATAGATTTTAAGTTGTAGCTATTTGAACACGCTACTCTCAAATTTATATTTTAAAATACACGAGTTGATTACCGAGGTTAAAGTTATTTCTCCATTTATTACGTCTTCGACGAATAAATTAAGTAAATGTTAGACACCATAGAATTTAAATTTTTTTGTTTATCTAAAATAACCATTGTAAGTCAAACTTTGTTCGGCGATTCTAGCTATGACACAAAATAAACAAATCGGTATAAAATCTAATAAAGATCGTTTTACAAAGCCCTCACGAAAAGCAAACAAATGCTGGCTCTTCATCAATTCATTACTGGAGGTGTTGTTTTGTCTTTGAAAACCAAAAAGCTCAAGCAAGAAAATGAACCAATCACGCTTCCAAAAGTCAAATTTAGTTTGCATGCAAAACTAGTGAACCTTATCGATTCTCTTCCTTGATCTCAAGTCAAATTAACTTAATATCAAACACCAACGGAACAATAACTAAACAGTGCAAAATCTTTTCATTAACGCAATTCTTGACTTATTTTTATTTTATTTTTTCCCTTTTGCTTCGAGAATCTTTTATTTTCTTGGCCAATCCTTGACTTGAGAAAAGATATGTACTCAAGCAAAGTAGACGTAGAAAAAAGAGAGGGTATGCGGGAGACAAATGAAATACTGACTTTGTAATTTACGTTTCAAATCAATCTCAAGATTTGACCTTATTAATGTTGCATGCCAATTGAATTTAAGGTCAGAGACTACCTTACCTAATAACATTATATGTGGTACCACAATTCTAAATTCTTCTTTGCTTTCATTTACAATTTACTTCCATACCCTAATATTTTTTTTTTTTTGGGGGGCTACATATTTCAATTAGTAAAAGCTGCATCTCATTGTGAAATTTAAGTATGAAAAATGTTAGAGACAGCTTACAGTAACAAAAAGAAAACTTATTAAAATTTGTAACTAATAACTTGAAAACAGCAACTGAAAATTTCAAGTTGTTGTAAGGGTGTAACGAACAAATAAAATGAAGGTCTTTGTTATATAATTTTTAGTATGCAACAGTTGGCTTCAGGGTATTCATTCATACATGTCTAAAAAGAAAGGTTAACCAAACTGAATTCTAATCATATTTATTTCCTTTTAGGACTGAAAAAGTAAGAGGTATGTCTTTAATTAGGAATTAGGTTGAAATCTTCAACAAAATCCTCTTTTTTTTCAGTGCGGGTGCCCTTATTTTTTTTCATGCAAACACACTCTTAAACCGTGTGATTATATATATATATATATATATATATATATATATATTGAATGAATGAATGAATATGTAATCATCATCAATTATTATTTTAATTACTTTTTAATTTGGTCGGTTCAGTTTGCTTAGCTAAGTGTATCTAGCTAGGTGTATAAAAATTGCCTTAATCAGATTTGGTGGTGGAAGTTTCAACAGTGCATTCCACCACGTACGCATAAATAGTGCATGAAAATGACTTCATTAATTCAACATTAAGAATTATAATATAAACTAAACTTCTTTAATGAACATCCCAACTTTTAACGAGATCCACAAATCACATATTAGTTAATTAATATTAGAATTCCATTAATCTGATTATGCAGAGAGTCGAAGTGGTGGTGATGCTCCAAAAGCTCTTTTTTTTTTGCCGACATTTAATATAAGCCAACAAATTTGCTCAGTGCGATATTAGCTAGGTGACCTACTACTGTAATGGCAATTTGAATCGAGAAAGCAAAAACATTAATAAAAAAAGAAAAAAGAAAAAAGGGTTTCAAGTTGAATTAGGTGCTTATTATGATGATAACATACTTGTAAAGTGCTTTTGAGAATTTAATTAAAGAGGTTGACTCAATACTCTTTGAAGAGATGATTAAAGGTGGCCGTCAATTTCTATTAGAATACTTAATTGTAACCATAAATTATTCTTATTTTTATTCTTATTATTATTACTAAGATGAAAATATATTCGTAATGCTTTAATTTTTTCATTACAAGTATCTTTCGCTTTGATGACATTGCCCTTCCACTATATATAGTATATAATTAACAAAACAAATTATGACCATTTACTATAATTAAAACCATCAAATATAAAAGTTAAAAATAACAAAAATAAGAAAATCCCCAAGTTGTTTAAAAAAAAGGGGGTTTTGTTTGGTATCATCATCAAGGTAATTCGATTCTGTAAAATTAACATCCATATCGTCGAGTACATGAAATGAAACAACACAAACACACTTCAGCAAGTTATGTAAATTTAAGAAACTTCCAGAAATAAATTTGTCAATTGACTGAAGGTTCTAAGCACTTAATAAGCAGCCTAATCTTGTGTCATTGAAGAATCTTACAAAAGTTTTACTCATCTCCCAATTTCCCGAATTCAAACCTTTCGGCTACGGCTAGGCACTAGCACTAGCAGAGGAAAAATTCCATCCTCGTGATGTTTCTGTAAATCTTTTGTGCATTATTTTATTTTATTTTATTTATTTATTTATTTTGGGTGGTCGGGTCAAGTTAGCACGGTCACGGGAAGGCTAAAAGCCTATATTTCTTTAGTACTGCTAAAAGTCTATTTTACCCAATCGAACATTCGATACCCGACCCGCATGTGTAAACTAGGGTAGGGATGACAATGGGGAGGGGGAGGGGAGGGGAGGAGACCGACATCCCCGTACCCATTTCCGATATTCTACATATATCCTCATCCCCTCTCTGTTCCCATCAGAATTGCTTAAGGTGATCCCCGTCCCCTCCCCGAATAATAAGAGGGGATCTCCGATGGGTCCCCGATCCCCGAATAATTGATACAATTTTAATTTTTGAACTTGATTTAATCATATTAAAATAAATTTTTTTTAAAAAGTAAGGTTTGACAATATATCGTACACTAACATTAATCCATTACAAAAGTCACACTACAAAATATAAATCATCAGAATAATTATCTTCATCAATCTTCATAATCCTATATTAAAAATAAAATTACTTTTATATTAATAATGAAATAAATGAAATGGGTATAGATACTGAAATTAATATTTTTAATAAAAATATTTACGGTTACACCTCATGCTCCCCCTGTTCTTTCTCAAGAAATACCTCATGCTCCTCCTGTTCTTTCTCAAGAAATATGAGAAATTAAAAGATAATAGTGCATTTCAAATCTAAAATAATAAAAATAATATATGCAATATGACTCATAATCTAAAATAGCCGCTTGCTAGAATAAGGTCTGGTCGAATAATAATTTAGAACTACAACTTGTTAAGTAGGCTCGAAACTTTAATAACATATTTGTATAAATGTTTTGATATTTATTATTTATACTAATATTTCATATTTTATAATTTAAATTTCATTATTCTTTTATTAATAATTCTAAAAAATAAAATTAAAAATTAAAAATTAATACAAGGAAATGGGGAAATGGGTAGGGGATGGGGATTCCACCTCATCCCCATCCCTTCCCCGAATAAGAAATTGGGTAAAAAATTATCCCCGTCCTCTCCCCAAATAAGAAATTGGGTATAAAACTATCCACATACCCTCTCCGAATGAGGAAAATCCCCAAGGGTCCCCGTCTCCATGGGGACTTTTGCCATCTCTAGTGTAAATTTTGTTAAACAAGACTAAACACATTTCATTAAAGTCTAAAAGATACCAGCCATAACTGAAAATGATCAAATTATCCATCATTTTATTTCGGGACTTTACAAAAGCATTTGTCTATCTAATCTAGAATTTTGTTGTCTATCTTGTCTGGCTAGTAAAGTTAAATAGTTTAATATTGTATTGTAGCATTGTAATTAATCAATACTACTAGGGTTGGCAAAATCTGAATCTAGATCTGGATGTAGGCGCATCTGTATCCGAATCCGCATTTACATTTATACATCTGAATCTGCACTCGGATTCGCAAATTTTTTACGGATCCGCACCTAGGTAAAATTCGCAATAGATGCGAGCAGATATTCTAGATATCTAGATCTGCAAAAATTAAAATTTAATAATTTAATATATAATTTAAAATTTTAACAATTTACCTAATAATTACTTAATAATATCAAATAAAATTCAATCATAATTCAACAATTAACAATTCAACAAAAATAACATACAAACAACATTATAAATCCACAAATAAAAATACACAATATAAATCAAACATAAGAAACAACATAAATTCAAGTACACCACCATTAAAATTTACAAATAAAAACACTACAAAGCCATTGATATTCCAAGCTTCGAATCCAACACATCATGCCACTATATCATCAATCAACAAGATCTTCCACTCCTTCATCATTAATAATTTGTTCTGCAAATCGTTTAAGCGGCTCACAATCTAATAATGAAATATAAAAAAAAATCATTAAGTGCTCTGTTAGTGCAAAAATATAAAAATATTTAAATATATAAATAAATGAAATAAGTGTTTTTACCTTTGATTTTAGTCTAATACCAATTTTGAGTACACATAAATGCTTCCACAGTGTTTTGATGAAGTCTATTGCGATGAATACTCAAATGCGTACCTCCAGTGCTGAAAGCGGACTCAAAAGTAACAGTAGACATAGGAATGATCAAGAAATTTCTAGCAACCTCAGCAAGTATCAGATATTTGCCCTTATTATTCTTTCACCAAGACAGAATATCAAAATTACTAGTAGTAGGCAAAACTCCCTCATCTAGGTAGGTCTCCAACTCATACTTAGCTTGTTTATAATTGACTTTTTTGGAAGCAAATGAGTCTCATTCACCGGCCATACTTGAATCCTTAAAAATAGGAGTTTGTGACATACCTCAAGAAGAACTCTCCATCTCAAAATATTATTTATCTTCACTTGCTGCATGCTTTGATTTATACTCATTCATTACTTCACTAAGAAGGTTAAATGTCCTTTCAGCTTAATAGGTAGCTTCATTTTCATAAATCTTAGGAAAAAGAAGTGAACCATCATCCTCTTAAACCTAGGATCTAAGATATTCCATACGGCCAACACTCCATGAATAACATCCCAATATTTCTCAAACTTGGCAATCATATTTTTGGTCATTTGCTTAATCCCCACATTAGATGACATCTTCCATGAATTCATTGACAATCTAATCTCACAAATTTTAGGAAAAAATAAATTAGATGTGGGATATCGAGATCCAAAAATAATTTATGTCAACATACAAAACAAATTCAAATGGGCAGACAAAACATTTGCCAAATCCCACTCTGACTCATTAGGAAAACATTTATACTATTTATCAAGCCTACTCAACCGAACAAATGCATCTTTATATAACAAAACAGTAGTGAGAATTAAGTAAGTTGAATTCCATCGAATCTTACAATCAATGACTAAATGTTAGGTCTCTTTAATACTTATTTAGTGCACTGTATCCTCAAGATTTTTCAACTCTTCTGGGTGTAACAATCCAATAACTGACACTATCTCTTATATTTTCAACATCTTTATCTATCACAAACATCCCATCCTTCACAATCAAAATCAAGATAAGAGCACAACAACGAATGGGAAAAATTCTCCTGCCTAAAATCAATGAACTTGGCAAAAAATTATCCAACAATAAATATTAATCATCTCACTATTAGCAACACAATTATCCAGAGTCATAGTTGACACTTTCCTATCAATATTTCAATCCATCAAACAATTATACAGAACATTATATATTACCTCACCTCTATGTGGAGCTGGCACATATAAATCTAATAATACAAAAAAAAAAGAATAATATAATTAAAATCATTAAAATGCATTAATATTGAAATAAACTAATATAAATATTAAAAGTGTTATCTCATAATGCGACTCTGTAACACCGATAGGTTGTCAATATAATATGTCGTAATAACCATATAACCCTTTTTTTTGTTATTAGCTGTCCACATGTCTGTAGTAATTACGATTCTACTCTCATAAGTATCCAGCAAATTCATTGTCTTCGACCTCTCAACATCATAAAGCTTTAAAAGTTCATTCTTGATGGTTTTTTTTACTTATTGTATTAAGTGACGGTTGAACCAACTTCATCAAATCACGAAACCCTTAATATTCAACAAATGAAAGTGGAAGCTCGTGCAAAACGATCATTCTTGCAATATCAATCCTCATCGTTGCCATATCACATTTTACTTCAAAACAACTCTCAACTGTAACGAATCCATCGTTTTTCTTGGCAAGAAGCATTTGGCCAACATCCTTGAAATTCTTTCTTAAACAACTAGTAAAATAATTTTTTAAGTGTGCAATCCCACTAGAATAATGTCCTATCAATACTTTACTACAATAGTTGCAAATTGCCCGATACTCCCCATCCGCTTCTTTGTACCTCTTGAAAAAATTCTAGACATAAAAAGTTAGCCTACAACTACTAGATTGTGCTGATGTAGACCCTTCCGCTAAACCTCTACTGTCATTACCTCCTTTTTGTTTGACACCATGCGCACGGCGACGACCCCGACTACAACAGCCATGACCACTACCACTTTTTACATCCAGTTAAACTTCAACAACATTGTCATTTTCAAGTTCGCGGCCACCCTCCAATCTAACATCTGTATTATTAACAATGTTTGGAGAGAATGAAAAAATTATTCCCTTGTTCCTTTTCGACCATGTTCAACTAATCCCAAAACCTAATTAAAGTAACTCGTAAAGTGAGTTAGCATATGTGGAAAAAAAAATTAAGATTAAGCATTTACATTATATTGAAAATTAATGCATTTAATTAAAATAATTAAAAAAATTATCAAATAAAAATAATAAAAAAATAAATTAAATTGAATCAGCAAGAAATTTAATTTAAGCCAGCAACATTTTCAAGTTTAAATAGATTTACATTAGATTAAACTCATTAAATATAATCAAACAATTAACCATAATACCAAATTGTTAACAAAAAAACCCATGTAATTAATAGAAAGAACAGAAAATTAATAGAAACAAGAGCACAAATTACCGTGAAGAACGATTCAATCAGGCGAGGCATGGGTGATGGCGACGCATGCAACAACAGCGGCATGGCAAGGCTTTAATGACAGTGAGGCTTCAACAACGACCAGGCGTGCACAACGGGCAGTGACAAAAACATGCTTAAGCGAGCTTCAACGTGAGGCTCAGGTAAGGCTACAAGGAAGACGACGACCAGTCGATAGCATTATAGGCCCTTCGATTTTGGGCATTAGGGATTTGAGGGTTACCAGTTACGGTTGCTGGTGGCGAGCTACTGTGAGTTAGTGAGTGTGTGTGAAAGTTGAATGCGATAATGACTTAGTGAGTGTGTGTGAAAGTTAAAAAATCATATATATTTTTAATATGATTTTTAATTTAAAACAAAATTCATATAAATCCGGATATCAAGTTTTCCATATGCAAGTGCATTTAGATCTGAATCTGAATCTGTGCGGATTTTAATTTTTCTGATCAAGATCCAGATCTTCTAGATCATTGTGGATGTGGGTCGGATTCATATTTTATTGCCATTCTTAAATACTGCTAGCTCAAATATGCGAGATTTCAAAATTTGTCTTATTTTTCAAGAACAGTAACCAAGCAATGAATGCTTTAACCAAATATGTACTTTGTTGTTATAATGATTTTGTATGTGTTGATGCGCGAATTTGTCTGCTCGGCAACAACGGTATCTTCTCCTCGCTTGATCAACCATTTCCTCGGTCGCCTTCGCTAGATTCCTATCTCGAGAAATGTCCGTTTCTTCTTCACGCAAGTATCAGCGCGGTTTTCCGGCCAGAAACCCTCCGACGCTGTCGTCGATTTGTTTGAAAACTTACCACACCATGAATCAAATAAACGAATGCTAAAAAGATAAGAATCTCTAGATCTTTTGTATTGTCCAACCTTTACCTTCTTCGATATAATAGCGGATTCGCCCGCTTCTTTTCCGCTAACGCCACGGGCGGTTCACTGATGGCAGACGGGCGGCGGTAGGCTCGGAGTTGGGCGGTAACGGTTGGCTCGATCTCGCCGAGTGATGCGTTGCCGGCTCGGCGGAGTGTGTTACCGCCACATGATTCCAGAGAGATATCGCGATGGCATCCGGTGAGATTCTGACGATGAAATCGCCCAGGTCGAGTGTCGGACATACAACGTGGGGTCCTCGAGAGCAGAGCTCGTCTGGTCTCGTTATTCATCCCCCCGCCGGTATTTGTAATGAAATGGGCTAATACTAGAAACTTGATAACTTTGATCTCCTTCCCACGTAGTCCAACTCGAAATCGCCCAAATTCATTAGGCGATGCTCACCATTGGGTTCCGTGATAGACATCTGAAGCCGTTAATGAAATGTGGGAGGTGCCGATCTCATCCGCTTGAATTTCAACGACCACGGATCCTAAACGCGCGTCGACGATTGGTATAACGAGAACGCCGTCGTGATTGCTAAACAAAATTCCCTTTCTCTCCGCTGTCTCTAACTCGCCACGTGACGCCGGCGCCATTCTTCGTATCATTTTCCTCGACTTTGATTTGTCCTCTTCTTTCTTTCGAAGTCGCGAGTAGGCGTGAGATGTCGGAAGGAGAAATTGAGATTGATGGTGATGAGTCGATTTCCGCACGGATTATCGGTCAGGTTCCTTTCGGGTTCCTTAGAGAGTCCCTGGGTAGACTGGGCATCTTCCGAGGTGACGCCCTCCGGGCGGTAATAATGAGGGAGCTGTGCCTGAGGAACCCCGAGTGAGTCAGAGGAGTCCTGAGGCATCCTCAGTGAGACTCGGAAAGAAAGAGAGTAGGAAACCCAAGAGAAACTATCCCATAGACGGGTTAGCTCGACAAGACTCGAGGAGTTTCAGACACGGAGAAAGGATACCCCAGCCCACCGTGGTACGCCATCCCATTTGAGTGGCTGAGATCCACAGCCATTATTCTGCCTCGGCTGACAGGCCGGGTCACCTAATTAACGTGAGGTCGTCGTCTATTCGCTCAGTGGTAAGCGAGCCCACATGACGGTTAAGTTTATCAAAGAGTCCCAAAGACGCGGTATTATGTCGAGCTCAAGACCGTGAAACCTTTAAAGACCTTACAAAGACCTTGCCCTGGGTCTGGGAGAGATGCGCTTCTCGCCAGCCTGCCGCTGTTTCGACATCAGATCTCCAGCCTCCTTCATCCGCCCTCTTTTTAACCCGTCGCCAGTAACATTCTCCCCAGGCAGGTGAGACCTCGAGCCCAAGACTGACGGTTCAAACTGGCGAGATCCCGCCGCATCGAGATCTACTCCCTCGCGCTGTCCACCGCCTTATACCATCCAAGTCATGGAGGAGGATGGGCTTTGACTGAAGCGCCGTCCCCGACCCTCCTTCGCCTCCGAGGGGCACCACTAGTAGCCGGGCCTCCTGTAGGGCATCTAAATGTAGACGGATGATCGACCAATCCCGACAGCTTGGAGCGCGCGACGAAAAAGACTTGGAAGTATTCAAGCAAACACTCTTAACCTAGGGTATACAATGTGCTTACCATTTGGGTTGTCCGCCACTTACTAGGCTGTGGTCGGTCGATATGACCGCAAGATGAAAGATGATATTCAATCGTGCGAACGTCAATGAGGCGAGAGCCGAATCTAAATGATGAGAATTTCGTGAGCAATCTTCACGCGAAGTCACTTGAGGACGAGTGAAGACGATTTTGAGACTCGAACCACGAGGCTCACCGAGTCGCTCGCTCACCGATCGCACCAGCCTACCGGAGGCGGTAGGATCGTGACATGCGCATTCTTATCGGTATCATTAATATTTAAGCAACACCGGTCGAAACGGATCACCACCGGGTGACTCAAAGACATGAGGAAGGCGAAAGAGGCGCAGAATCAGAAAAGAGAGAACGATGCTCACGCGATGCTCCCAGCGATGCTCAAGATGGTCCCAAGCTGGATGCTCCCGAGCTGGATGTTCCCGAGGATGTTCGCCGAGGCGACTTCCTCCTCGCCGATCCTATCGTGGATCGAGGCCAATACTCGGGCAACTTGGGAGACTCTCCGCTTTCACCCATCGCCAACCCCGGCTCCGTTGGACCTTCATCTTCTTAGATGTACTATAGGCTTTAATATGTTCATGTCATTATCGATCCTCCTTTAATAAGAATTTTCTGGTCTTTATACGCTTGTTCATCTCATAAGCATTTTGCCTTTGAAATATTCTCGTGCCCGATAATGACTTTGAACGATTTAAAGAGCTGTAGGCTTAGTTTCTTTATTCGAGTGAGATCAAGAAGAGTCGTCCGACTCGGACTTTGCATAGATCCTGCAAGTTTGCTCATGAGCGCCCAGACATCGAGCTGTTTTTGATATTTTAAGAAATTTTGAGCTCGCTCATGGTCGAGCAGAGACCGCAAGTTTTGGTGTCTCGCCATCGACAGCTTTGAGACATCGAGCCTTGTACTTGCCTTGGGGATGTTTTAGAACTCGAGTCGCCGCTTGGTCGAGCAGATCCTGACAAGCTTAACTTCGTGTCTCGCCATCGACTAGGCTTTGAAACATTGAGCCTTCGCATGTCTTAGAAATATCTTGGGAGACTTTGGAGTCTGCCGACGGTCGGATCCCGCACGCTTTGTCTCGCCATCGACCGCTTTGAGACGAGCCTCGCATGCCTGAATATTTAGTGAACTTGGGAGTCCGCTGCTTGGGTCAAGTAGATCGCACGCTTCTCTCCATCGAGCGTGATTTGACATCGAGCCTGCATGCCTTAGAATAATTTTCATAATTGATCTCACGCCATACTAGGCGGTCCGGCAGCTTTCGCTCGCCAGAGCAGTGCTTTAAGACGTTAAGCCTTGTTTGCTTTAGAACTTCTCGTAGTTGAGTCCGCGCCATCTCGCGGTCGAGCAGATCTGCAAGTTTGTCGCCATACAAGCTTTGAGACATCGATTTTGCTTGCCTTAATAACATAAATTGATCTCGCCGCTTCATACCTACGAAAGTGGCAAGTTGGCTTCGCGTTCGCCATGCAGGTGCTTTAAGACGCTGAGCCTTGTACTTGCCTTAGAACTTCTCGTAGCTTGGGAGTCCGCCGCCATCTCGCGGTCGAGATCTGGCAAGCTTGGCTTCGTCTCGCCATTAGCCAAGACGCCTTGCTTGCCTTAGAACTTCTCAGAAGCGGAGTCCGCCGCCATCTCTCCGAGCAGATCTTGACAAGCTTGGCCGTCTCGCCATACAATGCGAGACATCGAGCTCTTGCCTTAGAACTTTCGTTTGGGAGTCGCCGCCATCCGCGGCCGAGCAGATCTTGCTTTGGCTGTCTCGCCATACAACATGCTTTGAGACATTGAGCCTTCTGCTTGCCTTAGAATAAGTTTCATAAATTTGGATCTCACGCTATATGGTCGAGGTGTCCGCAAGTCTGGCTCGCTTAGGCTTGCAAGACGTTAGTTTTGTACTTGCCTTAGAACTTCGTAATCTTGGAGTCCGCATCTCCCGAGCAGATCTTGACAAGTTTGGCTTGTCTCGCCACACAACGCTTTGAGACATCGAGCCTTTGCTGCTTAGAACTTCGAAGCTTGAGTCCGCCCGCCATCCGCGGTCGAGTGATCGCAAGCTCTTGTCTCGCCATACAGCTGAGACATCGAGCCTTCGCTTTTTAGAATAACTTTCATAAAGATCTCGCGCCTTCATACCGAGCATGTCTCGGCAAGCTTGCTCGCCATGAGCAGGCTTTAAGACGTTAAGCCTTGTACTTGCTTAACTTCTAAGCTGGGAGTCCGCCGCCATCTCTGCCGAGATCTGACAAGCTTGGCTTCGTGTCTCGCCATACGCGCTTTGAGACATCGAGTTTTTGCCTTAGAACTTCGTAGCCGAGTCCGCCATCTCGCGGTCGAGCAGATCTTGGCAGGTTTCGTCTCGCCACAACAAAGCTTTGAGACATCGAGCCTCGCCGCCTTTTTAGAATAACTTCAATTGACCGCTTCATACGAGCATGTCCCAAGCTTGGCTTCGCCTCGCTTACGAGTGCTTTAAGACGCGTTTCCTTGCCTTGCCTTTAACTTCGTAGGAGTCTGCTCGCCATCTCTCGGTCGAGCATATCTTGACAAGCTTGGCTTCGTGTCTCGCCATACAACAGGCTTTGAGACATTGAGCCTTTTGCTTGCCTTAGAACTTTTCATAGACATCATTCATGAAACTCATCACAACTTTCATTAATTATCTAGCTTGTCTTACATGTTATCGACACATAAACAGAAAAGATAAATCGATTGCGCATACGATTGACTCGACTCACAATCGATCGGCATTGGAAATATTTCTGGGGGCTCCCATGGTCGCCCATTTTAAATCCATCTACACGAGCGAGTTTATAAGCCCCTGGTTTCTACCGATATCTAGAATTTTGATCGCTCGTCGTAGAATAGCCCCGAGCAATTCTGGTCTCGCATCACCCCAACTATTCCATTCACCGATACTTGGGGCCAAGTAATGGGTAGATAATATCGCTATTTGATCTCGAGCGGCGGCCAAAATCACTTGATAAGGGCTCTCGCCAACAACAACGAAAATCGTTTTCTCTCGACAGCGATCATGATGGGTAGTTCGACCACACCACAGGTTCAACCTCTCCTCCAAACCTTTCGAAGTGTTGGTGTGTTCTATCTTGGATCTATTCCCATTTCCTCCAACGTGGATTTAAAGAGAAATCAACCGAGCTCCAAGATATGTGATTCTATCGAACCTCTTACTAGTGATTGTCGATAACCTCCTCGTGGATAATACACTTCTTCATCTTCGTCCGTCACATTATCGCTTGCCCGGTTCTCGCCACACGAGTATTAAAGAATACCTCATATCGCATATCATAATTCTTCCCGGATCTGTCAATTCCGCCAAAGTTGGCCTCCGAATAACCTCACAACAGTCGTTTCACTCCCATTCTCCCTCCGTCTACCCCGTGACGTGGGCCCATCAATGAACTGCGGTATCGATTCGACTGGTCCTCCACCGGTTCCGCAAGTCTCGACATCACTTGCGCGGGTGCGTGTCAATTCACAAATCGCCCTCTATCACTCGGGCAACTTGGTTATTGAGGAGGGTATACAGCCACGGTTTCGATCGCCGATACACTTCGGCCAACGGGTGCTTTGCGTGTATACCATAACTTGGCTCGATCGACTGTGTGCACGCTCTTTCTCCTGGGGCATTGTTTCGACCGTGAGGCGCGGGGCATCGTCGCTATCCGTCATCATGCTGGCTCACCGTGGATGACGATGGTTGTTCATAGGCCCACCTCTTCCGAATCTCTGTGGAGCAGGTGCTCTCGCTCCGGATGGCGGCCTCGTGGGTCAGGATTGAGCTTCGAGCCTGAGCCTGGTGCCCCTCCGACCCAGCCGCCTCCCGAGGCTTTATCCTTCCTCCTCACTTCCATACGCCGCAATCTTCGCATTTTCCTCCTCAATCTCCATATCCTCTTCGCATCGTCAAATCGCCGATTGCGGGTTTCTCGTTATACCACAACCGCCTATTCTCACTCCACTTTTCAACCCCGAGCTTGAGGGTGATTCCCGTCGAGCACGCAGATACCTCTTAATAAATTCCTGAGGGTCTCCTCTCCCCTCGCTCTATACCCATCATGTCATCCTCCTGCGCCATCGCCCGAAAGTTCGTGAAATATTTGCACATCCGTCGAATGCTTTATGCTCGAAGTGTCGACACTCCCGTGCTCGCCTCCAATGTTAGTGGGAACACCACATCTCAGCATGAGTCCCCGCACCGTTATATCATTAAACCGCCGGCCGGGCCGGGCCCGCCCAAGATATCCGAGGTCGGGAGGCGGAAGTCTCTCGGGATGATGGCCCCATAATTTCCGCCGAGAGGGTGACTCACCCGATTATCCTCCAACTCGGCTTTATTGAAACCCCTCATGCCTATTATCTCGCCAGCTTCGCCTCCTCCTCCATCAGTATAGCTCGCCAGATCACGTTTGCCACCGGTCTGTTGCTCAACATCACGGATGTTGTAAGTTCTTCCTCCTCATTCTCCGCCGCCACAGCACAACATCTAGCCGGTGAACCGGTCCTCTCGACTTGGCTTCTCCCCGCACTGGATCATTGGCCCCGACTCAGCTTCCCGTGATCCTCCTGTCTGCGAACCTCTCATCAAGATTCTTCGCCCAGCGGCCCGCATCCCACACCGCTTCTCCCACGCCCTCCCGAGCTTTGCTTAATTCGCACGAATGGTTGTCGGTTTCCATCCGCCCATTCGCTCCATCCGCTCATGCATTCCCTGCTCGCCTCATTGGCTATTTCTCCTGTGGTCCGCTTAACCTGTGTCTCCCCAGCACTACTTCCGCCATATCCATGATTTTCTTCTTCTTCTTCTTCACTTTCGATACTAAGCTTTTGCTAGCTCATGACGGCGCCAAAATGTTGATGTTGAATTTGTCTGCCTAACAACGGTATCTCCTCCTCGCCGATCAACCAAATTTACTTCCTCTAGATTCCTCGCTATCTAGCAGAAATGTCCGCCTTTCTTCAATTCTGCGCACGTTCACGGCGGTTTTCCACAGAACCCTCCGACGCCGTCGATTTGGGTTTAAAACCGCTACTACAAATCCGGGTTTCAATCAAATAACGAATGCTCAAAAGATAAGAATCTCCTTAGATCTTTTTGTATTTTTGTTGTCCAACCCTTTACCTTCTTCGATCGCGCCATTTATAGGCTTCGGATTGGTTTCCACCTTCGCTTTCCCACTTCGCTTAACGCTGATGGGCGTGTCTACGGTGACGGGCGTCAGCCCCGGAGTTTCGGAAGGTGTGGTAACGGGCCTCGTGGCTTGATCTCGCCGAGTGATGCGCGCTCGACCGGCGTGAGTCTACCTCGCCGCTGCTGACCCTTCCAGTGAGTAGATATTTGCTCGCGATGGCATCCTGGAGATTCTTTCACGAGGCGATGAAATCTTGCTCCGAAGGTCGGCGAGGACTTGCTCTAGACAACGCGTGGGTCCTCTTGTAGAGAGCGGAAGCCGTGGGTCTGGTCGTTATTCATCCACAACAGTATGGATAACAGATTTTTCATAGGATTTAAGTTGTTCTCTTTGACTTCATATTCTGAAACATATATGCATTTTAAATTATGCTAACTTCACACCTAGATCTACAAACCTAACCCATTTACACTCGTTTGTAGGAATTTCTTAATTTTATGGGTCATTATATAATGTCGTGATTAAAATCACTATATGAATTATGTAACTGAAATGTAAGATATGCATATTTAACTTAAAACTTTTAAATCAATATTACATGTAAAACAAAACATAAATTATGTAAATGAAACATAAGACTTATTAATATAAGATAAAATAAGTAAGTTGACACATGGATATCAATAGTAAACAAAACAAAAACTTATGAATATAACGTAAAAACTTATAAATCAATAATAAGTGTCAAATAAAAACATAAATTAAGTGAATGAAATATAAGACTTATAAATAAAAGGTAAAACAAGTAAATTAACATAGGAGTGGTAAGTTGGAATATTATTGGTAAACGAAATAAAAATTTATAAATATAATATAAAATTAAATTAAATGAATAAACTATTTTTTGTTTAACGAAAGTGTTGTGGATGAATAACAGATCACTTCACGGAGCTTCCTCGCTTTCTACAACCGAGACCCCGAACGTTGTCCCAATGTAACCTAAGTCCTCGCCGACACATCGAGCAAGATTTCCCATCGAATCTCCACCGGATGCCATCGCGAGCAAATATCTCCTACTCGTCTCGGAAGGGTCATCGCTGAAAGAGTAACCACCACCCACGCCGACCGTAACGCATCACGGCGAGATCCAAGCCACGGCCCATTTACCGCCCACACCTTCCGAAACTCACGAGCCTCTCAAACCGCCACGCCCGCCATCAATCAGACACGCCCACGACGCCAAGTGAAGGAAACGCGGGGTGGAAACCGAATCCGCGAAGTTTATAAATGGCGCGATCGGGTGGGTAAAGGGTTGACAACAAAAATACAAAAGATCTAAGGAGATTCTTATCTTTTGAGCATTCGTTTATTTGATTCAAAACCACCGGGATTTGTGGTAAACCCAAATCGCCGACTTGAGCGCCGGAGGGTTTACGGAAAACCGCAGACTGACCGGTACTTGTGCAGGAAAAAGAAAGGAACATTTCTCGCCGAGATAGCAGAGGAATCTACAAGAGGCGACGTGCAGAAGTGAGATAGGAGGATACCGTGTTGCCGAAAGGCATAAATTCATCAATATTTTGGCCCGCGGAGCTAGCAAAAGCTTCCGACAACCGAAAAGTACAAGGCCGAGAAAATCATGGATACGGCGGAAGAAGTGCGAGGAGACACGGTTAAACGAATCATGACCCGAGAAATAGCCAATGAGGCACGAGAACGGGAATGCATGAACGGATGGAACGAATGGAGAGGCGATGGAAACCCCGACAACCATTCTGCGAATGCGGAAGCTGGTGAGGAGCGAGAGGCGGTGGTGGCAGGACCGCCGTGGAATGAATGAGAGGTTACGCAGAGCGAGGGATCAGGAAGCCGAGTCGGGCCAACGATCCTGTACTGGAGGAAGCCAAGTCGAGGACCGGCCAATTGACGCTAGATAACAATGGCTCAAGTGAGAAGAGGAAAGAGTTTTCGACAACATCCGCATGACGTTGAGCTAACGAGACCGGTGGCAAGACGTGATCCCGGTCGAGCTATACAATGGAGGAACCGGGCGCAGATAATGACGATATGAGGGTTTCAAAACGGAGGATAACGACGGACAGTCACCCTCTCGCAAATTACCATCATCCCGAGAGACTTCCGCCTCCCGACCTCGTATGCTGGCGATGACTACCGGTGCACATAGAGCGGTTTAATGATATAACGGTGCAGGACTCTCCCATGCTCGAGATGTCGGTCTTTACTAACATCGGAGGGGCGAGCACGGAGGTATCGACATTTCGAGGGAGCATAAAAGCATTCACAGACAAAGCAAATATTTACCGAGCACTTTCGAGGCGGGCGGCACCAATATGACATGATGAGTGATGAGCATAAAGAGGGAGGAGGAGACCCTCCGAGAATTTATTAAGAGGTATCACCGCAGGTTGCTCGACTGAGCTTTTAATCCTCAAGCTCTCAAGGGTTGAAAAGGAGTGAGAATAGGCTTGTGGTATAACCCGAGAAACCCCGCAATACAGATTCAAAGCAAGGCGGGAGGATACGGAGATCGAGGAGGAAAATGAAGATTAAGCGCGATGCAGGAGGAAGGATAAGAAAGCCTGGAGGAGGCGCCGATTAAACGGAGGGAGCACCAGGCTCCAGGGGGAAACACGAGCAGCCGCTCCACGCTATACCAACCCCACCAGAGGCCTCAATCCCAGCAGAGCAGAGGGCAATCTGCTCACCATCCACCCCGAGATTCTGGAAGAAAGCGGAGCACGGAATAATCATACCGTCATCCACCGGTGAGCCAGACATGACGACAGACGGAAGGATGAGACGATGCCCCACCTCCTAGAAACAATGCCCTGCAGAAAGAAAGGCACCCGGTCGATCGAGCCAAAGTTATCGATACACGAAAGCACCATCGACGGTATCAGCATCGAAACCGTGGTCGCTATACCTCCCACCCAATAACCAAGTTGCCCAAATAGAGGATAGATTTTGAATTCCATGACACCCATGGCCACACAACCGCGCAGTGTCGAGACCTACGGAACCAGGTGGAGGACCTAGTCAGGAATCGATACTTAGACGAGTTCATTGATGGAACGCTGCCAACCACCGAGTCGTCACGGGTAAGACGCGAGAAACTGTATTGAGGTTATTGACAACTGGTCGGAGATTCAAGATCCGAAGAATTATGCTAGATACGCGATAACCACGAGGGTATTCTTTAATACTCCAGGGCAAAGCCGTAACTGCAAGTCCGGCAAGTGCCGATACGGGCACGAAGTGGGTATTGTATCCTCACGAGGATGCACCGCCATCGCCACCATCACTAAGAGGTTCGATAATCTCGTCG
The DNA here is from genome assembly GCA_030449925.1 of Citropsis articulata. Classification (NCBI taxonomy): domain Eukaryota; kingdom Viridiplantae; phylum Streptophyta; class Magnoliopsida; order Sapindales; family Rutaceae; genus Citropsis; species Citropsis articulata. The sequence goes on along the minus strand of JASUUH010000080.1, from coordinate 7,160,913 downwards.
ATCGGAGCTCGGTTGATTTCTTTAAATCCACGCCGGAGGAAATGAATAGATCCGAAGATGTAACACACCAACACTTCAGGGTTTGGAGGAGGGAGGTTGAACCCGCGGTCGAACTACCCATCACAATCGGCTCAGTCCGTCGAGAAAACTACGATTTCGATTGTTGACGAGGAGAGCCCTTATCAAGTGATTTTGCCTTTCTCGAGATCGGCAAGATTATCTACCCATTACTGCCCCAAGTATCGAATAATCAGTTGGGAGACTGAATCAAACCTATTCATCACCAAAGAGACGATGCAAATCACTTCACTAGATATCCGAGAGAAACCGGGCTTATAAACTCGTCACAGATGGATTTAAATGAACGACCATGGAACGCTGCCCACCTCAAGAAATATTTCCAATAAATGCAATGATCGCGAGTCAAGTCAATCTGTCCGCAATCGCCATTTATTTTTCTGTTTATATTAATCGATAACATGTAAGACAAGCTAGATAATTAATGAAAGTTGTGATGAGTTTCATGAATGATGTCTATGAAAAGTTCTAAGGCAAGCAAAAGGCTCAATGTCTCAAAGCCTGTTGTATGGCGAGACACGAAGCCAAGCTTGTCAAGATCTGCTCGACCGAGAGATGGCGAGCAGACTCCCAAGCTTACGAGAAGTTCTAAGGCAAGTACAAGGCTTAACGTCTTAAAGCCTGCTCTATGGCGAGGCACGAAGCCAAGCTTGCCAGGACCTGCTCAGCCGTATGAAGGCAGCAGAGATCCAAATTTATGAAAATTATTCTAAGGCAAGCAGAAGGCTCAATGTCTCAAAGCCTGTTGTATGGCGAGACACGAAGCCAAGCTTGCCAAGATCTGCTCGACCGCGAGATGGCGAGCAGACTCCCAAGCTTACGAGAAGTTCTAAGGCAAGCAAAAGGCTCAATGTCTCAAAGTCTGTTGTATGGCGAGACACGGCTGTTTGTCAAGATCTCGCCGACCGAGATGGCGGCGAGGCACTCCCAAGCTTACGAGAAGTTCTAAGGCAAGTACAAGGCTAAACGTCTTAAAGCCTGCTCTATGGCGAGGCACGGTTAAGCTTGCACAGACCCGTCACCCATACGGGCGCAGAGATCCAAATTTATTAAACTTATTCTGGCAAGGCTCAATGTCTCAAAGTGTCAGATGGCGAGACGGCTGTTTACAAGATCTGCTCGACCGCGAGATGGCGAGCAGACTCCCAAGCTTACGAGAAGTTCTAAGGCAAGCAAAAGGCTCAATGTCTCAAAGTCTGTTGTATGGCGAGACACGAAGCCAAGCTTGTCAAGATCTGCTCGACCGAGAGATGGCGAGCAGACTCCCAAGCTTACGAGAAGTTCTAAGGCAAGTACAAGGCTTAACGTCTTAAAGCCTGCTGTATGGCGAGACACGAAGCCAAGCTTGCCAAGATCTGCTCGACCGCGAGATGGCGAGCAGACTCCCAAGCTTACGAGAAGTTCTAAGGCAAGTACAAGGCTCAACGTCTTAAAGCCTGCTCTATGGCGAGGCACGGTTAAGCTTGCAGACCGCCACCGTACGGCGCAGCAGATCCAAATTTATGAAAATTATTCTAAGGCAAGCAAAAGGCTCAATGTCTCAAAGCCCGTTGTATGGCGAGACACGGTTGCTTACAAGATCCGCCGACCGCGAGATGGCGAGCAGACCCCAAGCTTACGGAAGTTCTAAAGCACAAGGCTTAACGCCTTAAAGCCTCGCTTCTACGGCGTAGGCACGGTTGTTGCCAGACCCGCCACCGCATGAAGGCAGCAGAGATCCAAATTTATGAAAATTATTCTAAGGCATGCACGAGGCTCAATGTCTCAAATCCGTCACGGAGAGACACGGTTGTTGCCATGTGATCTACTTGACCACTTAAAGCGCAAGCATTCCCAAGTTCACCTAAATATTCTAAGGCATGCGAAGGCTCGGTCTCAAAGCCCGGTCACGGCGTAGACACGGTTGTTGCTGTGATCCGCCGACCACACAAATCGAGCAGACTCCAAAGTCTCCCAAGATATTTCTAAGACAAGGCTCAATGTTTCAAAGCCTAGTCGATGCGGCTAGACACGGTTGTTTTCGCAGATCCGCCGACCAAGCAAAGGCGAGCCGACTCCAGAGTTTCTAAAAACATCCTAAGGCAAGTACAAGGCTCAATGTCTCAAAGCCTGTTCGATGGCGAGACACGAAGCAAAACTTGCCGGTCTCTGCTCGACCATGTGAAGGCGAGCAAACTCCAAAATTTCTTAAAATATCCTAAAAGCAACTACAAGGCTCGATGTCTCGGAGCCCGCTCTATGGCGAGATACGAAGCCAAACTTGCCAGGATCTATGCAAAGTCCGAGCCGTCGGACGACTCAAGGTTGCTGATCTCACTCAAGAGAATAAGGCGAAACTAAGCCTACCCGCTCTGCTAAATCGTTCAAAGTCAAGCAAATTATCGGAAGCACCAAAGAATATTTCAAAGGCAAAATACTTGTCTGAGATGAACAAAAACAGTATAAAGACCAGAAAATTCTTATTAAAGGAGGATCGATAATGACATGAACATATTAAAGCCTATAGTACATACGGGCGTCCAAGCCCCTCGGCTGGTCAAGGGTGAAATGAGGAGTCTCCCCAGTTGCCCCCGTGGGAGTATTGGCCTCACCACTAATAGGATCGACGAGGAGGGAAGTCGCCGACGGAACATCCCGCCGGGAACATCCACTGGAGCATCCAGCTTGGGACCATCCTGTTCGGGAGCATCATGCCGGAGCATCCCGCCGTGAGCATCTCTTTCATGGATTCTTCGCGCCTTCTTCACCGCCGCTCATGTCTGAGTCACCCCAAAGAAATGATCCATTTTCGCACTGTTGCTTCCAAATATTAGCCATGATACATCGATAAGAATGCCGCCCCGCTCACATCGATCCTCGCCTTCCTTCTCTCACTTCCCACCGGTGACGGTGGGCAGTACGGAGCGACTCCAGCTGAGCCTCGTAAGTGTTCCGCTGAGTCTCAAAATCGTCTTTCAGCTTCTTCACCTCATCCTCGCGGTGGTGACTTTCCAAAGAAAAGAAGATTGCTCCACCAGCTTCAAATTCTCATCATTTAGATTCTGCCTCAAATTTCATCGCATTTCCTGGCCGATTGAATATCATCTTTCATCTTGCGGTCATATCGACCGACCCTGGCCTTGTAGTAAGTGGCCAGACAACCCAAATGGTAAGCACCAAATTGCATACCCGCAACTAGTTCGCCAAGAGTGTTTGCTTCGAATACTTCCAAGTCTTTTTTCGTCACCACCTTGGCAAGCTCGTTCACATAAGGCGTCAGTTCGGGTCGATCATCCGGTACTTTCTGTTTAGATGCCCCTCTAGAGGAGGAGGGCCCAGCTCTACTAGTGGTGCCACTGGCCTCACCAGCCGAGGGACGAGAAGGAGGGTCGGGACGACGACGCTTCCTAGTCAAAGCCCCAACCACATCCTCCTCCATGACTTCACCCGATGGTATAAGACGGGACTGGACCAAACTGTGAGGAGAGAGTAGATCTCGGTACGAGCAGGATCTCGCCAAAGCCGTTTGAACCCGTACGAGTACTGCCGGCTCGAGGTCGTAGCTCACCCCTCAAGAACCTGCAGACAACCAAGAATCATGTTACAAGCGACAGGTTAAAAAGAGAGGAGGAAGAGCAGATGAAGGGGAGCTGGAGATACAAAATATCGAAAAACAAAGCAAGCAACCTGGGACTACGAAGCGAGAAGGGACATAAACCCTCCTCCCATCAATCTTCGCTACTGACCCTGCGGCCCCTCAAAGAAAGAAGAATTTGTCTTTCCATTTCCCACCACCACTTGAAGGTTTCCTGGTCTTCGAGCTCGACATGAAGTAATACCAGCCCGCATCTTTGGGACTACTCTTCAGCTGGTATAAATACTTAACTTCGTCGACTGTGGGCTCGCTTTGACCACATTTGCTCCACAAGACGAATAGACTGTAGCAGCCTCCACCCATCGGGGTTGTTCGACTGTGAGCTGCCTAATCCACGAAAGCAAAATTAATAAAGTATGGCTGCAACCAAGTCTCATCCCAAACTTGAAACTCTAGTATTGGTAACGCACTTCCTGAGGTCGGCCAGGTATCCTTTTTCCTGTGAACTGCAAGGTATGTCCTTGGGAATACACTGCACTCAACCCAAGCTCCTCGAGGTCTTCTACTGTGGTCGAGCTAACCATATAATCTATAGGATAGTTTTCTACTGGGTTTCTACTACCTATTCTTTCTTTCTTTCCAGGTCTCCCCACTTCAGGCGAGGATGCCTCACCAGACTCCCTACTCGACTCCTCACTCGGGGTTCCCTCCGAGCACGAAAACCCCTCATTATTACCGCCACGAGCTGAGGACGTCACCTCGGAAGATGCCCCCCCAGTACTACCCCTAACAGGAGGCTGGGCTACTAACTCTAAGGGAACCCCAGGAACAAAAGGAGACACAGCCGATAATCCCGGCGGAGAATCCGACTCATCACCATCAATCTCAATTATTTTCTCCTTCCCTTTCGACATCTCCAACACTCTACTCACGACGACATTCAAGAAGAAAAGAAACAAAAGAGAAGAGGACAAAAGCAGAAATCAAAGTCGAAAAAGAGGAAAATGATACCTGAAAGAATGGCGCACCCATGAGTCACGCAGAAGTACGAAAAGAAAGTTAGAGACAACGGAGCAATTCCAGCAAAGGGAGAAAAATTTTGTTTAGGGCAATCGCAGGTCCCGAACCGGCAAGACGTTCTCTCATTTATACCAATCAGACGCAAGACGCTTTGTGGATCCAGAATCACGCTTGAAATTCAAACGGATGGATGATCAAGCGCCACCTCACCAAAGATTTCATTACGACGCGCTCTTCAAAGAGATGTTGAGGAACCTAACGGGTCGAGCATCACACCTAATGGGCGTCATTTCGAAGAAGTTGGACTACGTGGGAAGGAGATCAAAGTTATCAAGTTTCTAGTATTAGCCCATTTCATTACAAATACCAGAAACTGGGGGACTGGTGTTGTGGATGAATAACGCACCAGCCCACGGGAGCTCGCCTTCTACAACCGAGGACCCAACGGCGTTGTCCTAACAGTAAGTCCCCGCCGACATGGAGCAAGATTTCGGCTCGCCTCATCAAAAGAATCTCCACCAGGATGCCATCGCGAGCAAATATCTCCTACTCTGTCCTGGAAGGGGTCATCGCGCGAGCAGAGGTAACCAGCTCACTCCACGCCGACCGTCAGAACGCGCATCACTCGGCGAGATCCAAGCCACGAGGCCCATTTACCGCCCACACCTTCCGAAACCTCGAGGCCTCTCAAACCGCCACGTCGCCATCAACTGTAGACACGCCCATGACGCGTTAAGCGGAAGTGGGAAACGAAGGTGGAAACCGAATCATGGAAGCCTATAAATGGCGCGATCGAAGAAGGTAAAAGGGTTGGACAACAAAAATACAAAAGATCTGGGAGATTCTTATCTTTTTGAGCATTCGTTTATTTGATTCAAACCACCGGATTTGTGGTAAACGGTTTTCAAAACCCAAATCACCGACAGCTGGAGGGTTCTAAAACCGCCCACAGACTGACTTGTATGCAGAAATTGAAGAAGAAAGGCGGACATTTCGCCGAGATAGAGGAATCTAAAGGAAGTAGAGCTGGTTGATCAAGCGAGGAGGAGATACCGTTGTTGCCGAGCAGACAAATTCGCGCATCAACAGAAAGTTTAATATTGATTTAGAAGTTTCATATTATTTCTACCAATGTCTGTTTTGTTTGTGATTTTAAAAAGTAATTTAGTATTGTTATAGTAATTTACTTATTTTATATTTCAGTTACCATTTTAATATATAATTTATTAAATTTATATCTATCACGATATTAATGATATAATTTTAATCATGGCAGTACGAATTTTTGTTTATTTTTCAAATGTGTAATTTAAAATGTACGACGTCCACAGCTGGATCAAATCAACAAGACCCGATCCGTTTGCAAGTGAAATGATTTAGGAAAAGAGACGACGAAGTCGGAAGGAGGCAAAAAACGAAAAGCAGCAGAAGACAGGCTTTTGGCTTTTGAGTTTTGATGAACGTGGGACTGATTGATTACTAATTAGTACTTTAGCAGTAGTCGTAGTTATATATATATATATATATAATTAAATTAAAATGGTACGTGGCGCGGCGAATCTCGCATTCTAGGCACTTACAAAATCCCAGATCACTTTCATCTTCTCTCCCCGCATATTCTATAGAATGTGCTCTTTTATCCTTTTCCCCACTTTCTTTTTTTTTTCTTTTTTTTCAAATTTTTAATCTTTTACTCATAATTATTAGAAAGAAGAAAAAGAAAAAGTGAAAAAAAACAATTATGAGAGTCCAAGCTCTACAATGTGGACCAGCGCACCCCCCATGTTTTTTTTGTTCGGGGGCCCAGGGTGATTGCACTTATTTATGAAATGAGCTAATGAAGAGGGCATAAAAAGGGCGGGTCAGTTTTGGATATTGGAAAATGAGAGTACTCAGATTGTGTGGCTGTGATTGACGGTCGTACGTTTTCAATTGTCTGAGCGTTTGATTACAGCCAAGTACTGGTCGTAGGGTAACATTCCCCATTCGTGACGGAGTAGCGAGAAACACGCGCTTGTTTGCCAACGAGTGCCGCTACTGCTAGTTAACAATTCAGGGAATTGGTTTTATAAAAAATTAAATTATTTCCTACTCACCATCAATCTTCATAGTGATTTTTTTAATAAAATTAAAATATAATATAAATTCGTTAAGTTAACATAAAAATATCATAATTATCTATTCATTTATAGTTTTTATTCATAAATTTAAAAAATTTCTTATTTAAAAATTATCAAAATTTTTTAAATTTGACAAAATAATGACCGTGAAATGTAAAAATTTTACAAAGTTATAAATAAATTATTATAAACTATATTTTTAATATTTGATAAAATATTTAGATAATATTTCAAATTGCAGTTTCAATTTAAATCTATGAAATTGGATCATGAACAATCACATCTAAAATAAGATAATATTTGAATTTCTCCTACTAAACACACAAACAAATGAAAAACAAGAAAACTGAGTTTCTTGCCCCCACGCTCATGCAACAATGTATTAAAATGGTGTTCTATAAAAGAGTTTTGTTACGACACGCGTATTACCATGCGTGTGGTGTTCTCGTCACTCAATAACTCAACTCAACTTATCCCACCTTTTTTACACAACTTTTTTTTAAGCCGTTTTTCAATTATTAATTTTCTTTTTCAAACAGACCCGTGACTGTTATATTAGATTATTAGGTTTTATTATTTTTTATTTTTTTATTTTTTACTAATTATCTGACCGTATCATGAACGGTAAGAATTAATATCTAAAAATATCGTAGTTGGAGGTTGGAACCTTCCATATATTACATTAAAACTATATTTATAATAAAAAATAGTTTTTAATTTCCTGCTCATATTTTATTATGGAATTTTCACTCTAAAAGCCAAGAGAAAAAGAAAAAAGAAAAATTACTTCCACGACACATACCGAGCATATCAAACCCGCTCTATTGCTTATACACTCAATTATTTTTAAAACGAAGAAAACTAAAAACGGAAAGCGAAAAAAATGAAAAACGCAAAAAAAATTTTACTGTCAGCCTGCCGTCTCACTCTCTCTATTTCCCTCTCTAGAAGCCATAATGTCTATAAAATCCCATGATCAGCTCAGCGGGCACCACTTTAAACAATAACTACCAGCGCCACCATTTACAAGGCAAAATTAATAAACTCTTTTAACTGTCAAAAAAGTCTTCAAGCATCAGAAATAGAAACCCACCAACGCATTCTTCTCTTCTCTTGATCCCATTTTCTTTCTCTTGTGGCTTTTTTATTTAAGCAAGTAATGAAAGTTGACAGTCCAAGCAAACATAAAATTCGGCGACAAGAAGAAGAAGAAGAAGAAGAAGCAGAACAAATGTGCAGGACCATTGAAGTCGCATCCGTCGTTGACCTTTCATCTCAGCCGGCGCCGGTGGTGACCGGAGATGAGGTCACTCTCGTCCCACCTTTGAACTTCTCAATGGTCGATAATGGCATCTTCAGGTCTGGCTTTCCCGACTCTGCCAACTTTTCCTTTCTTCAAACTCTTCGCCTTCGCTCCATCATGTAAGCTTTTCCTTTTACTCACTCTCCTAACTCTTGGACTTAATGCATCAATGAATACTTTTTTTCCTTTTTATTACTAGTAAAATAATTTTTTTTTTAAAAAAATCTCTTTTGGCTTTGGTGATGAAGTTATTTGTGTCCGGAGCCGTACCCAGAAGCCAATACGGAGTTTCTTAAGTCCAATGGAATTAAGCTGTTTCAGTTTGCAATTGAAGGTCACAAGGTAACCCTTTTTTTATTTAATCTAATATGTTTTGAATGTATGAATCTTTTCAGGTTTCAAAGTTAATTAGTGAGCTCAACCTCAATTCTTGTTGCTGATTGTTGAATACTCTTTTTGTGTTCATTTGTGTGTTTGTTTCTTAGTATAGGATAATTTAAAGCGCTAGAGTATTTTTTTTTTTTTTGGGTTAAAAAAAAATTTAATTACTATTTTGTGGTTTAATTTTCTTGATTTGTTTGAGCTCTTTTTGAGTGCTTTAAGGATTATTTTGGATTACATCTTTTGATATTCAATGTTGACAAGAAAAGCAAAGGGTGGTATTTGCTTAAAGTGGTATGTTTAGCCATTGATGATGGTTAGGTTAGTTATAATAATTCTTATTTTTTAATGTCTACCTTTCTGTGAATTGATATTATTATGTGGTCAAATAATTCAATTAATTATTTCCAATCTGTTAAGCCGCTATATAATGCCCAGATAATATACCTGCTTTGTATATTTAGATAGATAGCATATGTGGTAGCTGCTATAAATTGTAACTATGCATTTTCCAAAAGAAACAAAAAGTGCCGTGTTTGGAATAAGAAAACATAAAAATGGAATCCCGTGCAAGATATGGCTGACATGTGAGTATGAATTTTTAATTCAGATCTATGATTATCACATGCGTGTGCTTTTTATTATGATTGTTGTTTTTGTTGTTGTTATCATCATCATCATAATCAATTGTGAATGAAGGGAATAACGGAATAATCCTTATTCCATCTTTTCTATCCAAGACAAAATGTACCTCTCTTATTTGTTTTCTTGAAATAAATGCTTGGAAAATCCATATGATCTGTAACTTTTCTTATTTTGTTATGCATTTAGCATAGTTTTGTATGATTCATGTTCTACTTTTCTGGTTGTAAATGTTGTTAAACTTCGACTGCTTTACAAACTCTATGAAGCATTTGGTCACAATCCCACGAAAATTTGCCTTGGAAATTAGTACTTGGAAGTAAAATTTTTTGGGAGTATGATGCACATTACCTTAACAAGTCTAATTGAATGATGCCGCAATGTATTTCACAATCTGTCCCTACGAGTACTTTCAGAATAGCCTACATTAGCCAGATCTATTCTTTTGCCAGTGATTGCAAACTTTTAGCTATTAGCTAGTACTGGCCAGGCATGGTTCAGGCCAGATTGATATGCTTTAAGTGTGCGTGTTGAGAAACTATCCACATGTAATTCAAAAATATAAATGGAAACACGAATGACAAGTCCATTTGTGAGTGTATTTTCAATGGAATTGTGGTAGTTCAATTGATAACATATTCATTATCTTACATGTGGGTGCCAGCTGGTTGGGATGGTAAAATCTCTTGTTGAAAACAAGAGGTGTTGGGTTCCAATGATGCTTGCATAGGTGGGGATGGGATGGGGTTGCCATATATATAGATAGATAGATAGATGGATATAGATAGATAGATAGATAGATAGATAGATAGATATACATATAGATAGATAGATAGATATTCAACCTGGGTTGAATTCCATCTGACTTGAAAATGTCCATATTTTATAGATTGTGAGATTAAATTCTCTAATGATGTTCAGATGTGTGCGTGTCTTGCTCAGATTATAAATCCATCATTGACTAATTTAACCTACATTTCAAGCCAGAAGGACATAAAGAACACAATCTAGTTCACTGAATTTGGACTTAATGTTTGGAAGTTAATTGTACCATGAAGCAATCTTTGTTTGTACTTTCTTTCATGCAACCCCAGCCGCCAAGCCCTAGCTAGGGTCAATTCTTAACGAAGTCTGCTATCCTACAAGAACATGCATGGTCTACTGAATGAAAGTTTTTTTGGTAATTCACCGCCGGCTTTGTAAACAAAATCTTTCTCTAGATTGGTTTCAAACAACAAAATTGAAGTTTTCTTCGTGATCCTTATATCTCTGAATCGTGGTGACGCAACTGGATTTAATCATGTCTTCTATGCTGATTGTTTATCCAATTCCTGCTTGCCCATTTTTTCTAATATATATGCATATTTTTGCTTTGGTGAACTGCTAACATGACATTGGATGCCCAATTTGCATTTTTGAAAGTCTGGTCTGCACTTTAGGGCTTTAAGTAGAAAGTTTGTCATTTTTTGTTCTTTAGATTATCACTAATATCTTCGAATGTGTAATCTAAGCTATAATGTATTGGCTTTCACATGTCTCGTTATCTGGATTCAACGATGATTTTCAGGGATTTTCAGTTTGAAATTTATTCACTTGACACATATCTTCAGTTTGGAATTTATTCACTTGACTTGGCCAAGATATGGGATGACAGAGTTTGATCCTGAATGTGTAAGCCTTGGTATATATAAATTTACTTAAATTCCAAACAACTTGTATTTTTCGCCACTTGGTTTTTAAAAATCAGTGCATTTTTATCCTTAGGTGCTATTGGGAAACCTTGTTGGGCACGCTAGAGGATTTTAGCTTTTCTGGGTGGTCCTGTTAATATTTTATTTTTTCCCCGTTGATGTGAACCCACATAACTCATAGTCATTCACTGCACTTCAAGGACATTACAAAAATCTGTTATCCCTGTTGATTAGATGTATTATGATCATGGACTTTTGAATTTGTGTTATGTAAAGAACCTGCTAAATCTCATTATTGTGAGTCATTCCAGCATGGAACGTCAGACTAAAGGGATGGTTGTGGGAGATTAGATGTTGAAGAATCATGTTTTAAATAGATCATCATGACTATTCAATTTAAGCCAGCCAACTCGTTTTGCATCTCTGCATTTGTTATATAAAACATGTGTTTGATCATGAGATACTGATAAACTGACACAAGTTCGTAGTGTCCGTTGGAGACTTGGAGTTAATCAGATAATATGTTGGCTCGTCTCTGACATATGGTTTGGTTTAGCCTTCAGCATATCAGTATCAGCAAATATTTTCCAATGATCTGGCTGTTAAAGAAGGCAATAATCGAGCTGGTTGATCCAATGGTTCGTTCAATTATATTAGTATAATCTGGGAGATCCTTTTTAAAAAATAAAAAATAAAAAATAAATCTGGAGGTTTAATTGATATTTTATGTGGTTGTCTAGCTTATGAAGTTTAATTGATCTTAATTCATAGCTTTTCATTCTACTAATTAAGAGTGTAGTCGACTAGTGGGAAAGCTGCAAATATGTGTGTTATATGATGATATGAAAAATAAAAGAAGTTCATCGACATGAACTGATATCTCATTTTACATGTTGTTTATGTAGGAGCCTTTTGTAAACATCCCAGAGGATATGATTCGAGAAGCGCTTAAAGTCCTCCTTGGTATTAAGAAATTCATCACCTCATTTTCGGTTATCATTTATGAATTTATTAATACTCACTGTAAGTTTTCTGCAACGCAGATGTAAGGAATCATCCAGTTCTAATTCATTGTAAGCGTGGGAAGGTATGCTTATAATATCACTTTATATTTATTAATTTAATTAATCTTATTCAAAATTGACTCTTGAGTGCGACTGATGGGGGTCATTTTTTTTTGTGAAGCACCGGACTGGTTGTCTTGTGGGATGCCTGAGAAAATTACAAAAGTGGTGTCTCTCATCTGTCTTTGATGAGTACCAGCGGTTTGCAGCTGCCAAAGCTAGAGTTTCTGATCAGAGGTTTATGGAGTTATTTGATATCTCTAGCTTGAAGCATCTACCGATGTCATTTTCGTGCTTGAAGAGGTAGACGACCAGTTGTACTAAATGGCTTTTGCATTTTTTTTTTTTTTTCTCTCTTCATTAGGGGAACGAGAATCTTAAGTCCTGCTCTGGAATAAAATAGGAAAAGGTGATGAGTTCCCGGATTGCAATTTCAGCGGCAGAGGAATTATTCTTCTTATTTCTTCATATTTCCTTCGTCAGGATTTTGAAAAAAAAAAAAAGCATATATATATTGTGGCATATTCTGTTACTAAACAGCGTGTCAATTTGCACAAATTATCGTTGTAGATTGGTCCAGATTTCTCAGAACCAACTTTATGTAAAAGTCGTAGATGATGCCGATCCAAAATCCCCAGCATCAGTCAAGTTTGCAGGCCTTCGTCTCTAGCCTCAGCTGCTTCACTGTTTCTGTTATTATTGCTACACAGAAAGGCAAGGGTGCCAGATATATGGGCACCCATGATTCAGTTCATCGGTGAAAGTAACCCAAAATATATTCAATCAGATTTTGGTTTGCAAAAGAGCCATCTTTTGATCTTTGTATTGTATTTGTATAATCTGAACCCTTTCGGAAGTAAATTTCCATAAAGTGGTTCTCTATTGTTGAACTTCAGATACCTCTGTTGTAATTTTTATATGTTGTGTGTGTCACTCACTCTCAAGACATGATTGAAAATGGGCACTAGATTCTTCTGCACAGCTTTCCATGCTTTTTAAAATCTTTTCAAAACTGAGGGGCTGCTAATATTATAATGTGCTTATTTATGACTATCACTTAACGCTAGATTCCAAGCTCTTCGATTTGAGTTGTATCTGAACATGGCATGGGGCTAATCAAATGATAGGTGAATTTGTTCAGCAACTGAACTTTGAGATTCTGAAGGATAAATAGAATATAAATAATTAAGAATATTATGAAGTCTGAACCCAATCAATCCCCATTAATTGATTCAGTTGAACGTTACTATAATAAGCATAAGCCATTCACTCTTACTCTTGGGACTGTCAATATTCGATAATATAGGGGTTATCAAACTGTTGTGTAGATGTAGATCTTGATGTCGGCTCTGTAACATGTGTCCCCACCCAAGCTCCTGTCCTTCATATTGCTTATTATTTCTTTGGCCAGCAACGTCACCCACCTTATGAAACATATTTGCTTTTAGTGTTACTGTTACCTTATATGTAAGACAAAAAAGACCCAAAAAAAAAAAAAAAAACCCCTTTCTTGGATTTGCTTCTAAATTAGTAAAATTCTAATTGAGAACATTCTCGGTTGTGATAAATTCCCAATTGTCGTAACTTGTCGATTTGCTTTTTGATAGCGACCTCTCACTTTAACACTAAATTCTTCCTTTGTTTCGCATATTACTTTTTCAACCATCACAAAGAGATTCCTTGCTATGTCCACCGTCGATTTACCTTGCAGGCGAAGCAACGCGGAAAAGTGGAAGCGTTTACTCGAGTGTTTGATGATTGTTTACTGTGCTTTGAGGCAAAATTCCTGCCGACTGAAAGAGCTTTTGCTTTCTAATACGCGAGAAGTGCTTTGGGTGTATATCTTTAAGTTGTCTCGTGGGCTTAAGGAATCCAGTTATTATGATTAAAAGTTAGAAACCAAGTTTAGCTTTGCACTAGCATTCTTTATTCATGTCTTCACTTGAATGATTAGATTTCTCCACCAATCGCATTAATCAGCCAAAGGCCAAGTCGAAAACAAAATGGTCATAATAGTAAGTTTAAGTGATGGGTTAGCTCTTGATGGCCATTAACTTTAAATAGGAGCTGCAAATGGAGTCTCAAAGATTGTAGTTTCTGGATCAAGTATATATTATATAGAAAACCATTATATCTTCATGAAACCACATGCAGAAGTTGAAAAGTTCAATGGGTCTATAAATAAATCATGCAACCAAAGGTTCCTCAGAAATTCTTTTAATAATTTGTGTTTTTCTAGGAATAGCCTCTGAGATCTACAACATAAGTAAATGAAGGAGAAGAAGCAATTAATAGGAAACAGAGTTTATTTTATTCATTTGGAAGAGATTATTATCACAGAGTAGTTTCATCTGTTACTGACTACAAATAATATAAATGGAGATCACACCACTCCAGCACATAAAAATAATTTGGCTATAAAACAGTAGTTTAAGCTGTGGCAATTACATTAGTTTCCACAGCTTTCATGGCTTCAAATCTTGGTTCCTTGGCCTGGAACTTGAGGGGAACATAGAGCTTCATGTAGTCCTCAAAAACAAATTTTGGGTACACTTGTTTCTTCTCAGCTTCTTTTTCAAGCAATGCTGGTGCTGGATAGATCACAGCATCACTTCCAGGATTGTAGAATGAAGCTAGGGACATCCGGCCTTCGCCGTCGGTTTGAGAAATCACTCTGTGCTCCACACTCTTGTACTTTCCATTGGTGATCACCTGCAATGGAAGCGTTTGTCAAACAGTTAGGTTATATTATATGTGCTTTTAAAAATTTAAGCTGAAAAGCAATAGTTGCGAAAACAGGGCTGCACAGTCCCTTTGTATAATAATGTACGTACCTCAATTTGGTCACCGAGGTTGACAACAATGGAGTGGCGCAATGGGGGCACACCAACCCACTGGCCATCTTTAAGAAGCTGAAGGCCGCTGACTTTGTCATCCTGGAAGAGCAAGATGATGCCGCCGGCGTCGGTGTGAGCCCGGAGACCCTTGATCAAATCTGGCTTGGGGCATGGTGGGTAGTTGCTAACTTTGGTACCAAAGGTTGGTCCGTTTGCCCCATGAAAGACCTTTTTCAAGTACCCCTTCTCTAATCCAAGATTCTCGCATAACAAGTCCAGTAGCTCCTCTGCTAATTTCTCCAATTTCAATGCAAATTCCTTCATCACCTTCCTGCACATCATATATATATATATATGTATATATAAGATCATGAGAGCGTTTGTGACAAATGTGCTTTTTACTTGTGGTAAAAAAGAGTGCTGTTTTTTTCGTTTGTCACCTGTATTCATCATCAAGATCTGGGATTTCATTGATGGTCGACTGAGGGAGGTGACGCACATAGAAAGTGCTTTCCCAGTCCATGTCATTGACCTCGGTTTGGATGCCTTCAAGAGCCCTGCTTGCGACAAGCTCCTTGAACCTTTGCTCCATGCATTTTCTGTAATGCGCCTTGGTCAATCTCTCCACTTTGTCCATAAACTCCGGCTCAATTCCATGATTCACCAGCTACACAAATTTTTAAGACATAATAAGTGAACCCCATTAGACATCAAATTGAGAAAATGTGAAATTATAAAATAAATTTCGATTAAAATTAACTTATGGTACCTCAAAGAAGCCCCAGTTCTCACAGGCATCTTTAATCTTCTCCAAGATAGGCGCTCTTTCAGCACCATTGATGTTCTCCAAGCTGATAACTGGGAAGCTGTCCATAACTCTGAATTCTTTCTTCAGCAAGCTGTGTGTTTGTGACTGATTGTGTATGTGTTTGCGTTTGTGTTTGTGAGCTTGTTAATGCAGAGAGAGCGGAGGATAGCTTGCTATTTATAGGGAACTTAAACGAGTTAGGAGGGTCAAATAATTGAAAGTAAAAAAGTAATTAAAAAAATGGATTAAATGTGCTTTGCCTCGATTCAGTAGTATCCATCTTGAACTTGAACTATGACAGAGTTCAAATATGGTGGAGTTGGGCCCACACTGGTGGCCAAAAGCTTTTCTCGACAAATTTGACCAAGGAATGGCTGCCATTTTCCTAGCACGCGCCATTCTTCTTGGAATTTGTTTGGCTGGTCTGAAAATGATGTTATTGTTGGCGAAGGTGCTTAGTAGCTGCAAGTTGCAACACCCCCAAGGGGTGATGGGTCCTTAACATTTAATTTCTTTTTTTTTTCTTCTCTTTTTAGTGGAACGGTGATGTGTTGGACTTGGACCATTAATTTGTTCAAATCCTATCATATTCATAAATTTTCAATGAAGAAGAAGAAAAAAAAAAAACAAATTATGTTGTGTTGTGGCCACATTTTTGGATCAACGCATCGACATCACACATATGTAATTTGTAATATATATCTTCGTAGAGAGGAATAGATCAGAAATTGAAAAATCAAACTCCAGATGTACTAGAAAATAAAATACACAGTATCACAATGCGTTTTTCCTTTTTCTTTTTTCATATCCGATCCTTATTTTATAAAGACGTTGATCTCTTATTACAAAGATATTCATCTTTAATAACATGTCATTTTATTGTATCAACTATTATATGTTTTAAGATTACGTTTTTTTATAACACTAATATGACATTAATCATTTTAAATATTTTTCTTTTCTATACTTTATATTTTAGTGACAAAAAAATGAATATAAATTAGGTTGATTAATTTTTTTAGATTAGTATCGATATCAGATATGTGATCAGTCATATCTTAATGACTTACCATTAAAGTAATTTTAGCTTTACACTCTTTCTATTGGTGATGTTGAGATTTCCTTGTATTTAAGGTCATATACTATTCTAAGGTTACGAACCTTATTCACTCAAGTAAGAAGGGAATTGGATTACTTAACAATAACCAAAAAAAAAAAAAAAAAAACATATGCTATTCTTGACTTTTTATATGTCGAACAAATGTATATAGTAAATTAGGTTTTCATCTTAGTAAACTTTCAAACAAGCGTCGATATCACGCGTATGATGATAATTACTAGTATTATTATTGTTGTTGTTATTATTATTATTATTATTTTTTTACCTCGAAAGAAGGTGCCACATCAAAATTTCTTGAACATGCACTATGAAGATACGACCATGAGATCAAGTTTAAAATCTTATCGCTGGTGCGGAAACTGTAATCCGTTCAAATCATATCTCATTCCTCACTTTTTGTGTGGGCAATAGATATTCAAAGCTATCAAATGTTTTTTTCATTATCGTTTTTTTTTTTTTTGTTTTCCAATATTAATGCTGGGATTACTTTTTGCCACTGTGACGAAACGACAAGGGTTTCAATTATCCCCAAAAAAAAAAAAAAAAAAATAAGATAATGACGATAATGTCGCTTAAGAAAAATTTTGAAGACAAGAACATGTTATGTAGATCCATGTCTGGTCGTATCCTTTGCCAATTTGGGGAAACTAACAAAATAGGGCTAAATTAAACAGAAGAGTCTAACTCGATCCCAGTTCCCCCCTTTCAATTAATTAATCAAGATTTTCCATAACATGTGATTTAAGCCCATGTCGAGCAATCAATATTACGTTAATAACACAGATTACAACGAGATAAAAGGCAAAGAGAAGAGGGTGTTTCTGGAAGATTAATAAAATGATGTAGAGGCCCCGTATAAGATGATAGAATTGGTCTTCGCGGTGGGGGACTGAAAAGAACATGAAGGGTGAGCGGCCACTATTTTATATTTTTATTTATTGTCTTTAGTTTTTTGTGAGCGAAAAAAGTTGGCATGGAATAATAAATGCTTTGTTGAGTCACTTCCGACTAATTGTTCGACCGTGCCCCAACACCATTCTCTTTTAACCTTCCCTTTCTTGAATTAAATATATATGGTCATAACCAAGCTTTTTTTTTTTTTTTCTTTTCATGGATAATAAACCGTTTTTAATATCATCATTAACTTTTATTAGACGTAATTTAAAAAAAAAAAAAAGAAAATTTGTCAAAGGTTTGGAATCAGATGGTCCCTATGACACATTATAATCACATCGATCACTAAGTTTACGATCAATGATATTCATTGTTGCCAATAAATGATAATAAATTAACTTAATTTTGACAAAATTTGACACATGTTAGACTGGTAATGGTCAACACTTGAAATGAAAATTTTAATTTATGTGATATGATTGAGAATTTACTCCAAAACAAATATTTTTTTAATTCTCCTCATTTGCTTTTCACAATCTACGCTAGTAGTGCAATATACTTGTATTGGTTTATTTTTGACGGTTGAAAATATGAAAGGTGACATCGAATTATTCAAATTGAATTTTTTGTCAAACAAATATATCCCGAAAGACCCACGTGGAAGACAATTGAATATTTGCAGCTAACAAGACCTTTAATTAGGAATCTCTCACTATCCGGTTGCACTTTAGGGGAAAAAAAAAATCATTATAAATTCATTCAAGTAAAGTTTATTATTATTAGTATTATTATTGTTATTGTTATTATTACTGTAAGGCCATGCATCGTGTAGACCACTACAGCAAAGGCAGCAGTGAAAGGCCGAATGTGGCTTCTTGAAATCCAACCCATTTGGCTTTGGGTTAAAAGCACTTTTGTTATTGCTGATTAAATTTGATCCACTTGTCCTGCAAACCCCGATCTCTTAGGGCATCTGCATCCACTTGGCAGCCCCAAAAGGTACCCGTAAAAATTGTGGGCGAGGGCGAATTATCATTGTAAGCTGAGACCAATAAACTTCTTTCAAAGAAAGCAAAAGCCATCATTACTCTATTAGGAACTTGTTGGACAAAATGTATTTGTCTTGCAAAAAAAAAAGAAAAAACATATTTTTCATAACCATTAAAACATGAATACACGATAATATTTTTTTATTGTCAAACTTTCTTAGAAAATTCTTACTTTTACAAATTACGTGCCGTTTTAAATAAATTCTCCTTTTAGCCATGTAGATTTATCCATAAACTTTCATATATGGCATGCTAATCACATAAAAAAATCACGAGTGTTATTTGTTAAGTTTTTCTTCTTTCCTTTGTTGATGATTCAAAAAAGTTATGTAGGTTTTCAATAAAGGTGGGTAAATTCAATTCAACTTGATTGACCCAATTTAATCTAACTCAACCCAATTAAATTTAAATTGGTTGATTGAGTTAATTTTTTTAACCCAATTAATAATCGGGTTGGGTAGAGTTCATGTTACTAATAAAACTTAACCTAATTCAAAAATTAAAAAAAAATTTTTGACTATATTGGAATCGCTCTAAGGTAGAACATATCTTCATAGCTATACGATCAAAGTTATAATGTATTTTTTATTATTTATCACTTTGTGTGTGCTGCTGTGATTTGTACTCTACTTTAGAGCAACTTCAAAGTAACTATTACCTAATAAAAATTATAGTAAAATTAATATCAATTGTCAAACTGAACCTTTTTAACTATAACTCAATTTTCAAAAACTCGATCTAACACAATCCCTACCCGCCCCTCATTTTCAATATTTGAAAATGATGATTAGTTATGTCTGTCCTCACGTTTTAAACTTGAAAATTGAGTTCATCACGCATCAATTTTGACCAAAGTATTGCAAATCCCACAATTAAATGTAGCTTATTGAACGAAAAGTCTGAATCAAAGCCATCGCCAATAATAAAAATAATGAACGTGATTCCATGTGCTTAGTGAGACAAAATTCATCACTTGAACAGCATGGAAGCTTCGCTTTCTTGTCGGCTAATGAATGATCTTTTGTGGGTTTATGAAAATTTAAAAACATTTATATGGTTACTATTCTCTTGACTTAAAAAAAAATTCCACATGATACAATGGAGAAGAAAAGAAAAATGAATGTCTGCTTTTGGAAATTTTCTCACTCGACTTTCATATTTAAAAGGGAAAAGGACATGCACACCCTCAATGTTTAGTAAAGAGACACAAAACTCTCTAATGTTTCAAAAAAGACATCCACACCTCCAAAATTTATAATTTTAACATGTAATTACCGTTATACCCTTCTAATAATTTGTTGATTGTGTAATTTATCCATATATTGTTAGTTAATAAAATTAAGAAAATATCTTCATTACCCAATTCCTCTATTTAATTTTTTGTTAAATTTTTTCTTCAAACTAAATAAATTTAATCAATTACTTAAGAATAAAAATAAATAAAATTAGTTATTAATATCATAACAATAGCAATTATTTGTGATTATTTAAGCATGATTACTTTTTTTTTATTGGTTATATAAGTTTAAATGATTGACATGCAAAGAATTGTTATTTAAAAAAAAGTAATTATGCTTAAATAATCACAAGCAATTATTATTCTTATGGTATTAATAACTAATTTTATTTATTTTTATTCTTTATTTTTATTCTTAAGTAATGGATTAAATTTATTTAGTTTGAAGAAAAAATTTGACAAAAATTTAAATAGATGAATTGAGTAATGAGAGTATTTTCTTAATTTTATTAACAATATATTAACAAATTGCATAATCAATAAATTGCTAGAAGAGTATAATGGTAAAATTATAAAATTTAGAGGTATAGATGTCTTTTTTAAAATATTAGAGAATTATGTATCTTTTTACTAAATATTGGGGGTATGTATGTTATCTTTTCTATTTAAAATGAATTTATGGCCTAAGAAAGAGGATCAAATATGACAAATTAAGATATATATATATTTTTTATATTTACAATCAATAATCACTTGAGACTCATTCAAATATGATTTTTTTTTTTTATAAAAGTCAAATATGACAAATTAATATTTGACTTTTATACCCAGGGCCAAATTTTATTACTTTGAGAAATTTGATTGTGATGGTGCTAACTTTTCGTATGATGTATTTGTCACTCAGGGTCCCCGATAAATAATTAAATATTCGTTGTCCTAGTATTAAATGACGGGAACAAAACAGCGGTCAATTGGGGGGACCAAAATTTTCAGAAAAAGGAAAATTCCCGGGAAATTGATTTGATATTATCCAAAGCTTTAAGATTATTTCATTCATGGAATATTCTTAGCGTTATTTTTGGTTTATCATGTGATTGAAAAAAAAAGTTTCATATTGTTATGGTTTTCTTTTACAACTGTTCATGCACTAAATGCAGATTTGAAATATGATAAATTAATATATATATATATATATATATAATAATATTTACAATCAATAATCACGGAATAATTTTTTTTTTTTTTTTATAAAAAATATGACAAATTAATATTTGACTTTTATTTATACCTTAGGCAATTAATTTTACTTTTGAAATTGATGGTTGTGATGATGCTAACTTTTCGTATGATGTATTTGTCACTCCCTGAAATATAAATAATTAAACATTCGTTGTCCTAGTATTAAACGACGGGAACAAAACAGCGGTCAATTGGGGGGACCAAAATTTTCAGAAAAAGGAAAATTCCCGGGAAATTGATTTGATATTATCCAAAGCTTTAAGATTATTTCATTCATGGAATATTCTTAGCGTTATTTTTGGTTTATCATGTGATTGAAAAAAAAAGTTTCATATTGTTATGGTTTTCTTTTACAACTGTTCATGCACTAAATGCAGATTTGAAAAGGAGTGAAGAGACTTGATAAATCAATGCACGACGCTTATCATTTGTTGGGACCAAAACGCTGTAATTTGAAGGAAATCTCGGACGAGGATTGAGGTTTTTAAATTTGACGATTTAGAGTTTAAAAATCATTTGAAAGTGAAATTTTGTGCATCAATGATTTTCACATTGCCATAAGTTTTTGTTAGAGTTTTTTAGAAAAATAATTTTTTAATAATTAATATATTGACAATTTAATCTTCTCTTCGTGCGTGAGAGTGAGATTGAAATCTAAATCTCTTATTTGTAACATAAGATTTTATAATCTCAACTAAATAAAACTCTGAATATAACTAGTGTTCAAGATAATTTAAAAATATTTTGATGCAAATGAATATATAAACGTGGTCTAGTGAAAACAATAGTTTTTATTTACATTTTGTTTTCAATTATTTTTTAATCAAAGTAATCTTTTACTAATTTTTTTTCATTTAAGTTATCCTTATTATTATTTATCCAGTTATATACCTCCTAATGGTATTATTCTTAAGATACAATGTATAAGAGTAGCATTAACCAATTGTTAACATTTTCATGTGCATAATCTTTTAGATTATTTTAACAAATCTTTATATGATTTTGGTTAAAATAATCTTAAGTAAAACACACACATACAAGCATATACAGCCCTTCTCTAGTGAGAACTACAATTTTAAAGTGCGGGATAGTTCGAAAAAATTTTAAAATCGCATAGTTTTAAAAGCTTAAAACTGTACGGTTTAAAAGCTTTTTCGAACTTTTCCGTGCTTTAAAATTTTGGATTAGAAAACTACTAATTAACACACACACACAAACACGTTAGAGTTTGTATTTTTGTTAAAATGAGGATATCTTCACTAGAGAATTTTTTTTTTTTTTTTTATAGACACACTGCACACATAATCATTCTTTAATACGAGCATCCTTTTTGTTTTTTTTTATACGAATGCATTATTAAACCATAGAGTTTAATCGAATCTTTTTAGTTTACTATTAAAACACATGATTTAATAACGTGCCCACATAAAAACTAATAATAATAATAATAAGAAAAGAAGAAGAAGAAGAGTGTCCGCAACTAAAAATAATTATATATATAGAGTCCTCATTCATCACGATATCTTAGTTAGATCCACTTAATTGTGATTTTGATTGGTATATATGAACTTTTCTAATTGACCAAATTACGGTTGTAAATTTGATCAATTCTCTAAAAATAAAAGAATTTTAGAATACATTAAAAATATCATGTCAATCATATAATAAGGCAATATACATACATATATATATATATATATATATATATATATATATATATATATATATATATATATATATATATATATATATATATATATATATATATATATATATATTAAAAAATTACTATGGCAACATGTGAGTGGTAACTATGATAAATTCAAGTTAAATGAATCCGATTATATTAGAATCATTCTAAAGTGAAACACTTCTTCAAAATCACATTATCAAAATTATAATAAATTTTTTTATTATTTATTATTTTACGCGCGTGGCGGAGATTCGTAGTCCAAGATAACCATAACCTTAATTCAATTCCAATCTTACTGTTTTCCAAAGCATTGACTAGTTTTTTCAAGCTTGGGCTAACTAGCGGTCAAAATGGAATGATTGTCATGGTTGCCAGCCCGTAATTAATGCAATCCCTCAACTAACCAAATAACGAATGTTTAATTACTGGCCCTACGAGAAGCCTTAACTTTTGATTGGGTTGACTTTACCATCATATGTTAACTTCGTGGGAAAGGAATCACGAGGAAGAATTTTTTCCAAATTTATTTAAAGCAAATTTCTCCCTTTTTTTTTTTTTTTATATTTCTGAAATTTCTGCTAATTGATGTGATCTCAACAAATTTTTAATTATAAGATTACTATTTTTGTATATAAAATTTGGGATTCGAACTGTAATTCAGATTTTTTTTAAAAAAATATACTTTTATACTAATTATGCTATTTTTTTTTCCTTTTTTTAGTTAAGTAATTATGCTATGGTTACTCGAATAAAAGAAAAGTAATTTATTTTTCCAAAGGAAAAAAAGAAAATAACCATTACTACACTAAAGTATTTAGAAGTTTCCGACAGCTTGCACTCGGGGGCAGACCTTTCAAATTAGGGAATAGATATCAATGCTTACACTCTTATCACATAATGTCAAGCACATTGTTTTCACAAGACTAGCAGCTGCAAGTCTGCAACATCCGAATGAATGTATCTACCCAGAAATTTCGGCATGATATTGTAGTGCTAAATTACTTGCTATTTGATTCATGCATTGAAAATATTGCATCTTACAATATTAATATACATGATATATCATGAGTTCAATTGTGATTTTTATTTATAGAAGTTATCAATAGTGCTAGAGTACACATTTTTTTATTATTTTGTACGAATTGATGCAACAAAATAATATTTTTCATATAAAAATAAAAAAAAAACTTAAAAAAATCATACGTCTTATTTGGCGTTTCCATTAAACAATATTTACGCCACATTTACTTGTCAAAATTTTTGTGAATATAACATTACTGTGAACTCTCTTTTTTTATTCACTTGTATTCAATTGCCTGAATTTAGAATATGAATTGATGATATGGCAACAAATTCTTTTATTCTTAAGGTGTGTGTATGAAGCTCATCAAATGTTTGTGGGGGTGGGAAAGGGGGGATTATTTACACTTCAAAAATTTCTCTGAATATTCTTACTTTAATAAAAATATGTATTACAAGAACACCCATCATGTTAATTACTATAACTTATTATAAATTAATATTATATAATTACTTTAAATACCCATATAACAACTCATTATTCAATTTATAATTCTCATAAAAAAACAAAAAAAAAACAAAAAAGTGCTTTAAAAGAACTTTTATTTGTTTATTTTTTTGCTTTGGCCCGTCGTCTTCATCTCTTCATCTTCTTGTTCTCGTTTGCTTTTTTTTTTTTTGGGTTTTTGTGTTGGGTATTATTTATGAAATATATATTATTATTATTATTATGTTCTCATTGCAAGTTATTAAGGGTGAAAATTCAATATTGAACATAAATAAACAAAAAATTAATAATTAAAATTATGTTAAATAATATTGTTGTAAGTGTATGTTAAATCTCTTAAAGTTATTGTCTAAATAGTTCTATTAGTGTTTCCAGTAAATAAAGTTAAGTGACTTAAATAGTTTAAGGACTTTTTTAAAATTTTAAAAAGTGTACAAAGTAAAACTTATTCTTTTATAATTAATATATGAGTATATAAAATAATAGAGTGTTCAAATTAATATTTAGAATACAAATAACCTCCCGAATGTGAAACACACGACTATTTTCATTAGGTAGTGGATCGACATTATGCAGCAGATGGGATTGGATATGTTAGAGCCCAGGCCCAAGTTTTTGAAATAGAACAATTGTGTCTCTAAATGTCGAGCCGACGGTTGTGAGTTTTTGTTGCAGGCCCAGTCCATTATCACAAAAGCGCGTATCGCTCGTTTGTCGTCCGGGGGATGAGTATGTAAAGAGAGCAGTGATAAATATCTTAAATTTTATTTAAAATTATGTATTATTTATTTAGTAATTAATAATTTTTATAAAATTTAAATAAAAAATTTGGTCAAATTTATTTATTTTTAATGAAAATATTGGCTAATCTAAATTAACAAATTTTTAGTACTATTTATATTTATCTAATAATCAAAACTAATTAAAAAAAAAGTTGTTTGATTTATGTATTTTTTTTACTTAATGGCTTAATAGAATTAATTGCATTAAGTTAAGTCATTAAATTCATTTATTTTTTCGACTTAATAAAAGTTTTCAATTTTTAAGTTATTAAACTAATATTTTTAGCTTCTTATTTAATCTAAAAAGTTTGAACAATATTATTAAAAAATATTCTTTAAAATATTCCTATCTAATTAACTATTTTTTATTCGTATCTAAATAAATTTAATAATTAACATATAATTTGTGATAATATAGTGATAGATTATTATTTTTTTATTTTTTTCAAATTAACATTATTTATCATTATAATTTTTAATAAATATTTTCATATAAAACATCATAAACAATAACAAAATTGATTAAGATATACTAACTTATAATATTAAAAGTTTGTATTCAATGAACATAATTATGTTATGAAAATATATTGTCTTATTTATGTTCTTTCAAGTGTTATTAATTGTTACTATAAAAAAAAAATTGTTATTAATTGTTTAACATTTATAATTTGTCAAGATACAATTATAAAAATACTAATTTTCAGGTTTTTTAAAGTACAAAAAAAACTTAATATTTATATTTTACAGTTCAAATAAAAAAAAAACACATTATTTAGATTTAAACATTTAATTTTATTCATAATTTAGAATAATTCAGATTTATTCAAGTTTCTATAAAAGCCACTTTATATTGAATTGATCGACCTAGAAGAATTTTTTATTTAGACTTGAATTGATCGACCTAGAAGAAGCATTTTGGATAAATCAAATGATAATCAACACAGTCTATTATATGAATGTGAATTGAATTTGAATCTCTCTCAGTGGCAACTGGCAAGTTGTAAGAACATCTATTTGAAAAGAAAAAGGTTCTAAAAAATATCAAGGATTTCAATAATCGAACGGTTGCAAATAGGACAAGTCCCGCGATTGAGCCACAGATCCCTTGAACAAACTCTGCAAAAAGTGTGGCCACAGGGAATAAAAGCCGCGCCTTTATCCCTCTCCATGCAGACGCAGCACATCCAATCGTTGCCCTCTCTCAGTGTCAGTTCTTCTCCTCCATCCACGGCACCATCCTTTTTCATCTGCCAGTCACCACCGTCCGTCTCTTCAATCAGCATCATCAGCGTCTTGACTGCGGTTCCAGCAGCATTCTTGTTGGGAACCACGAGGCTGTCACCAGCGCGCAAATTGCGCTCGGCAGCTAGTGCCATGGCCAGGTTCATGTTAATAGCAGTGCCGGCACCAGCAGCAGTAACTGATGCGGCAGCGTTTCGCATGTGCATGCGGACGTGGGTTCCCCGTTCTTGTTCTTCTGGTTGTTCTTCTTCTGCTTCTTCTTGTCGCGGCATGATTGTGAGTGTTTGAGTTCTGAAGCTCCACATGGATCCACAACACCCCATTCCCTTCAATCCCAGCCGTTGCTTTAGATTCTTCCACACTCTCCTCCTCTCTATGCCGTTCATTTCTTTTAAATAAAACATTAATAAAATAAAATAAAATAAAAAAACAAGAAAGGAAATTCAGCGATCACACTCTACTCCCTGCTTTAAAAAGTTGCATAATGATAATGCTATTCTTGCATAATGATATTATATTAGTGCAAGTAATGAACCAGCTATAGATATATTAATTAAGCTTCACAATATTCACTTACTTGGGGAAGAACTGGGACTCTGGGAGTCTTATCTTGTGACTATCTTGCAGATTTAGATTCTCGAGGAGGCCAGAAGCAGAGGAATAAGCAAACTGAGCTGGCAATCGCAACTTGGGAGAAGATGTTGGGGAGTTTAAAGTTTAAATTAAAGGCTAGCTATCTAGATACTAGATACTGCTTATAAAAGGGAGGAAAAAAAAAAAAAGGCAAGTGAGAAAATATTTAGCTACTTGATTTACTTTGTCAATCTTCTGTTTTAGTGAGCTACAGATTAGATAAAACGCGTAATCACGTGTGTCTAACGACAGGGAAATTTTTCAATGCATGCAGCCGGGGGAGAATACATATAATGTATATTTTATAAGTGGGGTCCCAACGCAACCCTTTACTTAAAAACAATTTGCTGTTAGTGACTGTAAATCTCTATAATTGATCTGATTGGATTCATCTTTCTTTCCTCTTCGAACGACTGACTGAACAGTGAAGGAGGACTTAATTTAGGGTTAATTCAACCATTATCTTAAATGAGGACCAAGCAACGTATGGCATGGGTTTCCTCATTGGGATTAATTAATTTAATTTGGAGGTTGAACCAACTCCTCGAAGAGCTTAGCTATACTGTTGTACTATCTCCTTGCCCAATCAATTTAATTTATTGTGTTTTGTTTGTAATAAAATGAAATACCCAGAAAAATAATGCATGTTAACTAACTTAACATTGAAGATCGAACGGTATCAGTATGAACAACCCCACTAGGACCCCATCAATGTTGCATCAGAAGCACTTTGTGTAACCAAGGGGGGTAAAAAAAGAAAAAGGCCCTGTAATATAAAGCTGCTCGCCTGCATCTCATCTCACATCTATTGTTGATAGAAAAAAGGTCATTGGTTATGAGGATATATAATGATTCAATTTACTCTTGCAAAGCCGTGAATCCCGGCGCAATTTGCACTTGCAAATATGTCCCAGTTGGGTAGATAATTTGGGGCTGTTTCTCATTTTATGGCAGCTTAATTTAACGAAATGAGGGGCTCCCTCAAAGCAGATCACACAGGAAGCACAGTACTGAATTAAATTTGTTACTGCAAAGGTCGTTGGTTATAAATTATGACAGCTGAGCTTTTTACCCTTTCTGGTTCGTTAAAAGGATGGAAATAAATGAGAATCGACCTGCACTATGCAATGATAGCAATAACATGGGCTCGTGGACTTTTCGGATTTCTCTAGGGCCCCATGCCAGGTGGGCTACATCCCACGATTCTCGCGAGGCCGAGCCATCAAAATCTTTACAAGTTTAATTACTATTTATAACCTAAAGGAAGTGAAGTATTAATAATTCGTATGATTATTTTTAGGGATTAACATGAAATGCGGAGACGAGTTGCGAAAAATGTCAAGACAATTGCTGATCGGGACGTGACCCGTGTTTTGAATTACATTTTATTTTTGACAACAACACATATATGGAGGCCCCACCACAGACCAGATCACAATGTATTAACTTCTTCTTGTACACATACTAACATTGATTCCCAAAACATGCTTCTACATCATATCTATATCTTCTTCGGCATCCAATGTGTTGTGACTGAAACCATTTGGTTTTTAAGTGTTATAACTCCTAAACACTTATCTTGTGCTTATTTTTTGGAGTGGAAGTAAGGAATGTATATTCATCTTACTCCAGTATTTACTTACATATTTAAGAGAGGATTGAGAATCCCACTTCGTGAACCCACCCATTTTTTTAGTCGGGAGTGGGAGTAGGACTCCCATTGAGAGTGGCCTCTTCTTTTTTTACCCTCATTTTATTAAATTTAATATAATTATATTTAATAAAATAAAATAAAAAATATTATATTTATTTTAATAATATTATTACATTAACTAAAGAATAATTTGTATTGATTATAAGTTATAATTACTTAAAAATAATATCATTATATTAATAGAGAATTAATAATATTACTATATACTCTCTTTATTTGAAAATATAATATTACTATATTTATTTAAAAATAATAGTATTATATTTCTTTAATATTAATAATTAATAATAATAATTAGTTTATTCTAAGAAAATATTAATTTTATACTAAATAATATTATTATTTTATTATTTTATATAATAATAAATGTAATATAATTATATAAAATAAAATAATATTTCATTTTATATTTACCCTCCCTTCTCACGCTCCTTTTTTTAAATTTAATAAAATTATATTTAATAAAATAAAGTAAATAATATTATATTTATTTAAATAATATTATAAACTTAAAATTACTTAAAAATAATACTATTATATTAATAGAAAATTAGTAATATTACTATATACTATCTTTATTTGAAAATATAATATTATTATATTTATTTGAAAATATAATATTATTATATTTATTTAAAAATAATAGTATTATATTCCTTTAATATTAATAATTAATAATAATAAATAATTCATTTATGTTGCCCTTATCAATAATTTTTAATTTACATAATTAAAATTAAAATTAATAAAAAATCATTATGTACATAATTAAGAATATTAATAATTATTATAAATTTACAAGTATAATAAAATAAACATATATTCATCAAATATATTTTTTTATTAACTATATTCATCAAATATATTTTTTTATTAACTTTGTAATTAAAAACTACAATTCTTTAAAAAGAGTAAAATTGTAATTTGAATCTATTTATTCCCAATTCAAGATAAAGTTAATAGATAAATTGAATTCTGATCTCCATTCTAGTGTAAGTAAACAATCTACTCTCACTCCCACTCCACACTCCCAATCCTAAGATTCTCACTCCAATCCAAAATGTAAATGCGACTTTAATTCAGAGGTCCCTTTAGAGTTCTTGGATATGATACTGCTACACTCACCTCGTTATAACGCATACGTCCTCTCTGATAGTAAATGTGTCTTGGTTAGTGAGATCCGAATACAGTTCAAAATATAGGGTTTGCCCCGGTGCAGCCCTACACAACAAGAAACCAAAGTTACTGCCGTATACTGCTGTTAATGCCGAAGGAAGTGGCCGAAAAAGCAAGTCATGGTTTCCAACCAGCAGGGCACTTGACAAATTCTGATTGAATTAACTGACAGCTTTTTATTTTGAATCTAACTAGATGGTGGAATGAATTGCCCTTATGTAATAAAGGCATGAGAAATCTAGGCACAACGAGAGGGAAAAACCTTATAGCCACCAAAATTCCGATAGAAAATCACCAACTATAAATTACACCAGTGTCTGCTTACTGTACAAACTGACAAAAAAGCATTGGTATTAAACATTTTCACAATGCACCAAAATTATTCTGAACATGTGCATAGAAAGACATTGTTCAAAAACTTACCGTATCAAGAAACTTCAGATGGAAAATAGCATCACTAAAGGGGCATGCCATTGCAACAATAGGCCTGAAAGGTGAACACATGAATTTATACTAAAATGCAAAGAAGCTTTTTATTGTGATCGAAAGAAAGGCTATTGCATCCAAAAAGAACCTGATCTTTCAAAATTTCGGGGGAAAAATACACGATAAAGAGAGAAAGAAAAAAAGAAAATGTCCCGCAATTCTACAAACACCACATTTGCTGAATTAATCAATTAAAGTTTAAATTAAACCCATCTGATTGTAATTGCTCAACCCATAAATTTTCTGTGCAGAAATGATCCCCAAGAATAGTGAAATGAGGGAATTCTAATAGTTTAAAAAATTTAGATTAACAAACAAAAGTTAAATTAGATAGCATATAGAACAACTAAATCATCTAGGTTTAGCGCATACTTTTATGTTCTGTCCTGTAGCATCAAATGGCGATAGCTACGGCCCCGGAAAAATCGCTGCCAATGAAACTGGAGATAATTCCAGAAACTCAACTTCATCCGCTCCAGGACAAGCCTGCAACCCAAGTTTCAGTTGTAAGCAAGCATGCGAACACACTCACGTTGTTTCTAAAAAACCCTCAACCCTCTCTTTCCCCTGCAGGTAAGCTTTCGCACTCATTTTTGAGTATTTGATGAGAGAAGATTGCTTACCATCTCACAAGGCACCTCTGAATACCTCTAGATATGGGGCGCATGAAGGATGGATCCCGTTGAGCATAGAGCAAACCAACCTAGGAAAATACCGAATGAAAGAAATATGAATTTACAATACCATGGATATGCAGTTTGAAGAATTCAGATGTTCATGGGGTATTGAGTTTAAACAGAAAATATAAGTTCAAAAACCAAACCCCAAATTCTAGCATATTTCATACTTTTTCAATTTAATTTTTAAAAACAACTCTGGAAGATATAAAAAATTCAATGACCTCAAATCAACAGTATATCATAATCTGAACAAGGAAAGAAATAACAAAATTACACTGGAAGTATTTCACTTAAACTACATACGGATTTGGCAAAAGAGTAGATAAAAATATCCCAGAAATTGAATTACACCAAGAGAAATGCCAAACTTCAATGCAATCCCCAAAATCCTGTTACATCAAGAAAAATGCAAATACCTCCAATAACGCAAGAGCAGCAGGGTCATCGAAAATCTCAAGGCTACAGTCAGCTAGATAATTAACCTGAAAGAAGTAGGAAAAAGTTCACAGGTTACAAAAAGGACAAGGTAAAAAATAGATAAATGGACAAAAAGGGGTATGCAAGAACCAGCATTAAGATATGGCTTCACTAAAATGGTATTACAGGATGCTATCACCTGTGATAAATACTTTTCACATAGTAATACCAATCAATTAGCTCTTCTATACACATAAAGGGAGAGATAATTCCCAGATGACCTGACTTGACTGAACGAAGTGCTAACCAGAGAGATTTCAAGATCAGACAATTTGGAAAAAATCACAATCCGCAGATTATAACTCGCAGAACATTTTTTAAAAGGAAAAAAACAAGTATAAAGTTTAATGTTTAAACAAGCCAATCATGCAGAAAATATGTGTATGATGGCTAAAAACACAGCACTGTAGAAATCTAGAAGAAATGAATACTTGTTTTTTAAATTAACAATAGAAACCCAATATATCTGCAAAATAGAAGGGATCAGTTTAGAGTAGAAAAATTGTGATATTCCAAACAGCACATGCAAACAAACCACTTACCCCAAATTCTGTGTGGGCTAGAGCCTGAACAAAATCCATCAGTTGAATCTTAGCCCACTCTGCAAGCAGAGTAGTGTCATCTGTTCGAGGAGGATGCCTCCAAGGAGCACCAAAACGTAATTTGTCTTCCAGTACTCTTCCGTTTTTGGCATCAAAAGCAAACTTTTGCAGGAGTAGCAAGGCTTTATCCATGGCAGGATTCACCACAGTAATCTACAATGAATCATTTGAGAAAAAGCAAGTTAACATGCAATCCCAAGTGACTTAACAAACCTAACAAATTTTAGAAACAATTCAATACAAGGATTCAATGAATTAATATGTAAATAAGTAATAAAACTTACTTGCAAATAAGCTAAATATGCATCAACAATGTCCTCAAATGTACTAGACCTGTCTTCGATGACCCTACATTTCAACCAAAATCAAGGTCATTAAATAATGGAATACGCTGCATCAGTTTTGAACGAATAATTAACTTGATTACAAAGAAAGACAAAAGTGATATTGTATCTCACAGTGTACTACTCATTGCACAACAAAACTAAATATTGTTGGATAGAAATGAGTGAGAAAAACCCAGATTATCATACAAAAATAACAGATGTATTTTGTTTGTGTGAGAACCGGAATATACCATGCTCCACCTATCACTCATATCTAGATAATGATGGAGCCAGTTTCTAGCTCAAAAAATGAAGATATTATCCATCTATATATGTTGCATGATAATTCAACAAACATAGAATGATTCTTACTTCTGGTAATAATTGCTTTGTTTGAGTGCGTAAAGCTCAAATAGATGGCGGGGGTTAGGCCCAAGTACCTCAGCAATCACCGCCCACTACAATTTCATCAAGAGTACTATTAAACTAGTTAAAATAAAAAAACATTAATTCATGATGTTACTCCAACAAACGTGAAAAAGGGGATGGGGGGACTCATTTAATGCTATAAGAAGGAAATGCGGAATTTGATGCTGTGGTTTCTTCGATCATCTTTTAGCGGGGCATCAGTTCTTTCTTTCCCAAACAAATGTTCAACAATAGACCAGCAAAGTTGGTCACCTCTGAATTGCTGAAGTAATCAGTAACCATATGCATTCTAGCTTCTTGTGGAGTCCACCCAAAAGTCTGCAGATTTAAAAAATTAAAGTGATATATATCAAAATAACTTCAATATGGAAATGTGCATGAAGCATCATATATAGTAGTATGACATGAACGGACAAACAATGATGGTGATAGAGACCCACACCCACAAAAGTTTTGTTAAGAGTACCTCACGGGAGATGAATATGTCTATAAATCCAAAATCCAAGTAGGCTCGGTATGAATAGTAACTGTATATAACAAGTTTATTAGCAGGTACACCAAATTTAAAAAACTTATAAGTTATCAAAAAACACAAGAGGAAAGCAATTACAAACATCAATGATATCAATGCCAAACACAAATAAACACTTAAATAGCTGCTATGAAGTTAAAAACTAGCAAAAATTAAGATGATAGTGGGATGGGCTAAACCTATCTGAAGTAACAAGTATGACAGGCAAGCACCGCTCATTTACACCCAAAGCAATTATTCTCCATATCAAACTGTCATGATACATTGATCCACAGACAGTTGAATCATCCGCTAGAATTGCATTGCGGAGAACTTCAATATTGTTTATAACCAGCTTCGGCTGCCCAAACAGTGCAATACATCAATCGATAACTATGTTCCACAATAAGACTCTTCCAGCATAATTTTTCATTCCATAACAGGCATGAACAAATAATGCAAATATACAATGAAAAATTATAATTAAAAAAAAAAGGGAAACCATAAACACCAATTCAAGCATATGGGTGTGGCACTACATACATAATTATCAAATTCATAAATTACCAAATTGTCTCTCCATTTGGAATTTACACAACAAAATGCTAAACTGATGATGATGATAATAATAATCTGCCTGAAAACTACCTGAAAGCGATCAATCTCAGCAGCTTGTGACAACAAATCAATCAACAAGCAAGGCCAATCGGTGCAAGAATTCGCCAGGGACCTCGAAAACCCACCAGTTCTGTTCAAATTGGCAATGGCATTAGCTCTCCACTCATGCTGCATGTTTAACACCTCCTTAGCCAACTTCAAAGCCACAAACCCTTCTCTCAAATACGCCTCTTCTTCAAGGGACAATCTCTTCCCGTTCTCTCCCAACTCCAAAACCCCATCAATCTCTTTGGCATTTACTCGAGCAGACAGAGCGTGAACCGCCCGCTCCCACAAAACAGACCCAGAAACCTTATCAGACACCGCATTTTTCACCTTCTTGTTACTTTTACCAAGTATTCTCCTGAGTGCAGTGTTAAGGCCGTGCCATTTGTTAAGAGTGGTGAAAATTTGCTGCGAACTAATCGTACCAAGTTTGATTCCCCTCTCCGCCATTGATTCGAGGCATGTCTCGAGCTGGGCTTTGCAGTTTGACAAAGTAGGCGGCTCACAATTTGACCAAGACGACCAAGGAAACGACTGATTGTGCTGTGGGTGATGATCTTTGATCGATTCAGCGAAGTCTACGTAACCAGTAAGGTGAGGTTCTTTGTTCCAATCTTTCAGTAGCCCTGCCAAAAAAAAAAAAAAACAATAAAATGTTATCTGAGAAAGGGTAATTTGTCAGTTGGTTTGGGGGGGGGGGATTGAGTGTGAAAATGTGTATTACGTTCGAGGAATAGGGTGGTTTTGCCGACGCCACGAGGGCCGTGGACGATGAGGGGTTGAGGGACGCGGTGGTGTTGAGCGTGATTGTTTAAGACGGTTTCTAGTAATGGTCTTGGTATTATTTTCCATGCTTTGTTCACCATTTTTTTTTTAATTTTTGAGTATGTGGTGTCTCTGCTGCAGCTGCTGCTTCTTCTTCTTCCTCAGCTAATTCTGCTGAATAAAGTTCCAAGGCTTGGGGTTTTGGGTATTGCTGCCACTGTTTGCTGTCAAAATGAGGGGTTTAGACTAGTCCTGGGTTAGCCAACTAATGGGGAGAAAGTGGCTCGACACGGGCTCAGTTTATTGCTGCAAGACTGACCTGTCCATCTTGTTTGTACCGTGTTGTTTTTGTTCGGTAGCTTAAATGCAACGATTGCAAAATGTTCAACGCCGTCCATAAAATGACGCATCTCACCTCATTTGAAATATAAAATTCAATATCCAATAGTTTTCTTTTCTTTCTTTCCTTTTTTCAAATAAACCTCAACAGAGATATAATATATTAAATAAAAAAAAAGATAACGAGTTTATTTAATAATAACAAAGTCAAATGAAATCTTATAAATATTTCATAGTAAATCATAACAAGATAAATACAATCATTATTTGGGCATCCCCCAAGAATCATCAAGCAAGAATCATCAAATAGATTCTTTTGAATTCTCCAATGTAGAAAAAAGTGCCTACAATACTATTACTTTCTCTGTAGATACATGATAATAAATTTGATAAATTTTATTATGATTCGACAATTAAGTCATTTATTGTGGAGTTGACGATAAGGAGAAAATATGTCAATTTCTCTCTTGTACATCTCACATGTAGCTCATATCTTGCCTTATGATTTTGTACCATATTTGGAGGAATAGAAATAAGGCAAAGTTTGAAAACAATTGACCTTCAATTGCACATTTTAACTATCAATGTTTGGGTTATATCTTTCACTTCAGTAAGCTATGTCTGGGCTTTCTAACTCTTCCGAACTTTTTTTTCTTTTTTTTTTTTCTATTTATAACTTACCTCGCTAGCTATCTCTGCACTTCTCCAAAGGCTTTTGCAATTCTATACCCTAAAATTTACTTTAGCTAAATCTGTGACATCTCATGGTCTATACATTAGGTGAAGATCTGTCCAATCACAAGACATCTAATTTTATTTTATTTATTTTATTTTACATATATGTTTTTACTTACCTACAATATGTTTATATTATATTGGATGTATATTATACGTTTATATATTTATATAGATATATAGACATAGCATATATTATATAATAGCTATATATGATAGGAATGGATATATCTTGCCATGGTTCTTTGCGAATACGTCATTTTGAGGTAAATTTTTAATATAAGAACCTAATGAAGTAAGTTCTGTGAGGTTATATTTGTCTGGTATATTGTAAATTTATGTAATATGTAGTATATATATATAATAAAATATCGTAAATCATAATTGTAGTTATCTAAGGTGTAATTACATTTAAAAAAAAAGAATCGGATGTTGAAATCATCCAATCTATGATATTTTTTTCTACTTTGCTTCGTATAATATTTATATCATTTAGTAATTATTAAGGAAAAGAATTTTTTACTTTATAATAAAAAATACTACTCCAAGAAACATTTTTGGCATTTTAGCATGAATATCATAACATTCGCGTAACAAACCTTGCATAAAACTTTGGTTGTTAAAATTCACATCATCACACCACGTGGTAGTGTTGTGCTAGCAGGCCACTCTTTTTTTTTCTTTTTTTTTTATTTTATTATTCTATTATTATATTAATATCTGTTATAACTCATATTTATTATAATCGTATTCTGAATCGCTTTTTTTTACACTTGAAACACAATGAGAATCTTTTTTTTACTTTTTAGTTAATGCTAATGTCTCTTATATTCAATTATTTGATTGAGAATGCAATCAAAGTCTGGGAGCAATATTAAAATTAATTTGAAATGGACAGAATTAGGCTTTGGGCCTGGACCGCTACATTATTATTGGGTCCAGACAAGGAGTATTCCGAGTAATGGTTTTTGATCCCTATAATTTCTCCCATCAGAGACTGTTTTTCAATTAATTTCATTTATTTTCATAATTACTGTTGTTAAAAAAATAATTAAAAGAAGTAAATACAATTCCGAAAAACCTTATCCACTTTCCGCCACCAGCATTATTACCATTTCAAGCCACTGTACCACCAGCCCTTAATCCCCTAATAACAAGTTCTCCCACAATCACCGACCAAAACCCATCATTTATTTGAATTGATTTTAGCAGATTAATATGATAGTATCAAGATCAGCATAATATTGAATGAAAAGAGGCCAAGAATA
Organism: Citropsis articulata; assembly: GCA_030449925.1. Lineage (NCBI taxonomy): Eukaryota > Viridiplantae > Streptophyta > Magnoliopsida > Sapindales > Rutaceae > Citropsis > Citropsis articulata. The sequence goes on along the minus strand of JASUUH010000080.1, from coordinate 7,123,804 downwards.
ATTTCAGTATACAATCAAGAAATTATAAATTAATTGGAGTGAATGATAAATAATAAAAATACCTACAATAAAGCGGTTGAGATTAGAATGAATAAAGAATGGAGGCTTGAGGTGGCAACAATGATGGTGGAAGGTAGCAAGGGATTTTGGAATTATTTTTATTTTTAGTTAAATTTTTATATTATAATGAGGATAATTTTGGAAATAAATAGAGTTAATTGAATTTTGGGGGCTTGGAAGAGAGATAACACCCTTCTAAATTCTAAAACGCTTAAATAAGTTTTTTTCAATGATTTTTTTTAGAGTCACCCCATTTATATGTCTGTGAATTTATATTTTAAATGAAATTATTTTTTAATAAAATTTGAAGAATTTAGAATTATGGAGATAGAAATTATGTAATAAGAATAAAAATAATTTAAGATTTTAGGACTTCTATGTATTTTGTAAATGAAAACTTAAAAGATACTCTTTTAAACTAAAATTTAATTATAAGATGATTGACTTTAATTTATAGGTTAGTAATTTCATAAATTAAATTACAGTATTTTAGGAATAAAATTTAAAAAGTGTATTAGAAGGATTTTTGTGGGGGCATTAAAATCTCGGCTCTATTATTGAACCGGCAACCGATGCAAGCAGAAAGCCCATCACCATCGTTTTCTAATCAAACATTATTATTATTATTTTTCCCATGTTATCAATTCGGGAACGTGTTCTGGGTTGGAGAATTGGAGTAAATTCCAACAAATGTCCCTCAATAATTTATATTTATTTTGTACCTGTGCTGGGTTCTATCCTAATAAATCCACATGTCAACCGTAATCTTTCTTCACTATTTGAGTTTTTTACTCAAACAACTATACTTATACTAGTATTTGAATGTCAACAAAACTTTCAAAATGTATATATACATATAAACAAAGCAAAAGAATTCGATCTGATAGAACGAGTATTCTCTTTGTGATTTGCTCTTGACAATTGTATCAAATAACGACTATTTTATTTTTAATAATTAAGGTGAAAAAGCTCAAAAAGTTCAAGGGTTTATTTATTTTTATGCCTGAAGTTTATTTCTAGAGTTTTTATGAAGATCTCTGAATGAAAAATTAATATTTTTTTCTCACAAGTACTCTAATTAAATGTAATTACTTCCTATTCTATAGCAACAAAATTCTGATTCCTTCTATTTTTGACCCAACTAAAACGATAATTTTTTTAATTAACTAAGATGTAATTTACATGTAATATCTCCTATTCTCAACTTTTACTTGGTCTAATGATTAATTAAATAACTAACATACGTTCAATTTCAATTTCATGCAAATTCATTTATTATTTTGATAACAAATTTTTCTGTACAAATATTATGTTAAATTCCTCGTTGGACCAAGGCTATTTGTTATCAAAATAAATTTTTTATTATGTAGATTTATCCATATATCAAATGCAGAAATGCTTATCTTATAAATATCATTAATAAATAAATAGCACTAATATACTACATAAAACCATAGATATATAATTCAAATATATGTAACATTTCTGTGATGTGAGTGTGAAAATGCTTAATTTAAAATGTTTTCAGTTTATAAAAAAAGAAAAATACTATATATAGTCAGACATCGACAAATGTGTTCAAACCTTAACTTGTAATATGTTTTTTTATATTCGTGAATTTTTATTATTTATATATATTTTTTGAGGAAATACTACATAAACAAAGCTTGAGATAAAAGATACTCTAATTTGATATCTCTGAGTCCACAAAATGATAACATTCAATAATCAAAGAGCACAATAGATTCTGGATAAGATAATGCCATAATACATCCTCTTTACTTTGTAAGTAGTGTAATTGATATTTGACTTGTGTATATTATATATATGAACTGAAACCTCATATACGGAATGATTTTAATAATAAATTTTTTTTTTTTTGGTTATAAAAAAAGAAGCTCATTTTCATTGACTAGAAATAAGCTACGTAGAAAAGTATACAACAAATTTTTTTTTTTTTTTTTTTTTTGAAAGAAAGAAAAAACTTTCTAGTTTCTACCATTCAACGGAAATTAAGACAGAGTAATTAATTCACGGAGATGGATGGAAACGGGGAGACGGATCGGAGGCTATGGTAAACATTAAAAAATTCTTTACCAAGACATTCGGCCAAAAAATAATTTAATCAAATAGAAACTGACGTGGCATAAGGTCCGTGAAAAGTGGAAGAAGCTGACAAGCAGGAGGCTGGAGCTACGAGCCAAAACAGGACTCTTTTACCTTTCACGACTCTTCATTAGTCATTAGGCATTGCTCCTCGGTCCTTGCTCTGAAACCAAACCCTCTTTTGCTCTTTCCCCTGATACCTTCGCTTCCTTCCCCTGTAAGTAACCCCCGTCCTTCTTCACTCACGTGCACTCTCGCAGTCATTCCAAATCCAACCCTGACTCTAATTCCTTTCCGTCGTGATAATTTACCCGGCCCGGTTCGACCCGACCCGAGCCCAACAAATGCATTCTCCTCCTCCTCCTTCTCCTCCCCAAGCCGCCGAAAACGACGCCGTCGCCCCGCTACAACCACTGCTCGACCTAATAACTAACATCTTATCTCTCCTCCTACTGTCTTCACTTACCGTCCGATCGTTCGTCGGGCGGTGGCAAATCCTCCGGACGAAACTCGTCTCCCTCCAGTCCTCCCTCTCTTCAATCTCAGACTCCCCTCACTGGAGCGAGAATCCTCTCCTCCACACCCTCCTCCCTTCGCTCCTCTCAACTCTCCAGCGCCTCAAGGCGCTCTCCGACCAATGCACCCTCTCCTCCTTCACCGGCGGCAAGCTGCTGATGCAGAGCGACCTCGACATTGCCAACACTTCGCTCTCTAATCACCTACACGATCTCGATTTGCTCCTCAGATCCGGCGTCCTCCACCAGTCGAACGCCATCGTCTTGTCCCAGCCCGGCCCCGGCTCTCACAAACAAGATTTGGTCCTTTTCATTAAGGACATCTTCACGAGACTGCAAATTGGCGGAGTCGAGTTCAAGAAGAAAGCTTTGGAGTCGCTGCTGCAGTTATTGAAAGACGACGACAAGTCGGCTGCCGTGGTTGCTAAGGAAGGAAACGTTGGTTACTTAATTAGCTTACTCGATTTCCACCACCAGAGTTCAATTCGTGAGCAAGCAGTTTTGGCTTTATCTATCATCGTTTCGGCTAACGATGAGTCAAGAAAGATTGTTTTCGAAGAAGGCGGCTTGGGCCCTTTGTTAAGAATACTCGAAACCGGCTCTATGCCGTTGAAAGAAAAAGC